>CM057340.1:544223013-544818665 GCA_030015575.1 Agapanthus africanus
CTACCGCGAATTGAAGATCTGTTCGATCAGCTAAGTGGGTCTTGCATTTTCCTAAAGTTAGATCTTCGTTCGGGTTATCATCAGGTGAAGGTCAAAAAGTATGATATTCCGAAGACGGCATTCAGGACTCGCTATGGACATTATGATTTTCTCGTGATATTTGGAGTGACCAATGCACCAGCCATATTCATGAATCTGATGAACCAGGTTTTCCGAAAATACCTAGACATGTTTGTTGTCATATTCATTGACGATATACTGGTGTATTCTAAGAATCGAAAAGAGCACGCTGAACATTTACGAATTGTCCTGAAGACTTTGTGACAGCATCAACTCTATGCCAAGTATAGCAAGTGCAGGTTTTGGCTAGAACAAGTCGGATTTCTCGGACATATCGTTTCAGGTGAAGGAATCTCTATGGATCCAGCTAAAGTATCAGCAGTAAGCGAATGGTCGACACCAAAGATAGTGAAGGACATTCAAATTTTCTTAGGTTTAGCAGGATACTACCGATGATTTATTGAAGGATTTTCGAAAATTGCAGCATCCCTGACCAAGCTCACACGTAAAAATGAAGAATTCATGTGGTCAGAAGGATGCGAACAAGTTTTCGTAGAACTCAAGTCAAGATTGACATCAACACCTATTCTCTTCATACCGGACCAATCTGGAGGTTTCGTAGTGCATTGCGATGCATCCGGTAAAGGATTAAGATGTATTCTACATCAGCACGGTAAGGTTGTAGCTTATACATCAAGGCAGCTGAAGGTTCATGAGCGCAACTATCTGACGCATGATCTGGAGTTGGCAGCCGTTATCTTTGCATTCAAGATTTGGCGCCATTATCTTCTTGGTAAACGGGTAGATATCTACACAGACCACAAAAGTCTGATGTATGTGTTTACTCAGAAAGAGTTAAATATACGGCAGAGAAGATGGTTAGAACTTATGGCAGATTTCGACATCAACCTACAATATCATCAAGGGAAGGTGAATATAGTTCCTGATGCACTTAATCGCCAACCACTATCAATGAATCTCACCGCACAGTGGAAGCTACAACAAGATTTGCATCAGATGGAGATAGAAGTGTTCATGCCAGGTAACGCTTCAACTTTGATGAACTTACAAGTTCAGTCTACAATTGTCAATCAGATCAAAGCTGCTCAAGCAAGTGATGCCAAGTTGCAAAAGATAAGAGAACATGTAGAAATTGGACTTAGAACAGACTTCATAATCCATGAAAACGGATCTTTGAGATACAGAAGGAGATTGTGAGTACCACACGGTCCTGTTCGGGAAGAGTTGATGAAAGAAGCTCACAGCTCCCCAAACTCAGTTGTAACAACCCTAAACTTTCTGTACAGAATTTTTTCAAAAATATAGAAAGGAACACTTAAGCCTGAGCACAAGTTATAAATTTTTTTTTTTGAACAGGAAGAAAGCACTTGTAGCTCATTGATAAAGCCTTGCACTGCTGAGACGTGGCCCTTGTGTTCAAATCCCCCCAGCCACATTATTTTTGTTGATTTTTCTTTTAATCTTTTAGAAGTCCAAAGGTTTACACGTGCACTACATGTAAAATAAAAAGTCACAAAGTAATCAAACACGTGCACTGAGTTATACCAAGCGACAAGGACACGTGGCTAAGATCCCACCATCCACCACCGGACTTGGGCCGCGAGATTCATCCCAAGACCGGCACCGCCAGGCCCCCCTTACCCAATACTCTCCAAACTCTAACCCTAGCACCCTTTGGCCTAGCCCACTACCTCCATATTGTTTGTTTACTCTGAAAACATCCATAGAGTGATAATTCCTCTCTTTAATTAATTTTTAATGCACATTTTAATTCCATTCTTCATTATCCTAAACCATAAAATTCCCAATAAATACCACACTACATTTCACCCCTCCTCATTCAGAAATTCTATACAAAAACTCTCTAAAATTTCCAAGTCCCAAGCTGTACAAGTGGAGTTAGCAAAGGGCAAGGTTCCGGCGACGTTTCGGGAAGATCCCGGCGACGAAACGACTCCCCGACGATTCCAATAGCTTCCCCTATCTCTTCTTTTATTTTTCAACATATAAGTCCCCTCTCCCCTCCTCTTTTGCTATTCTAAAACTTCTCTTTTTCAAAACTCGTCGGAAGCGGAGTTATTCCGTTTTCCGATTCTCTTTTCTTTAAAAATCTAATTTTTTATTAATAACAAACCTACAAATTTTTAATAGATTATTTAGTAATCATTAAAAAACACATTAGAACATGTTTCATCTCAAAAGAATCTATTATGAAACTTTTATCGCATTTTTACGGTAAAATACCATATACAATGAAATCTAGGTTATATCCACTAGAATATTTCACTTTATAAAAATTAAAATTATGAAAATACTAAACACGATAATTAAATACTTGAGGTGTATTTTGAAAATATATCAAAACTATTTTTCATAAAACCCCTCAAATTATATTAATTTACAATAAGGACCCTAATAAACATAAGTTTAAGTGGGACCAGTTCTCTTAAGTCTCAGGGAGCCGGAGAATATGGGTGGTTGCCTATCTAAGATAGACAACCTTAAAACGATGTTATCATACGGTAATTGTCTTGGAAAAAGACACAAATCTTGCCGTCCATGTGCAGCAGTTACCGATAACTCCAAAACAATCAGGACTTCAATTCTGTTTAAAAGTTTGACTCAGTTCGAATCATGGTCAAATCTGAATACAATCTGACTTGAATTCAATTCAAGTATAACTACAATACAATATGAATCCACGAATACCAGAATACAATCCATATCAATATGAACATGACCGAACCGAACCATGGATATACTCTGATTATATGACTATCCATTTATATCCATTCCGTTTAATGATATCATGGTTTCGGCAAGTCTTCCATTTACTACAAGATAATACAATACAATCAGTACAATCAATACAATCAATTCAATAAACATTACGGGGTTTATAAAGGGGTAGACTGGTACGGAACATGTTAAAGGTGGCACGAGATGGTCACTAAAAGACGTAATTACATCCATGTCGTTGTTCCGTAGTATTATCGATGGAGCCTTGTACTACGGGTTACCCAAGTCCACGGTGTAAGTTGGACTCCTCTCGTATACACTAGCATATTCTGTACCAAGCTACAACAACTACGTTAGTATAACAAATATAACATTATCTATTTCACCTGTTCTATTCTCTGTTTATTCTTCTCCTTCTTTCTTTGGGACTTATCGAGCGATTGTTCGCTGATGACATTCATATTTCCCTTCTTCTTTGGAATGTTGTCAGGAGGACCCGACTCTGAGGAGTTCGAGACCAGCCATGAGCACTTGGAGCAGACCACTGAGCATCACGGCCATTAGACTATACTTGTACATACTTTCATTTCAATTATGTCATTATTTAGGCATTGCATTTCAGACTTGTATTTACTTTCTAGTATTGTATTGTAAAGAAATGTTGAATAAATAAAAGTTGTTGTTCTTTTACATCTCTTCTTGTGTACTTTATTATATTGCTTAGATAAGCTTAGCGTGTTTACTTCTGAGTAAATACGTAGCGGGCCCAGTCACGCCTCCTTACTGTGCATCGGGAAACAGGGCGTGACACACTCTGGTGGTACAAAGATGTATAAAGATTTACGTCAACATTACTGGTGGCATGGAATGAAGCGTGAAGTAGCCAGAAGCGTAGCTAAATGCTTGGTGTGTCAGCAAGTAAAAGCTGAACATCACAGGACTGTCGGTCTACTTCAACCATTACCTATTCCAGAATGGAAGTGGTAACTCATCACCATGGACTTCGTGACTGCACTTCCTCGCAGCACGAAAGGTAACGATCTAGTATGGGTTATTGTGGATCGACTCATAAAGTCGGCTCATTTTATTCCCTTTCGAGTTGGCCAATCTACCGAGACACTAGCAAAGAAGTACATGGAGGTAAGTTTGAATCTAAGTAAGATTTAACTCTTCAATGGGTACTATCTCTGATACCCATGAACTCATGCAGGAGATCGTGAGATTACATGGAGTACCGGTTTGCATTATCTCCGATTGTGACACAAGATTCCGATCGCAATTTTGGCAGAGTCTGCAAGCTAGCTTGGGAACGAGTCTGAACTTTAGCTGTAACAACCCTAAACTTTCTGTACAATTTTTCAAAAAATATAGAAAGGGATACTTTTGCCTGAGCATAAGTTATAAGTTTATTTTGCTTTTTAATAACAAGAAGGAGCTTGTAGCTCATTGGTAAGACCTTGCACTGCTGAATCAAAACACCAGAGTTCAAATCCCATCACCCACATTATTTTTAATATTGATTTATTTTTAAATTTTTAGAATCCCAAGGGTCTACACGTGCATAACTCGTAAAAGCCCTACGTCACATATAAAACAAACTACCCCACTGTGCTAACTAGACGACGACGGACCTTCGACGGCAAGCCCCGGGCCGACTCGGCCGACTCGGGCCGGCGACTCGGCTGACTCGGCCGGCGAGGCCGGGTTGACTCGGCTGAATCCGAGTTGACCCTTCATGAAACTTGTGTCTCTCTGCCTTCTTAACTCCCCTGTATACTTTAAATTTCCTGCACATGATCAGAACTCTTTAAAACCCCATTAAACCATATTTTTAATACAATTTTTAATACATTTTTAATACAACTTTTCACCTACCCTAACCCTAGTTTTACCCTATAAATACCATACCTAAACACCCTCCCTCACACACAATTCTGTCCAAACTCTCAAGAAAACTCTATAGAAATATTGTGTACAAGTGGAGTTAGCAAAGGACGAAACTCCGGCGAATTACCGACGGCGATACGAGGAGTTTCCGGCGACGAACGATGCACCGGCGATTCCCTTCTCTACCTCTATCCTCCATCTTTCTTGTTAGCCAGTAAGTCCCTCCTCCCCTTCTCTATTCCATTCTAAAACTTTGTAAAACTAAAATCCGACGGAAGCGGAGTTAATCCGACTTCCGATTCGGTTTTCTTTGTAAAGTTTAATTTTCCTTAACACAACCATACTAAACTCTTACATCTCGACTATTAATCATTAACAAAACATGTTGAAAAAATTTCATTGCAAAATATTTCATTTTGTAACTTTTACCGCTCTTTTTCAGTAAAATACCATGTAGTATAGTTTCGACTTTAAAACATCATTAATCTTGCTATATCTTTAGTTAGATCATAAGGTAATGACCTACCTCTTCACAATACTCATATGCAACACAGCACAATACCTTTTGGGAAATATAGATTCGGCAAATACCGTTTTACACAAAACTATCTCTAACTTATAAAAACCATTTTCACAAAATTATGTATTTTAAACAAATCTTTGCAAAGCGCCGCTACAACCCATTTTGGGAAACCCGACTGGGATGGTGCGGATTATCACACATCTTTGGGCTTAGTAGTGCGAGATTCAGACCTCCGCAAGAAGCATTCGGTCACGGGAGATTTAAAATACAAATATCTTAAGAAAAGGAGATTTCTAGAAAATAATAAATAATAAATTATTTTTATAAATATATAAATATATATGTATTATCAAAATATCTATTTTTTATAATATCAATATTCCAACTTTTCTAAGTCAAAACAGCATGAAAATACCATGAAATTCCATACAAGTCAACACTTTACAATTAAATACCATGTATTATGAAAAATAGGTTTATTCACTAGAAATGTCACAAATATAATGCACGGCTATGAAAACTCTAAAGACGATAATTAAATACTTGAGGTGTATTTTGTAAATTATACAAAATTATTTTTACATAAAACCCCTTCAAGTTTTATAAATTACAATAAGGACCCTAGTAAATATAGGTTTAAACGAGACTAATCTCTTGAGCCTCAGGGAGCTGGAGAAGTGGGTGCTTGCCTATGTTAAGTTAGAAAACTTAACAAACGGTGTTATTAACACGGTAATCGTCTTTGAAAAAGACACAAATCCTGCCGCCCATGTGCAGCGGTTACTGAAAACATCAAAACCTAATTCAGGACTTTAATTTCTTTTCTAATTGTCTGAATCAGACTGAGTCTCATTAAAAATAAGCTGACTTGAATATGATTCAAGTACAATCTACAATCTACAATCCAATATGAATCCATGAATACATATATTCAATATATTCAATCTGTATTGACTGAACTGAACCATGGATATACTCCCATCTACATGATTCTCCAGTTACACCCATGACTCTCCGGTTACATCCATTTACTGATATCATGGTTTCGGCAAGTTATCCAATTATACAATCTATATTACAAGACAATATAAGTTGCAATACAATACAAACAGTACAATCAAGACATCGCGGGGTTTAAGGGGTAGATTGGTACGGAAGGTGTTAGAAGTGGCACGAGACTGCAAGACTTAAAACACCTAACCTGTATTTTTGTTGCCGTTGTACCGTTGCATAAACGGTTCCTTGTACTTCCAGTTGCCTTTAATTTCTGGCATATAGAGACTCCTCTCGTATACACTAGCATCCTTCTGTACCAAGCTACAAACAACAGCGTTAACCATATAATACAACTTTAAAAGCTACTTTCCCTCTCTGTCCATTCTATTTCTCCCTTATCTTTAGGACTTACCGAGCGATTGTTCGCTGACGACATTCCTTCTCTTTCTTCTTTGGAATGTTGTCAGGTGATCTGGGCACTCAGGAGATTGAGCCTACCAGCGAGGACTTGGATCAGCTTGCCTACAACCCAGAGCTCTAGCTTTATTGTACACATTCTATTTCAGTACTTTTCATTTCTGTTATGCTATTGTTTAGGCATTGCTTTCATTCAGATGTATTTACTTTTCCATGCATTTTACAAAAGAATGTTAATAAATAAAGTTGCTGTTCAGTTATACCTACTGTCTTTGTCTCTTGTGCATTTTTATTTATATTGCTTAGATACGCTTAGCGTATTTACTTCAGAGTAAATACGTAGCGGCCAGTCGCGTCCTCTGCCCGTATACTGGGAAGCGGGGCATGACATTCGCACAGCTTACCATCCATAAATAGATGGACAATCTGAGCGAATGATTCAGATCCTTGAAGATATTATAAGAGCTTGTATGCTAGACTTCGGAGGATCGTGGGAGATCATCTATATCTTGTGGAGTTTTCATACAACAACAGCTATCAAGCAAGTATTGGAATGATACCGTTTGCAGCGCTCTATAGAAGGAAGTGTCGTTCACCATTAAGTTGGGATGACATAGGAGATAGGGAACTTCTTGTACCTGAGATGATAGTGATGACTGTAGATATAGTTCTCACTATCAGGGAACGAATGCGCATAGCCCAAGACCGACAAAAGCACTAGGCAGATCCAAAGCGCCGACACTTGGAGTTCCAACCAGACGATCATGTCTTTCTAAAGATCTTTCCAAACCGTGGAGTGATTCGCTTTGGAAAGAGGGGTAAGCTCAGTCCGAGGTACATTGGACCGTTCGACATACTCGAACGAGTCGGAGAAGTGGCATATTGCTTGGCACTTCTACCCTTATTGGAAGGAGTGCACAACGTGTTCCACATATCCCACCTCCGAAGGTATGTGAGTGACCCTAGCCATATCCTTGATCACTCCGAGCTCACTGTACAGACAGATCTATCTTGTGAGCAACAACCCGTTGAAATCCTGGACAGAAAGGTAAAGTCACTTAGGAACAAGGAAGTAAACTTGGTTCGAGTGATGTGAAGGAAAGACTTACCAGGAGAATCAACGTGGGAAAGAGAAGATGGCATGCGTGCAAAATACCCTTACTTGTTTGTAAATTAGTCCTTAAATATTTGTAAATTTCGAGGACGAAATTTTTGTAAAGAGGGTAGAATGTAACGACTATGTTTTAAATGTACAGAAATTTGTTTAAAGTTAAAGTACTAAATGGAGTATTTGCAACCCTGAGTATGCTATAAGTATTTAATTTGTTTTAGAACAGCACGAAGCAACTTGTAGCTCACTGGTAAAGCCTTGCACTACTGTGACATAGCTTTGTGTTCAAATCCCTCCAGCCACATATTATTTTTAATGATTTTTCTATTAAACTTTTTTGGAAGCCCAAAAGTTTACACGTGTATTACATGTAAAAATGAAAAGTCACTAAAAACAAACATGTGGAAAATAACATATGAACAGCTGAGAACACGTGGCATCGATCCAGAGCCCCACACCCACCTAATGGCCGGCGAGATGGAGCCCCATACCGGTGCCGCCCCCCATGGGGAATGCTCCTAAATTTTCCCCCAACACCCCTTGGTCTCCCCCCACTACTCCTCTTCTGTTTGTTTTTCCTGTAATTAACCAAAGGATTAAAAATCACCATTAAACTAATGTTTTAATGCATTTTAATTCTCATTTTTAATTTCTTAAACCCTAATTCTATCCTATAAATACCACCCCACTCCCTAGCCCTCTCCATTCTGAAATCTATCTTAAAAACTCTCAAATTTTTCCAAGTCAAATTAGTTGTACAAGTGGAGTTAGCCCAAGGTCATCTTCCGGCGACGACTCGGGACAAATTCGGCGACACCGCGACTCCACGAAACTATCAAACCCTTCATTTACCTTCCCTCTCTCATCTAATCCAGTAAGTCCCCTCTCCTCTCATCTCTTCCCTATTAAAAGAATTCTCTTCTTAAAACTCATCGGAAGATGAGTTATTCCGACTTCCGATTCTAATTTTATTTAAAACAAAACTTTTCCTAATAACCAAATATCTATATTGTTACATCTTGTTTAGTAATCTTAAAATAAACATTTATAACAAGTTTCAATTCAAAATACAATGTTATACAACTTTTATTTCAATTTTACGGTTAAATACCACAAAGTTTATTTACGGTATCATTTCATCATATTTGCTCATATTACCTTTAGAAAACTCACGAGGTAATGACCTACCTCATCACGACACTCACCATGACATAGCACGATGTCTTTTGGAATAATATTTTGTGGGATAAATACAATTTTACAATAAAATACCTTAAACTAATAAAACCGTATTCTTTAAAATTGTTTTAATTAAATTCCTTGCAAATAAGTCTCTACAACCCATTTTGGGGAACCCGATTTGGATAGTGCGGGTTATCACACATACTCGGGACTAGTAAAGCGAGATGCAGACCTCCTCACGGAGCATCCGATCTCAATGGAATTTTTAATACAATTTTTAAGAATAATGTGATTTTCTATTTAATAAATAAATTCTATTTTTAATAATTATATATATATATATATATATATATTCAATCTAGGTTGGAGACAGAGGATTCATGTGCTGGACCCGGCGTGATTCTCGTGTTGGTTCATGTAGCCTACCCCATATGCTTGGGATAAAAGGCTCAGTTGTTGTTGTTGTGATATATTATCAAAATATCTATTTTAAATATATAATAAATTCCATGTTTTCTAAACAAAGGAATCACAAATTTCATGAACATACCATCACAAATCCATACAATTCCAATTTACACTAAAATACCCTATACTATTCAATCTAGGTTTATAATTATTAGAATACTTCACTTTTAAAAACTACATCCATGAAAATCTTAAATACGATAAATAAATGATTGAGGTTTACTTTAGAAGTTTATCAAAACTATTTTTCATAAAACCCCCTCAAGTTTATTAATTTACAATAAGGGCCTTAGTAAATATAGGTTTAAGCGGGACTAATTTTCTTGAGTCACAGGGAGCCGGAGCAAGTGGGTGCTTGCCTATTTAAGGTAGGAAACTAAAACGGGGTTATCAATGGTAATTGGCTTGGAAAAAGTCATAAATCCTGCCGTCCATGTGCAGCAGTTACCGATAACTCCAAAACCTAAGGAATCAAATTCTGTTTAAGTGTCCGACTCAGACAGAGTCTCAGTCTAATCTGAATACAATTTCTATCTACATACACTTCAAATATAATTCCAATACATCATGAATCCATATTTACTGAATACTATCAAATATCAACTTGACTTGAACTGACCGAACCATGGATATACATTGACTTGATAACATGACTATCCGTTTACATCCTTATCTGTTTACATGAGCAATTGATATCATGGTTTCGGCAAGTCTTACAACTATAAACAATACAATAAACATTACGGTTTTTTTTATAGGGGTAGATTGGTATGAAATGTGTTAAAAGTGGCACGATGATGATCACTTTAATACACCTAACCTGAATATCTGTTGCCATTGTCCCGTGGCTTAACGGTTCCTTGTGCTCCGTATACCATAGTCCATAGAATAGTTGGGCTCTTCTCGTATACACTAGCATATTCTGTACCAAGCTACAAACAACTGCGTTAACATAACAAACAACTATAAACAATACAATAAACATTACGGTATATTCTCTTATCTTTATATTCTATTTCTATCTCTCTTTGGGACTTACCGAGCGATTGTTCGTTGGCGACATTCTTTTTCTATTCTTTCTTTGGAATGTTGTCAGGAGGACCCGACTCTCTGGAGATCGAGCCCAGCTCAGATGACTTGGAGCAGTTCATCGAGGGCCCGAAACTCTAGTCACTTGTATATACTTTTACTTTCAGTTCATGCCATTGTTTAGGTATTGCTTTCCACATTGTATTTACTTTTCAATTGTATAGTAAAGAATATTTAATAAATAAAAAGTTGTTGTTCATTTACATCTCATGTCTTTCTTGTGTACATTTATATTATATTTCTTATTTACGCTTAACGTGTTTACTTATGAGTAAATACGTCGCGGGCCTCGTCATATCTCCTGACCGTACACCGGGAAGAGGGGCTTGACAATTTCTAATAAATAGAAAAATATATAATGAGGTGTCATCTTCTAGAAGGTATTTCGTATAAATACAAAATACTTTCTACCGTATATACATACCTGTATTCGTACCAAAATACGAATACCATAGAGATAGAATAATACTACTAATATAATACTAGCATTAAATCAATATCCGATTTAACAATCCGGATTAATCCTAAGCCCGTTAGTTTTATAATTCGTCCGATTAAATTTCGCGCAACTAGTACACATAATTAATCGGTACCCTACACGTATAAACATACGACCTCTATATTGTTTCGCTTGAACCAGGGAAACGCTCTGTGTGTGACTCTAAAGACTCGACAGTACGCTGGCAGTGGGTTTAATCACAAGTGCGTCAGCGGCACTAGCTGTACGTAACGGCTACCCTCGTACCTGTCGAAAAGAAGGCCGACGAGCAAAATCATCTGAACCACTATTGAGCCTAACCGTGACAATATCCGTACAATCCAGTCTGTTATTCTGAGAGTATCGCATACCCGGTCTTGGAGTGGTTAATGTCAAACCCCTACTAACCCGATAAGTCGTGCTGGTGTGGCTCAAAAGACCATCCGAGAAACCATCGATCTAACTATCAGTAATTCTTAACTTCCCTGACCAGGGGATTATGGTATTGACCAACGAAACACAGTGCGATATCGACTCCCTATACCGGGAGAGACGAATCATTAACAATCGACCACTTCCTTCATGTGGCTCGGGACTGTACCCAACTAAAATTTGTTTGCATGACTCCTTTGAGCCGTGGTAGGGTAGTAATCAAAGTACAGAGGGAACTCACACGAGACAAATGATGATCTCAGGTCTACAAACTACCTGTATACATGCCACATGAGAACTGCCATCTGACACTAGGTATATTACCAAATAGCAGTTCGCGGCGAGTCCGTCCAGTATACCCACCCTCAGTGAGCACCTGTATACAATCTTAGATGAAACATACTAATGGCTGTGGGAATAACCATCGCCCCTCGTCGGGGACTAGAAACGTATACACCAGTCTACTCTGGAATATCGATGCCGTGTCTTGATATTCCTACGACTAGGGACATTTTAAGAATGTGCTTACAGACCATCCAGCCCCACAAGTATGACCGCCATCACAATGCTGGTAGTCAAGTAATAATCCTACAGGTTTTACCAACATGTATAAGCAATAATCCTACGGGCTTTATAACTAGTAAAAACATACACACATGTTAAGATAAAGACAAACCAGATAGCATACTATCATTTCGAGCAAGATTATCCTGTACATATATATATCCATAGCATCCATTACAAATAATGGCCTCTAGGGCATACATATCTTATAAAAGACAAACCAGATAATATACTATCATCTCAAATAAGATTGTTCTACCCGTATAGGTCCTCCTTCAATTACCATAATTGCCTTCCTGCAATTACAATAATTGCCTTGAGGGCACTATATCCAACAATCTCCCACTTGCAGTTAAGGTCAATTATTGCGGTATCGCATACTTATAGCTTTGTGTGTTATCGAATACCCATACTTCTCTACTAATCAGTTTCGCAAACCATGTTTGAGAAATAGGCGTGTTCAAGAAATAGCCTTAGTGAGTGGATCCACTACAATATTTCTAATTTTATCTCTCTATATCTCAACTTCATGCAGATCAACTATCTTCCGAAATGAGTGATACCTACCTTAGAATTTGTCTGCATAGATGATGGGACCAAGATCATAAATGAACACTTTTATCCAATAACTTCTTAGGCTATATCCTCCGCTGAGTCATAATCAGCATCCAAGGCCATGTCTACCTCAGTATCCTGCTTGGAATCCTTTCAAACATACTGTCCTTCATAAGATGGTAAACTTATAACTCTTGATAGATACTCTGTCATCCATGTCACCTTGAAAGCTAAAATCGCTAACCGCCTCCCGTGGGAGGCTGCCATTACCATACACCGAGAACATCCTCATATGTTCTTCACTGTTTCCTTTTATTTTTCCAGGATTGGATTAATATCTGCTGAATACAACAAGTCTAAAATCAACATATGGTCAGGTACATGATATCGCATGATTGACCTAATTGCCTAAGCAATTGAAATGTCATTCACACGAGTCCCTCTCCTCATCAGTTTAGAAGACATTTTTTTTAGAGAGGATGACTCTATCACTTGCGGGTACACTACTACGCTAAGATTCTTCCATTCTAAATCTCTTTAGAATGGCGTCCAAGTACCCTGATTGGAAAACATCCCAAATCTAGATCTATTGTCATATATTTAGTCACCAGAATTCTTGATACATTATCTAAATCCTTTTTGGAGAAATATCTGTGACAACCATATTTTGACCGATTGTAGCATATGAACATCACTTCCTATCAAGAGTATGACATCCAAATACCAGGACAATACTCCTTACATCCTTCTTAGCAGATTCATCTGTTATTTTGATGAAGTCAAAAACTCTGACTATCACATCAAAACAGATGATCTATCTCCGCTATGCCTGCTTTAGTCTATAACTAGAAATAATCAATTTGCACACCTTCCGTTGCTCCCACTGACTACGATAACTCTCTGACAGAGTCATATACACGTGCAATTCTAAATTCCTATTTAGAAAAGCGTTATAGTCATCCACTTACTAGATCTCATAGTCATGAAAATTAGCAGTGGCAAGTTATATCCGTATGAACTTTAGCACAGACACCGAAGTAATAGTTTCATCACAATCCACACCGGGTCTTTGACGAAAATTCTTTACTACAAGTCTAGTCTTATTAGGTTATTTCCTTTCCATCTGCACTGATCTCGAAAGATATACTTTCTCCTAATGTGTTTTACCTCTTAAGGAGCATCCAGCAAAGTCCAAAGTCCATAATTTGCTAGAGTGCATGTAGTCCAACTTGGATATCTTGTATCCAGCCATCTGGAAGTCACTACTTCTTATAACATGCTAATAGCTAATAGGGTCATCATCACTATGATGCTGAACTCCTTATCACCGTCTATGAGGAAACCGAACTATCTCTTGGGTGGCTGATGTCACCTAATAAATCTGCGGGGTGGCTAAGGTTTGTCAGGGACAATTGAATCCATAGGTTCTACTAAATTTTCAGTAACCACCTGTGGTTCTGAAATCACTTCCAGTTCTACCATACTCCCACTAATTTCTTTTGCAAAAGATTCCTTTTATGGAAAGGTGGCAAGTCAAGAACAAATTAACTTTTGATCTTGAAAATGGTAGAGGTTAAACCATTGCGAATGTCTGGGATAACCAACAAACCGCCATTACTGAAACGTACTTTGAGTATATCCGGATTATGCTATCAACATGAACCGGATTACTCCATATCTTATCAACCTTAAGATATGTTCTTATTCTATATCCATATAGAATCATAGACACAAATTTAGATGGAACCATATTCAATTGGCATGCAGTTGTTTCCAGAGCATATCACCTAAATGTAAAAAGAAGACTCAGCATTACTCATCATGGAGCGCACCTGTGGATGAGTAATCAGAGAGAATCAGATTCTTAATTATACAGCTACAGAATACCAAGCATAAGTATCTTCATCTTGGATCACTTTGAAGAATCTTGATACTTCCAACGTCTGGTTCTCTACTTTATTCTTATACCTATGAACTTCTCAAAATGTTTGGACTTTTCATTTTAATGAATGCGTTTCTAAAATCAGAGAAATCGTAAGTAAAACGGAATGAAGTAAGAGTACCAACTCCTCATCCTAAAGGACGTCGGACAACATACATCAATATGTATAAGTCCCATGAGTTCACTTACTCAAACTCCGTTTGTTGTAAGTTGAAAACTGTTATTTTTGTTTAAAATGTCTATACCGTTATTCAATGCACCTTACCTAATCATAATTGATAAAGGTAAATTTTCAAAAAAAATTATCCTACTTTATTAAATAAAGAGACATATATATCAATTTAAAGCTTGATTCATAATAACAGTTATTCAAAACTAAATATTTGTCGTTAGGCAAAACCAGGTGATTTTCCCCAATAGCACCAATTGCTACGAATTTTGATATTAAGGATTAAATCACCCTTTCGTAATATTCTACTCCTCATCAGCATTTGTAATGTCTTACGGATGTGGGATTCTAATCCGGTATCCATATACTCAGGAGTCAGAATTAATTGAGAAAGGGTTTTCAATTACAACCACACTTGAAAACCGAAACATTAAAAAATGTTTCAAGGGGGTGGCCGGGTATTCTTAGTAATTCCTCTTCTGCTGCCCAGGTTCATGACAGTAGTTGTAATTTCTTTTTTCCTCACTTCAATCCCTTTATATGTCTCTACATCTTACCTTCTGTACACCATACTTAGGCTAGTTGGTTTTTTTCCTTCCCTATCTGTCAGCACCAGCCTAAGGTTTCGAAGAAGACTATCC
This sequence comes from Agapanthus africanus, assembly GCA_030015575.1. Taxonomy (NCBI): domain Eukaryota; kingdom Viridiplantae; phylum Streptophyta; class Magnoliopsida; order Asparagales; family Amaryllidaceae; genus Agapanthus; species Agapanthus africanus. Next base: position 544,238,288 of record CM057340.1, read on the forward strand.
GACAAGCGTAACTGGTGTACTCTCCTAATACAAGAATCTCTCAACTTGAGAGAATGTGAAGAAGGGAAGAAAACAGAATTATACAATTCAATTTCTCCAGAACCGGTGGCCATTCTCGGACTGAAACAATTTCTTCGAGTTCGTATGTAACTATACGAGATAGCCTTTCCAAGCAATATGGATTTTTGTAGTGATACGTAGTGTTTTGGAGAAGGAAATAGGAAAGTATGAGTAGCAGGGATATATGAGACTTTGTCGTGAATCATGAAAATCCAAAGCCATGTTGTAAAAAAGTTCGGTTAACTTGGTTTACGATTTTTAGTTTAAGAACAGTTATGGTCGCTGCCAGAGAGAGAAAAGAAACACTCATCATACACTATCAAGATTAGATTGGTTTATTAATTTATCTAATCAGGATGGCTCCCACTGTTCTATCGAATTCTCCTTCAAACTCTAAAAGAAGAACTATCCAGAATCATATACACCTTACAAGTTCGCTAACCGTTCAGCCAGGCCAGTGTTGGTACTCCGAAGGAGGTCTCCCGTGTTTTCGCACGGACCCAATTGAATAACCCCATTTCCATAGAGGCATAACCCCGTTAACACTTTTCTAGACACCTAATTGGTTAGCTAGTTGTGAAGTGAAAATCTCCTGGGGGTAACACCTACTCACAGTGGGAATCGGGAGCCAACTATCATCGCATGATAACCTTGATGGAAGCCAACAAGTCACCATACTCTGGAAGGTATGCTCTTACTTGGCAAGTTTTCCTTATATTTGAAACTCCTGATATGGTTTTTACCCGTAACGTCTTATGACCTTCACACAGTCAACATATCATAAGTCGCTAGTCAAGTTCAACCCGTCATTTCTTAATTGTTTTAGACCCACCCACATAACCCTTGACACAGTCAACATGGTTACACGACCGTTCTAACCAATCGCATCGCATGCTAAAAACAAGCACTACTTAGCTACCGTATACTACGTCTTGACATAGTCAACATACGCAGCATGAATACTAAGTACTACTCATAGGCAATGATGGAGGGCTACGGCTAGTTTTTGCAAAAACCCTTAACGTAATAAACTTGATATCGTTGAAGGAATCTAGTGGTTTTGAAAAGGAGTGGTTAAGGTTCCGTTTTTAAAACGAGTGATTTGAAGAAAACTAAGTGGTTTATAGTAACATAAACTTTTTCTTAAAAGCAAACTCCCCATAAAGGGATCAAGGCTCTTTCCTCATCGAATGAGGTGCAGAATATTCCTAATCGAATACCTCTATGCAAAGTAAAAGAATATGACTAATTTCTTTTGAAAATTTGGTTCTTGTAACATCATTTTAGGTTTATTTCTTTGTATTAAACATATAATGCAGTCCTGTCGTTTAAGTTCCTAGTCACACTAGAAACAACCAAAATAGTATGCTTTTATATGCCATCCGCATTTGCTGCGGGGCCTCAGGTCTTTACCGTAAGATTACTTAACTTACGGCAGGATGGAAGCTTGGCTAGCGCGGATGCAAAACATATAGAAACATGTAATATATATCATCACAGCAGGTAGGTAATAATCATCACAGGCATGCGATAAACAACAAGCAATTTGGAATAGCAGATAAATTAGGAGTCCTGCGTTTCATTTGAGCCGCAAATGAAACGCGACGTTCTCCGGTCGTATGGATAACCAGTATAATATCGTACCAAGATCCCTATAAGTGCAGCAAGTTATCCGCCAATCCTAGAAACGGGGCAACCCTCCCTCAATATCATGAGTGGGCAACTCAACGCTTTCTAGAATATGGTAACTTGAGCGCTACTCCTTGGGTCAAAACATATAACCCCTATAATTCCGACGAGCAACCCGCCAGTTCTAAAGCGAGGCGGCCTAGACTCATCATCATGAGACAACCACCTACCACACTCTAGAACCCGGTGAGTCGAGCACTTCTCCGTGGGTTAATTCTAGTACATATAATGAAATATATACAAAGACAACAACGCCCGCATCCTGGATGTATCCAATAAAAGAATATACATCAAGAGGCAACGACGACCACAATCCGGCCGCTCATCCTAAATAAATGAATATACAATAATACTGTACATACATACATCACACGAGGTGCTATCTATCACGACAATCCGCTAAACTATCTACACACCAACATAACAAGCAACATATGTGCAACCCCATCTAATTGAACATATAGCAATTAGACGGCGTTTAACAACACATATCAACAAATATAAATAATAAATGATGCTATAGTTTTGATTGAAAAGTTTTCCGTATTGCTCGAAACCCAAGATAACACAAACTGAAATCTGAGCAATTTTGACATGTCTAAAAAATTATGTTTCAATTACATCAAGTTATTGAATGAAGCAGGAGGCAAACTATTTTATTCTAGATGACCTGGGTGGCCAGAAGGCCGACCCAAGCAGCCAAACCACAATGGTCTGGCCTCGCGCTTCAAATTTGTTAATCTAATTTAAAAAATGTTTTGATGGCTTATATCAAAAAAAAATTTTGAGCAAGTTTTAAAATCGAACAGAAACTTGAACTTCGAAACATAATACAGTCAAATTTCCGGTTTCGAAACTATTACATCATTTATCTCTAGTTCTAGTGTTTTCTTTAGCTCTGATACCATTGCTGGGTCAGTCAACGCAGCGGAAGCTCACCGTGGCGTCCAAAGGTCTCTCAGCAGCTACTTTTTACGTTATCCTCTCGCGACGGGCTACAACCCGCCGGACCAATTCGTATGGGGCATCCTGAAGGTAAGAGCCTGCGCTTCGCCACTACTGTCACACAGTGAGAACCCCCATAAGTCAGCATCCTTTCCTAGTAGCTTTGATACCATGAAAGGTCAATCGGTGCAGCGGAAGCTCGCCGTGACGCCCAAAGGTCCCTCAGCAGCTACTTTTTTTGTTGTCCCCTCGCGAAAGACTACAACCCACCGGACCAATCCGCATGAGGCACCCAAGGGGTAAAAGCCTGCGCTTCGCCACTATTGTCACACAGTGAGAACCCCCATGGGTCGACAACCCTGCCTAGTAGCTCTGATACCATTGCTGGTTCCTTATGCTCGCACCGCTAGACGTGCGGCCAAGGTGGAAGCTAAAACGAAAATATTCATGCAAGCACGAGAAACCCAAGCCTTAGAAATCGTTCCAAACAATAAACTAGCAAACATAAATAATAGATGTATCTACTATCTTGCGAACATACAACCTTTATAGCATGTCCACCCAATCATGAAAGACCCCATCTAGGCTCCAAGACTGTCAGGAACAAGCTTGAGAGGCAATCTCCCTTGCCGAAGATGATCCACCCGAGAGAACCCGATCCAAACTCCAGCTTCGCTCCAAAAAGATCTTTGAGGAAGAAATTGACATTCTAAACTCGCTAGGGATGGAATACGAGGGATGTATAGATTTATGACTATCTTTTTCTCTCAAATCCATAACTCAAGAGAGCTCTCATGCCATGAGAAAGAAGGACGGGGAAGAGAAGAGAGAAAGTGTCTCATAACAAAATGAGCAAGTATCAAGCAAGAATGAGAGTGAGGGATATTTTACAACCATACCATAAAATATTGCAACCATTTTCCATTAAAAAATGAGCCTATCCCTCTCATGCTATCCCTACTTTACACCTCACCCCTCCACCTCATTTTGCATTTTCTAAAATGAAAATACCCTAAATGAAGTGCTCTCCTTCTTGAAATATTTCGTATAAATACGGAATACAACCCCGGTATATGTATCGTATACATATACGCGTATCCGTATAAATATATGAATAGCCAAAGAGAGAAAAAATGAATAGTGAACATAATACTAGAATATATATATATATATATATATATATATATATCTCAATATATGTGTGTGTGTATGTGTGTATTATTAAATAAATAATTGATTTAATAATCTGGTTTAAACCTAAGCCGGCTAGTATTATCAAATGTCCAATTAAAGTTCATATAGCTAGTACACGTATTTAATCAGACTCCTGCACCTATCAACATACGGTCTCTACATCATATCGCCTGAACCGGAAAAACCCTATGTGCAGGACTCTAAACACTCGACAATACGCTGTCAGTGAGTTACTGGATAAAATCCATAACCAAAAGCACGTCAGTGGCACTAGCTGTACGTAATGGATACCCAGGTATGTGTCGAAAGGGAGGTCAACAATTAAGTCCGTTCATATCCTACTGAGCCTGTAAGTGACAATCTCTGTACAGTCCGGTCTCTTCATCTGAGAGTATCGCATATCGGGTCTAGGGGTGGAAGCTGTCAGACCCCTAATAAGCCGATAAGTCGTGCCGATGTCAGGTTCATGACCAATCGAGAAACTACTGATCTCCTATCAGTAAATCTCATCCATCCTGGCTAGAGCCTTGTGGTGATGGCTAACTGAACACAGCGTGACATCAACTCCTTGTAGGGTTAGCTTAGCACCTTAGCAAGGTTTTGGAAAGCATCAAACATGCTACTTTAAAATTTTTGGATGCTAAACAAATCCTAACCAAGATCTTAACTAGAGTTTTAGGGTTAACTATGCATGTAAACAACTTTACATCTAAGAGAGAGGGATTACAACGTTTGTAGTTCGTTCCTTCGCTTCATAAGCTCCGAGTAGTAGTCCTTTTGCCGCGATCCATGATCTCCCAGACTCAAGAGAGGCTCCACAAGTCGAATGATCCATTCTTACTTGAAGTCTTCCTTTTCGAAGATGATCTACCTTGAAGAATCTCAAACTCAAGCTCTCACTTCTCTAATCAAGTATTAGTGAAGTGAACACCCTAATCTAAGTGGCTAGAATAGATGAGGATGATGAAGTAGGAATTTTACACTCTTTTGTTTTCAATTTCTCACTTTAAATCATCAAATCACAAAAAGCTAGAAAGCTTTTTCAAGGAGGAAGAAGAAGAAGAAAGTTTTTGTGATGAATAATGATTATTGTTATGGTTTCAAATGACAACCATGAGTTAATAATATCAAGGATTTAACTCATATAGAGAATGAACTAGAGTTAAGGGTTTGGGTTGGGTTAAATAATATCTACACAAAATATCAAAGGAAAATATCTAAGCTTAAAACAAAATAAAGGTTCCAGAAGCTTCATGAAAAAGCTAACCCAAATGCTAACCCAAATCAAACCCTAACTTGTTTAATCTCCACAAATCATGTTGTATTTGTAACCCTAACTTGTCACATATATAATATATTTTTATAACAAAAGAAAATAATACAATTAACATATATCGCATATATATCAATGTATTACCCGGTGAGAAAATGAATCAATAAAGCGAGTTTATATTAGTTAACGTAATGTAATATATCACATATATAATTATACATTAAATTATCGAATCAATACTTGATCCGACAATCCGGCTATAGTACATATAACCGACTAATATAACATGTACCAATTCATCGAATCAACACTTGATCCGATGACCCGGCCATATCAAATATACCTGGTTGATATCTCATATCGCGAGAATAGAATACGGTATCTCATATCGTATTATTCTCAGTCCCGCACATATCACATATGTGCTCCTACTCCGTTTTGCCTGAGCTAGGAAACCTCTGTGTAGGACTCTAAAGAATCGTCAATACGCCGGCGGTAGGTGATAATCATATCAAACACCCACAAGCTGCAAGCGGTCAGCTAAATGTAACAGCCACCCAGGTATTGAGCGATCAGAAGATCAACAAGCAAGCATGTGCATTCTCCTGTAAATCCAATCAGTAAACATTACCGTACAGTCCGGTCTCTTCGTCTGATATGTTGCATATCTAGTCTAGGGGTGGTAAACGTAAGACCCCAGTAACCGATAAGTCGTGTCGATGTAAGGCACATAACAGGTCGAGAAACTAATGATAACGCTTACCAGTAAATCTCCATATCAGCCCTGGCTAGAGACTTCCAGTTATAGCCAATCGAACACAGCACAACATCAACTCCCTATACCGGGAGAGACGAAACCCCTCCTATCGCTCATTGCCTCCATGTGATTCGGGACTGTACCCAAAAGCCACCGTTTTGATACGCCCTCTTGGACGTGGTAAGGTGGAAATCAAAGCACAGTGGGAATCACACAAAACTCTATGACGATCTCGGGTCTACAGACTAACCTGTACCAGTGTCACCGGAGAACTACTATCTGACGATAGGTATAATACCATCCAAGAGTTCTCGGCGAGTCCGTTCAGTGTACCCAGTCTCTACTGAGCACCCGTACAACATCTTTGATGTCTAACACCAATGGATATGGGATTATCTATCGCCCATCATATGGGTCAAGATACGTATACGCTAGTCTACTCTGGAGTATCGATTCCCTGTCTCGATACACCCTCGACTAGGAACAGTTATAGGATGTACTCGTAGACTACCCTGGCCCCACTAGTATGATGTCATCATAGTCCTAGTAGTCGAGTACATATCCTAAGGGCTTTATCAACACGTGATCACAAAACAGTATTCGTTAACATGTTAAGATAAAGTGAAACCAGATAGCATACTATCATATCGAGCAAGAAAGTCCTCTCTATATATATCCAAGCATCCATTATAATATACATCACATGTAAAACAATGGCCTCTAGGGCATACATATATCTAACAATCTCCCACTTGCACTAAGGCCAGCTGTTGTAGTATCTCATACCCAACATCCTGAAGAGTCTCTCAAATTGTATCTGAGGAATGGCCTTTGTGAGAGGATCCGCAGTGTTGTCCTTCTATCAACTCTCCTGACCTCGATCTCCCGGCGATCAGCTATCTCCCGGATCAGGCGAAGACAACCTTACTCTCTGCCACCTTCTTGTATATACAAGGTTCATCTATGTTTTTGATGAAGTCAAACTCTTTGACTACAACATCAAAATAGATGTTCCAACTCCGCGATGCCTGTTTTAACCCGTAGATGGATTTAAGCAGCTTGCACACCTTTCCGCTGCTCCCACTATCTACGAAGCCTTCTGGCTGAGTCATGTACACGCACTCTTCTAAATCACCATTCAGAAAGGCGGTCTTAACATTCATCTGCCAGATTTCGTAGTCATTGTATGCAGCAATGGCAAGTAAGATCTGGATGGATTTAAGCATAGTCACTGGAGAAAAGGTTTCGTCATAATCCACACCTGGTCGTTGACGAAAACTCTTTGCAACAAGTCTAGCTTAGAAAGTCTCAAATTTTCCATCTACACCAAGTTTCTTCTTAAAGATCCATTTGCTCCCAATGGATTTTACCCTTTCAGGAGCAATTTCCAAAGTCCATACTTTGTTGGTGTACATGGATTCCATCTCAGATCGCATTGCATCCGGCCATTTCACAGAGTCACCACTCGTGATGGCCTGCTCGAAACTATTCGGGTCATCATCTTCCATGATGCAATCCTCACTTCCACCATCGACGAGAAAACCGTAGTATCTCTCAGGTGGATGAGAAACCCTACTAGATCGGCGGAGCAGTTGAGGTTCGTCGGGAACTACTGAATCTTCTGGTTCTACTAAATCTTTAGTTGCAGTTTGTGTTATTGGAACTTCTTCCAGCTCTACCTCTTTGCCACTAATTTTTTTTGCAAGAAATTCCTTTTCCAAAAAGGTGGCATATTGAGAAACAAACACCTTTTATTCCTCAGTGTTATAGAAAATATATCCTTGAGAATTCTTAGGATATCCCACAAACTTGCAAAGAACTGATCGTGCCTCGAGTTTGTCCAGATTTTGCCTTTTGACATAGGCCGGACAACCCCATATCTTAACTCGTTTAAAATATTGTCTCTTCCCACTCCATATCTCATGTGGTGTGGTAGGTACAGATTTAGATGGAACTTGATTCAATAGGTATGCTGCTGTCTCCAGCGCATAACCCCAAAAGAAAATAGACAACTCAGCGGAGTTCATCATAGAGCGCACCATATCTAATAAGGTGCGATTCCTTCGCTCCGATACACCGTTGTGCTGTGGTGTATAAGGAGGAGTAAGCTGAGAGAGAATCCCATTCTCTTTTAGATAGTCCAGAAACTCATTACTCAAGTATTCTCCTCCTCGATCAGATCGAAGGATTTTAATACTTTTACCCGTTTGGTTCTCGATTTCGTGTTTATATTCCCTAAATTTCTCAAAAGCTTCAGACTTGTGTTTCAACAGGAACACATGTTCTTATCTTGAGAGATCGTCAGTGAATATAATGAAGTACGAGAAACCATTCCTGGCATGTGTAGACATGGGACCACATACATCACTATGTATCAGTCCCAAGAGTTCCGTAACTCTTTCTCCGTGTCCATTAAACGGAGTTTTTGGTCATCTTGCCTTTAAGACATGACTGGCAAGTGTCATAAGATGAAAATTTGAACGGATTCAAATACCCATCTTTATGTAACTTAGCTATTCGTGTCGCATTGATATGACCCAGTCTACAATACCACAAGAAGGATTCGTTCATTTATGAACTTTTCCTCTTGTGTGTGTTCTGTATATTAAGAACTGTGTTTTGATTTAGAACGTATATGCTATTATTTAACGAGCCTGATCTAATCAACTTTTGATTTAGGAAGATGTTCATAACATTATCCTGTATTACAAAATTATATCCTTCTTTACTTAATAAAGAAACTGATATAATGTTGCATATCATGTTCGGTATATAATAGCATTCGTTCAGAATCAATGTATTACCACTTGGTAATACAAAGTGATATTTGCCAACTGTTTTGGCTGCAACATTTGCACCATTCCCTACTCTTACGGAATGATCACCCATTCCCAGTTCTCTACCTTTCTTTAGCCTGTGCAATATATTGCATATGTGGGATCCTGATCCGGTATCTAATGCCCAGGACGTAGAGTGAACTGAGAAACAGTTCTCGGTAACTAACACACTCGATGAAGATGCATCAGCATGCTTGTTTTTCGTTTGGGCGGCGTGAGAATCCAGATATTCTCTTATTTTCTGTTCAGTCTTATAATATTTATAAGAAAGAACGGGACCAACGTTCCCCTGCTCAGTATAACAAGTGGGTTCGGTCAATACATCCATATTATTATCTTGATTAAGACCTGACATGGTCGCTACCTGGAGAGAGAGAGAGAGAAGAAAAACACTTTAGCGTGCGCTCTTGCAAGATTAAATTGGTTATTATCTTATCTAATCAGGATGGCTCCCACTGTTTTAATCAAATCTTCCTTCAAACCCTAAAAGGTAAGATTAGCCGGGATTAATTACACCTTACAAGTTCGCCAATCTTTCAGCCAGATCAGTGTTGGTACTTTGAAGGAGGTTCTCCGTGCTTTCGCACGGACCTAATTAAAATAAACCTCGTTTTTTTCCAGAGGCATAACCCCGTTAACACCTTTCTACAAACCTACTTGATTGGCTAATTGTCCTGTATAAAACTCTCCCAGGAGTAACTCTTACTTGCAGTGGGTATCGAGATCCAACTATCTCATAGCAGGTATGCAATCTCATTGCAAATTTCAACACTTGAAATTCCTGATAATGCTTTTGCCCCTAGCAACTTATGACCTTAACATAGTCAACAAATCATAATTGCTAGCCAAGTTCAGCCCGTCATTTCCCGATTAAATTAAACCCACCTGCACGACCCTTAACATAGTCAACAAAGTCGTACAACTACCCTAATCCAATCACATCTCATGTTTTAGCAGATAAGCACTAATTAGCTACCGCACACTACGCCTTAACATAGTCAACAATGTAGCATGAATACTAAGTAGTACTTATCTAAAATGACGGAGGGCTACGCAGGTTTTTTTCCAGAAAACCATAAGCGTAATGAACTTGATATTGTTGTAGAAACAAGTGGTTTTTGAGAAAGGAATGTTTTTGAGGCTTTTCTAGTTTCGCTAAAGAGGTCACTCCTGGTGAAGGGATCTCGGCTCTTTCCTCATCGAATAAGGTGCAGGATATTTCATAAATACCGTTGTGCAAAGCAAGAACTATAGAAGCAATCAAAAACTAAACCGTGAGTTTGCAGCATCTGCCAGTTTTGCTAAAGAGGTCACTCTTGGTGAAGGGATCTCGGCTCTTTCCTCATCGAATAAGGTACAGGGTATATCATATATACCGCTATGCAAAGCAAAACTGTAGCTACCCTTTTTTGTATAAAATTTGATTCTACAACATCTTTTAGGTTTCTTTTCTTTTATTAATCTCATTAATAAAACCCATCATTTAAGCTTCCTAAGTATCACAGAAGAAACGAAAGCAGCAATATATATATATATATATATATATATATATATATATATATATCAACATATAGTATAAGCATTCGTCTCAGACAGTAATATGATCTCATCACAGAACATTGCAGCAGAAGTCAACATACGAAATATTGGATATACTAGGACATCCGTGTTTTATTTTGAGCCTATATAAAACACGGATTCCACAGTCGCGATGAATAGCAAAACCCACATCCCAAGACCCTTACGAGAGCGGCAAGTAACCCTGCCAATTCTAGGGTTAGGAAATCCGGTCTCGACTCCTCGAGATAGCCTCCCACTGGACCCTAGAACCCGGTTACTTATGCTCTTCGACTTGGGTCTATCCTAATGCGGAAAAGTAAATAATATACAATGGTGACATCAACCTCAACCCGGAAGTGCCCCAATAAAAGAATATTACATACAAATGAATTTTACATGAATGAAAAAGAAAACTCTCATCTCACATAAAACCCCCGGCTATTCAATACACAACGATCCAATATAACATATCACAGCAATATATAAACAACACAGATAACTAGGCGAAGTTAGATAATTCGACAGACACAACGAATTCCCAAAATACCCCAGTGAGCTCAACACTTGAGCAGAAAATAAAAATTCCCAGTAGCATACCCCAGCACTTATGGACCGTCGCTGAAGTGCCCGTCCCAAGCCTCCACAATGGCGCCGCGGTTACGCGGTCACTGTAGCGAGTTAGGGATCCTTTCTTCAGGCGGGTCCATAAAATTCCCTGCTTGATTTTCTGAGTATTTTTAATATGAAAAATTTAAACTTTTGAAAAAAATTCCAGCAAGGGGTCAATTTCGGGGTTCGATCGGACTTCTAATTTCGTCTAGACAACGCCTAATGCTCTAGCTTGGCTCTGATACCACTGTAGGGTTAGCTTAGCACCTTAGCAAGGTTTTGGAAAGCATCAAACGCGCTACTTTAAAATTTTTGGGGTGCTAAACAAACCCTAACCAAGATCTTAACTAGAGTTTTAGGGTTAACTATGCATGTAAACAACTTTACATCTAAGAGAGAGGGATTACAACCTTTGTAGTCCGTTCCTTCGCTTCATAAGCTCCGAGTAGTAGTCCCTTTGCCGCGATCCATGATCTCCCAGACTCAAGAGAGGCTCCATAAGTCGAATGATCCATTCTTGCTTGAAGTCTTCCTTTTCGAAGATGATCTACCTTGAAAAATCTCAAACTCAAGCTCTCACTTCTCTAATCAAGTATTAGTGAAGCGAACATCCTAATCTAAGTGGCTAGAATAGATGAGGATGATGAAGTAGGAATTTTACACTCTTTTGTTTTCAATTTCTCACTTTAAATCATCAAATCACAAAATGGTAGAAAGCTTTTTCAAGGAGGAAGAAGAAGAAGAAAGTTTTTGTAATGAATAATGATTATTGTTATGGTTTCAAATAACAACCATGAGTTAATAATATCAAGGCTTTAACTCATGTAGAGAATGAACTAGAGTTAAGCGTTTGGGTTGGGTTAAATAATATCTACACAAAATATCAAAGGAAAATATCTAAGCTTAAAACAAAATAAAGTTTCTAGAAGCTTCATGAAAAAGCTAACCCAAATGCTAACCCAAATCAAACCCTAACTTGTTTAATCTCCACAAATCATGTTGTATTTGTAACCCTGAGTTGTTACAATATTATATATCACATATATAATATATTTTTGTAACAAAAGAAAATAATACAATTAACATATATCGCATATATATCAATGTATTACCCGGTGAGAAAATGAATCAATAAAGCGAGCTTATATTAGTTAACGTAATGTAATATATCACATATATAATTATACATTAAATTATCGAATCAACACTTGATCCGACAATCCGGCTATAGTACATATAACCGACTAATATAACATGTACCAATTCATCGAATCAACACTTGATCCGATGACCCAGTCATATCAAATATACCCGGCTGATATCTCATATCGCGAGAATAGAATACGGTATCTCATATCGTATTATTCTCGGTCCCGCACATATCACATATGTGCTCCTACTCCGTTTTTCCTGAGCTAGGAAACCTCTGTATAGGACTTTAAAGAATCGTCAATACGCCGGCAGTAGGTGATGATCATATCAAACACCCACAAGCTGCAAGCGGTCAGCTAAACGTAACAGCCACCCACGTATCGAGTGATCAAAAGATCAACAAGCATGCCTGTACATTCTCCTGTAAATCCAATCAGTAAACACTACCGTACAGTCCGGTCTCTTCGTCTGATATGTTGCATATCTAGTCTAGGGGTGGTAAACGTCAGACCCCAGTAACCGATAAGTCGTGTCGATGTAAGGCTCATAACGGGTCGAGAAACTACTGATAACGCTTACCAGTAAATCTCCATATCAGCCCTGGCCAGGGACTTCCAGTTATAGCCAATCGAACACAGCACAACATCAACTCCCTATACCGGGAGAGACGAAACCCCTCCTATCGTTCATTTCCTTCATGTGATTCGGGACTGTACCCAAAAGCCACCATTTTGCACGCCCTCTTGGACGTGGTAAGTTGGAAATCAAAGCACAGTGGGAATCACACAAGACTCTATGACGATCTCGGGTTTACAGACTAACCTGTACCAGTGTCACCGGAGAACTGCTATCTGACGATAGGTATAATACCATCCAGGAGTTCTCGACGAGTCCGTTCAGTGTACCCAGTCTCTACTGAGCACCCGTACACCATCTTTGATGTCCAACACCAATGGATATGGGATCATCCATCGTCCATCATATGGGTCAAGATGCGTGTACGCTAGTCTATTCTGGAGTATCGATGCCCTGTCTCGATACACCCTCGATTAGGAACAGTTATAGGATGTACTCGTAGACTACCCTGGCCCTACTAGTATGATCTCATCATAGTCCTAATTGTCGAGTACATATCCTAAGGGCTTTATCAACACGTGATCACAAAACAGTATTCGTTAACATGTTAAGATAAAGTGAAACCAGATAGCATACTATCATATCGAGCAAGAAAGTACTATCTATATATATCCAAGCATCCATTATAATATACATCATATGTACAACAATGGCCTCTAGGGCATACATATAACTAACACTCCTTGTACCGGAAGAGAAGAATCCCTTTTAATTACTCACTGCCTCTATGTGGCTCAGAATTGTGCCCAACTAAAACCTGTTTGCACGACTCAATAGAGCCGTGATAAGGTAGTAATCAAAGTACAGTGGGAAATCACACGAGACAAATGAAGATCTTAGGTCTACAGACTACCATGTACTCATGTCACCAGAGAATTGCTATCTGACGATAGGTTTAATATCATCTAAGAATTCTCGACGAATCCGTTCGGTGTACTCACCTCCAGTGAGCACCTGTATATAATCTTTGGTAGCAAACACCAATGGTTATGAGATCGGCCATCGCCTCTCGTTGGGGATCGAGAAACGTATACACTAGTCTACTCTGAAATATCGATGCCCGGTCTCGATACTCCCACGATTATGAACATTTATGGATGTATTTATAGACTACTCAATTCCCATAAGTATGATCGCCATCATAATACTTGTAGTCAAGTAAGGATACTGCGGGTTTTATCATTACGTATTAGCGACACGTAATAGCAAGTAAAATGTATACACATGAATAAGAAAGACAAACCAGATAGCATACCATCTTCTCAAGTAATATTGTTCTATCCATATAGGTCCTCTCTCAATTACCATAATTGCTTTCCTGTAATTACAATAATTGGCTTGAGGACACTATATCCAACATTAGCAATTTTCTTTTGGAAAAAAGATTTTAAAAGGGCAAATTTTGACATAACACTTTTTATAAAGTATGAAAAATCCGACTTCTCATTGTACAAGTTTATATTGATGACATTATATTTGGCGTTACTAATGATTTTTTATGCAATGGTTTTAAGAAAGCTATGCAGGAAGAATTTGAGATGAGTATGGTTGACAAAATGAAATATTTTCTTAGATTTCAAATAAAGTAAAGTAAAGAAGGTGTTTTTATTTCTCAATCCAAGTATATCAAAGAACTACTCAAGAAATTTAGGATGGAAAATCTTAAAGTTGTGAATACACCAATGAGTCCAACAACAAAAATAACAAAGGATGAGAAAGGTACATCAATCGATCAAAAGAAATACCGAGATATGATTGGCAGTCTATTATATCTTACAGCTTCTCGTCCAGATATCATGTTTTTGTTAGTTATATGTATGCCCTAGAGGCCATTACTGTACATGAGATGTATATTGTAGTGGATGCTTGGACATATATAGGGAGGACTTTCTTGCTCGACATGATAGTATGCTATCTGGTTACTCTTTATCTTAACATGTACACTGATTGTCTCTCTGTTACATGTTGGTAAATCCCTTAGGATGTGTACTTGACTATCTGGATTATGATGCGGATCATACTAGTGGGACAGTGGTAGTCTGTGAGTACATCCTTTAATGTCCCTAGTCGTGGGTGTATCGAGACGGGGCATCGATATACCAGAGTAGACTAGCGTGTACCTTCTCGACCCATTTTGATGAGCGATGGATGATCCCATATCCATTGGTGTTTGACATCAAAGATGATATACGGGTGCTCAGTGGAGACTGGGTACACTGGATGGAATCGCCGAAAACTCCCTGATGGTATTATATCTCACGTCAGATGGCAGTTCTCTGGTGACACTGGTACAGGTTAGTCTGTCGACCCGAGATTGTCATAGAGTTTTGTGTGATTCCAACTGTGCTTTGATTTCCACCTTACCACGTTCAAGAGGACGTGCAAAATGGTGGTTTTTTGGGTACAGTCCCGAGTCACATGGATGCAATGAGCGATAGGAGGGGATTCGTCTCTCCCAGTATTGGGGGTTGATGTTGCGCTGTGCTCGATTGGCTATAACAGGAAGTCCCTGGCCAGGGCTGATTCAGAAATTTACTGGTAAGTGTCACCAGTAGTTTCTCGACCCGTTATGAGCCTTATATCAGCACGACTTATCGAATTACTGGGGTCTGACGTTTACTACCCTTAGACGAGATATGCGACATATCAGACGAAGAGACCGGGCTGTACGGTAATGTTACTGATTGGATTCGCATGAATATAAGCAGGCTTGCTTATTGATCTTCTGATCGCTCAATACCCGGGTGGCCGTTACGTTTGGCAGGCAGCTTGCGGCTTGTGGGTGTTTGATATGATCATCACCTACTGCCGGCGTATTGACGAGTCTTTAGAGTCATACACAGACGTTTCCTGGATCAAGCGAAACGGAGTAGGAGCACATATGAGATATGTGCGGGACCGAGAATAATACGAGTATGTGATACAGTATTCTATTCTCGCGATCTGTGTTATCGGCCGGGTATATGTGATATAGCCGGGTTATCGAATTAAGTGTTGATTCGATAAATTGATACACATGATATTAGTCGGTTATATGTGATATGACCGGATCATTAAATCAAGTGTTGATTTGAGGATTTAATGTATAATTATATATTTGATATATTACTTTACATTAACTAGTATTGGCTCACTTAAGATTGTTTTTCTCACTTGATGTGCACATAGTGTATATGTGATATATGTTTGTGTACATGATTGTATCATACTTGATGATACATGCAAACATGGGTGTTTGTATGACTTACACCATACTTAAGATAATGGTTAGGGTTTTTATTTATTTTGTAATTCAAAATTGGTGGCATTTTGTCATGGCATGAAGCTTAGTGATAACCATTGACCAAGTCCACTTGTTTTGTTTTACTAAAGATATTTATTAACTAAACTATTAGCTTAAACCATGGTTATGTCTCTACAATGGTTAGTATATGATACGAACTCACCCATGGTTACAAAAATGAATCTCATTCACCTTGGTTTATTTTCTTGAGTTGCTTTCTCCATCTTCTTCCTCTTGCTCTCTAGCTCCATGGAAAATGGTGAAAATGAGTGAAAAAATAAAATCTAAAGTAAGCCCACTTCCTACTTCATCATCCTCTACTACTTGCCATTTAGTTTAGGGTGTTATCTTCATAAAGTTCTTAACCTAGTGAAGGGTTAGCTTGAGTTTGAGTCTGCTCGACGTAGATCATTTTCGGCCTCGACGACTTCGAAGCAAGCATGTTCGTTTCTTCATGGGAGCCTCTCTAGAGTCCGGAGCTCACGATCGCAGTGAAGGGACTACTACACAGAGCTATTGAAGTGAAGGACCGGTCTATAAAGGTTGTATTCCTTGCTCACTTTCATATGCGAAGTTGTTTGCATTATATTCCGTCCGATTTCTAGTTAACGATTCTTTGTTAGGGTTAGCTAGAATGGCAAATTTTGAATTTGGCATGGACGATGCCTCCCGAAACCTTGCTGCCGTCCTAGGTAACCCTGCTGTAGTATTAGATCCATGATAGAAATTTAGACAGATTTTGTTAAAATTATGAAACCGAAATACTCCAAAACTTGAAACACAAAATTGAAGTTTCTGTCGAATTTAAAATGTTGTCAAATTTTTTTAAAAATAAGTACAGAATGATATATGGGATATATCATGAACACAGTCAAAATTTTAGGGTGATTGCTCTGTTTTTGGCCGAGATCATGATGTATGGGGCCGGCCACTTTTTGGCAGAATTGCCTGAAATTTTTTGTGTGTTCCAGTGACTTGGTTTTGATATTTCAGGTGTTGTTTGTTTTTGCTAATTTTGCATGTGATATAATCTTACACTATAAGCAATTCGGAGTGTTTCGTATTCGTAGTTTTAATATTGTTTCGGGTTATTCGCATATTGTCTAGACGAAGTTTAAAAGTTCGATCGAATGTCAAAAACCCATTTTTCCAAGTTTAATGTATTCGGAAAAATATGCAAGTAATTATGTGAACCCTCTAGAACAATGAAACCCTAATTCGACTTTTTGGATCGCGGAACCGCGGTCATACCCTAGGATTTGCCGCAGTTCCATGGCGACATGAGTGGGGCTTGGGTCTGCCCTTCTACGGCTGATGCATAGGTACTGTGGCGTATTCTAGGTATTATTGTACTGTGCTCAAGTGTTGAGTTGTCGGGAAATTGTGGGACTTTGATGAATCGATCGAAGAGTTTAACGTCGTCCGGATATTATGTGATGGGATACAATACTTGGAATCCACACTAATTTGAATTTTATAAATCTAGCAATCTAGTCTCATTTGATCGGTTGCCACGGAATTTTGATGTGATCAAAAGTCCGTCGCAATCACGTAGCGTACGCGGATACTTTTCGGGTAGCCTTATTAGATAGCCATGCCCCATAGCCTCGACCAAGTGATTGTAGGAGAACCCCGTCGCCAAAAGCATCCGTTCGGGTGCTCGCGGCAGCGGTGTTCCGCCTTAGTGCACTTCGTCGACGGTATCGGGGGGTGCGACCGTCTACTAAAGTTTCCGACGAGCATTCGATCAGGATGTCGGGAATCTTGTAGAATTGCCCGACTTGATATTGAAAAGTGTTTTCGGGATCGAGACTAAAATGCGGGGTTTATAATTGTTAGGCATGCGATATCTAAGGAATTCATTTGGTTAGGCATGTGATGTCTAAGGTGGTTGTGGATTCCAATTGTTGTAGTTTTTCACTTTCTTTTCTGCGACCGTAAGTGTAATATGTGGTGTATCGCCGGTTTCGTTGCTATATATCAACTACAATTGGGATACGCATATTTACTTACGTTGATGACATGTGATGTTATGTGTTGCTGTGATATGTTATATTGGATCGTCGTGTTTTGAATAGCCGGGGGTTTTATGTGAGATGAGAGTTTTTATTTTCATTCATAGAAAATTCATTGTATATAATATTCTTTTATTGGGGCACTTCCGGGTTGAGGATGCTGTCACCATTGTATATTATTTACTTTTCCGTATTAGGATAGACCCAAAGAGGGGAGCACAAGTAACCGGGTTCTAGAGTCCAGTGGGAGACCATCTCGAGACGTTGAGTCCGGGTCTCCTAACTCTAGAATTGGTAGGGTTGCTTGCCGCTCTCGTAGGGATCCAGGGATGTGGGTTTGGGTATTCATCACGACCGTGGAATCCGTGTTTTATACAGGCTTAAATTAAAACCCGGAAATCCTAGTATATCCAATATTTCATATGTTTATTTCTGCTGCGATATCTGTGATGTGATCATTTGATATGTTGAGATAGATACTGGATATAGTATATGTGATATATTATATAGACGTTGCTTATATTTTACACCCGCGCTAGCACTGCCCCGCTCTGCCGTTAGTTACCTAACCTAACGGTGCACGAGGGGACATCGAGACGAATGCGGATGGCATAAGCGTACGTTGTATTTATCTGTGATGCTTAGGTAACTTAAATAATGTTACATTCATTAATGAAATTAATGAAAGAAAATAAACCTAAAGATGTTGTGGAATCGAATTTTCAAAAACTGGTAGTTCTAGTTTTTGGTTTGCATAGCGGTATTCCTTATAGAATATCCAGCACCTTACTCGATAAGGAAAGAGCCGAGATCCCTTCACCGGGAGTGACCTTTTTAGCGAAACTAGCAGATGCTACAAACTTGGTTTGTCTTTTGATTGCTTTTATAGTTTTTGCTTTGCATAGTGGTATTTGTGAAATATTCTGCACCTTATTCGATAAGGAAAGAGCCGAGATCCCTTCACCGGGAGTGACCTATTTAGCAAAACTAGTAAAAGCCTCAAAAACACTCCTTTTTAAAAATTCACTTGATTCTACAATGATATCAAGTTCATTACGCAAAGGGTTTTCTTAAAAACCTGTCGTAGCCCTCCGTCATTTCAGATAAGTGTTATTTTAGTATTCGTGCTACGGTAGTTTGGCCTCCGTCAAGGCGTATTGTACGGTAGCTAAGTTAGTGCTTATCTGCAGCATACGATGCAATTGGATTAGGGTATTCGTACGGCGTAGTTTGTCCTCCATCAAGGGTCATGCGGGTGGGCCTAATTCTATCAGGAAATAACGGGTTGAACTTGACTAGCAGGCTATGGGTAGTTTGGCCTCCGTCAAGGTCATAGGACGCTAGGGGTAAAACATTATCGGGAATTTCAAGTGTTGAAATTTGCAATGAGATTGCATACCTCCTATGAGATAGTTGAATCCTGATATCCACTGCGAGTAAGAGTTACTGCTGGAAGAATTTTATACATTACAATTAGCCGATCAAGTAGGTGTCTAGAAAAGTGTTAATGGGGTTATGCCTCTGGGAAAACGAGGTTTATTTTAATTAGGTCTGTGCGAAAGCACGGGAAACCTTCCTCAAAGTACCGACACTGGCCTGGCTGAAAGATTCGCGAACTTGTAGGGTGTAATTAATCCCGGCTAGTCTTTCCTTTTAGGGTTTGAAGGAAGATTTGATAAAAACAGTGGGAGCCATCCTGATTAGATAAAATAATAACCAATCCGATCTTGCAAGAGTATACGTTGAGTGTTTTCTTCTCTCTCTCCAAGTAGCGACTATGTCACGCCTTAATCAAGATAATAATACGGATGTATTGACCGAACCCGCTTGTTATACTGAGCTGGGGAACGTTGGTCCCGCTCTAACTTATAATTGTTATAAGACAGGACAGGAGATAGGGGAATACCAGGATTCCCATGCCGCCCAAACGAAGAAAGTGCATATTGATGCATCTTCTTCGGGTGTGTTCATTACCGAGAACTGTTTTTCAGTATCCTCTACATCCTGGGTATGTGATACCGGATCAGGATCCCATATATGTAATCTGTTACATGGGCTACAGATAGGTAGAGAACTGAGAACGGGTGATAAAGTTTCAAGAGTTGGAAATGGTGCAATTGTTGCAGCCAAGTTGTAGGCAGTTATCGCCCTGTATTACCAAATACATTGATCCTGAACGAATGTTATTAGATACCGAACCTAATATGCAACATTATATCAGTCTCTTTATTTAGTAAAGAAGGATATAATTTTGTATTGTTGGATAATCTTTTGAACATTTCCTATATCAAGAGTTGATCGGTTCAGGCACGTTATCTAAAAGCATATACGTTCTAAATCAAACCACGGTTCTTAACGTACAGAACACACACAAAGGGAAGAGTTCAGAAATGAACGAATCCTTCTTGAGGCATTGTAAACTAGGTCGTATCAATACGACCAGACTAGCCAAGTTATATTAAGATGCATATTTAAATCAGTTTGAATTTACATCTTGTGAAACTTGTCAGTCATGTCACAAAGATAAGATGACCATAACTCCGTTTATTGGAAACAGAGAAAGAGTTAGTGAACTCTTGGGATTGATACATGATGATGTATGTAGGTCCCCTGTCTACACATGCCAGAACTGGTTTTTTGTACTTTATTACATTCACTGATGATCTCTCAAGATTCGTACATGTGTTCCTGTTGAAACACATGTCTGAACCTTTTGAGAAATTCAAAGAATATAAGTTAGAAGTAGAGAACCAAAACGGGTATAAGTATTATGTCCTCTGATGTGATTGAGGAGGAGAATACTTGAGCATGGAGGTCCTGGACTATTCTAAAGGAGAATGAGATTCTCTCTCAGCATTACTCCTCCGTATTCACCACAGCACAATGGTGTATCGGGGCAGAGCAATCACACCCTATTAGATATGGTGCGCTCTATGATGAGTCATTCTGAGTTGCCTATTTCCTTTTGGGAGTTATGCACTTGGGAAGCTGCATACCTATTGAATAGTGTTCCAACCAAATCAGGTGCGTACCACTCCATATGTGATATGGTATGGGAAGAGCCCATCTCTTAAGTAAGTTAAGATTTGGGGTTGTCCGGCCTATATCTAAAAGCAAAATCCGGACAAGCTCGAGGCAAAGTCAGTTCTGTGAAAGTTTGTTGGATATCCCAACCATTCGCAAGGGAATATCTTCTACCACACTGAGGAGCAAAAAGTGTTTTGTTTCTCAGCATGCCACCTTTGGGAAAGGGAATTTCTTGTGAAGAAATTAGTGGTCGTGAGGAAGAACTGGAAAGAGTTCCAGCTATACAAACTACAGCTGACGATTTTCGTAGAACCGGAGGATTCAATAGTTCCCGATAATCCTCAGCCTCTCCGCCGATCCGGTAGGGTTTCTCATCCGCCTGAGAGATACTTCGGTTTTCTCTATGACAGTGGGAGCGAGGATTGCATCATGAGATGATGACCCAACTGGTTTCGAGTAGGCCATCAGGAGTGGGGACTCTGTAAGAATGGCTAGATGCTATGCGGTCTGAGATGGAATCCATATACACCAACAAAGTATGGACTTTGGTTGTTTTATCTGAAGGGTTAAATCCCCATCAGGAGCAAGTATATCTTGAGAAGATTACTTGGTGTAGATGGAAAAGTTAAGACTTTCAAACCTAAGACTTGTTGAAAAAAGGTTCTCTTCCTCCACCAGGTGTGGATTATGATGAAACCTTTTCTCCAGTGCCTATGCTTAAGTCCATCTAGATCCTACTTGCCATTGCTACATACTATGACTATGATATCTGGCGGTTGGGTGTCATGACTGCTTTTCTAAATAGTTATTTGTAAAAGAGCGTCTATAAGTACACAACCAGAGAGCTTCGTAGACAGTGGAAGCAGCGGAAACGTGTGCAAGTTGCTTTACAGGTTAAAGCAGGCATCACGGAGTTGGAACATTTGTTTTGATGTGGTAATCAAAGAGTTTGACTTCATCAAAATGTTAGATGAACCTTGTTTATACAAAAAGTTAGAAGGGTATGGTAGTGATCCTCATATTGTACGTGGATGACATACTCTTGATAGGGAAGGAGTTTCCTATGCTACGCCCGGTCAATCTCCTCTTATCATAAGGATTCTCCATATAGGATCAAGGTGATACCTCCTAAATCCTGGGTTCTGGATCTATGTGATAGATCTAAGTGGATGTTAGGATTCTCACTAGATGTAGTGAGATGGTATCAATCGATCCTGGGGATAATCACTGAAAAGCTTCCAGGATGGTAAGTACGACTGAATGTCAGTCACAGGCATTGTCTTTACCCTCAGTGGAGGGACGGTATGTTGGAAGAGTTCCAAGCTAGATACCGTGACAAACTAGACGATAAAGACTGGATACATCACTACCAACGATGCTACCAAAGAGGCTGTCTGGGTGTATATTAGTTCATGAGATGAACTTCGTTCCTACCATTGTGTGACAATGGAGTTGTGGTTTATGCCTAGGAACCCCCATCGCATCAGTGACCCAGACATATTCTGAGGCAGTATCACCTGATCATGGAGATGGTAGATCTCCAGGGAGATCGAGGTTAGGAGAGTAGACTCAGAGGACAATACGGCGGATCCACTTACAAAGGCCTTTTCCCAGAGAGAGACTTTTATGGGATGGTTGAGTATGAGATACTACAACCACTGTTATATGATGGCCCTAGTGCAAGTGGGAGATTGTTAGTTATATGTATGCCCTAGAGGCCATTACTGTTCATGAGATGTATATTGTAGTGGATTCTTGGACATATATAGGGAGGACTTTCTTTCTCGACATGATAGTATGCTATCTGGTTACTCTTTATCTTAATATATACACTAAATGTCTCTCTGTTACATGTTAGTAAAGCCCTTAGGATATGTACTTGACTACCTGGATTATGATGTGGATCATACTAGTGGGACAGTGGTAGTCTGTGAGTACATCCTTTAATGTCCCTAGTCGTGGGTGTATCGAGATGGGGCATCGATATACCAGAGTAGACTAGCGTGTACCTTCTCGACCCATTTTGATAGGCGATGGATGATCCCATATCCATTGGTGTTTGACATCAGAGATGATATACGGATGCTCAGTGGAGACTGAGTACACTGGACAGACTCGCCGAGAACTCCCAGATGGTTTTATACCTCACGTCAGATGGCAGTTCTCTGGTGACACTGGT
This sequence comes from Agapanthus africanus, assembly GCA_030015575.1. Classification (NCBI taxonomy): domain Eukaryota; kingdom Viridiplantae; phylum Streptophyta; class Magnoliopsida; order Asparagales; family Amaryllidaceae; genus Agapanthus; species Agapanthus africanus. Next base: position 544,261,504 of record CM057340.1, read on the forward strand.
ACAGGTTAGTCTGTCGACCCGAGATCGTCATAGTGTCTTGTGTGATTCCCACTGTGCTTTGATTTCCACCTTACTACGTTTAAGAAGACGTGCAAAATGGTGGTTTTTGGGTACAGTTCCGAGTCACATGGAGGCAATGATCGATAGGAGGGGATTCGTCTTTCCCGGTATTGGGGGTTGATGTTGCGCAGTGCTCGATTGGCTATAACAGGAAGTCCCTGGCCAGGGCTGATTCAGAGATTTACTGGTAAGTGTTACCAGTAATTTCTTGACCCGTTATGAGCCTCATATCGGCACTACTTATCGAGTTACTGGGGTCTGACGTTTACCACCCCTAGACGAGATATGCGACATATCAGACGAAGAGACCGGACTGTACGGTAGTGTTACTGATTGGATTCACAGGAGTATGAGCAGGCTTGCTTGTTGATCTTCTGATCGCTCAATACCTGGGTGGCCGTTACGTTTGGAAGACCGCTTGTGGCTTGTGGGTGTTTGATATGATCATTACCTACTTCCGGCGTATTGATGAGTTTTTAGAGTCCTACACAGAGGTTTCCTGGCTTAACTGAAACGGAGTAGGAGCACATATGAGATATGTACGGGACCGAGAATAATACTTGTATGTGATACCATATTCAATTCTCGTGATCTGTGTTATCAGCCGGGTATATGTGATATAGCCGGGTTATCGAATCAAGTGTTGATTCGATAAATTGATACACATGATATTAGTCAGTTATATGTGATATGACCGGATCATTAAATCAAGTGTTGATTTGATGATTTAATATATAATTTTATATTTGATATATTACATTATATTAACTAGTATTGGCTCACTTAAGATTGTTTTTCTCACTTGATGTGCACATAGTGTCTATGTGATATATGTTATTATATCATGCTTGATGATACATGCAAATATGGGTGTGTGTACGACTTACACCATACTTAAGATAATGGTTAGGGTTTTTATATATTTTGTAATTCAAAATTGGTGGCATTTTGTCATGGCATGAAGCTTCATGAAGCTTAGTGATAACCATTGACCAAATCCACTTGTTTTGTTTTACTAAAGATATTTATTAACCAAACCATTAGCTTAAACCATGGTTATGCCTCTACAATGGTTAGTATATGATAATAACTCACCCATGGTTGCAAAAATGATTCTCATTCACCTTGGTTTATTTTCTTTAGTTGCTTTCTTCATCTTCTTCCTCTTGCTCTCTAGCTCCATGGAAAATGGTGAAATTGAGTGAGAAAATAAAATTTAAAATGAGCCTACTTCCTACTTCATCATTCTCTACTACTTGCCATTTAGTTTAATGTGTTCTCTTCACAAAGTTCTTGACCTAGTGAAAGGTTAGCTTGAGTTTGAGTCTCCTAGACGTAGATCATCTTCGGCCTCGAAAACTTCGAAGCAAGTATGTTCGTTTCTTTATGGGAGCCTCTCTAGAGTCCGGAGTTCACGATCGCAGCGAAGGGACTAATACACGGAGCTATTGAAGTGAAGGATCGGTCTACAAAGGTTGTATTTCTTGCCCACTTTCATATGCGAAGTTGTTTGCATTATATTCCGTTCGATTTCTAGATAGCGATTCTTTGTTAGGGTTAGCTAGAACGGCAAATTTTGAATTTGGCATGGACGATGCCTCTCGAAACCTTACTGCCGTCCTAGGTAACCCTTTACTAAATTCAAATAAAGATTTAGAGTCGGTGTTATACTCACTAAGGACTTCATCCTCCCATGTAAATTCCGAAAGGTATTGTTTTGAAGGTTTTGCATCTTAATCTCGTTATATGAGTTGAGCAATTCAACTCTGACTATTTTCCATGTTTTGTTTGTGAGCTTTATATATTTCAAGGAAATCTTTACTGAACTAATAATTTATGAATACTCCATTGTTATCTTATAGTAATTATTTATGTATATGAAAGCATTTTTTTAAATTCTTAATATCATATTTTATTAGATATTTTGTTTCATATTTTTTTGTGCTCACTTGACAATGGATTTTACTGGATGGAATTCTGCTCTCATATATGATGGTTATTGTGTTTGTGTCATCGAACAATGGATTTTCATAATTTGAATTTTCAAAATTTTAAAACTATGCTTTCAAGTAATATTTTTCTTTTGATGAAACAAAAGGAGTAGAAATTAATATGTGAGAAAGTTTTCATAATTTCTGAATTTCTTTTGAGATAATTCACTGTTTTAGGGAGAGCATGTAGATAAGGGGAGAGATTATTATTTTGTACATGCTCATTTTGAAAATTTCTCATTAATAGTTTGTTATCATCAAAAGATGAAGATTGTTGAATGGTATATGTCAGTAGATATTATTCTTTAATTTAATGATTAACAAATTATGCCTAAGTATATAACGCCTTTGGTGAAGTTTATGCAAGTATATAAAAGATGGTTTATCAAAGGGATTAATGTAAATTTCAAGAGAATATCTATAGATTGGATGTTAAGTGAAATTATCAATTGTGGGGTGTTAGACGCAAAGTTTAAAGGAATTAAATTTATCTCTAATTTTATCATGGGAAAATAAAATTAGTAGAGATAAATAAAAAAAGGAAGAGAAACATTTTTTGTGGTACAAAAGCCAGATATTCAGCAATTAGTAATTTTGAAAATATATGAGAAATATTATAACAAATATTATTTGTGATAAATTAAGAGATAAGAATATATTCATATGAAGAATCAGTCAAAATCAGAATTTAATTATTTTAAAATATCAAGCAGGATTGCAGAAAGTCGCAACAAAAAAATGAACGCCAACAGATGAAGTGGGACCGAAATTTTTTGGCTCAGACCGAATGTTTTCGGTTTTATGGATGAATCTGGGCCACATATTTTTTCTACATGTTCGTATTATTTTGAGGGTTTCTTGAAAGCTATATATATGATGTTTAGGGTTTCTGTTTGACGCCTTTCTCTGCTTAGCCACCATTTCCGAAATATTTATTTTTATATTGGAGAGAGGAAAAATTCATACGAGATCTGCTGCACTTTTAAGCCATCAAAATTCAGAGGTCACATACATCTTAAAGGGGGTTCATCTTCAAGATCAAAGAAGCATAAACATCAAAGAAAGTAATTTCGGACATCAAGTGGATTCAAGAAGGAGTTTTTATTTAGTTTTCTATTTATTTTTTCGTGATAATTTGTATTATAAAGATATTTGATCAAGAAGGGTTATTTTGATCGGATTGAAATCTCAATCTAGAATAGATTGAGTGAGAGTTCATCTAGAGTTATTTTGGCGTGTGGCCTATTGTGATCGGGATAGGATCGGATTTATGTAACCAAACAATTTGTAAATTGGGATAGTTATTTCTAGATAGTAGAATTTTCATTGGGGGTGGATGTAGGCTGTGCCGAACCATGATAAATCTTTGTGTTTGTCTCTGATTATTTATGTGGTTGATTATTGTTCTATTGCTTTAATTTAAAATTGTTAATCTTGTATGGCACTAACGTTATAATTTGATCACAACCCTATTCACCTCCTGTAGGGTTGCTTGTAGATGCTAACAGGTACTTACACCCCCTCATTTATTGGCATAAACACCCTTTCTGTTCATCGATGAAACCCTAAAAATGCTCGAATTCAACTCTGAACAACAAAAACAAGTTCTAAAACAAAATTAGAGAATTATTTGACTTGTTTAGAATCAATTTCGAGCAATTTAAAGCATTTTTTTAGGGTTCTAATCGATGAGCAGAAGGGATGTTTATGCCAATAAATTACTTGAGTGGGTGTAGGTGCTACCGAGGGTAAACTACAAGGGTGTTTTGTGCTATTAACCCTTAAATAATTAATTAAATTAGAAGAAATTTTTTTCCATTAATAAGTCGAGTTAAGCCATCGCGAAAAAACCCATTTCGACAATTATAAGCAACTTAACAACGGCAGGTTAACAACCATATACCGTAAAGATCAGTTAACACCAACTTAATGGCGGTTGGTTGATAGATATGATAAAATAAATGAACAATTGAATTTATTAATTGAAATTTCATTTTCTTAAAAAAGAAGTATTAAATAACATTAGCTTATTTCTCTCAAATTGAATATATATGCTATTAAATGTGTGTATGTAAAACTGAAAAAAAAATATTGAGCAGAGAACTTGCTTTGAACTCTTGAAATTAATAGATAGAGGAGTGATGAACTTTTGTTAAAATGAAATAAAAAAAATCAAAAGGAAACTTATAGAAACTAAAATAATAAAGATGATGACATTGCTGACATCTAAGACAATGATTAACTATCAAATTAACAAAAGATGATCCTAATGTTATACCACATTTGGCACATGTTCAAACCAATTGGACTACAAGCCATTTATGCTATAATTTATTTTATAGTTCAAAGTTAAACTAGCTCATTATTAGCTTGCTATCTCACCTACTAAAATGTAATCAATTAGCAAACCTGTATTAAATCATTCAAACATGCATGACAGTATTATTGAATCTTAATTTAATCTATGATAGTGATCACTTAGTTGGAAGCATTAAAACTTTTTTGAAGAAATTAATAGCTTTGTATATATTTTTGTTTCTTTAAGTGAAGGTATGCTGATGAATGGATCAATCCAATTTTCCCTATTTAATCTTAATGCCATTGATATAGGGTTTTCCCCCACCTTTTTCCCCCCGAAATGTGCCTAAGCTCGGTTAATCTTATCATTGATATTTGAAATGTCATGGATTACATTAACAAGGACAAAATTGGGAACACTCTGACCATACTGAAAACCTACATGCCCCAATAAAACACAAGGTTTAGCCAATGTTGAGATACCTTATTGCTCTCTCTAAGAGGAGGTTAGTCCCTAGTTATTTAAAAATGAAATTCCGGAATTTAAAATTCGTGTTAATCCCAGATTATTTAAAATTGGAATTTTATTAATAGTGTTAGTCGAAACTTATATTTTAGAATGTGGGAATTTGGATTTGACAATTCGTCATTCGTCTTATAGTACAAAACTGAGAAATCCAATCAATTTCAAAATCACCGTATACCCCTAGGTTTTTTAAAATGCCAGAGCATATATAATAAATCAAAATTGAAATCAACCGCCTCACCGAACACCGTTATCATATGTGAACTCAATACAGAACGTTTGTGTTTAAAAAATAAATGCAAACAGGGTTCATCTCATTTTGTTTTATTTGTTTATTTTCATTTTTTTTTTGCTTATTATTCTTTTATTTAGTTCTATTTTTATTATCTCTTCATTTTTTTTACTCTATTCTATTAGTTATATCATATATATTTTAAAATGTTTTTATTCAACGGGAAAGATTGAGAACCCTCCCAATTTGGGAAGTGGGTCCCTGAAGACCTGGGGACCACTCCCCTTTGGGGAGGGGTCTCCAAAGCCTCACCCCCCAACCCATAAGAAGTGGGTCCCTGATGATGCTCATAAATAGGAACTCCCCAAATCATGACACGTGGTAGGTGACGTGTCCCAGGGCTCACGGGAACAGGGCAAGCACCACACATTGGAGGCGTCCTCCGGGTTATCATCCCGCGACATGACCCGATCTCCGATGGATCCCTGAACACTCTTATGCTCGCCATGTAAATAACCATTGGCTCGCTTCCGAGCTATCACAGAACCGAGCTTCCTCGGCCTCCCGCTAGTCTCCGAGCCTCCCGTTGAGCTAAGGCTCTCCGATTCTACGGAGCAACCAAGGACGCAGAGCCCAAGCGCCTCTGCCACAGCTCCGCATATCTCTCCAGAAGCGAGATATCCGCCACCCAACATCCTATGTTCCACGCCGCCGTATCCCCCCATTAACGAGTGTATCTCGTCATTAATGGGGGGATCCCGTCAATCACGCAGGCGTAACGCCAGGGGCGTAACCGACGATGAAGATCTCGCGCCAGCTCGCTCCATGCCACCACTATAAAATCCCCTCTCCTATACAACTCAGGGAACGCAATTTTATTCCAATAAGCCGCTACTCTGCCCAAATTCCTCGGCTAACTTGATCGTCGGAGGGTCCACGGTGGTACAACCACCCCGGGACTTCTTTTGCTAAAGCTCGGCTTCGCCTCACAACAAACCCACTGAGATCCACACGCTCAAGGAGGCACCCTTCAACACCAATCTCAGCCATTCACTAATGCTCGCGACAGATCGATGGAGGACAACATCTGAAGGAGTTCAAAACCTCCATCAGTTGGTGTCGTTTGGGAAGTTTTCGAAAACTTCTTCCACCTAACAAAAGTTGATCTTCCGCTCTTGACTACATGGCGAGCGAAGACCATGGCAATCCAAGCACAAGCCGCCGCCCGCCCCACAATGGAGGCGCGGAAAGATTTACTCCCCAACCGAATGCCATCCATGCCCTCTCGGCACGGATCGATAGGCTCGCGTCCATAATGGATACCCTTGTCTGTGTCTAAACAGCGACCCAGCCCCCTAGATCGTCGTTCCCCCGTCCGGGGATCACGACCTCCGCAGAGGGGGAGATGATGCCGCCCACGCTGGCACCACTGAACAACGTCTTGCTCACTCCGGCGACCACAGATCCCCCGCGGCGATCGATTTTATGACCCGCTGGGCGCCACATGGCCCCACACCGCGGTCTCGTGAAAGAGCCCATCGCCGTGAGGTCCGTCACGTTCCTGTCCCTCCCAAGGAGGTATCGGTCAGCTCGCCTGCACCCAAGCATGACCGACACCCCCCCTCCCTCGACGGGACCGCACGAACGGCACTCGTCGCAAGGACTCAAGAAAGACCTCCCCGGGGGACCTTAGGAATTTGATAGAACAGAACCGGAGTCGCTGCCAGGCGTAGGCTACAAGCAGGAATGGCCTCTACTCCGACCACGCCGAATCCTCGGCGTACCACAACTGTCTCGATGCCCTCGAAAGGAAAATCGAGGGTATACATCGGGAGGGTCACCCGTCGAGCGAGGCGGCCAGGCATGTCGCCGACTCACTTACAAAGCCCGTCACCAAAGAGCTACTCACCGTACACATCTCATCCAGAAATAAACCTCCAAAGATGGCCTTCTTCGACGGGAAGTCTGACCCGAAGGACCATCTGGACGCATTCACGGCAGGCATGAGCTTCCAGGATAACTCAGGTGCTGCCCAATGCCGAGCATTTCCCGCAACTCTCATCCGGACAGGACGAGACTGGTTCCGAGGACTCACGCCCCGCTCCATCTCTACCTTTGATGAGCTGGCCACCCAGTTCCTCGGACATTTCGCCGGGAACAGACAACAGAAGAGGACTGTCGATTACCTCTTCACCATAAAGAGCGGGGACAAGGAATCCTTTAAAGTATACGTCACTCGCTTTTACAACGCTCTTCTCGAAGTTCCCGAGCACCGGGATGAAACTGTCATCACCACTCTGAGGTCAGGTCTTAGGCATAAGGAGTGGCTCCGCTCCTTTGCATTAGTGCAACCTAAGATCATGGCCGAGGCAAAAGCTTGGACCGAGCGAGAAATCCAACTCGAGTCCGATGTAAACGCAAACTTACCCTGGAACGACCAGGCCGACCAAAAGAAGAGGGGCAGGGAAGAGAAGAAAAAGGTCGATCGGCCAAAACCATACTCCCCGAAGTTCCAGGAGTATACTCCACTCAACGTCTCTCAGACCGAGCTGTTAAAGGAGGCGAAAGGCGAGCGATTCTTCAAGCTCCCTCTGGTCACTAATAGAGCGGCTAAACGAACCCGGGGCCCGTACTGCGCCTTCCATAGGTCGCAAGGACACCCAATCGAGAACTGTAAACAACTCCATGACTATATCGAGGAGTTGATCTGCTTGGGCCACCTGGCGAAATACCTGCGGGACAAACGATAGGCGGACAAGGAGCACAACAACCATCCCCCTCCCGGCGAATTAACGACGGCCAAATCATGGTCGTTTCTTCGGGGTGCGCACATGGAACCGACGAGATTCGTCGCCTCCTACCCGTCGAAGGAACAAGCAACCATCCCCGGAAGAATGCAAGACCGTCGAGCCTATCACCTTCACTAATGAGGACCTCCATGGCATATCCTTGCCTCACAACGACCCCCTCTTGATTACGGTACAGGTCCACCACTACGAGATTTAAAGGATATTGGTCAACTCAGGAAGCTCGGCGGATATCCTTTTCTATGACTGCTTCCAGCGTATAGGGCTCGGTCCGTCCGACTTATGGCCAACCGCCTACATCCGGTCGGGGTTTACCAACCACTCTATCCCGTTCGAGGGAGTGGTTACCCACCTCCTTAACATTGGGGAAGCTGGTCGTAGAAGATCGTACTGGTAGAATTCATCGTCGCCAGGATCCCCTCGTCCTACAACATACTCTTGGGACCCCCGACGCTAAACTCTCTTCGGGCTCAGATCTCGACCTACCACCTCACAATCAAGTTTCCGCTGGATCAAGATGGGATAGGCCGGGCCTACGGGAACCAGCAAATCGCCAAGATTTGTTTCACGGCGACATCCACCACTGAAGAGCAAAGCAACGACCTCGGAAGCGCAAATGATTTCCAGGGGTCCTTGGATACTCTCGATGAACAGAAGAAAATCCGAGGGGCCCCGGTAGAGGCTCTAACAGAGGTCCCTCTCGTTGAGGGGAATAAGGAATGAGCAGTTCAGATTGGATCCCATTTGACAGGAGCCCGGCGCAAAAACCTGATCCACATTCTCCGAGGAAACTCGGATGTGTTCACCTGGGCACCAGCCGACATGCCCGGGATCGACCCCAAGGTGATCTCGCACAAACTCGGGGTCGACCTGACGGCCCAACCCGTCAGACAAAAGAAGCAAAGTTTTGCTCCGATCAAACACAAGGCAATCAAGGACGAGGTCGATGGTTGCTTGCAGCCAACTTCATTCGAAACGTGGCATACTCGGAATGGCTGGCGAATGTGGTCATGGATAAAAAGACGAGCGGGAAGTGGTGCATGTACGTCGACTTCACAGATTTGAACAAGGCCTGCCCGAAAGATAACTATCCCCTCTCTCAGATAGACTGGCTTGTTGACAGCTCGGCAGGCCATGAATTGCTTAGTTTCATGGACGCTTTCTCAGGCTACAACCAGATCCGTATGAACCCGGCAAATGAAGAACTAACCGCGTTCACTACGGGCTGGGGGGTATACTGCTATAAAGTGTGCCCTTCGGACTCACAAATGCTGGGGCTACATACCAGCGTCTGGTTAACAAAACGTTCTAACCGCAGATCGGGAGGAACATGGAGGTTTACGTCGACGACATACTCGTCAAATCAACCTCGTCGGACGAGCACACCAAGGATCTTGGTGAGACATACGACATCCTCTGCAAGTACAAAATGAAGCTGAATCCGGCTAAGTGCGCGTTCGGAGTCACTAGCGGGAAATTCCTTGGGTTCATGATTACCCACGTGGAATCGAAGATAACCCAGAGAAGATTAGCGCCATTCTCAACATGGCCACACCGAAGAGCAGCGTGGAGATCATGCGACTCACGGGGAGAGTGGCCGCTCTTAGTCGCTTCATGTCGAGGTCCAGAGAAAAGTGCATCCCATTCTTTAAAGCCCTGAGAAAGATCCCAAGGTTCGAATGGTCGGAAGAGTGAAAACGCTTTCGAGCAACGCAAAGTGCACCTGGTAAATCCCCCACTGCTCACCCGGCCAATCGAAGGAGATGAGCTTTTACTGTACCTTGCGGTATCCGATCATACTACTGGCTCGGTGCTCGTCCGAGAAGTCAAAGGAGTGCAGAAGCCGGTCTGCTACGTGAGCCATGTCTTTAAAAATGAGGAAACGAGGTACCCGGCCATAGAAAAGATTGTCTTGGCGCTTATCGTCGCCTCAAAGAAGCTATGTCACTACTTCCTGGAACACACCATCCTCTTCCTCACTGAGCGGCCCATAGGGGCTATTCTCGCCTCCCCCGAATCGTCTGGTCGTTTGGAGAAATGGAGGTAGGAGTTATCCCAGTTCGACATCAAATACCGCCCCAGACAAGCCATTAAAGCGCAAGTCCTGGCAGACTTTGTTTTCGAGTGTACTATCCCCAACAAGGAAGCAGCGTCGGCTCCCGTCCCTGGGTCCCGACCCTTGGTCGAGTAAGTGCCCGACTCCGTCCCCGACTGGGTCCTCTACGTCGATGGATCCTCTACCGAGGAGGGGAGCAGTGCCGGCCTTATCATTCGTGTCCTGAACGAGGTAGGAATGGAGTACTCTTTGAAGCTGGGGTTCAGAGCATCGAACAACGCTGCGAAATATGAGGCCTTGCTCGCCGGGTTGCGAATCGCTTCCGGAGTAGGGCTGAAGACGATCCGAATTCGCAACGACTCCGCCCTGGTCGTCGGCCAAGTGACTGGGCGCTTTGAGGCCCGAGAGCCGCTCATGGTGAAGTACTTAGCCGAGGTAAAGAGACTATGAAAAAGTTTCGACGAACTTCAAGTGGAGCAGATCTCTCGGCACCTGAACGCCTAGGCCGACGCACTGAGCAAGCTAGCCTCTTCCTACATAGACAACAATAAGAGGAACATCCTCTTCGAAGTCTTGCCATGACCCAGCGTGGAAGACAGAGAGGCAACGCTTCAAGTATACACTACTCAGGGGGGAAGGCCGGGATTAGAGAAAACCTCTCGTGGAGTTCCTGAAGGAAGGCACACTTCCAGAGGACCGAAAGGAAGTGCGTCGCCTTCGAGCTAAAGCCCGCCATTTCGTCTAGAGCAATGGAAACCTTTACAAGAAGTCATACACACAGCCTCTGCTCAGGTGCGTCGACCCCCACGAAGCCGACTACGTCCTGCGTGAGATACACGAAGGGGTCGGCGGCACATCAAAGGGCCCGTACCTTAATACAAAAGACGTTGCTCCAAGGGTACTATTGGCCGACGATTCACCAAGACGCTCAAAAGCTTGTCAGAAGGTGCAAAAGTTGTCAACTCCACGGCAACATACCCCGTCTTCCAGCTACCGAGCTAACGGCCCTTACCTCCCCCTGGCCGTTTCCCAATGGGGCATGGACATGGTAGGCCAACTCCCCACAGGTACGGGCGGACACAAATACATACTCGTCGCGGTAGACTATTTCACGAAGTGGATGCCGTCCCCATCAGAAAACCGGACGCCACCACGACCATCAAATTCCTACAGAACAACGTAATCCCCCGATTCGGGATCCCGAGGTGCATCGTTACCGACCACGGGACGAATTTCGAAAATGACAAAGTCAAAGAGTTCTGCAACGAATACCACATACTAATGAAGTTTTCCGCGGTCGCGCATCCTCAATGCAACGGGCAGGCCGTGGTTGCGAACCGAGACGTTATCCAAGGTGTTCGAACTCGCCTAGAAGGCAGGAAGGGCAGCTGGGTCGAAGAACTACCACGGGTGTTATGGGCCTTACGCACATCGAAGAAGATGCCCATGGGAGAGACCCCCTTCAGCCTCTGCTACGGTACCGAGGCAATAGTCCCAGCGGAGATCAGACTTCCCAGTTACAGAGTCGAACACTTTGATGACGCAGCAAACACCTCGGCACTCCGGACTAATTTGGACATCTTGCTAGAGAAGCGGGATCGAGCACAGATTAAAGCCGCCGCTTATCAACAACAAATTTCTCACTACTACAACGCCCAAGTTAAGCACCGCGCCTTCAATATAGGAGATTTGGTCTTAAGGCGGAACGAATTCATAGATTAGGGAAGACTGCACAGATTCTCCCCGAAGTGGGACGGCCCTTTCCTCGTCTCCGAAGTATTGCCCGGTGCAGCCTACCGCTTACAAGACGCAGGGGGACGGAAGTTTTTTCGGCCCTACAACGCTGAAAAACTTAAACTATACAAATGAATGTATTTTCTTCTTTTCGAAATAATGTAGTTTTTATTAAGTCTCCCAAGTTGAAGAGACTTCTTCGATAAATTTTGTTCTCTTTCATGGTTCTAAGATCCCAAGATTCATTTCTGAGAGAAAATGCAAAACGCTAAGGGATAAGAGAAGACAAAACACATCGGAAAAGAAGAATTTTATTCATTGAGAGGTATTATGGGCTCCTCAGCCTTACACAAGAACTATAATAAAAATTACAACAAAGGGGGCCGGGGATGGAGGAAGCATTGTTGATGATACTCCGACGAAATTGACGTCAGCCGAGCCCTACCTTCCTCGGCAACCTCTGAAGCGCCACCCACCGGACAGAAATCAACAATCAACCTCTTCTGGAAACACTCCAGAAGAAGGCATGCCGATCGATCCCGCCTGCCCTTCGAGATCAGGCCGAGGTAGTAAAGCGAGTGCAACTTCTCGATTGCCTCATCCCTCAACTGCGGAGACAAGGTGTTGTGTAGACCCGGGGACCTCCTCCAGATCGCATAGATAAGCACTTGGAGGAGTGGAGATCGCCAGGGAAGAAGACGTTCAAAGTGGGCCTCCACACAGTCTATCACCGCCTCGTACCTATTTTCGGACCGGTCGAGGTTGTAAAGGTACACATCGTCCCGGGAAATCGTCTCGCTGATAAGCACACACGGACGTCCGGCCATTTTCAGAAACGCAATGCTGAAAAAGACCAACACCTTTTCGCTATTTATAGCCCCAACAGAATCCCTAAAGGCCGGCGGCACGAATCACGGGATATTTTCAAATTTCCCAATGCAGAGCTGCCGCGTGGCAACCATGTCATACCTCATGAGCCCCTACATGGTCAAGGGAAGTCGGAACGACGAGGATCTCGGAGCGTCGCGCCTCGCCTGCGCGTTTCTTCCACGTGTTGTGTCTGCGACCCTCACTCTTCCAGATTTTTTACAAGTCAAGGGAGATTGAACGACGCCCCGTGAAGACAAGAGGAAGTCTAAAAATCCTTCCTCACGAGGCCACCGATGAGCTTCCCTGCTCGGTCAATCCCTGGCTGGTAGATCCTACCCATCTATGCCAAGGATCGAAAGCCGTCATCAAGAGGCCACCGAGCAACTTCCCTACTCGGTCAATCCTTAGCAAGCACATCCTGCCCACCTACACTAAGGATCGAAGCCCTCCTCACGAGGCCACCGAGCAGCTTCCCTGCTCGGTCAATCCCTGGCAGGTAGCTCCTACCCATCTACGCCAAGGATCTAAAGCCCTCATCAAGAGGCCACCAAGCAGCTTCCCTGCTCGATCAATCCTTAGCGGGCACATCTTGCCCACCTACGCTAAGGATCGAAGCCCTCCTCGTGAGGCCACCGAGCAGCTTCCCTGCTCGGTCAATCCCTGGCAGGTAGCTCCTACCCATTTATGCCAAAGATCGAAAGCCCTCATCAAGTGGCCATCGAGCAGCTTCCCTGCTCGGTCAATCCTTAGCGGGCATATCCTGCCCACCTACACTAAGGGTCGAAGCCTTCCTCCTCACGAGGCCACCGAGCAGCTTCCCTGCTCGGTCAATCCCTAGCGAGTAGCTCCTACCTATCTACGCCAAGGATTGAAAGCCCTCATCAAGAGGCCACAGAGTAGCTTCCCTGCTCGGTCAATCCCTGGCAGATAGCTCCTACCCATCTATGCCAAAGATCGAAGCCCTCCTCATGAGTGTTAGTTATATGTATGCCCTAGAGGCCATTACTGTACATTGGATGTATATTGTAGTGGATGCTGGGATATATATAGGTACGACTTTCTTGCTCGACATGATAGTACGCTATCTGGTTACTCTTTATCTTAACATGTATACTTTCTGTCTCTCTGATTACATGTTGATAAAGCCCTTAGGATGTGTACTCGACTTCCAGGACTATGATGCAGATCATACTAGTTGGGCCTGGGTAGTCAATGAGTACATCCTTCCTTGTTCCTAGTCGTGGGAATATCGAGACGGGGCATCGATATTCCAGAGTAGACTAGCGCATATCTTCTCGACCCATGCGATGGGCGATGGATGATCCCATATCCATTGGTGTTTGACATCGAAGATGGTATGCGGGTGCTCAGTGGAGACTGGGTACACTGAACGGACTCGCCGAGAACTCCCAGATGGTATTATACCTCACGTCAGATGGCAGTTCTCTGGTGACACTGGTACAGCTTAGTCTGTTGACCCGAGATCGTCATAGAGTCTTGTGTGTCTCCCACTGTGCTTTGATTTCCACCCTACCACGGCTCTACTGAGTTGTGCAAACAGGTGGTTTTTGGGTACAGTCCCGATTCACATGGAGGCAATGAGCGATAGGAGGGGATTCGTCTCTCCCGGTATTGGGGGTTGATGTTGTGCTATGCTCGACTGGCCATAACAGGAAATCTCTGGCCAGGGTTGCAGTGATATACTGGTAAGAGTTATCAGTAGTTTCACGAATGTTATGGACCTCAAGTCGGCTTGACTTATCGAGCTATTGGGGTCTGACGTTTACCACCCCTAGGCGAGATATGCGACAGATCAGACGATCAGACCGGACTGTACGGTAGTGTTACTGGTTGGATTCACTGGAGTGTGAGCGGGCTTGCTCGTCGATCTTCAGATCGCTCAATACCCGGGTGGCTGTTACGTTTAGCAGACCGCTTGCGGCTTGTGGATGTTTGATATGATCATCATCCGCTGCCGGCGTATTGACGAGTCTTTAGAGTCCTACACAGAGGTTTCCTGGCTCAAGCGAAACGAAATAGGAGCGCATATGAGATATGTGCGGGACCGAGAATAATGCGTGTATGTGATACCGTATTCCATTCTCGCGATGAATGTGTCGAATGGTTATATGCGATATAACCTAGTTATCGAATCGAGGGTTGATTCGATAAGCCGATACATTGGATACTAGTCGGTTATATGTTATATGACCGGATCGTTAAATCAAGTGTTGATTTAATTATTTAATGCATAATTATATATTTGATATATTACTTTGCGTTAACTAGTATTGGTTCACTTTAAATGGATTTTCTCACTCGGTTGTGCACATTGTATATGTGATATACTTTTGTACACAAGTTTGTATCATGTTTGATGATACATGCTCACTAGGGTTTGTGTGAAGATTAAACCATGGTTGTAGATTGGTTAGGGTTTTCATTTTCTTATTCCTTTATTTATTTATTTATTCTTTTTGGAAAAATGAAAAGCATAAAGGAAAATGGTGGCTTTGTTTGTTTTCTAGTTGAAGCTTCATGAAGCTTTGACCAAAGTGACTATTTTGTCTCATGCTTAACCCTAACCACTCCATTAACCCTAGTTTAATCTCTACACTTGACCATGGTTCATTTTATGATAAGTATTGATTTACTTTTGATTTTAAAATTAACTTATCATAACAATTAGCTTCTTCTTCTTCATCTTCCTTCATGAAGAAAGCAAGCTCCATCAATGGTGATTGATGGAAATGAATGAGAAATCCAATTCTAAAGTCTACCCACTTCCTATTTCTTCATCCTCTACCTCTTGCCAAGTAGTAGAGTGTGTTTCCTTCACAAGTTTTCATGGCTTGGTGAAGGTGGAGCTTGATCTAGCGATGCCTCGACGTAGATCATCTTCGGCACGTCGTCGATGACCTAGCCCGCTCTTTCTCCGATGAAGCCGACGCTAGAGCTCGGATTTTGATTTGGACAGCGGAGAGGACTTCATCACGGAGTCGTGGAGGTAGAGGACCGGATCTACAAAGGTTGTAGTCACTTTCCCCTAGCATTTAATTCGATTACTTACTTGCTTTGCCTAAATATCTAGTTAACGATCCGTTCTAGGTTTTCTCGGCACCGTAATTTTTAGAAATTTGCATGTTTGATCACTTGTAAGACTCCATTAGAGTCCCTAGGAACCCTACAGTGGTATCAGAGACTAGCTAGAGCCTTAGGCGAAGTCTAGACGCAATTTGAAGTCCGATCGAACCAAAACTCGAACTCGAAACATGCTCTCTGTCCTTTTTCTAAAAACTGGGATTTTTCCAAATTAAAAATATGCAGAGAACTCAGCACAGAATTCTAAGAATTACGGCGCAAAATTGGGGTCATGAACAGTGCAAGCTGCGGCGGAACCGCGGCAGGAGCCTGCCTTTGGCGGCGGTTCCGCGGCAGATTGATGACGTCAGCCCCCCCTCTCTGCACAGTAATTCATTATTTCAGAAGCTGAGTTTTATGGGTATTTTAAATATTTTTTCAAGAGTTGAATTTTCTGGAGTTGTTTTGGGGATTCGGTGTTTCGATCGGGGTATCAAATTTCGTCTTTGTGTTTTTCCGGATAAATCTTAGAATATGTTAAAAAGTTCGACCGGATATAAATATCCACTTTTTCCCCTGCCGGGAAATTTCTAATTGTTGGATTTTTCCGTAGTTTAACGACGTTCTAAGTAGTGCAAGTAACGCGATGGACCCTCTAGAAGACAACAAACCTTAACTCGATTATGTGACCGTCTTGAACTACCCTTTGAACCTTCGGGTTTGGGGCAGTACGGCGTGCCACATGTGAGGCGTTGGCTTGACCCTTCTACGGCTGGACCGTTGCTACTGAGGCACGAACTGAATGCTGTTAGACTTATTTCATGTGTTGAGCTGTTTCGGGAAAACTTGGGTGTTCGATTGTTCAATCGAAAAGTTTAGCATTTTCTATTTATCCGGAATGTGATACAATAATTGGAATTCGCAAATAGTTATGAGATAACGGAATGAATATTATAAACATAGCAGTTTAGTCTCACTTGATCGGTTGCCACGGAGTTTTGATGTGATCAAAAGTCCGTCGCAATCACGTAGCGTACGCGGATACTCGCCGGGTAAACTTAATAGACAGCCTCACCCCATAGCCCCGACCAAGTGACTGTAGGAGAACCCCGTCGCCGAAAGCATCCGTCCGGGTGCTCGCGGCAGCGATGTTCCGCCTTGGTGCACTTCGTCGTCGGTATCAGGGGTGCGGCCGCCTACTAAAGTTTACGACGAGCATTCGATCAGTTTTTCGGGAATCTTGTTAAATTGCCCGACTTGATATTGAAAAGTATTTTCGATAATGAGACTAAAATGCGGGGTTTATAATTGTTAGGCATGCGATGTCTAAAGAATTCATTTGGTCAGGCATGCGATGTCTGAGGTGGTTGTGGATTCCAACTGTTGTAGTTTTACACTTTCTTTTCTGTGACCGTAAGTGTAATATGTGATATCGCCGGTTTCGTTGCTATATGTCAACGACAATTGGGATGCGCATATTTACTTACGTTGATGACATGAGATGTTATGTGTTGCTGGATATGTTATATTGGATCGTCGTGTTTGAATAGCCGGGGAGTTTTTATGTGAGATGAGTGTTTTTCATTTTCATTCATGTAAAAACTTGTATGTAATATTCTTTTATTGGGGCACTTCCAGGTTGCGGATGTTGTCACCATTTGTATATTATTTACTTTTCTGCGCTAGGATAGACCCAAGGAGGGGAGCACAAGTAACCGGGTTCTAGGGTCCAGTGGGAGACCAACTCGAGGAGTCGAGTCCGGGTCTCCTAACCCTAGAATTGGTAGGGTTGCTTGCCGCTCTCGTAGGGGTCTTGGGGTGTGGGTTTGGCTATTCATCACGACCGTGGAATCCGTGTTTTATACTGGCTCGTATTGAAAACATGGACGTCCTAGTATATCCAATATTTCATATGTTTCTTCTGCTGTGATTTATCTGTGATGAGATCATGTGATGTTCTGTGACAGATATTATATATAGTATATATGATATATTATATAGACGTTGCTTATGTTTTACACCCGCGCTAGCCCTGCCCCGCTCTGCCGTTAGTTACCTAACCTAACGGTGCAGACGGGACATCGAGGCGAATGCGGATGGCATAAGCGTACGTTATATTTATCTGTGATGGTTAGGTGGACTTAAATGATGGGATATTCATTAATGAGATTAATGAAAGAAAATAAACCTAATTGATGTTGTGGAATCGAATTTCAAAATAAAACAGGTAGCTACAGTTCTTGCTTTGCATCGCGGTGTTCATTATAGAACATCCTGCACCTTATTCGATGAGGAAAGGACCGAGATCCCTTCACCGGGAGTGACTCCTTTAGCAATAACTGGCAGATGCTACAACCTTCGGTTTGTCTTTGATCGCTTCTATAGTTTCCGCTTTGCACAGTGATATATATGATATATCCCGCACCTCATTCGACGAGGAAAGGGACGACGATCCCTTCACCGGGAGTGACCCCTTTAGCAAAACTAGAAAAGCCTCGAAAACATTCCATTTAAAAACCATTTGATTCCGCAACGAGATCAAGTTCAAAGCGTTAAAGGTTTTCACAAAAACCAGACGCAACCCTCCGTCATTTTAGGAAGTAGAGTACTTAGTATTCGTGCTGTGTTTGTTGACCATAGTCAAGGCACAGTGTACGGTAGCTAAGTGATATCTTCCTACACCGCATATGATGCGATTAGTTAGGACAGTCGCGTGACTTTGTTGACCTTAGTTAAGGGTCATGTGGGTGGGTCTAATTAATCACAAAATGACGGGTAGAACTTGACTAGTACTTATGATTTGTTGACCATAGTTAAGGTCATAGGTGCTAGGGGTAAAAACCTTTATCGGGAGTTTCAAGTGTTGAAATTTGCAATGAGATTGCATACCTTCTATATGATAGTTGGATCCCGATACCCACTGCGAGTAATTGTTACTCCTGGGAGAGTTTTGTACTTTGCAATTAGCCGATCAAGTAGGTGTCTAGAAAGGTGTCAACGGGGTTACGCCTCTGGGAAAACGAGGTTTACAGTAATTAGGTCCGTGCGAAAGCACGGGGAACCTCCCTCAAAGTACCGACACTGGCCTGGCTGAAAGATTGGCGAACTTGTAGAGTGTAATTAATCCCGGCTAGTCTTTCCTTTTAGGGTTTGAAGGAAGATTTGATAAAAACAGTGGGAGCCATCCTGATTAGATAAAATATATAACCAGTCTGATCTTGCAAGAGCGCACGCTGAGTGTTTTCTTCTCTCTCTCTCCTGGTAGCAACCATATCACGCCTTAATCAAGATAATAATATGGATGTATTGACCGAACCCGCTTGTTATACTGAGCTGGGGAACGTTGGTCCCGCTCCAATTTATAATTGTTATAAGACAGAGCAGGAAATTGGGGAATACCAGAATTCCTATGCCGCCCAAACGAAGAAAGTGCATATGATGCATCTCCTTCGGGTGTGTTCATTATAAAGAACTGTTTCTCAGTATCCTCTGCATCCTGGGTATATGATACCGGATCAGGATCCCAGAAATGTAATCTGTTACATAGGGCTACAAAAGGGTAGAAAAAACTGAGAACGGGTGATAAGTTTCATGAGACAGAAAACGGGGCAAGTGTTGCAGCCAAGTCTGTTGGTCACTGTCACCCTGTATTACGAATACATTGATTCTGAACAAATGCTATTAGATACCGAACCTGATATATAAAATCATATCAGTCTCTTTATTAGTAAAGAAAGGATATAATTTTGTATTGATGGATAATGTTTTGAACACTTCCTATATCAAAAGTTGATCGGTTCAGGCACGCTATCTAAAAGCATTAACGTTCTAAATCAAACTACAGTTCCTAGTATACTGAACACACACAAGATGAAGAGTTCAGAAATGAACGAATTCTTCTTGAGGCATTGTAGACTAGGTCATATCAATGCGACCCGACTGGCTGAAGTTACATTTAGATGTATATTTAAATCAGTTTGAATTTACATCTTGTGAAACTTGCCAGTCATGTCACAAAGATAATATGACCATAGCTCTGTTTATTGGAAACAGAGAAAGAGTTGATGAACTCTTGGGACTGATGCATGATGATGTATGTAAGGTCTCCTGTCTACACATGCCAGGACTGGTTCTTTATACTTCATTATATTCTCTGATAATCTCTCAAGATTCAGTCATATGTTCCTGTTGAAACATAAGTCCGAATCTTTTGAGGTATTCACAGAATATAAGTTAGAAGTAGAGAACCAAAATACGGGTATAAGTATTATGTCCTATGATGAGATCAGGGAGGAGAATACTTGTGCATAGAATTCCTGGACTATTCTAAAGGAGAATGAGATTCTCTCTCAGCATTACTCCTCCGTATACACCATAGCACGATGGTATATCGGGGCGGGGCAATCACACCCTATATGATAAGGTGTGCTCTATGATGAGTACTACTGAGTTACATGTTTCCTTTTGGGGTTATGCACTTGAGAAGTTGCATACCTATTGAATTAGGTTTGAATCAAATCAGTGCCTACCACTCCATATGAGATATGGTATGGGAAGAACCCATCTCTTAAGTAAGTTAAGATTTGGGATTGTCCGGCCTATGTCAAAAGAAAAATCCGGACAAGATCAAGGCAAGGTCAGATCTGTAGAACTGGAAAGGTTCCAGCTATACGAAACTACAGCTGAAGATTTGACAGAACCAAAGGATTCTATAGTCCCCGACGAACCTCAGCCTCTCCGCCGATCTGGTAGGGTTCCTCGCCTGCCTGAGAGATACCTCGGTTTCTCGATGACAGTGGGAGCGAGGATTGCATCATGAGATGATGACCCAACTAGATTCGAGCAGGCCATCAAGAGTAGGGACTCTGTAAGAATGGCTGGATGCTTAGCGATCTGAGATGGAATCCATGTACACCAGCTAAGTATGGACTTTAGCTGCTATATCTGAAGGGTTAAATCCCCATCAGGAGCAAGTATATCTTGAGAAGATTACTTGGTGTAGATGGAAAAGTTGAGACTTTCAAAGCTAGACTTGTTAAAGGTTTTCGTCATCGACCAGGCGTGGATAATGATGAAACCTTTTTTCAAGTAGCTATGCTTAAGTCTATCCAGATCCTACTTACCACGGCTACATACCATGACTACGATATCTGGCGGTTGGGTGCCATGACTGCTTTTCTAAATATTGATTTAGAAGAGAACGTCTATAAGAACACAGCCAGAGGTCCTCGTAGACAGTGGGAGCAGCGGAAACGTGTGCAAGATGCTTTATAGAATGAAGCAGGCATCGCGGAGTTGGAACGTCTGTTTTGATGTGATAGTCAAAGTGTTTGACTTCATCAAAATGGTAGACGAACCTTGTATATACAAAAGGGTAGTAGAGAGTAAGGTGGTCATCTTCGTATTGTACGTAGACAACATACTCTTGATAGGAAAAGAGTTTCCTATACTACGATCGGTCATTCTCCTATTATCACAAGGATTCTCCAAATAGGATAAAGATGATACCTCCTAAATCCTGAGATTTGGACCTATGAGATAGATCTAAAGGGATATTAGGGTTCTCACTAGGTATAGTGAGATTGTATCAATCGATCCTGGGGAGAATCACTGGAAGTGTTCCAGGGTGATAAAGATGACTGAATGTCAGTCACAGGCACTGTCTTTACCCTCAGTAAAGGGACGGTATGTTGGAAGAGTTCCAAGCTCGATACCGTGGCAAACTAGACGATAAAGGCTGGTAACATCGCTATTAAAGATACTACCAAAGAGGCAGTTTGGGTGTATATTGGTTCATAAGATGAACTAGGTTCCTGCCATTGTATGACAATGGAAGTGTGGCTTCGGCCCTGGAACCCTGGTCCCATCAGTGACCCAGACATATTCTGAGGAAGCATCACCTGATCATGGAGATGGTTGATCTCCGAGGTGATCGAGGTTAAGGAGAGTTGACTCAGAGGACAACACGGCGGATCCATTCACGAAGGCCTTTTTCCCAAAGAGAGACAATTTAGGGGATGGTTGAGTATGTGATACTGCAACCACTGCTACAGATGGCCCTAGTGCAAGTGGGAGATTGTTAGTTATATGTATGCCCTAGAGGCCATTACTGTACATTGGATGTATATTGTAGTGGATGCTGGGACATATATAGGTAGGACTTTCTTGCTCGACATGATAGTACGCTATCTGGTTACTCTTTATCTTAACATGTATACTTTCTGTCTCTCTGATTACATGTTGATAAAGCCCTTAGGATGTGTACTCGACTTCCAGGACTATGATGCAGATCATACTAGTGGGGCCTGGGTAGTCAATGAGTACATCCTTCCTTGTTCCTAGTCGTGGGAATATCGAGACAGGGCATCGATATTCCAGAGTAGACTAGCGCATATCTTCTCGACCCATGCGATGGGCGATGGATGATCCCATATCCATTAGTGTTTGACATCGAAGATGGTATGCGGGTGCTCAGTGGAGACTGGGTACACTGAACGGACTCGCCGAGAACTCCCAGATGGTATTATACCTCACGTCAGATGGCAGTTCTCTGGTGACACTGGTACAGCTTAGTCTGTTGACCCGAGATCGTCATAGAGTCTTGTGTGTCTCCCACTGTGCTTTGATTTCCACCCTACCACGGCTCTACTGAGTTGTGCAAACAGGTGGTTTTTGGGTACAGTCCCGATTCACATGGAGGCAATGAGCGATAGGAGGGGATTCGTCTCTCCCAGTATTGGGGGTTGATGTTGTGCTATGCTCGACTGGCCATAACAGGAAATCTCTGGCCAGGGTTGCAGTGATATACTGGTAAGAGTTATCAGTAGTTTCACGAATGTTATGGACCTCAAGTCGGCATGACTTATCGAGCTATTGGGGTCTGACGTTTACCACCCCTAGGCGAGATATGCGACAGATCAGACGATCAGACCGAACTGTACGGTAGTGTTACTGGTTGGATTCACTGGAGTGTGAGCGGGCTTGCTCGTCGATCTTCAGATCGCTCAATACCCGGGTGGCCATTACGTTTAGCAGACCGCTTGCGGCTTGTGGATGTTTGATATGATCATCATCCGCTGCCGGCGTATTGACGAGTCTTTAGAGTCCTACACAGAGGTTTCCTGGCTCAAGCGAAACGAAATAGGAGCGCATATGAGATATGTGCGGGACCGAGAATAATGCGTGTATGTGATACCGTATTCCATTCTCGCGATGAATGTGTCGAATGGTTATATGCGATATAACCTAGTTATCGAATCGAGGGTTGATTCGATAAGCCGATACATTGGATACTAGTCGGTTATATGTTATATGACCGGATCGTTAAATCAAGTGTTGATTTAATTATTTAATGCATAATTATATATTTGATATATTACTTTGCGTTAACTAGTATTGGTTCACTTTAAATGGATTTTCTCACTCGGTTGTGCACATTGTATATGTGATATACTTTTGTACACAAGTTTGTATCATGTTTGATGATACATGCTCACTAGGGTTTGTGTGAAGATTAAACCATGGTTGTAGATTGGTTAGGGTTTTCATTTTCTTATTCCTTTATTTATTTATTTATTCTTTTTGGAAAAATGAAAAGCATAAAGGAAAATGGTGGCTTTGTTTGTTTTCTAGTTGAAGCTTCATGAAGCTTTGACCAAAGTGACAATTTTGTCTCATGCTTAACCCTAACCACTTCATTAACCCTAGTTTAATCTCTACACTTGACCATGGTTCATTTTATGATAAGTATTGATTTACTTTTGATTTTAAAATTAACTTATCATAACAATTAGCTTCTTCTTCTTCATCTTCCTTCATGAAGAAAGCAAGCTCCATCAATGGTGATTGATGGAAATGAGTGAGAAATCCAATTCTAAAGTCTACCCACTTCCTATTTCTTCATCCTCTACCTCTTGCCAAGTAGTAGAGTGTGTTTCCTTCACAAGTTTTCATGGCTTGGTGAAGGTGGAGCTTGATCTAGCGATGCCTCGACGTAGATCATCTTCGGCACGTCGTCGATGACCTAGCCCGCTCTTTCTCCGATGAAGCCGACGCTAGAGCCCGGATTTTGATTTGGACAGCGGAGAGGACTTCATCACGGAGCCGTGGAGGTGGAGGACCGGATCTACAAAGGTTGTAGTCACTTTCCCCTAGCATTTAATTCGATTACTTGCTTGCTTTGCCTAAATATCTAGTTAACGATCCGTTCTAGGTTTTCTCGGCATCGTAATTTTTATAAATTTGCATGTTTGATCACTTGTAAGACTCCATTAGAGTGCCTAGGAACCCTACAATGAGGCCACCGAGCTGCTTCCCTGCTCGGTCAATCCCTGGAAGGTAGCTCCTACCCATCTATGCCAAAGAGCGAAGCCCTCCTCATGAGGCCACCGAGCATCTTCCCTGCTCGGTCAATCCTTAGTGGGCACATCCTGCCCACCTACGCTAAGGATTGAAGCCCTCCTCACGAGGCCACCGAGCAGCTTCCCTGCTCGGTCAATCCCTGGCGGGCAGCTCCTACCCATCTACGCCAAGGCTCGAAATCCCTCATCAAGAGGTCACCGAGCAACTTTCCTGCTCGGTCAATCCTTCGCAGGTAGCCCCTACCCATCAGCACCAAGGATCGGAAGCCCTCCTCAAGAGGCCACCGAGCAGCTTCCCTGCTCGGCCAATCCTTAGCGGGTAGCTCCTATCCACCCGCCCTAAGGATCCAGAGCCCTCATCAGTCAGCGCCGACCAATCATAACTTGGCTATTATTCAACTCTAAGGAATGGGCAGATACCGACCTTCCTACAATGAGGGATCTTCTGATATGCTCTAAGTGAACGATCGCCACCTCGACTCCGGGAGTGGGAAAGGCATTGACCTTGCTGCACTTGGTGGTTAATTGACTTATACTCGACGCACAATCATCATCTAAGAGAAAACATTTCCACGCAGGGGAAGATAAACTCAGTTTTATTCATGTCCTAAAAAGCCTTTACAGGATATTCAGAGCTCCTCAACCTTAAAAAAATGGCCCGGGGTTTTACAAAAAAATTCTCCAGACAAAGAAAAAGAAAGGGAGGAGCTCAGACAGCAGGCTCCGCCTGGACCTCGCCTTGTTCGACACCGCCCTCAGGGGCCGGGGTTTCTGCTTCCATGGCTGGCCCACCTCCGGCGCCATCTGCCTGCGGCGTTTCCACCGAGAGAGGGGACCCGAGCACGGAGCTCACTGTCCGCAAACTCCGACATCAACTCCTTGACGGCATCAAGGACTGCATGCCAAACGATGGCGGAGGCTTTATCGAGGTCGGTGTAGAACTGGTCTGACGCTTTGTACGCGTCCACCGACTTGCGGACCCGAAGCTCGGCGATCTTCGCTGTCTTAAGCGCAGCCTCGGCCTCCCTCTTGCTGGTGTCCTTTGCCTTCTTCATTAAGGCATGGCGCTTGTCCAGCTCCTCCAACTTTCCCTTCATGGCTCGGTGGGACTCACCTAGGAGCCGGTAAGACTCCTGGCTCTTGGAGAGCATGAGCTCCCCGGCGGCCAACAGGGTCTCAAGAGCGGCCGTCCTCTCCTTCTCCTGCAGCAGCTGGAGGCGCAAATCCTCCGCCTTCGAAGACGATTCCCCCACTTTCTTCATGGCTGGGGCCATCTCCTTGGCTTCCATGTTGACGATGAGGGCGCAGTGTTGGAGGTCCTAAGAAAATCAACAGATGGATTTAGAAGTATCCGGGTTAAGAAAGGGCAATTAAAACAACAATTAAACGAATACCGACCTGAACAGCCTCCTGAGCGATGGCGGCCACTTGGGCCTTCAGGGCCCCCCGCGGAATCTTTCCCCCAGCCGACTGCTCCATGTCCGCGAGCAAGCTGTCGGCGATGGAAAGCCCCGAGGGGACCACGAAGCAGACGTCCCCCTCCTGCACCGGAATCCCCTCCGAGATATCTGTCGACGGCGTGCAGGAGACCGTCCTTTTCCTCTTGAGGGGGACCTCGGTCACCTCCTCCTTCTCCGTCGCCCTGGGTTCCAGGTCTCGAGCGTGCTACTGGCTTTCCCCGCGACGGTCATCGGGGGCCCGGGGCGCTACGGAGGACTTCGCCGGTGGGGACAATTTCAGGGGCGAGCTCGGGCCTGCTCGGGACAAGACCACGCCCCCGGCTTTCTTCCGTCCCGTGGTGGATATAGCTGATAGAATCTTGGACCGGTCCATATGTCCTGTAAAGGGAGAAAGCACAAAGAAGTTAGCTATACAAGAAGGGCAAAAAGTAAATTACTCAAGTCCAGTCTTCTACAACACTCGTGGGCAGTCGGCCCGATGCCACTGTACAAGCACAGGCCAGTCCTCGCCCTCGGGTGGCCCGACGAATACAAACTTCTCCTTCCAGTCATGGATGGAAGAAGGAACGACAACTACGCCCGACCCGGCCACCCCCCCTTGCGTTTTTTAAAGGAAAAATACACCCAGCTCGGCTCGCTCTTGCTGGTGCCGTGGTGATTTTTATAGCAGAGAAAAGAAGTAAGAAGGGTTAAGCTGAAGGGGTTCTCCTCAAGCTTCAGCCGGACCAGAAACCCGAGGAGGATTCTCCACGAGTTCGGTGCAAGCTATCCCGGCGACAGTTGGAAACAACGAAGGATCCCGCATACCTCGGTTGGAATGGGCAGACGCATTCCCGAACGGAACGCCTCCAAATACAGGGCAATCTCCTTCCCCTGCACCTAGTCCGCCTGTTCACTCCCCTTTGCCAAACGGAGCGAGTAGTTAGAGGGGATATAGAAACGAGACCGAATCTTGGCAAGCTCGTCCAAATCTCTCAAGACAGAGGGTGCATCATGGGCATTCACGATGCGCACCTTAGGGACCCTCGTTGAAACCGGACGGCTAGCGGAACCGGTAGCCTTGACTCTACGGGACGGGCTCGACGATGAGGAGGCATCATGGGAACCCTCTCGGGAAGAGGTAGAAGACTCCCTAGACTCTACCCTAACCATCTCAACAAACTCCTCAGAAGAAGATATCTAACCTGATTCGAAGGAAGAAGGAATTCTCCGAGAAAAGAACGCGAAGGATCCGATCAAAAGGATGGAGCGCCGAGCAATCTCTCGCAGCAAACGAAAATAGTGGCGGAAGTATGAACCGTAGGGGGATGCCACCCCTATTTATACTACTTGGGGAGACGCATCCGACAGCTCAGATCATTTCCCGCCAAAACGAAGCTTCGCATCTGCCAGCCGTCGAAGCCCCACATGTCGAACGACCATTAGAGACGTCCCTTCGGACGCAGGTGACAGCGACAGCCTGTCACGTCCGCCAATCCGCATCGGACGCGTGGCATGCGCCTCAACAGACAGGCAAGTGAATCGGCGCTCCTCTTTAAATGCACGATCATTTTCCCTGTTCTGCTGACGTCATCCAAGATACGCGCAGAGATCCAAGCGCCCGGGATACGATAGATGGGCTCAATGATCTGAACGACGCAACCGCCCTACGCCGAGTCGTCCCGGAAATCCGCACTAACAAATTCTTGACAACAGGCTGAGCCCGGGAAACCGATCCAGACCACTCTCGACCCGACCCATAAATAGGTCCAGACGAGAGTGGGGGTTAATGATGATGCTCATAAGTTGGAACTCCTCAGATCATGACACGTGGTAGCTGACATGTCCCGGACTCACGGGAACAGGGCAAGCACCACACATTGGAGGCGTCCCCCGGGCTATCATCCCGAGGCATGACTCGACCTCCGATGGGTCCCTGAAAACTCCTATGCTCGCCACGTAAATAACCATTGACTCGCCTCCGAGCCCTCTTACACGCTGAGCTTCCTCAACTGTCCTTGCTTGCCTCCGAGCTATCACATAACCGAGCTTCCTCGGCCTCCCGCTCGTCTCCGAGCCTCCCGTCGAGTTAAGCGTTCTACCAAGCAACCAAGGAAGCAGAGCCCAAACGCCTCCGCCACGACTCCGTGTATCTCTCCAGAAGAGAGATATCTGCCACCCAACATCCCGCGTTCCATGCCCCAGTATCCCCCATTAACGAGCGTATCTCGTCATTAATGGAGGGATCCTGTTAATCACGCAGGCATAACGCCAGAGGCGTAACCGACGGTGAAGATCCCGCGCCAGCTCGCTCCATGCGACCACCATAAAAACCCCTCCCAGACGACTCAGGGAATGCAATTTTATTCCAATAAGCCGCTACTCTGCCCAAATTTCTCGACTAACTTGATCGTCGGAGGGTCCACAGTGGTACAACCATTCCGGGACTTCTTTTGCAGATAGCTCGGTTTCGCCTCACAATAAGCCCACTGAGATCCATACGCTCAAGAAGACACCCCTCAACACCAATCTCAGCCATTCACTAACGCTCGCGACAGATCGATGGAAGACAACATCTGAAGGAGATCAAAACCTCCATCAGTCCCCGAAACTTCAGGGACCTTCGCCTTTGTGGGAGCGATCTCGGGGCTTCGGGCCTCATTCACCTTTTTTTTTTAAACTTCTGTAAAATGCTATGAGACAATAATTTGCCATGATACTAACCTGGCTCAGAGAAAACTTTGCATAATTTCTGCACCAATGGAATTTTTACAACAATCACATACATATATGAATCTCGGTCTTTCTTTCCACTCTATTAAAAAGGCTATCTTTCGTTAAAATTTGCTACACCAGCGATACAATTATTTTATCCATATTTTTTTATTTATATTTTGTTTAATTTTGTAAACAAAACTAAACACCCAGATTTCAACGGAATTTTAGCGGCGTAACCGTTAGATTTGTGGATTTATCGCGTGTAAAGGTGAAATACCGAAAACTCCGCAACCTCCAAAAAAATACGGACCGAAATCCGTATTCCAAAAAGAAATACGGATTTGAATCTGCATTACCGAGCCACCGAAAAAAAAATATAGATCGAAGTTAGCATTTCCAGGGGTTTCCCCAAGGGAAAAACCTAAAGGCTTTTCTTTTGATAGGATCACCCTCCACCGTCTCCGATTTGGATCAATTGGATCTCAACACGTTCTCTTGAATCTTCACAATTATAGACTTGGATCTTGAGTAAATAAATAAAAAGGCCTGCTCACTCTCTCCGCTTTGTATGTTAAGGAAGAGGACGAATAAAAGTATTCTTTTGGAGATTTGATGGAGTCTCGGTCCTCTCTTTTTTTCTTTAATGAATTTTGGGATCTCAAATTATTTTCTTTTGAAACGGAGAAGGTCTTCTCAAGATTTTCGGAGAGAAGTTGAAGAAAAATCCGAAGGGGGAAGAGAAAGGGATGACGGTTTCTAATCCTAAAAATTTTGGGGAATGAAAATTCTTATTGATTTCATCACAGGATTGGCTTTTTATAGCCTTTAAACTTTTCATTTGTGCATCTTGGTTTTACAATATTGGATTTTTGTTCAATTCTTTACATTTATTCATAAAAAAATACATTAAATTTATTTATCGCGTAATCTTTTCTTCTCTTCGTCAATGGCCGGCCGGCTTCGCTTGGACCTTAGACGGTTTGGGCGTGGGCCCAGTTGCTCGGAGTCGGATCCGGGTTAATCGGACCCAGACCCACTTGGACGTTTATTTTGACCCTTTGATTTTGACTTTGATTTTTAATTTTGGTAATGAGTTGTAAATTTCGACCTCAATAAAGTGCCCCCCATCAATAAATGCATATCACATGTATGGATCGTGTGCATGAAATTGATGAATCTCGTCTCATGAAAAGGTTGGCTTGATTCTCTTTTAGCGACGTAGAAGTCGGTATCCCGAGACGGAGCTTGATTCCGAGATGGATCGGTATCCTGAGATGGAGCATGATTCCAAGACAAAGCATGATTCCGGCACGAGGCATATATTCTGAGACAGAGCATGACTCCGACGCAGAGATTGATTTTCCGAGACAGGGTCCGATTCCGACGCAGATGTTGATTCTGAGATGGAGCTTGATTCCGGCATGCTAAACTTGATTCCGGCATGCTAAACTTGATTCCGACAGGGGATTGATTCTGGGATGAAGTTTAATTCCGACACAGTAGACGGGGCTTGATTCCGACAGGGAATTGGTTCTGTGCGCAAAAGAAATTGATTTGAGGTACCATAGGCAGCAGAAGACTTCTTCAAAAATTTATTTTGCAATTAATTTGATGTCAATACCATGTGTATAATACACCTCATTTTGTATTAGCATCATGCTTAATTATGAAGTCTACTTTTCTACCTTTCTCAAACCTCCTTAATGTAAATTAATGCTAATTAAGAGGAATATGTTTTGCATCATTTTCTATTTAAAAGCTTTTTCACCGTATGAAAAGAGCAGAAGAAAAAGAGTTTTCTAGAAAAAAGTTGTATGCTTTATTTCATCTCTCTCAATGCAAACCCAAACCAAACCATTGTTCTCTTAACCCTCAAAATCACATCTGACTAGAGTGCACTTTAGAGGCTAAAACAAGTTCTTGGATCCATTGTATAAGAGTGTATATGTACAGTGGAGCGACCGTTGTATCCTGGAGAATAGGCCCGTCGTCAACCTTTTACACCAAGAAATTCTCTCTGAGAGACGGATGTATCTATTCTTAAGGATAATGAATACGTGCCTTAGTCAGTAACTCTTCTTAACTTATTATTATTTAGTCATATTTTCCAAAGAGGCGGGGTCCACAAGAATCGGACATCACTTCTTTTCCAGTTGTTTTTTGATACAAACACCGCAAGTAAAGGTTAAGAATGAGATCTTCGGTTTTTTGGAATTGTTTTGTATGCCAAAACCGCAATAAGAGCCGAGATCTTTAGTTGAATTGCGAAAAGAAAATATGTTTCAAGAAAAGGGATAATTTAGGTTGGATTGTGACATATTTTGGGCAACTTGAGAGAAAAGAAGCCAATTTAGTGAAGCTGAGTAATTTGATATTAAAAATAGTATGTTCATGACCAAGAAAACCGACATTTGTTTTTATTTTGTGTTCACTGTCAAATTGATTTCCTCAAATGACTTATCAAAGATTTATTTATTTATCTTTAACGTGAGCCTATAAATCTTTTTAAGTTGTTAAGAAATGAACTATGAGCAGATGAAAATTCTATCTTTTAAAATAAAAGATGATATACCACCGTAACTTCACAAAATAAATTAAGATCTTTATTGTCTCACATCTACGGGTGTAAACGAGCCGAACTCGAGCCAGCCAAGCTCGGCTCGAGTTCGGCTCGTGGTTCTTTTTGTCGGCCCAACTCCGGCTCGTTTAGTTAATCGAGCTAGAGATGCTCGGCTCGAGTCTGGCTCGATTAAACATGTCCAGCTCGTGTTCGGTTCATTTGTGGCCCATTAACTAAACGAGCCGAGCTCAACTGAGCTCGTTTAGAGCTCGTTTGTGAGCTCGGCTCATTTGCAGCTCATTTACTCATATTAATAGTATCTTCCAAGAAAAAAACATAATTAACAATAATGCTTAAAACTCAGGGTTTTCAGATATGGAAAAATTAAAAAACATTAATATCCAGGGCATTGAATGGGTCTAAGTGCTGGATTTTATATTTATCTCAGTACACTTTATATACTGTCATTTAATTGAATTAAGTGTTCTGAGATTTATATAGAATCTGCTATATATTACATATTACTGTTTTTTTTTTCAAACTGTGTAATCCAACCGAACCTGAGTCAATATCGAACGAGCCTGGCTGAGCTCGAGTCCGGCTCGTTTAATAAACGAGCCAGGCTTTCTGGCTCATGTCCGGCTCATTAATAAATGTACCGAATTTGAACGAGCTGATACCGAGCCGAACCTTAATCGAACCCGAGCAGGCTCGTTCAATTACCATCCCTACTCACATCATTTAGAAACCGTGGCCAAAAGTTGCATAAGATGATTGCTATAATATCTTTCTTGTTATACACAAGAAATTCTCATGGTTATATATTTAACGAGGCAACAGAGGCCCAAACTGTAATAGCCCCTTAATTGGACAGACCTCACTGATCCATGTAAGAGGTACTATAGTTTTGGGCCTACAAGATCACTGCGGCCCGTTTTCTCATATTTAACACCAAGATGTTACTGTTGCATACGATGGAAGATGTACAGTGGATGATGAACGATATGATAGGTATGGTATTGAAAATTATGCGTTATGCCCGCATTAACAAGCAACATTTTGAGCCATCAATGTTGCTTTTTAAATATACTAGTATACTGCATGTATGTGTATGATCAAATATAAATTATGTTTAATTTTCCAATTTAAATTCAAAAAATTTAGAGAAGATTAAAGCTTAAAGGATAATTTGTTTTCAAAAAAAATCACAATGATTCTAGTAGCTATTTAAGATCAATAGAGATGACTGTATAGTTATAACTGATTCAGTTGATGATTGTATTTATTAAATGTTTGTTAAAAGAAAATTCTACATTTAATTTTTTTACCTTACCCTATGCTAAACCATCAAATTAAAACTAATTTGGGTAGCCTCAAGTTTTGTTGTTTTAATAGTAGGGATATATATCTTTTTGGGTAAATTGTCAAAAAGCCTTCGTCCCGCTTTGATATTTTCGAAATTGTTGGGATGGACATACAACACCCCTGAGTTGCATTTCATTTTGGTCTTTATTCCCTCCAACCGTTTAGATATTACAAACAATTTTTTAATATTACAAGCATCTGTTTAGATATTACATGCAACTGGTGGGCGTTTTTAAATAAGAGCAAAGACCGAGACAATTTTACACAAGTTTGAAGTGGGCCAGGGGGCTTTTTGACAATTTACGTTATCTTTTTCTATAGTTTTAGGAAATGTACAACATTGAGAAAGGTCAATGTATTGGACATATTCCTACTGCAGTGCCAGCATCTATCGTCCTCCATCTGATTGTTCGATCCAATTGAGGTAATCTCAATCATATATTGAAATCGATAACCAAACACGGAATCTACATTTAACTATTATCGCAGAGATCTAATCGTGGTCGCGTTCGTTGCCTCCGCTTTGAGAACTTCGTTGTTGCCGGGAGAGAGAGAGGATGGATAAAATTGATATATTCTAAGTTCCCTTGCTAATAAAGAAAGTACCTATAAGCATTGTTGCTGATATATGTGTCCTCTACTAATCTACTGTAGTATTTTCTTGTTTATGGTTTTCTTTATCACTACTAGCTTTTTTACATGTAGGATGCAAGTATATGTTAGGACGTTTTCATAAATAATAAGTGGAAAATTGAATTTTAGAATTATGCAATGCTAGGCTTAAATTACAAAAATAATGGTGGTCATATAAATTAAATATGAAAATTTTAGTTGTGTGGTATTTTTCTAACAGGGAGGAAAAATGGAGGGAGGACAGCTTGAAAGGGTGGGAAAAAATTTCTAGCTTCTTTTTAGTTTCTTTTTTAAAACAATGAGAGAAGGACACATGGGACGGTTCAGCTTTAGGTATAATGGTAAAGATGTTTGATTTAAGGGTAAATTGTCAGAAATCCCTCGTCCCGTTCAGGAGTTGTCTAAAAATCACCGGTAATTTCAAAATGGTTGAAAAGGCCCGCCGTTCAAAATCTTTGTGAAAAGATCAATGTATTGTATTTTATTTATCCTTGTAACTTATTTTAAATGCAATTACAAAAATACCCTCCCCCAACCATTCATCTTCCTCCTCTCATTCGTTCCGAAGCCTCCTCCCTCATCTGCCTATCCTCCTCTCTCTTCCGCTCATCCGTCGTTGCTCCGTCGCTTCTCCTCTCTCGTCTTTTTGCTCCGCCGTTCCAAGGTGGTTTCAACGAGGGTTGGCGGTGCTTAGATATTACAAGTGACTGTTTAGATATTACAGGCAGATGCTTAGATTTTACAGGCAACTGGTTAGCTATTTCATGAAAGTTGAAAGATAATTTAAAGGCTTTTAGTGGGGGAAAAAATTTATATTTGGAGCGAAAAATAAAAACAGAATAGAGATTACATGCAAGTCTCTGGATATTACAGACAAGTTATTTGTACGGCGACTGACATGTGTAGGCTGTCAAAGTACATGAGCAGGGGTATTATTGGGATAATACGAAAGTATAAGTGATCGATGGTATAAGATGGGTTTTTAATTGGGTCCAAGTGTTTTTAACAAGAGCAAAAGACTAAGGGGTTTTTTACGGGAGAGCTTTTTGACAATTTACCCTAGATTTAATCAAATTGCATGTATTTATTATGTATTAATTTATTTATTTCTGAAATCGGATCGAACTTGCGAGCTCTCACGTTAAAGAGAAATATGTTAATCCTAAACCATAACATGCACGCACGCAGAAATCGGATTGAATTCCTAGTTGATTTTTGTGTGATTGCAATAAGACTATAAATACAGTCCTTCTTTTAGCTGTCATGATCATAAATTGTTGCAAAACAAATTTCATTGGAAAACTGTTCCAGCCAACGCAAATAACAAGAGTTAAATTTACAAGTTTCTTGTATAATAAGATAGAATGTGCTCCAAACTAAGCACCCAAAGAATTACGCATCCGATATTTTGTTATGTTTCAATTTGGATATATTATTCTATTATTGTATTCAACTTTAAACGCATGCATGATTATCGTTTCTTTGCTTTTCAAAGAGCGTGTTACTTCGATTCAAAAGGATATGATTATATATTGGGAATCGAAGTCCTAGAGGCTGCTTATCAAAATCGATGTGGATAGCCTTAAGCGATGGATTTAGAGATATTGATAGCTAAGTGTAGAGATCGGGCTAGGACTAGCTCAAAAAAGGGGATATTATAATAGTTTGCGACACTTATTGCTTATTGTTGTTACCATGCAAAATAAATGCTAACTAACTTTTACATGGTTTTTTGCATGTGAGATGCACGTGGATGTAAAATATGTATATCATGGTTAATAAAGTTTCATGTGATCTAATATTGAGATCTTAGAATAAAGTTTAAAATATGCTTAAAACACGGTCATAGATAATATCTAGATTATGGGGAGAGGGAGACAGAAAGAGTTTTCTCAACATGGTGTTTGAATTTTTAAATTTAAAAGAGGCAAGTAAATTTTGTTAATGGAACGGTAACTTGGATATCTTGAAATTTAAAAAATTGTTTGAAAGATAAAACGTTCATAACATGATCTATCCTTTTGGAGCCTACATTATAAGTACTGGAGAAACACTCACCCTTTTAATAAGAAAAACTGCAAGAAATGTATGGGGTCATTAATTGAAATATGATAGAATTTCTCTTCTAATCAATCAAATAGTTAACAATCTATCCATTTTAAATAATGTTAATCTTGATTTACATATTCTAGGATGCATGATTGGTGTATTGAGCTGTACATTTATTGCACAATTTTTACTACATTTTCCCTATTTGTTAATTAATAAATATCATTAATTATAATTTAAGAACATTTAGAGATTTATCTGTCAAAGACACATTTATATGTATCTTAAATAATAAATGAAATATTTATGAGTTAATTGGTCTAAATATTCTCCAAATAAAATAGATACTACTAAAAATTTGTTTTGAGATATTTTGTAGGTTTAAATTCAGCCAAATCAAATCAAGATCAGCAAATAATATCGGTCTAATATGGTAACTGATAGAGGATCAATGCAACTGTAAAGAGATGGCAAGATATTTAAGATACAAGAAAAACTAACTAAATTAAACCAAGAGATCACGGATGTTCCCTGATAAAAAAATCAGGAAATACCTCAACGAGGTATCACGTGCTCACACGTGATAGTTTCTTATGAACTCCACTTTATAGAATTAAAATTCTAAATCAAACGAAAATGTAACAAAACAGCTAAGGAAATAGCTCAATGAGGTATCACGTGCTCACACGTGACCAAGGGTCACGTGTTGACACGTGATAGTTTCCTCAAATCTCTACTTTACAGAGTTAAATTCTGAATCAAGCAGAAGTGAAAACAAATGGCTAAGGAAAGACTCCAATGGGGGTCACGTGCTGACACGTGACCAAGGGTCACGTGCTGACACGTGATGGTCTTTAGCCCAGTTAAATTACAGAATTAAATTCTGAATGAAGAGGAGTCACGTGCCAACACGTGATAGGCTTTAAAAGCCTTCCGAATTAATATAATTAAATTCTAAATAAGGGAAATCAAATACCCTAACTAGGAAAGTATTTCTCCAAATAGTAGAGAGAAAAGAAAGGAGAATTTAATTCTCAAGAAAGAAACCCTAGATGAAAAAGAGGAAAGGGATCAAAACTTCAAAAAAGAGAATTTAATTATCAAATCTAAGAGTTTAACTCTTCTGCAAAAGAACTTAGTTCTTCTTCTGGTTGAAGATCTGCAGAAGCAAATCTTCCCATAGGTTGAGAATTTAATTCTCATCGGGTTGAGATTCTGCCATGCAGATCCAAAACTTAGAGGGAGAATTGAGTTTAGAGAATTTAATTCTCCCAAAGATAAAACCTAGGGTTTAACCCTATATGAGAATTTAATTCTCCCAAAATTATAGGAATTTAATTCCTCCAAGATAAGTTAGGGTTTAACTCTATATGAGAATTCAATTCGCCTAAAATGCACAGGAATTTAATTCCTCCTAAAATGAAATTGGGGTTTATCCTATATAAGAATTTATTTCTTTTACATATATGAGAATTTAATTCCCCTAAAAGAAATTAGGGTTTAACCATATATAAGAATTTAATTGTTTCACATACATAGGAATTTAATTCCTCTAAAATCATAATTAGGGTTTAACCCTACAGAGAATTTAATTCTTAAGAGACTTGAAAAATCTCCATGCACGCAAAAAGTTAGGTCACGTGTCCCCACGTGACCCCTGAACAGATTCTCCAAAATAAGAAGGAATTAATTTTGAGGCAATGCCTCACGTGTTCCCACGTGACCTCCTAAACGACGAGAATAAAAGCAAAGACAGATTTTAATTTGGGCGCTCTCACGTGTTACACGTGACCTCTTGATAAATGCTTTAATAATCAGCGCATAAAGCTCCATCACGTGCCAACACGTGATGGCCAGAAAGTTAAAAAGTGTTTAACACTTGTTTGCAGAACAAAATAAAGGGATCTGGCCCTACCTTTGGGTGTCCTCACGTGACCCATCCCTATTTAGTGTTTAACACTAATTTAAAGGTTTTATTTCCAGTGTTTAACACTGTTGTCCTCTTGTGTTTAACACTAATCTGAGAGTTTTATTTCCAGTGTTTAACACTGCTGTCTTTTAGTGTTTAACACTAATTTAAGAGTTTCATTTCCAATGTTTAACACTGTTGTTCTCTAGTGTTTAACAATATTTCTAGCCAAATTGGCTAATTTTCCAGAGGCAAAAAGCCTCCCATTCAACTGAACCTCAAAATTGAGTAAAATTCAGAGTTATAATGTTTAATGCCCATTCAAAGATAAAAAGTTATCAGAGCCCTCAAATTCTTGTTTAGCATTGCTGAATGATGAGGGGCTGAACCCAGACAAATGTCTTATGGTCCAAAGGGCCAATATTTCAAACTTAATTGGACTTAGCCCAAGTTGGCCATAAGTCCTCAATTCAGACTTAACTAAGCCAATGTGCTCATAATCTAACTAATGGATCTTAGTTCCAAATTGGACTACAGATCACCCAATCAACTCTCGTTTAAGGGTACATCTCTTCACTCCTTTGATATTTGTCGTTGTAATTCCTCAACGTCTTCAAAGAGGTGACGAATCCCGACAACCACACATTTCATAGACTATGACGTCTCTAAACTACGGACTGTGGGGTGCTTAAACTCATGTACTATGATGTCCTTAACCTCCACCGTGATGTCTTTAAACTAACATTAGACTGTGGGGTCCTTAAACCCATGGACTATGATGTCCTTAACCTCGACCGTAATGTCTTTAAACTAACATTGGACTGTGGGGTCCTTAAACTCACGGACTATGATGTCCTTAACCTCGACCGCGATGTCTTTAAACTAACAATGGACCGAGATGTTCTTAAAGTAACAATGGACCACCATGTTCTTAAACTGGTAATCGACTGCAATGTCCCTAAACTAAACAATAGAGCCCAATTGCTCTCTTGTTGGATCTAAACGATCCCGTTAAGTTGATCTTAGTATAAAATGAGACTAACGTATCCTTAACAAACGTTTAAGTTGATCTTAGTCTCAAATGAGGCTAACGTATCCTTAAACCCAACCCCCCAAACCCAAATCTAAGAAAGATACGGATTTGGACTAGTCCACGCCCTGCGGGCGACAACATAAATTAGTCTCCGTATACAATCCACGGGCAACCAAACACGAAACAAACACCCACGACACGAAGTGACCATCTGGAGAAGGAGAAAGTTGTTACCGTGATGCGGTAGCATAATTAACTGCAGGGACTTGCGCCTGCAGGGAAGAGCATCCCCACAATCAAAAACCCCTCGAACGAGGGGGGATCTGATGAAGTCTGCTACATCGGCCGCATCCGTTTAAACTTTCGATACATGGTACCATAAATCAACTTGGCATCTTCGGAGAGGTGGACGGATAGCACCAATTAGCATCTGCCCCGAAATTCAGGCAAGACAAACCTACGCGGTCGCATCTCCGTGTTTCGGAGGGAAACAGATTCTGGCACGTCCGGTGGGACCTTTTCCTCTTTCCACTCCACACTTCGTGTGTCGTGTTCGTGAACGAATCGCGGTTTGCTAATAGTTGCCCTTGGGTTCGAGGTACTAAGATTTGGCATTTTTCTTGGTGCAGAAAGCGAAGGATCAATGGCGTCCACTTGCATGAAGTGTTCCAGTTGCAACTGCAACGCACGCTCCGCCTCATCTGGAGGCATAGCTTACGGGCCCCAAGCGGCTTCTCTGTTCACGATGCCGGTGGAACAGGTCACTCAGGCCACCACTGGATTGTTTTTCGGGACCATGCTCCCGCCAACGAACTTCAGCGTTCCTATACCAACACAAGAAGCTTCCAAGAAGTCGGTCTTTGATCGGCTTACAACTAGTACGGCCCCTCTCAACGGGTCGTCCAGCTCCAGCGCCTCGGTCTTCGCCAGATTGGGCCAAAGTTCCTTGGGCCCATGATGAAGCCTGCAATTCAAGAAAAGGCTATTCCGAAAAGGATAGCCATCCCTGCTCCCGAAGTCGTCAAGGCGGCTTCTCCTGCCAAAGGGTCAGTCTTTACAAGACTGACCGTTCCGGCTCCAACTCCGGCCCTCGTTCCTGCTCAGAAGTCTGTCTTTGATAGATTAGACACCGCTGCTCAACGAACGTCGGTCTTCAAGAGACTGGTACCGGCGGCGCCTCACCAGAGCAGGGGGCATGACAAAGTCACCCCTCTAGTTGAAACAATCCCAACGGCTCGACATGCTCGACGTCGCCACTGACGCCGAGTAAGGAAAGCTGGGGGCAACTACCCCTCTGGGCTAACTCCACCAACCACAACGGTAGAAGTCAATGCTGCTGTTCTAACCGGGAACAGTTTTGAACTGCTGAACAAAGTGCACAGGAACTCTCCTACCGCCGTACTGAGAAGATCTCCCCCACCGGCGGAGAATGTTACAGAAATAAAGCCAGATCATCCCCCTCAACGGCTGTCCTCCAAAGTTTACAAAGTCTGGCGACGGGTCCAAGAGTCGGTGATTGATCAAGACTATCCCCGTCGACAGAGGAAGCTGAAGGTCCAGCAGGATGAGAACCGTCCTGGCAAGCCACGAAAGATGACAACCACCTGGTTGCCCACTGCAACGGCCCCCTCAACGTCAACTGCTCAAAAGAAAAGGAGGCCAGAGAAAGCCCCTATGACTACGGAAGATCGCAAAGACAATGAGCCCAAACGCCTCAAATCTGGGGGCATAACGGTGCATACTGTTTACATGGCTTCCGGAAGAGAGGAAAGCCGCACTTCGACGGGCCACCGACCGCTCACCCGATCAATAACAAGAGCTCAGGAACAACAACAGCAGAAGCTTCAGGAGATGCTGACTGCAATGGCCGCACTCACCGGACCAAAAGAAAGCCCGGAGGCATCATCGGAGCAGCGTCACGAACAAGAAACTGATGCCGACTTCCTACGCAGAGTCCTCGAAAAGAAGGACAGAGAAGCTGCGGAACAAGCTGCCAACATAAAATGAATGGCGCTTCTCTTCCAAGACATGGTCGGGATGATGTTACAGCCGGATCCCCCAGCTGAAGACCCTCCGATCATTATTGAAGACAACAGAGGGGAGACATTGAATCCTCCTCCGGCTCTTTCAGCAGCCAA
Source organism: Agapanthus africanus (assembly GCA_030015575.1). Taxonomy (NCBI): domain Eukaryota; kingdom Viridiplantae; phylum Streptophyta; class Magnoliopsida; order Asparagales; family Amaryllidaceae; genus Agapanthus; species Agapanthus africanus. The sequence goes on from CM057340.1 coordinate 544,301,363, forward strand.
AGAGGAAACTATTTTCAAGGCCGCTCTAGATGATTATATTGCTCAACAAATACGAGCTCACCAGGAAAATGAAGCGGCTGGCCAAGTCGTTAAAACTGGACGACCATATCCAGGCTGGTATAACCAAATAAAGTACCCGCTGGGATACACAATCCCTAAATTCCATGAGTACAAGGGGACAGGCAATCCCCATCAACATGTCGCTCAGTTCAGGGCTCTTTGCGGCAACACCGGTGGTGATGATAAGCTTTTGCTCCGCCAATTCGTCGGCAGCTTGTCGGAGACGGCATTTGAGTGGTACTCCGAACTTCCAAACGACTCCGTCAAGACTTTCACAGAAATGGAGTTGTTATTCACCCAGCGATTCACGAGTGCTAGTGAAAGCACCCCAATAACGGCATTGATCAATGCAAGGGTGAAGCCAGGCGAGACGTGGGTTCAATATGCAATCCGATGGCGGAATCTGTGGTCGAAATGCGAACTGCGTATTGAAGAAGCACCCGCGGTGGGCATGTTCGTGGGCACCCTAGACCCTCATGCAAATATTTCACAATTCATGATGTTCTTCAAACCGACCACGTTCCAAGCTTTAATCGACAAGCTAGCCCAGATGGACCAGATGGGTCATAGACCGTCTCCTTTGAAGCTGGAGCCGCGGAACGAAAAGGGTAAAGGGAAGGCGACCTTCGTTGCGAATACCCAACAACAACCCATCGCCCCAAAAATAGCGGATCAGCTGGAAGAGAGGCGGCGATACTACAATGAGAAAATGAAGCGTCCTTATTCGTTCCCTCGGGACAAAACGAAGAGACTGTTCGAACCGGCGATGCGCAACAGGCTCATCAATCTGCCAAATCCTAAGCGACCATTGCAACCTGGCGAGGCTAATAGTCCCAATTATTTCCCTTACCGCCAAACGATAAGCCATTTGATTGAAGATTGCTTCATCTTTAAGGGATGGATCGAGGATCAGTACCACAAGTATCAACAAGGTAAGTTTGCGCTGTCTGAAAAATGGAAAGTAAGCCCACCACAACCACACACTCCTAAGAAGACGGACACACCGGGGGCATCGTGCTCTTTTGTTGAAGAAGCTCCATGGGAGGTCGCTCTTTCAGCCAAAACCAAAAGAATGCTGAACGATCTCCAGACATGCCCGGCGATCAGGTGGAAGAATCCGTTGGAACTCGAGATTATCAAGGGAATGCTGAAACCGCGCCCAACTCCAAAAATTGGTAGTGATATTCAAAACACTCACGCCCATCCGTCAAAGTCTTTGAAGAAGAAGAAGAAGGCCAAAAAGCCCGTGAAGCCTGGTGACAAGCGCACGGGCCCGCAAAAGCAGATTGAAGCGCTGGAAGAGTATAACCAGAAGGCGCGAACTCCAATCACACTCCAAGAATTTCTCAGCCACGCCCTTGAAGACGGAGATGACGATAATGGAGAAGAATCGTCGGATGAATCTGAAGATTACGTAGCAAGTTGCCATGTGATCTCTCACTCGTCGATAAACGATGGAGAAGCTCCTTACACAGAGAAACTGGGGGCAGATCCTAAGCCAAAACTTTTAGAGCCATCAGACGAAATGATTGATGCATTCCTGAATGAAGCTCTTCTTGAAAGCAAGGCTGCTCGAGAGCGTGAGATGGCCATATTTGAAAAAGCCAAGCGCCGACGACTGGACAAAAGGGTTGCAACGCTCCCGCTAAATCAAAGTGCCTTCGTTGCAAATAAAAACAGGTTCAAGACGAGGAAGAGGTTCTCCAAAGCCGTATCAATGGGAATGAAGCTGCCGCCCTCCGAAGGAAACATTCTTAGTGAAGCACAAATGCATCCTAGCTACTGTTTATATCATTGAAAGATTGCGCACCCTACCGAAGAGTGCAACGCTTTTAAAAGATGGTAGCAAGGATATGTTGCTCACCGGCAATATTTTAAGCGGATGAAATACAAAACTCGTCGGGAGCGAAGAAGTACGACCGGGGGGTTCAGAGGAACCACCGGCGACTGTCGCATGGTTAACGCCGAAGGATCTCAAGTCCTCACCTTCGGGAGCGACTCTGACGAAGAAATGACTCTTGGCCCTCTCTTTAAAGAGTCCACCTCGGGAAAAGAGGAAGAACCGAAGATCTGTGAAAATATTCAGCTGCGCAATCGTACGCTGCCAGAAAAGAATCTCGGGCCCTTAAACAGTGGGTCAAATAGAAAAGATAAGGGAAAAGAAAAAGTCCCTGAGGATATCGCTCTAGATGACCAAGTTGTCAAAGAGCTGACCCCAAGGACCCGCCAAAGAAAAGTAAGGTGGACAACAACGTTCTGGCTCACTTGAGGAAGCTACCCTCGCAGCTCAGCATTCTCGACGCCCTTCTGCTATCAAAAGAAGCAAGGGATTCGTTAATCAAGGCGCTACAAGAGCCAGAGCAATTCCAAGTGTTCCTCGCCGAAGAAAAGATGAAGGACGAGCTGGAAGAAGTGCACACAGCCGATATCACCTTCGGCGATGAAGATCTCCTCCTTGGGACGTGCGAGTACAACCGCCCCCTTTACGTCTCCGGATACTGTCAAGATATCAAGATAGGCAAAATCCTGGTTGATAATGGGACTTCCGTCAATCTCCTCAACGTTCGAATGTTGAAATAAATCTGCATGAGCGTTCAGCACCTCGCTCGTGATAAAATCACCATCTCCGGTTTCGACTCCCAGTCATCACGGACTCTCGGGTCTGTGATACTGACGCTGCGCTTTGGGCTACTTGTCACGGATATTAAATTTCACGTCATTGACGCTAAGACATGCTACAATGTTTTGCTCGGCAGGCCTTGGTTACACGAGTACAACATTATCCCTTCTACACAACATCAGTGCATGAAGTATTTCAAAGATGGTCTCGAGTATACTGTGACAGGGGAGTTGAACCCATTCTCTGTGAACGAAGTCCGAAAGTATGAGGATGCAAAATATTTCTTACCAGATTTTGAGGACACGGAAAGATGTCACAAACCGAAGAACAAATCTATCATCACTATTCCAGTCTTCGGGAGTGATACTGAGGAGGAAGAAGAGATAGTTTATTCAGGGCCGCCTCAACGCAACAACCCAGGATCGTCCGCCCCTATGTTGATTTTCGGCAGCGACTCGGAAGACGAGGTTAATGCTATATTTTCCGCTCGGCCATCAATACAAGCCTTCGCTGGCGATGATCAGAGTTTGCAAATCACTATGGTTCCACAAGAGTATTACAAAGAGCTCGATGCACTTAAAACTTATAGTGTGCAAGAACTGTAGACATTTTACGTCCCTCCCAGGCGAAAGGGTAAAGAGGCAATCCTATTCTACCGATCTAGAGAAACCAAAGTGGAAAAAGAAATCTGGCATGGCGCCGATTCTACGCTCGACAGGCTCCAACCCATCTGTCTGCCTAGATATTACACGGAAGGCTTGAAATGGCTACTGAAGCGTCAAGGGGTACCCTTTAGACAGACTACTCGACAAGCTCGATTCTACAACAGGATTTGGGATGTCCCTGGAACTCAGCGCAAGTTGCCCAACGGAAGAATAGAAACGATCGGGCTTGGATATGTACAATCCAGAAAACGGGAGCGAGTCCATGGCAGCTACGTTATACATGACTTCGATGAAGAAGGAGACATTCTGTTAAGAGAGGTCGACCCTGAACCAAAACAAGGTCCTGTCATCAAAATTCCAAGTCCGTCGTTTGAAGAACGAATGGACAAACTAGTAAGGGAAGCGGGTCAAAAGATTCGGGATGACCATAGCCGTGAGATGGCCATTTACGAGAAAGTCAGGACGCAGCGCCTCCTTCAACAGGCCGCGGAGAATGACAACACTCTTCGACGCCAGCCCATCATACAAAAGGCCCGACGCAGAGGCAAAAATAAATCAAGGAGCGGGAAAGGTGTTCGACAGTGACAAAGCGGGACCAAGAAGTCACGCGATCGGGAATCGAGCAATCCGGATTCGTCTCTTATAAAGAAGATGGGTTGAGCATACTCTTTTCCCCAGGACAAAACACAGAAGATACTTGATCTTGCCATAAAATATCAAATGATTACACTTCCGGAGTCCAAGCACCCCGATCAAGCAGGCGAAGTCAATCACCCAGAGTATTGCTCCTACCACCAAGCAATAGGATATCCTATCGAAGACTGCTTCACCTTCAAGAACTGGGTCGAAGACCAATATCAGCTCGAAAAGTTCGCTTTATCCAGTAGTTGGAGGATAAATCCGTCGCAGAAGCACGAACCAAAAGCCGTGCATACAGCGAGAGTAGAACCAGATCAACATCGGTCTTGGAAGCGAGCTCGTAGTTGTCATATGATAACGCTACCAGAAGAAGAGCCCGAGAATATGGATGACCTCCCTTGGTGCCTCGAAAATGATGATGACGAGGTGATCTCAGAGTTTCCACCGGCGCCAAAAAAGCTGGAAGATGGAATACCTACTTCTGCAGATAACCTCAAGAAAATTGATTTGGGGACGGCGAGTGACCCGCGACCGACATTCGTCAGTGAGCTGCTGTCTGAAGAAAAGGTGACTGCACTAAAAGACGTGCTTATGCAGTATAAAGATTGCTTCGCATAGAACTATTCCGAGATGCCAGAATTAGATCCAGAGATTGCTGTTCACAAATTGGCAATATCTCCAGACGTCAAACCGGTCAAACAAGCACCAAGAAGAATGCGGCTCGAGCTTGAGATGAGCATCAATACCGAGGTCAAGAAACTAATCGACTCTGGTTTTATCCAAGAGGTTCAATATCCTGATTAGATCGCCAATATTGTCCCGGTAATGAAGAAAAATGGGACGGTGCGCATATGTGTGGACTTTCGGGATCTCAATAAAGCCTGCCCAAAGGATGACTTCCCAGTACCAATCACTAAGCTGATGATAGACAATACATCCACTCATGAAGTTTTCTCCTTCATGGACGGCTCGTCAGGATACAATCAGATAAAGATGCATCCTGAGGACCAGAAACATACCGCTTTCCGGACCCCTTTGGGCATATTCTGCTATAAGGTGATGCCTTTCGGTCTAAAGAACGCCGGTGCCACCTATCAGAGGGCCATGACGAAGATCTTCGATGACCTCATACATGAGATCGTCGAATGCTATATCGACGACCTCGTGGTGAAAAGCAAATCATACGAGGAACATTTAGAGCATCTGAAGTTCGTATTTCAACGCCTTCGGCAATACAACAAGAAGATGAACCCTCTCAAATGCACGTTCGGAGTTTCCTCGGGCAAGTTCCTAGGATTCATCGTCCGACACCGAGGAATCGAGATAGATCCGTCAAAAATCAAGACGATTATGGAAATGCCCCCGCCAAAGACTCTCAAGCAATTGCGGTCTCTCCAAGGGAAGCTCGCGTACATCCGGCGATTTATAGCCAATCTCTCAGGCAAGTGCCGTCCTTACAGCCACCTAATGAAGAAGGGACCCCCTTTCGTCTGGGATCGCAAATGCCAAAGCGCGCTGGACGAAATCAAGCAGTACTTGCAAAATCCGCTAGTACTGGTCGCTCCGGTCAAGGGAAAGCCTCTCATTCTTTATACAACAGCCCTCGAAGGTTTTTAGGCGCGCTATGGGCACAAGAAAATGACCAAGGGAAGGAGAGAGCCCTCTACTACTTGAGTCGAGTTCTATTGGGGGCAGAAAGCAATTATTCTCCCATCGAAACTGCCTGGCATTGATCTTCGCGATAACGAAGCTCATGCACTATGCGTTGGCGCATGAAGTCCGCCTCATATCGAAGGTGGATCCTCTCAAGTATTTGATGTCAAAAGACATATTGATGGGGCGGCTCGCTAAATGGGCCCTGCTTTTGATGGAGTTCTCGATAACTTATCAGCCTCTTAAGGCAGTGCAAGGCCAGGCCATCGCCGACTTCCTCGCTGAGCATCCGATACCTGCCGAATCTCCCTTGAACTGCGAATTGCCAGACGAACATGTGTTTGACACGATCGACGGAGGTGATACCTGGTGGGAACTTTACTTCGATGAAGCATCCTCCATGAAGAAGCGCAAATAAAGCACCCCCATAATCAAATCAGGGGTAGGCCTCATCTTCGTGACTCCACAAGGAGGGATAATGCGCTTTTCCTTCTCCTTGACAGAGCCGAGGACAAACAATGAAGCCGAGTATGAAGCTTTGATAGCATGTCTCGAGATTGCCATCGGCATGGGAATTGAAAACCTCCTCATATACGGAGACTCCCAACTGGTCGTTAGTCAAATAAACGGCGACTACCAAACGTGCAAGCCAGAGTTGGTGAAGTACGGCGAGAGAGTACAGCAACTACTGACTCAAATACCTTCCTACACCTTGGAAAGTATACCGCGTGCGGAAAATAGCAAGGCGGATGCATTAGCCAAGTGATCAGTCGAAAATATTGCATTTTTAACACGTCAATTTCCCTTCCATTTGTACTCATCTAGAGGTGTTCGGTATTAATATAGCACATATTAGCAAATTGACTGTAAAATACAAAATAACTTATGTTATATATTAAAACCGACATTTCTGAGGGAAATTGAGTGTTTATCATGGCATTACATCATCTTTGTATAGCGCAACACTTGTCTCGAGAATCTGTGCAGGAAATTCCAGAAACAGAGCCAAAATTATCAAAAGTGCTGATAAAAATGCGCCAAGTCCAAGACTTGTAATCTGGCAGTGATCAAGAAATAATTAAAAGATTCCACACATTAAGAAAGCACCAAAAGGCCAGAACAAAGTAGCACAAGGGATTTGATGCAAAGAACAACCCAAAGGGCCGCGGATCCGTGGCCAAAAGGCCCTTGGCGCCACGGATCCGCGGCAACCTAGTGACGTCAGCATGACAAATTTTCTCACGTGCTTCAATGTAACGGCCAAATCTTCCAGAAGGCTCCAGAAATACCACGTGGCTTCATCCAGAAGGCTCGGCCTAACAACCTAGCTCTAGAATATTCCCTCCAACTAATTTCTTCTAGAAGCCTCTCTCTAACAAACTTTTGGAGGAAAATTTGAAATTTGAATTCTAGATCTAAGGATGAGGTGCTTATAAAAGGAGATCTAGATCTAGGGTTTTGGTTCAATCTTCATCTCTCCCCACAAGTTGACTGACACAACTTGTGCATTCAAACCCTAACCCTAATTCAAAATCCAAAGCCAAATTCAAGATCCCCGAGTACAATTCAAGCAAGAAGCCTTCAACCTTTTAGGAGCGGAGCCGATCTTCATCCGAGCAAGTGATCCAAGACGATCCGCGACTCACGAAGACGAGCGAAGCCAAATCGACGATCGAGTTCTTTCCTCATTGTAGATCTTGAGAGAATTGTGACGAAATTGTTGATAAATAAAAGGTGAAATTCTTTTATCTTGCTTTCTTTACATTCTTGCATCATGATTCGATCTCAATTCTTTATTGTGTTTCTTATTATGATGTTTGAGTAAAACTCCGCTCGTGGAGGAATCGAGACGATCAATAGATGATGATGTTACAAATCTTGAAACGATTCTTAAGTCCTATGAGTTTTGTAAACTCTTGTAAATTGAAGAATCGACGACCTAGTTTCGAGCGATGCTTTCTTGATTGTGTTCGCTCTTAATTAGGGATCCACGATCGATTCTTGAATTTACTAGAGGCTAGAATATGAATGAAATCAACGAAAGGACACGGGATAGATGATGAAACTTTAGTTTCCGCAAGAAATCCCTAATTCTCGTTGATCATCATCGATCTAGTATCAATTTCATCGATGGATAAGAATACGTAATTAATAGATTTCATCGCGTCTATAGATTCGATCGATTCCTACGAGCCTCACTTCGATTCTTGATTATTGGATTGGATATCATCAATTCTTGATTCTTGATTTTAATGTTTTCTTGTTATTAGATCTAGATTTTGATAATTCTTAAAATTCACTTTTAAATCATGAATTGAATTGACTTTTCTTTTCTTTAATTTTCAATTCATCTAATTCGAATTTGAATGGATCTCACTTTCCTCGTGGACGATCTGCACTCGCTAACGCGCTACAATTGACACCGTTATTGATTGCGGTCAAAATATTTTTGTTGTGATTTCTATACATTTTCTACATACACGCCGAGAATTCCTATCAATCAAATGGCGCCGTTGCCGGGGATAGTGTGCTAATTTGTTCGTTTTTGAAATTTGAGTTGAAAAATTTATTCCATCAAAATTTTTAGATCTAAATTTGCACAAACACTAAACAATTCGTTATGATTTGTTACGAGGAAATCTGCAATCATTTGAGCTAGAGGAAAATTATTCTGAGCACTCCAGAGAGTTCAGAAATTGAACAGAAGCCTCTGCACAAAATTTCGTGCAGGGATCTTACTGTACCACCGCGCATCCGCGGTCGGAGTAACATAACCGCAGCGGTTCCGCTGCTTTCTTAGGTGCTCACTGTTCGAAATTTTCTCGGGTCCATTCTCACTTTCTTATCTCTTCCTCTGTCTGCTCCATTAATAATTTGCTGCAGGTTTCTTTGCAAATAATTCGCAGCGCCGCAAAAAGTAAAAATTGTGCGTGTTTGATCTTGGTTGTTTGCATTATTAATACGGAATTTAAGGGGCATGGCCAAATTCAGATTTGGTGGGGAGTTCATTACCCTTCCTAAGCGCCGAAAATCACAAACTTGCATCCGCATTACCCTCATTAACTAAAAGAAATCTAGACTTGACTCTAAGGACCGTCGCGCTCACCTAGGACAGAAGAAGGCCATGGGTAATCTATTGCTTATCCGCATTTCTTTTGTGGTGTCTAAGAAAAGTGTGTCTAAGGCAAGTGGTTACTTAATTAGGCCCACTACTTACGTAGTGGAGAACCTCCTACTTACCTGGCACTTACCTGGCCATAGGAGGGACAAAGAGGCAGTGGAGGATTGATCCTGCGACTTTTCTTTTGGCAGTTAGGAGCGGTCTAGAGCCTTGACCTAGGTGACCACTAGACTTAGGGTTGCTTGTTGTATTTGTTGTGATTTGCATCATTTTTTCAAAAATCCGTATATTTTTCAAAACAAACACCAATCACATCATTTTCCCTAATTATATTAACGATGCCACTTGTACTAAACCCTTTAGTGCAAGATAGGCTGAATACAGGATTCTAGTGCCCGTTTAGTCCGCGTTCCCCCGATCGACCCCAAAGTCGGTATTTCTAAATTTACCTCTTCTTTACCCACCACCACACCCACATCGATGGATCCTTCTCCATTGAACTTCTGTACCACTAATCTGCCGCCGTCCGCAGGTGCGCAGAATCCACCCCGCATCTCTCTCCAAGAGAGGTGCTATCCTATACGAGGTCCTCTTTCGACCTGTCTATCCATTCCACCAGCCAACGGGGATAATTTTGAGATTAAACCCCAATACATCAACCTTCTACCCAAATACCACGGTCTCGAGTCTGAAGACGCATATGTCTTTATCACCAAATTTGAAAATGCATGCGCAATGATGGGTACCTCTCAACTTTCTGTGGATGCTATGCGTCTACGTCTTCTTCCATTTACCTTATGCGATATAGCCGAGAAGTGGCTGTATAACACTACCGCACATTCCATTACGAATTGGGAAGAATTCGTTGCAGCATTCCTTAAGAAATTCTACCCTAATCACAAAACAGCTCGAGTCCGTAGCGAAATAAATCAATTTACTCAGCTTCCAAATGAACCATTTTCAAAATGTCTTGACCGCTTTAAGGAATTGTTGGTTCAATGTCCACATCACGGAATCCCGAGATGGGATCTGTGCCAAATCATATATGAGGGCATTAACCCTACCACTAAACAGAGCCTTGAAGCCACGTGTCAAGGCAATTTTATGACCAAAGACGATGGGAAAGCTTGGAAATACTTAGAAGATTTCGCTGAAAAATATTTACAGTGGGAGAGTCAATCGTTTAGGGGTGGCAATAACCAATCGGATGTTTCCATAGGAGTTAGAGCTGACATTTTAGCTATGCAAAAGAAACTCGAGAATATGGAAAACAAATTTTTAGCCGCCGCCCTAAATCAAATGTCACTCTCCAAAACTGTATGTGGATGCTGTTCTGATCCTTCTCATTTGACGGAAGAATGTCCATTGAGTTCTCCGTTTCAAGGTCAAGAGCATACTAATGCCGCTTTTCAAAGACCTAGAAACGATCCATATTCTTCCACATACAATCCGGATTGGAGGAATCACCCTAACTTTTCTTGGAACCAATCACAAACTCAAAACACAGTTCCAAACCAAAACAATTTCCAAAGGGCTCTTCCACCACAATAGCAACCACTTCAATTGAGTCAGCACCCCTACCAATCACAAAACTTACAAAATCCGGCCAACACTTTTGCACCACATGAAAACTCTTTGCAATTGACCGGTACAGATAATACCTCTGCACTAGTACAAACCTTGGATATTTTCATGAAACAATCCATCCAAGGGACGGAAAAAATGTAATCTTCCTTCGATAATGTGATGAAGATCATTGTCTCTCAAAATGAGAATATTAAATCGATGGAAGAACAAATTGCATAATTAAAATCCGAAATGAGTGCGAGAGAAAAAGGGAAACTTCCGTCTCAACCCCTACCGAATCCTGGGCATTACAATGTAAATGCCATCACAACGTTGAGATCAGGAAGAGTGCTGAATAATCATGTTGGGGAAGAGATTGATGATACTGAAAAATCTATCAATAACACCCCGGCTGAGACCTTTCCTCACACACACACTTCTACTTCTGATCCTTGTTCTTCTACCCCACGGCCTTCTCACGAGCCTATTCTCTGTTTCCCTCTAGGCTCGACACCTCAGCCCACCTCTTCTATTCCTCCACAGACGATCCCCACTCCTATTCTGGGATCACGTCTACACACACCACCTTCTCCTATGATGGACCCAGCGCTTATTGCTAAAGCTCCTTATCCTAATCGGTTAAGGGGTAACAAATCAAGTCCACATATGGAGAAGATTATGGAAATGTTCAAACAGGTTAACATCAACATCCCTCTCCTAGATGCTATTCAACAAGTCCCTGCTTATGCGAAAATTCTTAAAGACTTGTGCACTAGGAAGAGGAAGACTCAAGTGCCAAAGAAGGTCTTCATGTCTAATAATGTTAGCACTGCTTTTATCCCACAGCTACCAAAGAAACGTAAGGACCCAGGATGTCCTACGATATCGATTTCCATTGGGGGTAAAAACATCAACCGTGCTCTTCTTGACCTAGGCGCAAGTGTTAACCTACTTCCATACTCTGTTTATGAGCAGCTAAGGATTGGAGAGTTGAAACCAGCTCACTGCACTCTCCAAATGGCAGACCGTTCAATCACCAAACCTAGGGGTGAACTAGAGGATGTGTTGATAAAAGTCGGGGAATTTGTATTCCTTGTGGACTTCATTGTTTTCGATACACAACCTGTAACAAACCCACAGAGTCAAATTCCGGTGATTTTGGGTCGACCATTCCTTGCCACTTACAATGCTGTCATTAACTGTAGAAACGGTTCAATGAATCTATCATTTGGAAATATGACAATTGAACTGAACATCTATAAAATTGGAAGTCAGCCATCCGAACCCTCTGCTCATATACTTGATGTGTGCACTATCCACGAGATTGCTCCCGAAATTTGCGGAGTTGATGAACTTTGCTTTGAAGATCTCGACAACACTGCCACATCAATGTTTGATCTTGCACATCTTAGTGAGGACATATTTTCCACGCTTGAGTCCGACACTCCTGACTCATCACCATCCGAGTCTGTATTTTTCACAGGCTATGAGCTTCTTTGTGACTCCGAAAATCATTCGATGATCCCACCTTCTATTATTTCTCCGCCAGCATTAGATCTCAAACTTTTACCTTCTCATCTTAAATATGCATATTTAGGTGAGAATAAGTCTTTACCGGTTATCATATCCGCTTCTCTAGCATCAGAGCAAGAGAATGCACTTTTGACGGTATTGAGATCTAATAGGCAGGCGTTTGGTTGGACCATGGCGGACATCAAAGGGATTAGTCCCTTGATTGTAGAACATCATATACACTTGATGGATGATGCCAAACCAACCCGAGAACCACAGAGACGGTTGAACCCCGTCATGAAGGATGCGATGAAGAAAGAGATCGTCAAATGCCTTGACAATGGTATTATTTACCCAATCTCCGATAGCCAATAGGTGAGTCCAATTCATGTCGTCCCTAAGAAATCTGGCATCACTGTTATTACCAATGAGGCAAATGAGTTAATTCAAACACGCGCCCAAACTGGGTGGCGTGTATGTATTGATTACAGAAAACTCAATGCCGCTACGAGGAAAGACCACTTTCCTCTACCTTTCATTGATCAGATACTGGAACGCTTAGCTGGACATGAGTATTATTGCTTTATGGACGGATACTCTGGCTATAATCAGGTCCCCATTGCCAAAAAGGATCAAGATAAAACCATATTTACTTGTCCTTTTGGTACCTTTGCTTATAGACGCATGCCCTTTGGGTTATGCAATGCTCCCACTACATTTCAGCGGTGTATGATGGGGATATTCTCGGACATGGTCGAGAATTTTTTGGAGATTTTCATGGACGATTTCTCAATTTTCGGAGACTCTTTTTCTGACTGCCTATCGAATCTTGACGCAGTTCTTACTCGTTGCAAAGAGAAGAACTTAACCTTGAATTGGGAAAAATGCCATTTCATGGTCCAAGAAGGAATTGTGCTTGGACATGTTATTTCACGAAAATGCATTGAGGTTGACAGAGCTAAGATAGATGTCATTCAAAACCTTCCTCATTCCAAAAGCGTCAAGGATATCCGATCATTTCTTGGCCATGCAGGCTTTTACAGGAGATTCATTAAGGATTTTAGCAAAATTGCTAGACCTTTAACTCTTCTCTTGGCCAAGGATACGACCTTCCACTTTGACTCGGATTGTGAGGCAGCATTCGACTCACTCAAACACTCTCTCACTACAGCCCCCGTTCTATCTTCTCCAGATTGGGACCACCCTTTTGAGCTTATGTGTGATGCATCAGATTTTGCAGTTGGTGCAGTCTTAGGACAACACATTGAAAAGATGCCACACGTGATCTATTATGCAAGTAAGACCCTGAATGATGCTCAAATTAACTATACAATTACCGAAAAAGAACTTTTGGCGGTTGTATTTGCATTAGAAAAATTCAGGCCTTACTTGATTGGCTCACCAATTGTTATGTACACTGACCATTCCGCCATGAAATATCTTTTGGCGAAGAAGGATGCTAAGGGTAGTGTAACACCTCGAAAAGTCGTTTTGGTGTTTTCCTGAAAATCGGTGAAAATTCGGTATTTTTCCGAAAACCGTCTTTTTTGTTATTTTGCAGTTTAGAACTAATTATACCTAATTTGGATAGGAATTTGCTTGTTTTTAGTAGCAAATGAGTTACTTATTAAATTTTGGTCATTTACAAAAAATTTCCTATTTTTCAATTTTTTAATATTATTTTAAGCCGGTAAGAAAATACATTAAATTAGCGATAAATACAAATTTTTCTGGGCTAATTTTAATATTTAAAATTATGTTAATTAAAATCTAGTTTTAACATGAATTTTTAGTATTTTATTTTGATTTTTAACTAATTTTTATGATAGAAAACGAAATTTATTGAATTTAAGCTTAAACTTGCAATTTTGGACTTGTAGGGGGTCTTTTTGCATAAATTTTTTTGTGCACTCTCTCTCACTCATTCCTCACCTCTAGGCCGGCCCCACCACCATCAGGTCCAGAAAAATTCCATGCTCCTTGACTTGTTTTATTGTGTGGAAATGATGGTTGTTTTGAGAAAGGTTTGAATTTGTTTTTGGGTATAGTCTTTTGTGGTTGGTAGGAGTTGACCAAGACCTCTTTCCCACACCCCACACCATCCCCTCTCCCTCATTTCTGGCCGAATTCCAGCAGCCCCCCCTTCATCTCTTTGTTCTTTTCATTTTCTTCAAAAAAATTCATTAAGTTGCTTCAAAAATTCCAAATTTAAAACTCACAAATTAAACCCATTCTTCATCCCTTTTTCCTTCACCTCCCTTGCTTGGAATCATGATGCTATGAGGCCATCAATTGATGTAAATTTCTTCTTGCTAGATCCATAGATTTGAGATATAATTTCTACTCTTTTAAGTTAATATGGTTAGAATTCTTTAATCTAGTTGTTTAGTGTTAATTTAGTGCTATTTTCATTCTAGTGTTGTTTAAAGTTAATGGTTGAGTTAACTAGGGTTTCTTGAAACCATTAATTAGTTAATTAAAGCTAATTAGCTATCTAGTTGTTTGCTAATCTAGGTTAATGAGGTTACTTTATTTGTGTGGGCTTCAAATTAGTGTTAATTTGGTATTGTCATGTTTAGTTTTGGATTGAAATTGCTAATTATGAAAATCAAGAAAGGTTTTGTTTATGGAATTATGGTTTGATGCATAGTTAATGATTTAAAATTAGTGTAATGGCTAGCTAGTGGGTTAGTTTGGATTGTTGTGTTGGATTGTGTTAATTTTGTCGCTAATTGTTGATGTTTGCACCAAATTTGCAATTTCTAGCTTACTAGGTTTTATGTAAATTTTTGTGACGAATTAATTGCGTTATCTAGATTATATTGTTGGCATATCCTATGACATTTAGGATGCGTGAGTGCAGATTTTTGAGTAGTCAGGTTTTAGTTTTGCCGGGCGACCAAATCGGCGATTTTTGCAGTTTTTGCGATTTTCGCGTGCGTTCCGCGCACCTTGTGCACGTTGTACCTAGCTTGTGAACGTTAGTGTTTTCGTTTGGGTTTTGCGTCATTCTTGATATGTAACCTTATGTTTGGTATTGATGTAAATTCCAGGTTCGATCGCGGAGACGTCAGACGCGGCACGAAAGGGGAAAGCGGTGATTGGACGTGACTAGCTAGGGATTCCAGTGAGTAGATGTAACATCTACGGGGGACTATCGTTGGATGGCGTAAGTTGCCCGATAGTTTTAGTAGCTTAAAAGGATTCTTAGTAATGTTAGTAATTAGGGGTGTAATACTTGTATGATTATTTGCTACATTCATGCCTTATATTGACATACATATACGAACCCATTCTATAGGACACCTGCACCATTGCCAGGTTTTTTTTATATGCAGCACGAGCACTATTCATGCTTACACACACACCCTGGTAATTGCCATGCCACCACACTAGATAACATTTAAATTGAAACCTTTTACTATAATTGATAATTAAACTAACGCTATTGCTTTAATTCCTTAAAATGAAATCGTAGGATTGCTATTCATGTGCATGTACTTCATCATATTATTTGTTCATGCCTAATCTACTAATCACACATCGCAACTTGATTATTGATACCATATGCATTCATTATCATTGACATATGCACTTATGAGGATTTCTTGAGATTTTATGATATTTCTGGATTTCGGGGGAAAGCCGCAAAAATTTCTAAACTTATTATATTTTTAAAATATGTAAATTGCGGTTTTCTAGTGATGTAAGTGTCGTCCACCATGAGTTTGCTGTGGTTTTCGAGATCTGTGTCGAGGAGTGGAGGAACCGTCATGGGTACATGGTGGGCCCGGTATGGTACCCCGGGGCAAGATGAATGTGGTGTTGACGTTGAGCCTGGCAGGGGACGGATTACCTACCGGTGACTGTTCTGCACGGCGGATATCCAGAGGATACCGACCGTGGCCGCGAGATGATGAGATTTTGATATTGAGCTGGGTCAGCCGGATGGCTGAGGCCAGAGATACTATGACATGGATATATGAGATTTTTGATAGTTTTGAGGTGTCGTTGCTGGACACAGGTTCTTGTTGATTCTATTGGTATTGTGCTGGTATTTCAAAAGAGATTCTTAAAGGGAAAAACATGATTTCTTATACTTACACATTCAGATCACGAGTTGATTCGCATTGCATTCATACCTGCTAGTATATTCATATTGTATACATACTTGCCATTATGTCCTGCCTTACCTGTATTTAGATGCTAGGATGCTTGTGCGCATGCATACGATAGCCTGTATAGATGTTATTTATTACTCACGAGTTGGCAACTCACCCCCGTTGTGCCATAGCCTTTTTCAGGTCCGCTCCGTCAGTACAGTAGCGGCAGGCGTACTTGCTTCTTTTGCCTGGACTCGAGGTTTTGCTCTTAGGTGGGTTATATTATTATTTTTGCACCACCTTGTATATTCTTTGTATCTAGAGTACTCCATCTACTGTATCTGCCAGTATTATTGTATATTGACCTAGAGATGAGACTGTGAGGTTTGTGGACTTTTATGCTGTATTTTGGGGTCGAGCTCACTTGAGTCGACATGCTGTTTTTCTTATGCTTCATTATGGTTATTTCGCATGTTGTTGCTTTATATTGCGTGGGATTTGTGACCGCCTTGTGGCGAAGAGCTAGCTCCCGCTTGGGGATGCCATATTTGTTGGATTCATATATATTCTTGTTGTACCCATTTTGGGGGCCAGTATTTACAAAGGATACTCTGCCGAAATTTTCGGAAAAATTGATGTTGTTTTTAAAAAGGGCTTGATGTGACTCATTTGATAAACTCGCTTTCAATTGATTGGTTTTCCTTCATTCTTTTGCTTATTTGGTTTTGGTTTTTGGGCTTTGGCTTACTTATTTTACGGATGTTTTGAGACGTTTCGTAACTTAAGTGCCAGTCACGTTCCGTACCCTGCGGGTCGTGACAAAGTTGGTATCAGAGCGATAGGTTTTACCTTTTTGAGTGTAGGATGACCCTTGGTAGATGGAGTAAGTGACTTAAGTAGGGTAACGTAGCGTATGTATGTCCGCGGCATACTTGCGATACGGTACTCCGCCTAAGTGACTTTAGGATATACTTGCTTGAAAATTCCTTCTTCTATTCCGTGTATCCTATGATCCTATTGCACTGTTTTTACTATCCGTTTTCCTGTAACAGCCACTATGCCGCCGAAGGCTACGAGGGCACAGAGGGCTGCCGCCCGAGACGAGATTCGAGCTGGCTCGTCCGAGACTAGGACTGAGCAGGGTGGTATGCCTACGCCGCAGGGACAGACCGGTCCACCTTCCCCAGGCCCTATGGATAGGCTTGAGACTGGTATGGAGGAGTTGCGACAGATGATGGGGAGTATGCAGGAGCTACGTCAGATGGTAGGATCCCTAGTTGCAGCCAGTCGTACACCGAGGCCGGATGACGTACCTACTACATCACAGACGACCATGATACCTGCTCCTACTACTACCACCGTGGCCATTCCGGTTTCACTACAGGATTTCATGAGGCTGAGACCTCCAGTATTCACCGGCACCGAGGCAGCGGAGGACCCACAGATGTTCCTGGACAGTTTAGCCAGGATCTGCCGTTCGCTGAGATGTTCGGATGATCGATGGGTAGAGCTTGCGAGTTTCCGACTAGAGGGTCTCGCGCAGACATGGTGGGAGTCAGTCTTGAGAGGTCGAGCTGCAGGTCTACCGCCTATGACTTGGGCCGAGTTTACAGCGGTCTTTCTAGCTCGTTTCCTCCCAGAGAGCGTTCGTGACGCCAGAGCTCGTAGCTTCGAGGCCTTAGTCAAGACACCTGGGATGACGGTGTCTGAGTATGACATCCAGTTTACACAGTTATCCCGATATGCTCAGTATTTGGTGGATACCGAAGAGAAGATGGTGAAGAGGTTCGTACAGGGACTTGATGCCCAGCTATATGTTGCCATTGGCGCCCAGCACTACGACACTTATTCAGCTGCTATGGATACGGCATTACGGATGGAGGCACGCATATCACAGACTTCGGCCATTTCTGGGCCGAAGAGGATTCGCACCGATGTACCGTCTCAGAGGCAGTGCGCCAGATTCTTTCCGAGAGATAGGCCTGGCAGAGGATTTGGGCAGGGACAGTTATATGGTTCTTATCCCCAGGGGCAGCAGCCGTCGCCAGGGTGTTTTGGGTGCGGGAGTCCGCACCATCTTGTCAGAGACTGTCCGGCGAGACGACAGGGAGCAGCAACAGTTCCGCATGTGACCCTACCACCATCACCACCCCCTCCTCAGAGAGCCCTACTTCCTACCACAGGCGATGCTCCACGCCAGTTAGGTGCACCCAGAGGCCATGGACGCGGCGGTCCTTTTCAGAGAGGACGAGGAGGCAGAGGCCGAGGTCAAGGTCAGCCCGCTATCGGTGGAGGACAGGCCCGAGTTTTTACTTTGACACCGCAGGATGCTCAGGCATCTAATGCCGTTGTGACAGGTACCTTGCCAGTTTGTTCTTTCGACGCTCGGGTATTGTTTGACCCAGGTTCCACACATTCGTACGTCTCTACACACTTTGCACCGATGTTGGGCTGTGAGTCGTCGTCGTCAGATCATCCGCTTGTTGTTAGTACTCCGGTAGGCGAGTCGTTTGTCGCTCGTTTTGTTTTTCGATTGTGTTCCGTTCGTATCGGGGAGAGGGATTCATCGGTTGATTTGATTCTCCTCGATATGTTGGACTTTGACATTCTTCTGGGCATGGATTGGCTAGCCACTTGTTATGCTTCGGTGGACTGCCGTGAGAAGGCAGTCAGATTTAGCTTTCCGGGAGAGCCAGTCCTTGTTATTCAGGGAGACCGCAGTGTCACCCTTCCCAGCTTAATTTCGTCTCTTCGCGCTGGTCAGCTCTTGCGGAAGGGATGTCAGGGATTCTTAGCATATATTTGTGATACTCGAGCTGCAGAGGTTCCGTTGGACCGGGTCCCGGTTGTTTGTGAGTTCCCTGATGTTTTCCCTGATGAGCTACCTGGGCTACCACCTGAGCGCGACGTTGAGTTTTGCATTGATTTGATTCCCGGCTCGGGGCCTATTTCTATACCGCCTTATCGGATGGCCCCGGCAGAGCTTCGAGGGCTGAAGGATCAGTTGCAGGATTTGTTAGAGAAGGGGCTTATTCGACCTAGTGTTCCTCCGTGGGGTGCTCCGGTCCTGTTTGTCAAGAAGAAGGATGGAAGTTTGCGCTTATGCATCGACTACCGCCAGCTGAACAAAGTTACCGTTCGGAACAGATATCCGTTGCCACGCATTGATGATTTGTTCGACCAGCTTTAGGGTGCGGGATATTTTTTCGAGAATCGACTTGCGATCAGGATACCACCAGCTGCGAGTCCGACAGGAGGATATACCGAAGACAGCCTTCCGTACACGCTATGGCCACTATGAGTTTTTGGTGATGTCGTTCGGACTCACCAACGCCCCAGCAGCATTCATGGATTTGATGAACCGTACATTCAGGCCGTATCTTGACTTGTTCATCATCGTGTTTATCGACGATATCTTGGTGTACTCCCGGAGCAGAGAGGAGCACGAGCAGGACTTACGGATTACGTTACAGACTCTGAGGGAGCACCAGCTGTTCGCAAAGTTCTCCAAGTGTGCATTCTGGCTGGACAGCGTCAGATTCTTGGGTCACGTGGTTACGAGAGACGGCATATGTGTGGACCCGAAGAAGATTGAGGCCGTTCAGCAGTGGCCCCGACCTACATCGGTTACTGAGATCCGTAGTTTTCTAGGCCTGGCGGGCTACTACAGGCGTTTTGTTCAGGACTTCTCCCGTATAGCTGCACCTTTGACCGGTTTGACCCGGAAGGGAGTTCCTTTCGTCTGGACGGAGGAGTGCGAGCGCAGTTTTCAGCAGCTGCGGACATGTTTGACTGCGGCGCCGGTATTATCTTTGCCTTCGGGATCAGGCGGATTTGTGGTCTACTGTGATGCTTCGCGAGTGGGATTAGGATGCGTATTGATGCAGCATGGCCGGGTGATCGCATATGCTTCTCGGCAGTTGTAGAAGCATGAACAGAACTACCCACTCACGATTTGGAGATGGCTGCAGTGGTCTTTGCACTGAAGATTTGGCGACATTACCTATACGGCGAGTCGTGTCAGATATTCACTGATCACAAGAGCTTAAAGTACATATTTCAGCAGCGAGACCTAAACCTCAGACAACGTCGTTGGATGGAGTTAGTGAAAGACTATGACTGCGAGATCCTATATCACCCAGGCAAGGCTAATGTGGTGGCAGATGCGTTGAGTAGGAGGCCCGGGGGTAATCTATCCTTTTTGCGCGCAGTACAGAGGCAGTCGTCAGCAGATTGGCAGATGTTATGCGACAGCCGAGTTGAGTTCGAGTTCACTCAGACAGGGGGACAGCTCGCGCATGTTCGTGCACGCCCACAGTTGCTTGACCGTATATATGAGGAACAGCGCAGTGACGACCGTTGCTCAGAGATCATGGCACAGATGGGACAGGGCAGATTTTCCGAGTTCGTGATTGACGATCAGGGGATTTTACGCTATGGATCTAGACTGTGCGTACCAGATGCTGATGGATTACGGCGCGACATTCTTGAGTAGGCACACCGATCAGTGTATAGTGTCCACCCCGGTTCCACCAAGATGTACCATGATATGAGAGAGACCTACTGGTGGGACGGGATGAAGAGGGACATTGCGGAGTTTGTATCGAGATGCCTGACTTGTCAGCAAGTTAAGGCCGAGCACCAGAGGCCCGCGGGAGAGCTACAGCCGTTACCCATTCCGGAGTGGAAATGGGAGCAGATTTCGATGGATTTCGTTGTGGGTCTACCCAGGACCAGTCGGGGGTATGACTCCATCTGGGTGATCGTAGATCGATTGACGAAAGAAGCTCACTTCCTGCCAGTGAAGACGACTTTCAGCTTCGCTCAGTATGCCCAGCTTTACATCGACGAGATCGTGCAGTTGCATGGCGTACCGACTTGTATCGTGTCAGATCGAGGCACCCAGTTCACCAGCCGACTTTGGCAGAGACTTCAGGAGGCTTTGGGCACTCGTTTGAGCTTCAGCACAGCGTTTCATCCGCAGACCGATGGCCAGTCAGAGCGGACTATTCAGACTCTCGAGGACATGCTCAGAGCGTGCGTTTTAGTCTTCGGCGGTAGCTGGGATCGTCATTTACCGTTAGTGGAGTTCTCCTACAACAACAGCTTCCAGGATACTATTCAGATGGCACCTTTCGAGGCATTGTATGGGAGGAGATGCAGATCGCACGTTTGTTGGACAGAGCTCAGCGAGAGCAGTATACTGGGGCCGCAGCTTGTTGAGGAGACGACAGCGAAGATACAGTTGATCCGAGACCGGATGAGAGCGGCTCAGAGCAGGCAGAAATCGTATGCAGACAGGCGCCGTCGCAGGTTAGAGTTCGCAGTTGGCGATCATGTTTTTCTGAGAGTCTCTCCGATGAAGGGCGTGATGCGTTTTAGGCGAAAGGGGAAGCTTAGCCCTAGATTCGTAGGTCCCTTCGAGATCCTCGAGCGTGTCGGCGCTGTTGCATATCGTTTGGCTCTCCCACCCAGTTTTTCAGATGTTCACCCCGTCTTCCACGTATCGATGCTACGACGTTATCTTCATGACCCTTCCCACACGATTCAGCATCAGACAGTTCAGCTCGAGCCCGATCTTTCGTTCGCCGTGGAGCCAGTTGAGATTTTGGATCGGCAAGTGAAGAAACTTCGATCAAAGGTTCTGCCGTCCGTGAAAGTTCTTTGGCGCAGTCCGAGCTGCGAAGAGATCACTTGGGAGGCCGAGGGAGAGATGCGGAAGAAATTCCCTCATCTCTTTGAAGGTACGCGTAGTTATATTTTTAAATTCGGGGACCAAATTTCTTTAAGGAGGGAAGATTGTAACGCCTCGAAAAGTCGTTTTGGTGTTTTCCTGAAAATCGGTGAAAATTCGGTATTTTTCCGAAAACCGTCTTTTTTGTTATTTTGCAGTTTAGAACTAATTATACCTAATTTGGATAGGAATTTGCTTGTTTTTAGTAGCAAATGAGTTACTTATTAAATTTTGGTCATTTAAAATTTTTTCCCTATTTTTCAATTTTTTAATATTATTTTAAGCCGGTAAGAAAATACATTAAATTAGCGATAAATACAAATTTTTCTGGGCTAATTTTAATCTTTAAAATTATGTTAATTAAAATCTAGTTGTAACATGAATTTTTAGTATTTTATTTTGATTTTTAACTAATTTTTATGATAGAAAACGAAATTTATTGAATTTAAGCTTAAACTTGCAATTTTGGACTTGTAGGGGGTCTTTTTGCATAAATTTTTTTTGTGCACTCTCTCTCACTCATTCCTCACCTCTAGGCCGGCCCCACCACCATCAGGTCCAGAAAAATTCCATGCTTCTTGACTTGTTTTATTGTGTGGAAATGATGGTTGTTTTGAGAAAGGTTTGAATTTGTTTTTGGGTATAGTCTTTTGTGGTTGGTAGGAGTTGACCAAGACCTCTTTCCCACACCCCACACCATCCCCTCTCCCTCATTTCTGGCCGAATTCCAGCAGCCCCCCCTTCATCTCTTTGTTCTTTTCATTTTCTTCAAAAAAATTCATTAAGTTGCTTCAAAAATTCCAAATTTAAGACTCACAAATTAAACCCATTCTTCATCCCTTTTTCCTTCACCTCCCTTGCTTGGAATCATGATGCTATGAGGCCATCAATTGATGCAAATTTCTTCTTGCTAGATCCATAGATTTGAGGTATAATTTCTACTCTTTTAAGTTAATATGGTTAGAATTCTTTAATCTAGTTGTTTAGTGTTAATTTAGTGCTATTTTCATTCTAGTGTTGTTTAAAGTTAATGGTTGAGTTAACTAGGGTTTCTTGAAACCATTAATTAGTTAATTAAAGCTAATTAGCTATCTAGTTGTTTGCTAATCTAGGTTAATGAGGTTACTTTATTTGTGTGGGCTTCAAATTAGTGTTAATTTGGTATTGTCATGTTTAGTTTTGGATTGAAATTGCTAATTATGAAAATTAAGAAAGGTTTTGTTTATGGAATTATGGTTTGATGCATAGTTAATAATTTAAAATTAGTGTAATGGCTAGCTAGTGGGTTAGTTTGGATTGTTGTGTTGGATTGTGTTAATTTTGTCGCTAATTGTCGATATTTGCACCAAATTTGCAATTTCTAGCTTACTAGGTTTTATGTAAATTTTTGTGACGAATTAATTGCGTTATCTAGATTATATTGTTGGCATATCCTATGACATTTAGGATGCGTGAGTACGGATTTTTGAGTAGTCGGGTTTTAGTTTTGCCGGACGACCAAATCGGCGATTTTTGCAGTTTTTGCGATTTTCGCGTGCGTTCCGCGCACCTTGTGCACGTTGTACCTAGCTTGTGAACGTTAGTGTTTTCGTTTGGGTTTTGCGTCGTTCTTGATATGTAACCTTATGTTTGGTATTGATGTAAATTCCAGGTTCGGTCGCGGAGACGTCAGACGCGGCACGAAAGGGGAAAGCGGTGATTGGACGTGACTAGCTAGGGATTCCAGTGAGTAGATGTAACATCTACGGGGGACTATCGTTGGATGGCGCAAGTCGCCCGATAGTTTTAGTAGCTTAAAAGGATTCTTAGTAATGTTAGTAATTAGGGGTGTAATACTTGTATGATTATTTGCTACATTCATGCCTTATATTGACATACATATACGAACCCATTCTATAGGACACCTGCACCATTGCCAGGTTTTTTTTATATGCAGCACGAGCACTATTCATGCTTACACACACACCCTGGTAATTGCCATGCCACCACACTAGATAACATTTAAATTGAAACCTTTTACTATAATTGATACTTAAACTTACGCTATTGCTTTAATTCCTTAAAATGAAATCGTAGTATTGCTATTCATGTGCATGTACTTCATCATATTATTTGTTCATGCCTAATCTACTAATCACACATCGCAACTTGATTATTGATACCATATGCATTCATTATCATTGACATATGCACTTATGAGGATTTCTTGAGATTTTATGATATTTCTGGATTTCGGGGGAAAGCCGCAAAAATTTCTAAACTTATTATATTTTTAAAATATGTAAATTGCGGTTTTCTAGTGATGTAAGTGTCGTCCACCATGAGTTTGCTGTGGTTTTCGAGATCCGTGTCGAGGAGTGGAGGAACCGTCACGGGTACATGGTGGGCCCGGTATGGTACCCCGGGGCAAGATGAATGTGGTGTTGACGTTGAGCCTGGCAGGGGACGGATTACCTATCGGTGACTGTTCGGCACGGAGGATATCCAGAGGATACCGACCGTGGCCGCGAGATGATGAGATTTTGATATTGAGCTGGGTCAGCCGGATGGCTGAGGCCAGAGATACTATGACATGGATATATGAGATTTGTGATAGTTTTGAGGTGTCGTTGCTGGACACAGGTTCTTGTTGATTCTATTGGTATTGTGCTGGTATTTAAAAAGAGATTCTTAAAGGGAAAAACATGATTTCTTATACTTACACATTCAGATCACGAGTTGATTCGCATTGCATTCATACCTGCTAGTATATTCATATTGTATACATACTTGCCATTATGTCCTGCCTTACCTGTATTTAGATGCTAGGATGCTTGTGCGCATGCATACGATAGCCTGTATAGATGTTATTTATTACTCACGAGTTGGCAACTCACCCCCGTTGTGCCATAGCCTTTTTCAGGTCCGCTCCGTCAGTACAGTAGCGGCAGGCGTACTTGCTTCTTTTGCCTGGACTCGAGGTTTTGCTCTTAGGTGGGTTATATTATTATTTTTGCACCACCTTGTATATTCTTTGTATCTAGAGTACTCCATCTACTGTATCTGCCAGTATTATTGTATATTGACCTAGAGATGAGACTGTGAGGTTTGTGGAATTTTATGCTGTATTTTGGGGTCGAGCTCACTTGAGTCGACATGCTGTTTTTCTTATGCTTCATTATGGTTATTTCGCATGTTGTTGCTTTATATTGCGTGGGATTTGTGACCGCCTTGTGGCGAAGAGCTAGCTCCCGCTTGGGGATGCCATATTTGTTGGATTCATATATATTCTTGTTGTACCCATTTTGGGGGCCATTATTTACAAATGAGACTCTGCCGAAATTTTCGGAAAAATTGATGTTGTTTTTAAAAAGGGCTTGATGTGACTCATTTGATAAACTCGCTTTCAATTGATTGGTTTTCCTTCATTCTTTTGCTTATTTGGTTTTTGTTTCTGGGCTTTGGCTTACTTATTTTACGGATGTCTTGAGACGTTTCGTAACTTAAGTGCCAGTCACGTTCCGTACCCTGCGGGTCGTGACAGGTAGGCTAATACGTTGGATCCTTCTATTACAAGAATTTGATCTTGTTATCAAAGATAAGAAAGGATGTGAAAACGTTGTAGCCGACCATCTTTCACGCATCTCTTCTTCACCTGTGACCCTGCCGATCAATGATTCTTTTCCGGACGAACAACTCTTGAACGTATCCGATGAACCTTGGTTCAGGGATATTGTGAACTATCTTGCTACGGGACTGATACCCAGCGATTGGTCAAAACAGGACAAATATCGTTTTCTATCCCAAGTAAAACACTTTTACTGGGATGAACCATATCTGTTTAAGTATTGTCCTGACCAGATCATTCGCCGGTGTGTCCCGAATGAGGAATTCAAGAGTGTTCTATCTTTTAGTCATGATCAGGAATGTGGGGGTCACTTCGGTCCCAAAAAGTCGGCGGAGAAGGTTTTGCAATGCGGTTTTTATTGGCCGACCTTGTTCAAAGACGTATTTGATCATTGCAAAACCTGTACACAGTGTCAACACACGGGTAGGATTTCCCGGAGAAATGTGATGCCACAGCAACCCATCTTAGTGGTTGAAATTTTCGATGTTTGGGGCATTGACTTTATGGGTCCTTTTCCCAACTCCTTTGGGAATTTGTACATACTGCTTGCGGTTGATTACGTCTCAATGTGGGTTGAAACTATTCCTTGTCGTACTAATGACAAGAAGGTTGTCATTAAGTTCTTAAAAGAAAACATCTTTTCGCGATTTGGACACCCACGCACTATCATTAGCGATAACGGGACACATTTCTGCAACAGGTCTTTTGAGACTTTGATGCGGAAATATGCAATCAACCATAAACTTTCTACACCCTATCATCCCCAAACGAGCGGGCAGGCTGAGATTTCGAACAGACAGATCAAACAAATCCTGGAGAAAACTGTTGCGAAGAATAGAAAAGATTGGTCGACCAAATTGACGGATGCTCTTTGGGCATTCCGAACTGTATATAAAACCGATCTAGGGATGTCTCCTTATAGGTTAGTGTTTGGGAAGGCTTGTCACTTGCCAGTCGAGATTGAGCACAAAGCAATGTGGGCTATTAAAGAAATCAACTTTGACTTGAATCAAGCCTGCAACTTTCAGAAGCTGCAATTAAACGAGCTAAGCGAACTCCGCGATGAAGCTTATGATAACGCTGTAATTGTAAAGAATCGGACTAAGGTATTTCACGATAAAAACATTTTGAGGAAAACGTTTACACCTGGTCAACAAGTCCTTCTTTATGATCCATGACTACACCTTCACGCGGGTAAGCTACGATCTCGGTGGAAGGGACCTTTTATTGTGCGGTCTGTATAACCGCACGGGGCAGTTGAGGTAGAAAATGTTTAAAACGGTACATTTTTCAAACTGAATGAACATAGATTAAAGCCGTATTTTTCCACTGACCCCATGGAGGAGCTCCTGTTCTTACAAGAGCTATTTTATCTTGATTAAAATTCCTCCGTCTCACCTCCATGTCCTGTAAATTACTTCATCATCTTTTGAATGGAGGTGAGTGTAAAGAATAAGTTTGGGGGAGGATCTTCACTTCAATATTTTGCCCCCATTAATAAATTTCCTCTCAGGCTTACAGGTTTTCGAGATTTAGCGGATGGCAAAAGTGAGGACACTGTTGAAAACAAGTTTGGGGGAGGTTTGTACTTATTTTCGCATCATTTGCATATCACTTTGCATAAGCACAAAACATTTCTTTAAAATCCTATAAAAATTTACAAAACATTTGAAAACTTATAAAAAAATTTAAAATTTTCAAAAAAAAAATAATAAATTTTTTTTGTACATAAATAAGATAATAAAAGATTAGACAGTGAAAAATTACATCCAAAAGATTAGAAAAATTTAAGAAAACCAAGAAAATTACAAGTTTTCTTAAATGAACTAGTAATAAGTAGTTATGAGCCGTTGTCCCAAGGGTTAGTAAGATGAAAGAAGTCACTAACCTGAGGATAAAAATAAGTCTGAAAAATAGTTCATATTCTGGAGGCCAAACATTTGAACGTTGATACCCTACTATACGCACTTACACACGTCTTGAAGCTCGGGATGGTAGAGGATACCTTGAAATGCTCTTGTTTAAAAGCCGATGTATGAAGGAAATAAAAATTGAATAAAATATAAAGTGGTGAGAAAAATGAACACTGGTTTTGTTATCGCCAAGGCAGCAATAAAAAAATATAGCGAGGGTGCCTCTTCACCAAGTGCCTTAGACCAACTGGTCTGGGAGTCACTGCTAAGCCTTAGGTGGTGCAAGACGAGGAAAAACACTAAATAAGCAAGCACATAAGTAATTGGTCGGTTAGTACCTCAAGAAATATTAACGGTCGCATGAAAGTGTGTGAGCAATTTCATCTAAATATTCATTAATTAAAAAGTACTGAGGTAGATGGACAAGAGTATGATAGCTTGAATTGAATTCTCCGGGTGTAGGGATGTATATTACACACACGTAAGGTTATATGATCGATGTTTGGAAGACAGATTGGAATGAAAAATAAAGACGATGTTTTATTGAGGGATGATGTGATTTCTAATATCTTTTCATGACTATTAAGATAGGGCTCATGACAACCGAAAAGATAGCATAGTTGGAAACCCTAATTTTCAAAGTCTTTCTTTTACAATTCTTGTCTTTATATGTAATTTTCACGGTCTTTCTTTTATTATTGGATTTTGTGGGTGCAATCCGCTGAAAACCCTCAGGAGACAACACTCCTCCTACTATGGACACCTAGAGGTTTAAAGACTTGTTGCACGTGCTCAGTGCAATCGTGTTGCCTACGAAAGTATGCTAGTTAGTTTTTCTCTTTCTTTATTTTCTCCTTCTCTTTTTAATAAAACAGTTCTCTCGAGACGACCGAAAATAAGTTTGGGGGAATTTGATCAGTCGAAAATATTGCATTTTTAAAACGTCAATTTCCCTTCCATTTGCACTCATCTAGAGGTGTTCGGTATTAATATAACACATATTAGCAAACTGACTGTAAAATTCCAAATAACTTGTGTTATATATTAAAACCGACATTTTTGAGGGAAATTGAGTGTTTATCATGGCATCACATCATCTTTGTATAGCGCAACACTTGTCTCGAGAATCTGTGCAGGAAATTCCAGGAACAGAGCCAAAATTGTCAAAAGTGCTGATAAAAATGCGCCAAGTCCAAGACTTATAATCTGGCAGTGATCAAGAAATAATTAAAAGATTCCACACATCAAGAAAGCACCAAAAGGCCAGAATAAAGTAGCACAAGGGATTTGATGCAAAGAACAACCCAAAGGGCCGCGGATCCGCGGCCAAAAGGCCATTGGCGCCGCGGATCCGCAACAACCTAGTGACGTCAGCATGGCAAATTTTCTCACGTACTTCATTGTAACGGCTAAATCTTCCAGAAGGCTCCAGAAATACCACGTGGCTTCATCCAGAAGGCTCGGCCTAACAACCTAGCTCTAGAATATTCCCTCCAACTAACTTCTTCTAGAAGGCTCTCTCTAACAAACTTTTGGAGGGAAATTTGAAATTTAAATTCTAGATCTAAGGATGAGGTGCTTATAAAAGGAGATCTAGATCTAGGGTTTTGGTTCAATCTTCATCTCTCCCTACAAGTTGAGTGACACAACTTGTGCATTCAAACCCTAACCCTAATTCAAAATCCAAAACCAAATTCAAGATCCCCGAGTACAATTCAAGCAAGAAGCCTTCAACCTTTTAGGAGCGGAGCCGATCTTCATCCGAGCAAGTGATCCAAGACGATCCGCGACTCACGAAGACGAGCGAAGCCAAATCGACGATCGAGTTCTTTCTTCATTGTAGATCTTGAGAGAATTGTAACGAAATTGTTGATAAATAAAAGGTGAAATTCTTTTATCTTGCTTTCTTTACATTCTTGCATCATGATTCGATCTCAATTCTTTATTGTGTTTCTTATTATGATGTTTGAGTAAAACTCCGCTCGTGGAGGAATCGAGACGATCAATAGATGATGATATTACAAATCTTGAAACGATTCTTAAGTCCTATGAGTTTTGTAAACTCTTGTAAATTGAAGAATCGATGACTTAGTTTCGAGCGATACTTTCTTGATTGTGTTCGCTCTTAATTAGGGATCCACGATCGATTCTTGAATTTACTAGAGGCTAGAATATGAATGAAATCAACAAAAGGACAAGGGATAGATGATGAAACTTTAGTTTCCGCAAGAAATCCCTAATTCTCGTTGATCATCATCGATCTAGTATCAATTTCATCGATGGATAAGAATACGTAATCAATAGATTTCATCACGTCTATAGATTCGATCGATTCCTACGAGCCTCACTTCGATTCTTGATTATTGGATTAGATATCATCAATTCTTGATTCTTGATTTTAATGTTTTCTTGTTATTAGATCTAGATTTTGCTAATTCTTGAAATTCATTTTTAAATCATGAATTGAATTGTCTTTTCTTTTCTTTTCTTTAATTTTCAATTCATCTAATTCGAATTTGAATGGATCTCACTTTCCCCGTGGACGATCCGCACTCGCTAACGCGCTACAATTGACACCGTTATTGATTGCGGTCAAAATATTTTTGGTTGTGATTTCTATACATTTTCTACATACACGCCAAGAATTCGTATCAATCACCAAGCTTGCTAAAGAATTGGCCGATGAGAACCTCGATGACGTAAGAATCGTGATACAAAGCCGTCGGGTTCTTGCACCGGCAGAAATATTTCCGGAATCGTCCAAGGAAAAGGGAGTGACCGAGCAAATGGCTATACAAGTAAAAGACCAAGAAAAGGTTGAGGATTGGAGGGAAGTCTTTATAGACTACTTCAAATCCCGTCGAACACCTGAAGATGCGTCCTCAAAACATCAGCTCATGAAGCGAGCCCTATCTTTCGCATTCGTCAACGATACTCTGTACAAGAGGTCGTTTGATTCTCTGTGGTTAAGATGCCTGGGACCTGAAGAAGCAAAAAGAGTCGTCCAAGAAACTCACGACGGACTCTGCGGTTCTCACCAAGCTGGCCCGAAGATGAAGTTGAAGATCAAACGGATGGGCTACTATTGGCCCACGATGATCCAAGACTGCCTTGAGTATGCGAAGCAATGCCACTCGTGCCAGATCCATGGGGACTTCATCCATCAGCATCCAAATCATCTACATCCAACGGTGGCTAGCTGGCCGTTCGAAATGTGGGGAACTGACATAATCGGCCCTATCGAACCAGCATCATCCAGAGGACATCGATTCATTTTGGCGGCAACTGATTACTTCTCCAAATGGGCAGAAGCAGTACCACTGAGGGAAGTGAAGACGGAGAACATCCTCCATTTCTTCAAGACACACGTCATTTATCAGTTTGGAACTCCACGACGGATCATCTCCGATAACGGGCCAGCCTACAGAAGCCACAAGATCAGCCGCTTCGCACAACAGCACAACATAAACTGGAAATACTCCTCAGTCTATAATCCCCGAGCTAACGGTCTAGCTGAGGCTTTTAACAAGTCCTTGACGAAGATCGTGAAAAATACGGTGTCCCGAAATATGAAGGATTGGCACGAAAGACTGCATGAAGCTCTTTGGGCGTATCGAACTACGTTCAAAACGGCCACGAACACAACGCCGTACGCGTTGGTATTCGGTACAGAAGCGGTACTCCCCCTCGAGATAGAGCTGCCCTCTTTATGAGTGGCAGTTCATTACGAGCTAACGGACGAAGAGAATGCTCACCTTTGGCTTGAAGAGCTCGACGCCCTTGATGAAACCCGGCTCATAGCGCAATAAAATCTGGAGGCTTATAAAGCAAAGATGACGCGCTCATATGAGAAATTGACTAGGCTGAGGACATTCCGCCAAGGCGAACTCGTGCTAGTGGTCAAAAGACCTATGATCCCTAATCGCGCCAACGAGGGAAATTCGAGCCGAACTATGAAGGCCCGTATATCATAAACAAGGTCTACCAAGGTGGGGCCTATCTACTCATGGACATGCATGGTGAAAGACATTTCAGGCCAATAAACGGTCGCTTCCTGAAGAAGTACTACGCTTGACGAGTCACGGCCTAGGTCAATGATAGATGACGACAACTATGTCCGCTCGCTATCTTCCTAAGCCCAAACTCTATAAGTAGTAACCGGCTAACGGACCGAAATGTCCTTAAACTAACAACGGACCGAAACGTCCTTAAACTAACGGCGGACCGAAACGTCCTTAAACTAACGGCGGACCGAAATGTCCTTAAACTAACAACGGACCACTATGTCCTAAAACTAGCCGTTGACCGAAATGTCGATAAACTACGGTGGATTGCGGCTTCCCAAAGCTAGTAAAAAAAAGAAGAATAAAAAAAAAAGAGAAAAGAAAACGGTATGTCCATAAGCAAAATGGGCACGGATGAAAATCCGAAAGGGCTCCGTGAGTAAAAACAGCAGGGCTACCGGCGAGTGTTTGTGAAAACCCGAAAGGGCACAACCTCGTTAAAAGACACTTGTAAGATCCTCTCGACCTTGTAAGGAGAAATCGCCTGCGTGAGATCCTTACGACTCACAAGGGAGCAACACACTTAGAGATCCCCACGATCTCTAAGAAGAAATTACACTTGCGAGATCCTCACGACTCGTAAGGAAAACCCTCTTATGAGACCCTCACGGCTCATAAGATTTGAAAGTCTTAAGCTACAGGGATCTGAACCTGTTCTTAAGCAGCCCCCACAACCTCCAATATTGCCCTACAAGCGGCTCAATACTGACCCTTGTATGCAATCCACGGGCGCGAATAAACATTTCCCTAACGAAGTCCCATCCGTGACTAGGGATATGTCTACACGGTGAACAGCCCTTGTAAGTCCTCTCGACTTATAAGGAGAAAACACTCTTGTAAGATCCTTACGACTTATAGGAGAACATGCACTTAGGAATCCTCACGACTCCTAAGGAGGAAACGCACCTACGAGATCCTCACGGCCTGTAGGGAGAAATACCTTTATGAGACCCTTACGGCTCATGAAATCAAAAGCCTTAGTCGATAGGATCTTAACCCTGTTTACTAAGCCACCTTTGTTCGTCATCGACAGAGGCAAATGATGATTCGCTCCTAGAAATATCCCAGTTGTAGCGGTGCTGATGCTGAAATCGGTATCTAATTCCAAGCTTGCAGCAAGAAGCTAGCGAGCCACACATGCATACGAAATAGCCGAAATGATGGGGCAACTTGCAAAAAAATCAGCAAGTAAAAATGTATGCATGCAAAATAGCCGAAATGATTGGGCAACTCGCAATAAAAAGCAGCGAGTAAAAATAAAAAAAATAGCCGAAATGATTGGGCACCGCGAAAAATAGCCGAAATGATTGGGCAATCGCGACTTTCACGATATAAAGCTGAAATGATAGAGCATCGCGGAAAGAAATAAAAAAAATGATGAAATTTATGCCCTACAAGTGATATCACAGCAATTTCTATATACAATCCAGGGGCGCAAACAAAGAAGGGATCACACCTTTCTCCCCAGGTTTCATCAGAAGAAGAAGCCAAACCTCAACGGTTCACAGATAACCTGGAGATCATCTCAACATTCGTCTCATTACTACAGACGCAACATCAAGCAAAGCGGAACAGCGGCAACTCCAAGTTCCATGACTCGGCGGTACACAGATGACCGAGAGTCAAACCCCGACTCCGTGAAATGCGGATAAAGTCAACAATTCCTGGTTACGTGGAACGCGGCTTATGTCAATCCAGACCCCGTGGGAAATGTCCAGAGCGGATCCTGGTCCTCGCAGAGCACGGCAATGACCCCGTGTGAAGCATCCAGAGCGGAGCCTGATCCTCGCAGAACACGGTAATGAACTCGTGGGAAGCATCCAGAGCAAAATTCCTGGCTACGTGGAATGCGGCTTATGTCAATCTTGACCCCATGGGAAACGTCCAGAGCGGATCCAGGTCCTCGCAGAGCACGGCAATGACCCCGTGTGAAGCATCCAGAGCGGAGCCTGGTCCTCGCAGAACACGGCAGTGAACCCGTGGGAAGCATCCAGAGCAAAATTCCTGGCTACGTGGAACGCGGCTTACGTCAATCCCGACCTCATGGGAAACGTCCAGAGCGGATCCTGGTCCTCGCAGAGCACGGCAATGACCCCGTGTGAAGCATCCAGAGTGGAGCCTGGTCCTCGCAGAACACGACAGTGAACCCATGGGAAGCATCCAGAGCAAATTCCTGGTTACGTGGAACGCGGCTTATGTCAATCCTGACCCCGTGGGGAACATCCAGAGCGGATCCTGGTCCTCACAGAGCACGGCAATGACCCCGTGTGAAGCATCCAGAGCGGAGCCTGGTCCTCGCAAAACATGGCAGTGAACCCATGGGAAGCATCCAGAGCAAATTCCTGGTTATGTGGAACGCGGCTTATGTCAATCCTGACCCCGTGGGAAACGTCCAGAGCGGATCCTGGTCCTCGCAGAACACGGCAGTGAACCCGTGGGAAGCATCCAGAGCAAATTCCTGGTTATGTGGAACGCGGCTTATGTCAATTCTTACCCCGTGGGAAATGTCCAGAGCAGATCTTGATCCTCACAGAGCACGGCAATAACCCCGTGTGAAGCATCCAGAGCGGAGCCTGGTCCTCGCAGAACACGGCAGTGAACCCGTGGGAAGCATCCAGAGAAAAATTCCTGGTTACGTGGAACGCGGCTTATGTCAATCCTGATCCCGTGGGAAATGTCCAGAACGGATCCTGGTCCTCGCAGAGCACGTCAATGACCCCGTATGAAGCATCCAGAGTGGAGCCTGGTCCTCGCAGAACACGGCAGTGAACCCGTAGGAAGCATCCAGAGCAAAATTCCTGGCTACGTGGAACGCGGCTTATGTCAATCCTGACCCCGTGGGAAACATCCTGAGCGGAGCCTGGTCCTCGCAGAACACGGCAGTGAACCCGTGGGAAGCATCCAGAGCAACCCCTGATTCCGTGAAATGCGGATGATGATAACCTCACCCATCACTTACGGGTCCTCACAAATCGTAAGGAAACAAACTCTTTTGTGAGATCCTTACGACTTGCGAGAGAAAACACACTTAGGAATCCTCACGATTCTTAAGGAGAAACTACACCTACGGGATCCTCTCGACCGATAGGGAGAAAATTCTTTATGAGACCCTCACGGCTCATAAAGTTGAAAAGTCTTAGGAGGCAGATCTTAACCCTGAATCCTAAGCCATCATTGGCCTGCAAAGGAATTGAGATAGACTATCCACATAATACATTTAATGAAAGGGACACGCCATCATGAAGAAAAATATGTCTTTTATTCATAAATCAAAATGAATACAAAGTACAATTCGTGGAAGAACAAAAATATATACTCTTATTCAGGAGTATGTACAAAGGAAGAATAAAAAAAATGTATACAATTCTTAAGATCGGCGAGCGATTCAGTAGGTTAGCCAGTTCACCCTTTTGTCACTGGGCTTCGGCTTCATGATTTAGTATTGTCAAAAGACGAGCCTCCGCTTGAGCCTGCTGGGCCTGGTAGGAAGCAAGCCGGCCTTCAAGCTCCTTTTCAGTGACTATATGGGCTTCGACCATTTCAGAGTGAACACGACGGCTTTGTCGATGGCTACCACCTCCTTGATGGCCTCTTGAAGCACTCGCCATAATTCATACGCTTTATTGGCCTTGGCCGTAAGGTTGGCCTGAAGCTCCCTCAGCGCTTTAGAAGCCAGCTCCCCCTCTGAAAACTTGCGGCCGAGCCTTTTCTCACATGATATCATATTCGCCGCACACCGCTCAATTAGACCCCGTAAGCTCACCTTCGCAGCCACAACCTCCGAAGAAAGGCGTGTACATTCAAGCACATGCAACCAAGCCTCCACCTGCCGACAAAACTCAATCCAGACTTGCACCACTGTTTCATTATGATAGGTGGTAAGAAAGGAAGAAAGCCGTTAGCTTCAGCAGCAAACGCTTCGGCCGTGATTAGACTGCCAGCGCGAAGTTCCTCAATTAGGGATGACAGGGAGTCGAGGCTCAATTTGGCCATCCGTTCCGAGATTCGCAGAGCATAGGGGTCGGGTGGCATGGCAATGCGAGACTCCAACGCGGTGAGAACTGGAAGAGCTGTTCAAGATTTATAAACAGTCAGCTAAATGTGTAAGCAAAGGAACAAATAGAACAACATTGGGACTTTACTTACCCACAGTCATGCAAGAGGGATCTGAAGGCTCCCCAGGCCCTTCAAGAATCTCGACCTCGTCGTCGGCCTCCAGAACTGTAAAAGACGTCGGTGTCATTTTATGAAGTAGTGATAATGCCGTAAAAAGAAGGTAAACAACACTAACCTTGCCCAGACGAGAGGACGATGCGCTAAGGGGATATTGCTTACGGAGCAGCCATCTCCAACAGGCG
Source organism: Agapanthus africanus (assembly GCA_030015575.1). Lineage (NCBI taxonomy): Eukaryota > Viridiplantae > Streptophyta > Magnoliopsida > Asparagales > Amaryllidaceae > Agapanthus > Agapanthus africanus. The sequence goes on from CM057340.1 coordinate 544,336,978, forward strand.
CTGAAAGGACTGCCGGGGAGACAGATCGGCGATAAATGACGCCAATCCATGCAATTCTGAAAAGACAAAAGGGTTCAGATAATGGAAAGATTACTAATTTAAAATATAGAATGCTACCTTCAACGCTCCTCCCATTCTGAGCTGGAGGGATAGCGGCTTCAGCGGTCTCCTCCCTGACCTCAGGCACATTATTGGGGACGCGAACCGGTACAGCGACTTCTGAGCGAAGAGCAACGGCTGCTGCTGTGGGCTCCAACGAAAGGACGGTAGCCTCGACTACCTGCACCCTAGCCTCCGGGTCGCCCTCGGGAAGATCCATTGGAACGACAACCGGCAAAGGTGCCTCCCACGAGGGAGCAAGTGCTTTGGGAGCGGGAACCACCGAAGAAGACTCTGTCGCAAGAGAAACAGTTGCATCAACCCCCTCCACACTGATTGGTGCTTCACCGAGAATATCAGCAGACTCTACTGTCAAAGCACGACTTAGAGCCTCCGCCTCCGCCGAAGTCCCTGCAAAGTTTGTACAAAGATAAGGATACATATATATGTATGCAAACAATATGAAATATTACAAAGAAATACAGGAACATACCGATGCGCAAGGGAGCTTCCAGTATGGCTTGTTCAAGCCGATGCTCCTTCCTAAGGAGATGTGCTCGCCGAGGTCCGAGGGTGGACTCGTGGCCACCGGTCCACAGTGAAAGCGCGTCCTCGGTGTCGGCCGAAACAGCCTGTTTAAGGGCCCTTTCACCCCATTCTTCCAAAGGGCCGATGAATCATCGCCGGATCCACGGAGGGTCTTCGTAAAAGATGATGGCAGGGTAGGGCTTCTTCGGAATCCTTACGTTCTCCGATTCATCTTGCGAACGTCGTATAGCCTCAGCCAATTGTGCGGCTTCCTCGGCAGATAAACTCGGGAAAAGTAGGCCGCCATCCGATTCCTGCATAGCCAACGGCTCATCCTGAAGAATAGGCTCAGACTCTATTAAAGAGTCGAGCAGATTAGTAGCCGTCTTCCTCCACTGCTTGGATCTAGAACCGACCCCCGAAGACGACCGTTTCCTCCTCCGTAGAGCTCTGGCACGGCGCTGACCCACTTCACCTTCAACGCCCCCGCTTCCAACGCCCTCGCTTGGCGGTGCTACCGAGGATGACACGGCCATTGTCGACGCCGCGGGCAATGATACTGCTACCGGCACCCTATTAGCCCTCGATTGAGCCCGAGTACCCAGTGGCATACCAGCCGTGGGAGTGAAGTCCACTTCCGCCGCCTCCGGTATAAGCGCAACACTAGTGTCCCTCAGGGGAAAGCGAACCGATGCACACGGTCGTGGCAGAACCCCCGTGGCTTGAGCCGGAATAGGGGCACTGTATCCAAGAAGCACCCTCTTCTCCTCAGCAATAATCGGACTGACCCGATGAAGGTACCAGCCCGTAAAGGATCCCACGCATCGGGGAATATGGTCAGCTTCGGGAATCATGAAGCGAGAACCAGTGTTCAGTCTCACGAAGTGATGAGCAGCGTCACGAACAGCTTCAGGTGATGGGACGGGCGCAACTGTAAATGCCTCGAAGGGGACGCCTTGATCATACCCAAGTTGCCGGGCAAATCGGTGTGGGTTGTACCGCATGAAAAGGGCTGCACTGTTCTGACGAAACACCAGGTAACCTGGTCGGATCGCATACAGGTGTATGGCTTCCCTGGGCTTCAGAGAAGGTACCCCCTCTTTCGATAAGTCGTGAAGCTGTTGAACCGGTCCTGAGGGAGCAGATAAAACTCGATCAACGAATACCAATCCGCCCGTACTAGCATAGGGAGCGATCAACACGCGAATGGCCCCGGACTGAGTCGGGTCAGGAGCAGAAGCACCCACCAGCCGCATGAGTCACGGAAAAGTGTAGGCGTCATAAAATGTGGGTCTCTGGTGCGCAACAAAGGCCCTCAACACGTGCATCTCAATCCAAGACGTGAAGTAATGAAGAGAGAAATTTACCACGTCCACACCTGGAGTTGAGGTATTAGCCGCGGCGCCTAACCCATGATAAAGGTATGCTAGCGCGGGGAGGTCTACAGCTAGCCGTGTCCCCTCAGCGATACAATGAGCAGGGTAGATAACCGAGGCTCTCATGAAACGGCGATGCATGGGGATGACGAACCAGCTAAGCCAGACGCTGATGAAGCCTACAAAGAAAGTCTCCTCATCCATGCCGGGAGCTGCAATCGACTCGAAAGATACCGCTGACATGATAGGAATATAGTACTGCGGCAGGTCCTCTTCCTTAGTCGGACGCCTATTCAAACCAAACCCAAAGGGGTCATTAATGTTCGCAAACTTCGGAGCCGTCTTCGATAGGACACCCTAGCGAAGGAAGCAAGCGATAAAACTCTTAAAAGTGACACCCTGCTCCTCTGACTCTGTGAACAGTTTGTCAAAAATGCCCAGGGTCTTGATCAAACTCGGGCGCTTGTGGCGGACGGCGTTCTCGGTAGACAGGCCGTCAAGCATTGCAGGATCGGTTTCAAAGACATACTCGTCCGGAGGCAGCAATTCCTCATAAAGTGTCCCCCTGATCGGCAGCTCCGAGATCTCGCGAAATTCCTCCAAGGAAATTGAAACTTCGCGGTCCCCTAGGAGGAAAGTGTTGGTGGGGAGATTCCATTGGTTCAGGAAGGCCTTAACCCACCAGACATGAGGAGATTGGTAGTGGAAGAGGGATGCATATATCGCCTGATAAAGCCAAACCCTCTGTAGTCACGCGCGATGGGCAGACAAGATGTAACGAGCCCAAAGAAGATAGCCCGTGGGGTGTCGAGGGGTAAGCCCTATCTTGTAAATCTGCCCCCATGGTTGAGCTTCGCCCTGGCAAATGCGGCGCCCCAAGATATCTATAGCCGGCACCGGATGGTTTGGAATACCAGTCGTTGAAGGCTCAAGCCGCCCCATAGGGGTCCAATTCGGCATCTCCACAGTGAAGACAGTCCTAGGAGGTTCCATCGGCAGGAATGGATAGGCGGGCTCCGTCGATATCTCGCAAAGAAAACTTCGGCGACCGCGGATGATGTGACCGTACCAGGTCTTCCACAAAAGCAAGTTGGTGTAATTCGGGTCATGAGCCCTGATCATCGCCATCACTTCCTCGTTAGATGGCGACTGAGGAAAATTGGCCTCCAAGCGAGTGAAAGGGAAGTACGGAACGGAAGTCATTGTGCCTGAAATAAAAAAAGGGGGAAACTGTTAAAGTGAAAGCCAACGGTGTATATATATATATATTTATAAATGTATATATATAAAAAGGCAGTGGAAGAAAGCGACAGGGGACTCATTTTATGGAACCATTGGTTACAAAACACATGGGTCCTACAAAATCAAGATGGCGGCTTGTTAATGATGAGGCAAAGCAATTGCTATGAGACAAAAGGAAGATTCTCAATAAATGAACAGTGGATTTCAAATGACCCTACACATCCCCCAAAAAGAAATCCATCTTGGGCTCTGTAATAAATCAAACAGAAGCTAGGGAATTAAATTCCCAGAAGAAAAAAAACCCTACTGCAAACATTCTCGCTTGCAAAGAAACAACTTAGGGCAAGAAAACCCCAAGAAGTTCTCTGGGAAGAACTAAGTTCTTCAGTGGAATTAAATTCCTTTTTGAACAAGGGAATTAAATTCCCAGGATTTGTTTGTTTTTTCAGAGTCAAAGTTCTTTGAAATGGAATTAAAACTCCAGAGACAAGACAAGCATCGCCGTCGATCCCTAAAGATCAGAGAAACCCTAAAGGGTCTGTTGATTAAAGAATGAGTGGTTTTCTTTTTAAAGAACTTAAGAAAAAATGGGTTCTTGTTAAAGGGGAAAACCCTTGGTGTAGATTTAAAATCCAATAAAGAGTTCTGTGAAAGTTCTTCGGTCGTTCAAAACCATTACCTGAAGAAAAGGGTCTTTCTTGAACAGAGTTAAACTCTGGAAATTTTCAAAGCAGAGAACTAAGCTCTGGAAAAGAGAATTAAATTCTCAGAGGGGAAAAAGTTAGCAAGGAAGAAGATGAGCAAAGTGGAGGTGCTTCTGAAGGGACCCCTACATTTATAGGATGTGATGGGAAACGTTTCATCTTCCCTGTTCCCTAGACAGATCAACAGTCACAAAGATGACAGCGTTGCACTCACGTGCAGACACATGAGAACAACGCTGTGGGGGCATTTGTTCCCTGATAAAAAATCAGGAAATACCTCAATGAGGTATTACGTGCTCACACGTGACCAAGGGTCATGTGTTGACACGTGATAGTTTCCTATGAACTCCACTTTATAGAATTAAAATTCTAAATCAAACGAAAATGTAACAAAACAGCTAAGGAAATACCTCAATGAGGTATCACGTGCTCACACGTGACCAAGGGTCACGTGTTGACACGTGATAGTTTCCTCAAATCTCTACTTTACAGAATTAAATTCTGAATCAAGCAGAAGTGAACAAATGGTTAAGGAAAGACTCCAATGGGGGTCACGTGATCACACGTGACCAAGGGTCACGTGCTGACACGTTATGGTCTTTAGCCCAGTTAAAATACAGAATTAAATTCTGAATGAAGAGGAGTCACGTGCCAACACGTGCCAGGATTTAAAAGCCTTCTGAATTAATAGAATTAAATTCTAACTAAGGGAAATCAAAGACCCTAACTGGGAAAGTATTTCTCCAAATCTTTCCAAACAAAAAAGAATTATGGGGGACCGTTGGATTAAAAATCCAAGGGTGATTAAAAATCACCAATTTATAGAAAGATTTTAGACAAGGAAAGATTTCCCTAAATTTCACCAAAAATAACAAACAGAATATCTTTTGGATTGAAAATCCAATGGTGAATAAAATTCACTGAGTAATCTAAAAGATCATATTAGTTATGAAAACAAACAAAATCTTTCAATGAAAGATTTACTAAACAAATTGATTCTTTTCCTTCTTCTATAAATAGGAGCCAAGAGGAGAAGAAAGATATAGAACTTTGGGGAGAGAGAATTTTGAGAAATTTCTGAAGGCAAATAGCAGAGAGAAAAGAAAGGAGAATTTAATTCTCAAGAAAGAAACCCTATGTGAGAAAGAGGAAAGGGATCAAAACTTCAAAAAAGAGAATTTAATTCTCAAATCTAAGAGTTTAACTCTTCTGCCAAAGAACTTAGTTTTTCTTCTGGTTGAAGATCTGCAGAAGCAAATCTCCCCATAGGTTGAGAATTTAATTCTCATCGGGTTGAGATTCTGCCATGCAGATCCAAAACTTAGAGGGAGAATTGAGTTTAGAGAATTTAATTCTCCCAAAAATAAAACCTAGGGTTTAACCCTATATGAGAATTTAATTCTCCCAAAATTATAGGAATTTAATTCCTCCAAGATAAGCTAGGGTTTAACCCTATATGAGAATTCAATTCTCCTAAAATTCACAGGAATTTAATTCCTCCTAAAATGAAATTGGGGTTTACCCTATATAAGAATTTAATTCTTTTACATATATGGGAATTTAATTCCCCTGAAAGAAATTAGAGTTTAACCCTACATAAGAATTTAATTCTTTCACATACATTGGAATTTAATTTCTCTAAAACCATAATTAGGGTTTAACTCTATAGAGAATTCAATTCTTAAGAGACTTGAAAAATCTCCATGCATGCAAAAAGTTAGGTCACGTGTCCCCACGTGAACCCTAAACAGATCCTCCAAAATAAGAAGGAATTAACTTTGAGGCAATGTCTCACGTGTTCCCACGTGACCTCCTAAACGACGAGAATAAAAGCAAAGGCAGATTTTAATTTGGGCGCTCTCACGTGTTACACGTGACCCCTTGATAAATGCTTTAATAATCAGCGCATAAAGCTCCATCACGTGCCAACACGTGATGGCCAGAAAGTTAAAAAGTGTTTAACACTTGTTTGCAGAACAAAGTAAAGGGATCTGGCCCCACCTTTGGGTGTCCTCACGTGACCCATCCCTATTTAGTGTTTAACACTAATTTAAAGGTTTTATTTCCAGTGTTTAACACTGTTGTCCTCTAGTGTTTAACACTAATCTGAGAGTTTTATTTCCAGTGTTTAACACTGCTGTCTTTTAGTGTTTAACACTAATTTAAGAGTTTCATTTCCAGTGTTTAACACTGTTGTTCTCTAGTGTTTAATACTATTTCTAGCCAAATTGGCTAATTTTCCAGAGGCAAAAATCCTCCCCTTCAACTGAAGCTCAAAATTGAGTAAAATTCAGAGCTATAATGTTTAATGCCCATTCAAAGATAAAAAGTTATCAGAGCCCACAAATTCTTGTTTAGCATTGCTGAATGATGAGGGGCTGAACCTAGAAAAATGTCTTATGGTCCAATGGGCCAATATTTCAAACTTAATTGGACTTAGCCCAAGTTGGCTATAAGTCCTCAATTCAGACTTAACTGAGCCAATGTGCTCATAATCTAACTAATGGATCTTAGTTCCAAATTGGACTACAGATCACCCAATCAACTCTGGTTCAAGGGTACTTCTCTTCACTCCTTTGATATTTGTCGTTGTAATTCATCAACGTCTTCAAAGAGGTGACGGGTCCCGACAACCACACATTTCATAGACTATGACGTCTCTAAACTACGGACTGTGGGGTCCTTAAACTCATGGACTATGATGTCCTTAACCTCGACCATGATGACTTTAAACTAACATTGGACCGTGGGGTCCTTAAACTCATGGACTATGATGTCCTTAATCTCGACCGTAATGTCTTTAAACTAACATTGGACTGTGGGGTCCTTAAACTCACGGACTATGATTTCCTTAATCTCGACCGTGATGTCTTTAAACTAACAATGGACCGAGATGTCCTTAAACTAACAATGGACCACCATGTCCTTAAACTGGTAATCGACCGCAATGTCCCTAAACTAAATAATAGAGCCCAATTGCTCTCTTGTTGGATCTAAACAATCCCGTTAAGTTGATCTTAGTCTAAAATGAGACTAACGTATCCTTAACAAACGTTTAAGTTGATCTTAGTCTCAAATGAGGCTAACGTATCCTTAAACCCAACCCCCCAAACCCAAATCTAAGAAAGATACGGATTTGGACTAGTCCACGCCTTACGGGCGATAACATAAATTAGTCTCCGTATACAATCCACGGGCAACCAAACACAAAACAAACACCTACGACACGTAGTGACCATCTGGAGAAGGAGAAAGTTGTTACCGCGATGCGGTAGCGTAATTAACTGCAGGGGCTTGCGCCTGCAGGGAAGGGCGTCCCCATAATCAAAAACCCCTCGAACGAGGGGGAATCTGACGAAGTCTGGTACATTGGCCGCATCCGTTTAAACCTTCGATACATGGTGCCATAAATCAACTTGGCATCTTCGGAGAGATGGACGGATAGCACCAATTAGCATCTGCCCCGAAATTCAGGCAAGACGAACCTACGCGGTCGCGTCTCCGTGTTTCGGAGGGGAACAACAGACAAAATTGGAGTGCAAAAAGACGAAATATCACCGCTAAAATGAGTTCAATACAATGGTCGGGACCGCTAAATCGTGGCAAACTTCAAGATCCGCCGTTGATTTTTCACGCACGGTTTCGATTTGTTTTAGGGTTTGGGTTTGTATTGTAGGTCTATAAATATTATTTTACAGAGCGTAAAAAAGCTTTCGCCGCTTTTATTCTCTATTTAAAACACTAGTTTTTATTTTGGATGCTTGGTGAAGATCAATATAGATTTTGGATATTTTTTAGTAAGATTTCTTTAGTTTAATAATTTTCTTTGTTTCATTATTATGTTTTCTTTTATTTTATACATGTTTTCTTTCATTATTCTGAGTAGGTAAATTTCTATGTTGTGTTTAGGAAGATGAATCTAGATTTAACATGGAAATATGATTCTTAGGCCATTTCTTTATGATAATGCTCAATATTGGTGATCTCCCGGATCACTACACGTGGCAGATGACGTGTCTAAGAACTCGGAAGAAAGGGCCGACAGGAACCGACCCGTGTACCCGACCTGCAAGCCCTAACCGGCTCTCCTCAGAGCCCCCTTGAAATTGGCCTCCTCGGCCACTCAGCTCGTCCCGAGCCGCCGCAAGACCAAGACTCCTCGACCCTTTCGCTCGTCCCGAGCTCCCCAGCCGAGGCTGTCTTCCTCGGTTCTCCGACCGACCAACTCTACCACTCGCAGGCGTAACCGCCGCTCCATGAATCTCACCATGCGCAGATTCTCCGCCAGCAACATCCCACGTTCCACGCCATCACGATCCCCATTAATGGGCGATCCGCTCTTCACGAAGGCGTGACGTCGGGAGCGTAATTGCCGGCGAGATCTTCGCGCCTGCTGCTGCATGCTGCCGCCGCTATAAAAACCCCCATCACAGAGGGGTCAAGTAAGCCATTCTTTACTCTTCTAAGCCGTTACTCTGCTCGGATCTCATCACTAACTTGATCGTCGGAAGGTCCTTGGTGGTACCAAACCACCCCGGGACTTCTTTGCAGGTACTCGGCACCAAACTCCTCACATCATTTCTTCCACCAAAACCCATTGAGACCCACACGCAACAGAAGATAACCGCCAAAATCCACCGGGAGATCAACGGAAGACAACATCTGGCGGAGACCCGAAAAGGACCTCCATCAGTTAGCGCCGTCTGTGAGAAACGAAACTCCACAAAAAACAAAGTTGGCCTTCCAATCTCTATCCCCATGGCAAGCGATCACCCTGAAGATCCAGATACCAGCCGCCACCTCCCCCTCACCGGAGGTGCGGGTGAACCTCCTCCGGCGACCGTCATCAACGCCCTCGCCGGCCGAATAGACCGACACCCCCTCCTTTGACGGGGTCGCACAGAGGGGGCTCGGCACGGCGGCTCGAGGGCCACCTCGTCCAAGGATCTAAGCCCTCACTAAGAGGCAGTCCAGCAGCTACCCTGCTCGGTTATCCCTGGCGGGTAGCTTCCCTACCGCAACGTCAGGGATCAGAAAGCCCTCCCAGAGGCAGTCGAGCCCGACACTTGCTCGGTTATCCCTGGCGGGTAGCTTCCCTACCGTAACGCCATGGATCAGAAAGTCCTCCCAGAGGCAGTCGAGCCCAAGGATCCCTCGCTCGGCTATCCCTGGTGGGTAGCTTCCCTACCGCAACGCCAGGGATCAGAAAGTCCTCCCAGAGGCAGTCGAGCCTGAGGATCCCTCGCTCGGCTATCCCTGGCGGATAGCTTCCCTACCGCAACGCCAGCGATCAGAAAGTCCTCCCAGAGGCAGTCGAGCCCGAGGATCCCCCGCTCGGCTATCCCTGGCGGATAGCTTCCCTACCGCAACGCCAGAGATCAGAAAGCCCTCCCAGAGGCAGTCAAGCCCGAGGATCCCTCGTTTGGTTATCCTTCAGGACAAAAGCCCTCGCCAAGAGTCACCGGGCAGTAACCCTGCCCGGCCAAGGGTCCTTGGTAGGCTTCTTACAGCCCCTCCCGCGCTAAGGACCAAAGTCCTCCCAGAGGCAGTCTAGTCCTTGCTCGGCTATCCCCGGCTGGTAGCTTCCTACCATAACCCACAGGGATCAAAGTCCTCGCCAAGAGGCACTGGGTAGTAACCTTGCTCGGTCCCCGTCCTGAAGGATCAAAAGCCCTCGCAAGAGGCAATCGAGCCCGACCCTTGCTCGGTCATCTCCGGCTGGTAGCTCCCTACCCACGACGCTAGGGATCAAAGCCCTCACAAGAGGCATCCGAGTGGCTACCCCCCTCGATCATCCCAGGCTGGTAGTTGCCTACCCACAACGCCAGAGATCAAAGCCCTCGCCAAGAGGCAACCGCACAGATTCACTGCCCGGTCATCCTTCGTAGGCCTCTCACGGCCCCTCCAGCGTTAAGGATCAAAGCCCTCACCAAGAGGCACCGATCAGCTACCCTGCTCGGCCATCCTTCGCAGGCCTCTCACAGCTCCTCCAGCGTCAAGGATCAAAGCCCTCACAAGGAGGCACAGAGCAGCTACCCTGCTCGGCCATCCTTCGCAGGCCTCAAACGGCCCCTCCAGTGCTGCTCGGCCATCCTTCGCAGGCCTTTCACGGCCCCTCCAGTGCCAAGGATCAAAGCCCTCACGAAAGGGCAGCCCTACAGCTACCCTGCTCGACCATCCCTGGCCGGTAGCTTCCCTACCCCACGACGCCAGGGATCAAGCCCTCATCGCGAGGCCGCCGAGTTCCTCCCTGCTCGGCGCATTCCCAGCGGGCATCCTCCTGCCCATCAGACGCTGAGGATTTCAAGCCCTCATCGTGAGGCCGCCGAATTCTTTCCTGCTCGGTGCATCCTCAGCACGTATCCTCCTGCCCATCAAACGCTGAGGATCTCAAGCCCTCATCGTGAGGCCGCCGAGTTCCTTCCTGCTCGAAGCATCCCAAGAGGGAATCCTCCTGCCCATCAGACGCTGAGGTTTTGAAGCCCTCGTCGTAAGGCCGCCGAGTTCCTTCCTGCTCGGCGCATCCCCAGCGGGCGTCCTCCTGCCCATCAGACGCTGAGGATCTAAAGCCCTCTTCGCGAGGCCGCCAAGCCCCTTTCTACTCGGCGCATTCCAGCGGGTAGCTTCCTACCCAACAGAGACAAGGATCAAAGTCCTCCTTAGAGGCAGCCGAGCGGTTTCCCAGCTCGGCTATCCCTGGCCGATAGCTTCCCTACTCGTAAAGCCAGGGATCATGGCTCTCGCCAAGATCAACTGAGCAGCTTCCCTGCTCGGTCATCCCTAGCAGGCGTCCTCTTGCCCAACAGACGCTGCGGGTTTGTAGCCCTCATAACGAGGCCAATGAGCCCATTACATGCAGCGGATCCGAATCCCCAACAAGAGACATCAGGTCTATCCAAGTCTGAGTAATCCCCCCTCGACTTCGGGGCCATGGAGATGCCTCCTTCTCAGCAGCGCTTGGCACACTTGGCAAGCGATCGAAATCAACTCAACAACCGATCGCCCCGCTTGTCGTTCCCGCACTGGGACGCGTCCCATCAGACGCCGCAGGTCTGCACACGTCGCGTCGGCCAACCGACGCTTGACACGCAAACCATCACTTCAGTGATAGGATGCACGAACCGGCGCACCTTCTTTAAATACAGAGATTTCGCCCTGATTCGTTGGCAGAAAAGGCAACTGACAGCCCGGGGACGCGTCCCGACGAAACCTTAGGAGGGAGCTCACCCCGGGCATCACGGCAGTCCACTCCTGACCCAACCCGCTAGCTGGTCGGGACAAGAGTGGGGGGCTAATGATGATGCTCAATATTGGTGATCTCCCGGATCACGACACGTGGCAGATGACGTGTCCAAGAACTCGGAAGAAAGGGCCGACAGGAACTGACCTGTGTACCCGACCTGCAAGCCCTAGCCGGCTCTCCTCAGAGTCCCCTTGAAATAGGCCTCCTCGGCCACTCAGCTCATTCCGAGCCGCCGCAAGACCAAGACTCCTCGGCCCTTTCGCTCGTCCCGAGCTCCCTAGCCGAAGCTGTCTTCCTCGGTTCTCCGACCGACCGACTCCACCACTCGCAGGCATAACCGCCGCTCCGCGAATCTCGCCATGCGCAGATTCTCCGCCAGCAACATCCCACGTTCCACGCCATCACGATCCCCATTAATGGGCGATCCGCTCTTCACGCAGGCGTGATGTCGGGAGCGTAACTGCCGGCGAGATCTTCATGCCTACTGCTGCATGCTGTCGCCGCTATAAAAGCCCCCATCACAGAGGGGTCAAGTAAGCCATTCTTTACTCTTCTAAGCCGTTACTCTGCTCGGATCTCATCACTAACTTGATCATCGGAGGGTCCTTGGTGGTACCAAACCATCCCGGGACTTCTTTGCAGGTACTCGGCACCAAACTCCTCACACCATTTCTTCTACCAAAACCCATTGAGACCCACACACAACAGAAGATAACCGCCAAAATCCACCGGGAGATCAACGGAAGACAACATCTGACGGAGACCCGAAAATGACCTCCATCACTTTATGTGCTTAATTAATTAGATATGTACTATGTTTTTCTTAAATTCTTGTACAACTTTGATAGGTTATTGGATTTCGGTTCATGATCTATACTTGGTTAATTATAAGATTAAGGTCAATAGGATAGGATCTATAGAAATAAATTTCTATTGTGTTCTTCTTAAACTCTTATAGGGCTTTTGATAGATTATAGAATATTATTCATGGTCTATGTTTAGGTACCGTAAGATTAAGATCAATAAAATAAGATTTATAATATTAAAAATTACGACATTTAGTAATTATGAAAGGAAGAAATTTGATAGGTTAACATTATTAGCAATTTAATATATGCTTATTAATATTCTTGTTAAAATTATTAATTAGTTAGATTTTAAAAAAGAAAAGAAATAGATCTATGGGTTCACTTGCGCAAGTTAGAAAAAAAGAATTCAACCTAAACACATAACTTTTCTCATAAAAATCTTTTCTTAAATTAAATTAAAAATTATATTTTTAAACTAGATTTTTAATCTTTTAGTCTTAAATAAAATAAACCCACTTATAACTTAATTGAATAGTGAAGAAAACTATGAATTACACGTTATCCTTGTGGATCGACCCGTAAATGCATATTACAACAAACCGTGCGCTTACGGGAATTAAAATTTATCACATCAAGTTTGTGGCGCCGTTGCCGGGGAAGACGGTTTTAGTTTTTTTTATTCTTCGGATTAACAATTATCTTTAGTTTAGTTTTTTAGATTTCAGATTTTCAAAGAAGCAGTAAGAAATAAGGGAGATCTCTGCAAAAATTTGGATTTGGTGAGTACTCTTGCATATTTTCTCTCTCAATCTTAATATTTCTCTTTTCTGTTTCTTGCGGGATTTCTTTGCGCCGCTAAAAAAATATTTATATTTTTTAATTAAATTTGATTGGATTTGATTTGTTGCACTCATGTTTAAAATATTTTAAGGGAAAATTATAAATCATTAGCATTGAAAGAGTTTGTTAGGGTAACCAATCAAAATACTTTAAACATAACCAATTTCATGGAACCCACAGGTAAGCTTAATCAACCGAATCTTACTTTCTTCCTACCAGATTTTTATGATGAGAATGATAAGCAGCGTTGCATATGTTAGAAACTTTTGTTCAATCCTCCATTCAAGTTGATCCCAACACGGCTAATGTAGATAAGAGAGTGACCAATTTAGAGAAAAATTTGGAAATATTTATGGAAACTTGTGCACAAAATGTTCAAGGTTTTGCGTTGGAAATTCAAAAGGATCAGTTAATTGCATAAATTAGTGAAAAGGAAGAGGAGAATTTTCCTAATCAACCTAATCAAAACCCTATAGATCAATGGGCTAGTTTGAGTCAAACCAATATGTTTCAAGGTGACCCAATCAATTTTGCTAATTCCCTAACAACTTTAAGGTCCGGCTTAAAAGTGGGTACACAAGTTGAAAGATCTAACAATTCGATCAAGCCATATTCTCAAACACATTCTTCTGAGTCTAGATATCATGTTGATTTTGATCATATGGATAATTGGAGTGAAACAAATGAACAAAAAAATTTCGAAGAAATATATGAGAAGAAACTTAATTTCGAGAAGCTTAGTATTGAGGAACCACCAAGCTTAGAGCCTAAAATTCTCGATCACAATATTGCTAATCTAGGAAGCTAATATACCGACTCTTTTGACCATATTCCTAATATCAATGCTTTTAATGATAAGTCGAAGGATAAAACGTTTAACTTTGATGAGTATTCTTTAAAAGAACCCAAATTTATAAATGAGTTAGATGATTTTGATTCTCAAGTTTCAAATATTCTATGGGAACCTAATTTTGAACCCTTGATTAAACAAGTCAATGAAATTGATGAAGAGTCTACACAAGAAATATTTTCCTTTGATGATTCATTTGAAGAAATTTATAATGAAAAAATTTGTGTTTCTAAAAGAGTTGGAGGATAACGCATTTAATTTTGATTTGGAAGAATTTTTCAAAGAAGAATCTATACTTTTGAAAGAATTATATCAAACCATTTCTTTAAGTTTACAAAACGAGTTTGAGGATTATTATTTAGAGGAACTTTTTAAAGAGAAATTCATTCTCTTAAATAAATTAGATTATTCAATCTCTCTGGCTTCGCACTCAGAATCTCATCTTAAACTCATCATTAAAAAAGATCATGTGATTCCACCATTTATTGATACACCTTCTAATGAGTCACTACACGATTATTCTTCTCTTGTCGACAACTCCTCATCATTCCGAAATGCGGTTGAATCTTCTTGTATCCATATTCCTTATTTTCTGCGAAATCCATTAGAATTTAATTCCATAAGTCGACATCAAGATGCTTTATTGCGGAAAAGAGCTGAGAAGGCAGATCTTCATCTTCTTACTTTTGCACTATATTATCCACAACATTCAATTATTGTATATCATGTATTTTATTACATATTTTATAATCCTATTTATCTAGTTTTATCCACAATAATTACTACTTGAGTTGTGTTTTGAAAAATTGCAGGTTCTAGATATTTAATTGCAAAAAATGAAGAAAAGAAGAAAACACGTGTGGTCAATGCTACAAATCAAGTCAATTAAAGAATATGGTCAATGCTACAAATCAAGTCAATTAAAGAATAGACGCAATAAGACGAGCTAAAAGATCAACCAAGTATCCAAGCCAGCCAAAATAGCTGACCAAGTCAACTGAAGAAGAGTCGACCCAAAAAGAGCCACGTTGACCGCGGATCGGCTTCGTTGACCGCATATTGGCGGCTAATTTATTAAAACTAGGCACTAATCTTTTCATGCGCATTAAGAAAAATTAGTTATTTGGATTTTTTATTTTGTTCTCGGCACCATACCTTATAAATAGAGTCTGAGACCTAGGGTTTCTATCTCTATTTTTTTCGATAATTCTTTCAATTTCTAATGTTTCTTTGCCATTTTGAGAGCACTGTAATTAGATTGTAAGCACTTTTTATTCTCTATTTTTTTTAATTACAATGAATTCTATTTATTTTTATTGTGTTGCTCTGTGTTGCTAATTGTAGAATATCTAGGATTGATGAACCTTGGTTTATGATGGTTTAATAGTTGCTGATTATGTTCTAATGAATTTAATGACAAATCTAAGAATATGAATATGTCCTTTGAAAGTATCTCTAACGATAAACTAAGTTAATCTTATGTATTAGAAACTGGAGATTAGGAAGAGGAAAAAAATATTATTGATGAATGATTAAAATACAATATACAATATGTCTCTCTGTATATCACAAAATGAAACCCTTAATACATATAATACACATAAACCTCAATAAGATATAAACCCCAATAAAAGATATAAATGATATATGCATATCTTTACACCCCCTCAAACTCATGGTAAACCATAAACCGAGAGTTTGAATAAGAAATGCAAAAGTTGGGTACGTATTTGAGGCTTTGTAAAGAGATTGACCACTTGAACATTGGAATGAATGTAAGGAACACTACTGTAGAGTATAGATTTGGTCACGGTTATAACTGTGACCAAACATATTTATGGTCACGGTTAAAGTCGTGACACACCCGTTGCCTAAAACCCTGTCACGAGAAACTTAGTCACGTCTTAAACCGTGACCATATCTTTTTATCGTCACGGTTATGACCGTGACCATATACGTGGCGTTACCAAAAAAGGTTCAAACAACTACATCAAATTTATGTGGGGTCCATAGATATGGTCACGGTTATAACCGTGACCAATTTATGGTCACGGTTTAAATCATGACTATATATATCCTATGGTCATGGTTTAAACTGTAACCAAAAGGTTAACCGTAATGTAAGATACCTGCTATAACAAGTAACCGTGACTATATAGACCTTATGGTCACGGTTTACGGTTTAAACCGTGACCATAAAGGGAAACCATAGTGAAGCATACCTGCTACTAGCAGGTAACCGTGGCTATTTATCGCCCAAAATAAAGACGAACTGAGATTGAACGTCTTGTCTAAATTCGGGAGTAGATAATATTTTGACATCTCCATTCACCTCTCCGAAAATACCAAGTTGATTTATGACACCGTATATCGGAGGTTTGGTTATATACGACCGATGTAGCAGATTTTATCAGATTCCCGCTCATTTGTGAGGGGTTTTTGATTGTGGGGACGCTCTTTCCTGCAGGCGCAAGCCCCTGCAATTAATTACGTTATCGCATTGCGATAACCACTTTCTCCTGCTCCAGTAGTTCACTTCGTGTCGTGTCGTGTTTGATTTATTTTGGGTTGCCCGTTGTTCAGTCGAAAATATTGCACATTTGATATAACATTTTCCTTAATTTTCTTAAATATTTAAAGGTATTTATTATAAATATAGAATATATTTGGGTTTATCTGCAAAATACTATTTACCATATGTTTATATATTATATTTAACATTATGGAGGAAAATATATGCATATAAAATTTATATAATATTTTGATAATTAAAATATGCATATCATATCAAATATTCTAATCAAGATTCTTAAAAGATATAATATCATACAAATGGTTAGAATAATATTTCAAAATATATGCATAATATTTTAGTAATTAATAGATGCATATCTTACCGAATATTTTTAATCAAGTTTCTTAAATATTTATTACATATAAAGTAATTAAGATACTCTCTCTAATTTAATAAATATTACTAACATTATTCATGGAGATTTTGTGCAGATTTAGCTCAGGTCAAGTCATCAAGATATTCAAGATGTCAGGATAAAAAGTCTGCCAATAAAATCGTAAGATCTGAAAACTTGGAAAGTGGATTTTTATGGCAAGTCTAAACCTATGAGATCTAGGATTTCTGATTTGAGAGCTATATAAAAGACTGAGGACTAAAATTAAAACACATCACCTTTACACGAAGCAAATCACCATCAAAGAAAAAGAGATTCACGACAGGTCCACGATTCGACGTGATAGGGCGACGTGAAAATCGACGGAGTATCTACTTTCTACGAGGCAGAGATCGAGAGCAACTTCTTCCTATTGTAATCTAAATTCGTAAGATTTGTATTTGTGAAGTTGATTAATAAAGGTAGATCATTTTGTTTAATTATTTGTTTTTACTTTCTGCATTTTAATTATGATCCCATTCTTTATCCTTTCTTCTTCTTCTTCTCACAATGTAACATTTCAGAAAAATAAAATATTATTTTGGAAATTTTTATAATTAAATAATAAATATTTTGAATATTTTGATAATGCGGTATAATTAAATACCGATAAATTGGAAAATATTTGGAAAATTATAGAAATTACTGAAATGAGGGTGCTTTATGTGATTTAAACAAATTATGAATTTTTATAATTAATTATATTCCATTTTAATACTAATCGCGATTAAGTATCACTAATCGTGCATTAAACTTGTTTTATGCATATGACATGCACCAAGTCATTTTTCACATTTGTTGCTTTTTTCGACCATGATCTTTTCTTATTTTCATTGCATGGTTTGGTTTTTAAAGTGAGAAGAGAAGAGAAAAGATAAAGGAAAACAAAAGAAAAGAAAAAGAAAAGGGAAAATAGTAAAGAAATGGGTATGGGAGAGGGAGAGGGAGAGGGAGAGTGAGAGAGAGAGAGTGAGAGGGGAAGAGGGGTCAACCTTGGTCTTGGTTCATTCACTCTTCACTTATTCACTCATGTTTCTCTCTTCTCTCTCTCTCATGGCTGCCCTTATCTCCCTCCTCCACAAAACCCTCACAAACACCCTAAAAAATACATCAAAACTCCATCTCCACTTCATTAAAAACATGCATAAGCTCCCCACAAGCACTTTGGACCAAGAAAGTTTGGATTTTGGAGACTTGAGGCAACTCAAGAATTTTCTTGAGTTGCCAAATGAGGTAATTCTTGTACCATTAGAGTAGTATTTCATTCACTTTAGCATTCATGTTAATTTAGAAGTGAATTAGTGTTGATTTGTGGACTTTGAAAATTTCAAGTTAGGGTTAGGGTTTGAATTGAATCCACAAGTGTAGTTGAGATTAGTAGAGACTTTATAACCCCTCTAATGTTAGTTTCATGGACTGAAACCATATACTTAAACCCCAAACCCAAACCTATAAATCCCCGATATCGTATTTTGTGGAAATTGTGAAGGGAAATTGGAATCTGCTATGACCCGGATGACCTGGAATTTTTATAGCAAGTATAGTGATGTGTGCAGGTGACCAGAAGACTACCCCTGAGACCCGAGACCCAAACCACCATACCTGGCCGTAGATTTATTCCCCATGGCCATAATTTGCGGCCAGGGTACTTCTATTTTGCTTCGTATTTGGTACATGGCTTTAATTGCAGTAAATAATACCCCCCACATATGCAAAATTAGCTAATTTCACCTAGGGTAAAATCTGGAGCAAGTTTTCAAGTTTCTGATTTCGTTTTGCGGCTTTGAATGAATTGGAATTTGGTTTTTGTGTTTTATCTCGGACGATTCACGTTTATACGTCAATCGTCGAGAGTTGTTGGTTATTCGTGCATGCTTAGACCATAGGTTTTAACCTATGTACGTTTCGTGTATCGTTTTGGTTTTCGTTCACGATTTCAGTTTACGATACTATGTGTGATATGTAGGTACCCCCACGTGGATTTCAAGACGACGAGGAGAGCGTAGCGTCATCGACTCCAGCAAGCGAGGATCAAGGTGAGTAGATATATATCTACGGGGGAAGTCGGGTGGATGGCGTATAGCACCCCCGCAGTTCGTAGTATAGCATATGATATATATTATATATATATATATTCAAATTCGTGTTTTTGGAGCATTACTTATTTGCAAGAAGGTTATTAGAAGAACTTGGATCAGTTTTAGTGTAATTATATGATATCGTCGTTAGCTAGTTTTAGTTGCGAAACCCTATAGTCAAGAATTTCATACACGCACACACACACTTGCATACTTTTTATATTATTTGTGCGTATATGGGGGGATACACACACACACACAGACACACACAGACACACACATGGGTATGGGACTATGTATATATACATATACATATACATATACATATACATGGATTATGAGGATAGTATATGATACTTGGAGATGAGTCGATGAGATTGGGCATGATGCCATAAGATCGGTGATGTGATTTGGTTCGTATATTGAGATACGACATGATATTATAGCGGGTCCTTAGGCGATGTGTTCATACACACGCATATATATATGTAGATGGTATCAGTATTGTACTAGACTTAGGTCAGTACCCCCAGTTCACGATATGTGATAATAAGGATACCAGATGAATAATAAGATAAATATGATATTTGACCCGTACCCAGATTTGGGGATGCCGTACGATGGATTTACCGTACGAGCTATATATTGATGTTAGATCCGCACTCTTGACTCGAGAATGTCATATTATATATATTATATCGTATGTGATACTATTGAGGCGGGATCACCGACTATTATATTTATATATATCGACTCAGATTTTGGTGGTTTCCTTACCTTTTCGATTAGTCTGTTAGTTTAGTCATGTAGTTTATTTGTAGATGTTAGACTAGACTCGAGTTATACCCATTTCAAAACTAACGAATCGTGAGTATTTTTAAAGACAGGCCAAGGGATTCTATGGATATTTCAAAGGACGTACATTTTCTTAAAAACACCGTAACCCTTATTTCTAAACACTACGATTCGTGTTATTTCAAATGGCAAAACTGTATGACTCATATAAATGTGCATCCTCATATGTTGCGTTATTATTCATGTTCCATGTATATTTGCTGCATTTACTATTCATTTGTCATTTATTCTGCTGTTCGCATTGCATTGCATGTCTATATGTATATTTGTGAGTAATGATGAAACCCGTTGTTAGGACACCAGCACCATTACCGATGATGCGTATGCTCCACGTACACTTGTTTGCCGACTCACACGCATCTTCATCGGTAATTGCTATGTCACGTACACTTTAGAGAACATTACTTTATTGACGTAGCTTGATAGCTGATAGTTCCTATATGCTATTGTTTTCATATGCTAGTTCAGATATTGCATTTACTTACTGTGTCATTTCATGCATGTATATTCATATGTTCATTTGCCATGCGATAGTATGGGCCAGTCCGGATTACCGGAGCCCAGTATTCATTATTTATTTACATCGTGATTCATGATTTCGGATTTCCATGAGATTTCTGGATTTAGAGAAACCGCAAAAATTTTATAAACTTATCATCTTTTTAAAAGATAGAAAATGCGGTTTTCTCATGATATGATTTGAGATATGTCCACCATGAGTTTTCTCAGCTCTTGAGCGATATCATACACCCGATTCGAGGAGGAGTAGGAACCGTCTGTGGGTGCATGGTAGACCCGGTGCGGTACCTCGGGGCGAGAAGGTCGCAGATGATGGCGTTGAGCCTGAGACAGGGGAGCACTACTGACCGGTGATTGTTTTGTGACTCGACGGATATCCGGAGGATACCGATTGGAGTACAGGCCAGTCCGGATAGCCGGAGCCTGAGGTTTTGAGATTTGATGATATGGGCCAGTCCGGATAGCCGGAGCCCTAAATATTGAGATTCGAGGTTGCAGGCCAGTCCGGATTGCCGGAGCCTAAGATATTGAGATATTGAGATATTGGGATATATGTTTTGTGTCGATACTTGACACTGATTTCATCTTGATTTCATTAATGATACCTCGATTTATAAATATACAGAAATCTCACTAAAGTAAGAAAACAGTTTTTACATTCATGATGTATTTTGTTTTCATTATATTGCATTCATACCTCATATTTATGATATGTTACTACCTGAGGCACTGACACGAGCACTTGGTATTACATTTATGTATAGATGTTTACTATTGCCACCTTACCATGCTTCAGACCTTATCATATTGAGGATATATATTATGATCGTATTGGCCTAGGTTTGAGTGTCATACGTACGATTTCTGCTCGGTGATGTTTTCTACTCACGAGTTAGCAACTCACCCATGTTGTGCCACAGTTCTTACAGGTTTTGCCGTACAGGTTTCGTTGCGGCTTTGCTGGCACACTACTTTCATTCCAGGTGGTTGCCTTGGTAGGTGGGTTCACTTGCATCGTGACCACCATTGTACTTTATTTTTTCAGTTGTATCTAGTAAACTCCATCAACTAGACTTGTACATTTATTTCAGACTTAGAAAACCAGTTGTATATCATTTCGACCTTAGAGTTGTGTGTTGTATTATTATGGTTTTTCTTGATGTTTTTGAGTTTCCTTTTGAGTTTTAATTCTCGCCCTTGGCGTTGTATATTATATTGCTTGCGTGGTTGTGACCGTCAATTGACAAAGAGCTAACTCCCGCTTGTGGATGCCTTTATATATATTATGCATGTTGTACCATTTTAGGGCCAGTATTTACAAAAGAAACTCTGCCAAAATTTTCAGAAAAGACTTGAGATTTTAAAACGCAATACTTTGGCTTATGTTATTAAAACCACTTGCTTTAAAGATAAGTTTTCTTCACTTCTTCTTTAAAATGGTTTAGATTTCTGGGATTTTTTGGCTTACTTGAATTAGATGGGGTCCTATAGACTTCATATGATTCAAGTGCCAGTCACGTGCCATTTTCGGGTCGTGACAAAGTTGGTATCAGAGCACTAGGTTAACCTTGGTTCGAGTCTATGTTTGACTATGCTGAGCCAGGGCGTTTGTATACATACGGAATCTAGGCTTGACCATACGGAACGTAGACTTAGTCGAGGGGGTATTAGACCCGAACTTTCGTCGCATAGGTTGATCTTGGTTGATGGAGTAGGTGACTTAAGGAGAGTGACATACCATGTGTATGTTCTGCGGTATACTTACGATACGCTACTCCGCTTAAGAAGCCTTAGAATGTACATTTCCTTGCACATTATTATATTCATTCCTATGATTTATCCTCATTGATATTGGTTTATGGTTTTGCTGCCACGACTACATGGGCAGAGAGAGCTACAGCTAGAGTTGCGTCAGCATGAGCTCATCACGGACGAGGACTGACCAGGGCATGATTCTAGGGACACACGATTGCATAGGTGTATCGTCCTATTGTGTTTTCGCGTGATGAGCGTTTGGTGGATCGCTTTTACAAGATTTCTCGGACGTGCAGATCAGCACCATAGGATTGGGCCACTGCTAGAGGCCAGCCAGAATGTGATGACCGTCAATGCACCAATTATACTTGATGATTGAGGCATTGTTCAGCGCGCGGACGAATGATTCATTTGTTGCTGCGACTGACGAGATGTCGCCCAGATGTTTGAAGCTAATACCGCACGAGTTGTACTTAGAGATATGATAGAAGATCGCTAGTCACCCAAGGAGGAATGACTAAGACATGTGATTCGTTGCTTACCTCGATGCGATGTCATCAGATTGATTGATTCCAGTTAGAGACGACTTCACGCAGGTACGTTGAGAGTCGATAGAAGATGATCGAATGTCAGAAACCCATTTTTCTAAGTTTAAAGTATTCGGAGAAACATGCAAGTAATTCCGTGGACCCTCTAGAAGAATGAAACCCTAACTCGATATAATGACCATAAGAATGCTTTGAAACCTTAGGGTTTGCAACAGTTCAGTGGTGCCATTAATGAGGCTTAGGTTTGCCTTTATACGGCTGGTCCATAGGTACTGTGGTATGTACTGGAATACTATTAAACTGTACTCAAGATGTTGAGCTCTTGGGGGATTATGGAACTTTGACGAATCGATCGAAAGGTTCGACGTCATTTGGATATCATGTGATGGGATACATTGCTTAGGAGACTCCAGATATGAGTATAGCCGTTGGAGCGCAGTCCATGCAGCCACGAAGAGACGACCGAATCGGTCGACATTAGAGAAAGGTGGAGTAAGAGGTTCGTATGAGATTTTGATGAGATGGCATTCCACGCCGCTGACATCAGAGATGTGATACGCATACAAAGGCTTTGTATATAGATATATCTTCCAGAAGGAGTCGCGATGAGTATGCAGCCGTTTCCGGAACAAGAATAAAGATTTAGTGAAGGGTGATAATTTCCGGGCAGTTCGGCAGAAACGAGATTTGGGGGAGACTTCGACAGAACTTTTATGGAATACTATACGAGATGACTTGGACCCAGGAGAGGTCATATTGTGCACACCGAGCAGGCCAGAGTTCGGCATCGTCGACGAGGCATGTTATGAGTGACCATGACAGTTGGCCAGAGATCTTTAGAGGATGTGCTAGGGCGGGACTATTTTCGCCACCTTTGATTTCGGTATTTTGGGCGATTTATTTGCATGATTGAGATTTTGTACACCACAGTTGCACTTGACTTCGATTTGATGTCATTCGAGATGTTGATTCTGATTTCATGCCTATGGTATGCATGCGATTTGACTTATGCTTTTGGCATAGTTTTCATGCACTTTTAGCATTTTGATTCGGTTTTGTGCATGCTGGTGCACATGGTTGTGAGATTATATACCACGGTATACCTGATTTGGATTTGGATTGAGATGTGTTGTATACCGTCGATTTCGATTGTGATACCCAATATTTGTTTTCGTGCACCTTGTGCACTTGATTTGGATTCTTACGCATACTTGACGCGCTTGATGCGATTTTGGTGCACGCCAGATGCACTAAATCGGGATTCTTCATGCATATCAGATGCACCTGATATTGCTGTCAGGCACACCCGTTTCCCTTGACAGGTGTTTTCGTGCACACCCGTTGCACTTAGATTTTGTTTTTGTGCACATGTATACACATTCATTGATTTCGATTTCCGTGCGCACCAGACGCACGTGGCATTCATATATACTTTAGGATTGATTTCCTTTGAGCGGTATGTTTTTATGATATTTACAATCGGGTATAGTAGCTGAGCAGGACTAGTCAGAGGACAATACCTGAATATATTTTTGCATGCATTGATAGTTATCGAAGGGGTTTCAAAACAAAGGAGCTATAGTCTCAGTATTTACCTACGTGTCCGAGATGACACGAAACATTAACAAAAGAAACCCTTCTAAATTATTTTTCAAAACGGCTGGACATGTATTTTAAACAGAGGGTATATATATAGTTATTTTCTTACAATAGACGTCTGCCACTACGTGCATCGCACAGCGACTTGAAAGGTTTGACATGCATTTCTTTCAGATGTTTTAGCGATGTTTACATGTATAGTTTGATGCATATCATATTGGTTTTCGTATTGGGATTTGACATTGGTGTCTTCGCCATAACTCTGATGATTGCGGGATGCTTGACGGAGTTTTGATTTTGGTTTATATACTCGTTTTTCATGCGCATGTATTGCGCTCCGATGTGATTTATGTATTTATGATTTCGGAACCCCGACGACTTGACCTTTTTACTGAAATGTTTTAGTATTTGAGGGTTTTAAATTTAAATTCGGGAACCGAATTTCTTTAAAGGGGGAAGACTGTAACATTTCAGAAAAATAAAATATTATTTTTGGGAATTTTTATAATTAAATAATAAATATTTTGAATATTTTGATAATGCGGTATAATTAAATACCGATAAATTGGAAAATATTTGGAAAATTATAGAAATTACTGAAATGAGGGTGTCTTATGTGATTTAGGCAAATTATGAATTTTTATAATTAATTATATTCCATTTTAATGCTAATCGCGATTAAATATCACTAATCGTGCATTAAGCTTGTTTTGTGCATGTGACATGCACCAAGTCATTTTTCACATTTGTTGCTTTTTCCTACCATGATCTTTTCTTATTTTCATTACATGGTTTGGTTTTTAAAGTGAGAAGAGAAGAGAAAAGATAAAGGAAAAAAAAGAAAAGAAAAAGAAAAGGGAAAATAGTAAAGAAATGGGTATGGGCGAGAGAGAGAGAGAGAAAGGGTGAGGGGTCAACCTTGGTCTTGGTTCCTTCCCTCTTCACTTATTCACTCATGTTTCTCTCTTCTCCCTCTCTCATGGCTGCCCTCGTCTCCCTCCTCCACAAAACCCTCACAAACACCCTCAAAAATACATCAAAACTCCATCTCCACTTCATTAAAAACATGCACAAGCTCCCTACAAGCATTTTGAACCAAGAAAGTTTGGATTTTGGAGACTTGAAGCAACTCAAGAATTTTCTTGAGTTGCCAAATGAGATAATTCTTGCACCATTAGAGTAGTATTTCATTCACTTTAGCATTCATGTTAGTTTAGAAGTGAATTAGTGTTGATTTGTGGACTTTGAAAATTTCAAGTTAGGGTTAGAGTTTGAATTGAATCCAAAAGTGTAGTTGAGATTAGTAGAGACCTTATAACCCCTATAATGTTAGTTTCATAGACTGAAACCATATACTTAAACCCCAAACCCAAACCTATAAATCCCCGATATTGCATTTTGTGGAAATTGTGAACGGAAATTGGAATCTGCTATGACCCGGGTGACCTGAAATTTTTTTAGCAAGTATAGTGATGTGTGCAGGTGACCAGAAGACTACCCCTAAGACCCTGAGACCCAAACCACCATACCTGGCCGCAGATTTATTCCCCATGGCCGCAATTTGCAGCCATGGTACTTCTGTTTTGCTTCGTATTTGGTACATGGCTTTAATTGCAGTAAATAAGACCCCCCACATATGCAAAATTGGCTAATTTCACCTAGGGTAAAATCTGGAGCAAGTTTTTAAGTTTCTGATTTCGTTTTGCGGCTTTGAAAGAATTTGAATTTGGTTTTTGTGTTTTATCTCGGCCGATTCACGTTTATACGTCAATCGTCGAGAGTTGTTGGTTATTCGTGCATGCTTAGACCAAAGGTTTTAACCTATGTACGTTTCGTGTATCGTTTTGGTTTTCGTTCGCGATTTCAGTTTACGATACTATGTGTGATGTGTAGGTACCCCCACGTGGATTTTGAGACGACGAGGAGAGCGTAGCGTCATCGACTCCAGCAAGCGAGGATCAAGGTGAGTAGATATATATCTACGGGGGAAGTCGGGTGGATGGCGTATAGCACCCCCGCAGTTCGTAGTGTAGCATATGATATATTATATATATATATATATACAAATTCGTGTTTTGTGGAGGATTACTTATTTGCAAGATGGTTATTAGAAGAACTTGGATCAGTTTTAGTGTAATTAGATGATAGCGTCGTTAGCTAGTTTTAGTTGCGAAACCTTAGAGTTAAGAATTTCATACACGCACACACACACACACTTGCATACTTTTTATATTATTTGTGCGTATATGAGGATATGCATACACACACACACACACACACACACATGGGTATGGGACTATATATATATACGTATACATATATATGGATTATGAGGATAGTATATGATACTTGGAGATGAGTCGATAAGATTGGGCATGATGCCATGAGATCGGTGATGTGATTTGGTTCGTATATTGAGATACGGCATGTTATTATAGCGGGTCCTTAGGCGATGTGTTTATACACACACATATATATGTAGATGGTATCACTATTATACTAGACTTAGGTCAGTACGCCCAGTTCACGATATGTGATGATAAGGATACCAAATGAATAATGAGATAAATGTGATATTTGACCCGTACCCAGATTCGGGGATGCCGTACGATGGATTTACCATACGAGCTATATATTGATGATAGATCAGCACACTTGACTCGAGAATGTCATATTAAATATACTGTATCGTATGTGATACTATTGAGGCGGGATCACCGACTATTATATTTATATATCGACTCAGATTTAAGTGGTTTCCTTACCTTTTCGATTAGTCTGTTAGTTTAGTCATGTAGTTTATTTGTAGATGTTAGACTAGACTCGAGTTATACATATTTCAAAACTAACGAATCGTGAGTATTTTTAAAGACAGGCTAAGAGATTCTACGGATATTTCAAAGGACGTAACTTTTCTTAAAAACACCGTAACCCTTGTTTCTAAACACTACGATTCTTGTTAATTCAAATGCAAAACTGTATGACTCATATAAATGTGCATCCTCATATGTTGCGTTATTATTCATGTTCCGCGTATATTTGCTGCATTTACTATTTATTTGCCATTTATTCTGCTGTTCGCATTGCATTGCATGTCTATATGTATTTTCGTGAGTAATGATGAAACCTGTTGTTAGGACACCAGCACCATTACCGATGATGCGTATGCTCCACGTACACTTACTTGCCGGCTCACACACATCTTCATCGGTAATTGCTATGTCACGTACACTTTAGAGAATATTGTTTCATTGATATAGCTTGATAGCTGATATTTCTTATATGTTATTGTTTTCATATGCTAGTTCAGATATTGCATTTACTTACTGTGTCATTTCATGCATGTATATTCATATGTTCATTTGCCATGCGATAATATGGGCCAGTCCGGATTGCCGAAGCCCAGTATTCATTATTTATTTACATCGTGATTCATGATTTCGGATTTCTATGAGATTTCTGGATTTAGAGAAACCGCAAAGATTTTATAAACTTATCATCTTTTTAAAAGATAGAAAATGCGGTTTTCTCATGATATGATTTGAGATATGTCCACCATGAGTTTTCTTGGCTCTTGAGCGATATCATACACCTGATTCGAGGAGGAGGAGGAACTGTCTATGGGTGCATGGTGGACCCAGTGCAGTACCCCGGGACGAGAAGGTCATAGATGATGGTGTTGAGCCTGAGACAGGGGAGCACTACTGACCGGTGATTGTTTTGTAACTCGACGGATATCCGGAGGATACCGATCGGAGTATAGGCCAGTCCGGATAGCCAGAGCCTGAGGTTTTGAGATTTGATGCTATGGGCCAGTCCGGATAGCCGGAGCCCTAGATATTGAGATTCGAGGTTGCAGGCCAGTCCGGATTGCCGGAGCCTGAGATATTGAGATATTGAGATTTATGTTTTGTGTCGATTCTTGACACTGATTTCATGTTGATTTCATTGATGATATCTCGATTTATAAATATACAGAAATCTCACTAAAGTAAGAAAACAACTTTTACATTCATGATGTATTCTGTTTTCATTATATTGCATTCATACCTCATAATACTGACATGAGCACTTGGTATTACACTTATGTATAGATGTTTACCATTGCCACCTTATCATGCTTCAGACCTTATCATATTGAGGATATATATTATGATCGTATTGACCTAGGTTTGAGTCATACATACGATTTCTGCTCGGTGATGTTTTCTACTCACGAGTTGGCAACTCACTCCTGTTGTGCCACAGTTCTTGCAGGTTTTGCCGTACAGGTTTCGTTGCGGCTTTGCTGGCACACTGCTTGTATTCCGGGTGATTGCCTTGGTAGGTGGGTTCACTTGCATCGTGACTACCATTGTACTTTATTTTTCAGTTGTATCTAGTAAACTCCATCAACCAAACTTGTACATTTATTTCAGACTTAGAAAACCAGTTGTATATCATTTCAACCTTAGAATCGCGCGTTGTATTATTATGGTTTTTCTTGATGTTTTTGAGTTTCCTTTTGAGTTTTGATCCTCGCCCTTGGCGTTGTATATTATATTGCTTGCGTGGTTGTGACCGTTAATTGAAGAAGTGCTAGCTCCCGCTTGGGGACGCCTTTATATATATTATGCATGTTGTACCCTTTTGGGGCCAGTATTTACAAAGGAAACTCGGCCGAAATTTTCAGAAAAGACTTGAGATTTTAAAACGCAATACTTCGGCTTATGTTATTAAAACCACTTGCTTTAAAGAAAGTTTTCTTCACTTCTTCTTTAAAATGGTTTAGATTTTTGGGATTTTTTGGCTTACTTGAATTAGATGGGGTCCTATAGACTTTATATGATTTAAGTGCCAGTCACGTGCCATTTTCGGGTCGTGACACACAACATGCGTGAGTAATTCCTAGTTTGCTAGGGTTCGTAGGATTAGGATAGAACAATAAATGAGAAAATATTTTAACTTCTTTTAAGTCTTATGAACTTTATAAATTTTAGCAAAAGAATAGTTAACATCCTAATCGGGCACGCTACCAATTTATTGCTAGTCTCGACCACGATTTGAGATCAGATTAACAATTATTTTGTTAAGGGCTAGACATGAATAGAGATCAATGAAAGGACAAGGGTCAATAGTATGGAAATCCTAGTTTCTTCCAAGAACCCTAATTCTCATTCATCACTATCAATCTAGTTTTAAATCTATCAATAAATAAAAGGAGTTATCTTTATTAGTCATTCATGACTACTAAATCCTAACGAACCCTATAAGTCTTCTTCTTATATATTATATATTTTTATTTAAACTAGATCTGAAAAATATATATTCTACATCCGTATTTATCATAAAATCTATTCTTTACTATTCTCTATTCTCCTTTCTCTTTTCTAATCAACACGTCTAAAGGAAGATTAAAGTTCCACGAATCCCTGAGGACGACCCGTACTCATCTCGGCTAGCTACATGCGATACCGTTATTGATTATGGTTATTCTACAAACACTCTTTCACAATCAATCACCCGTGGATTGTATACGAAGACTAATTTATATCATCGCTCGTAGGGCGCGGATTGGTCCAAATCCATATATTTTTTATTTAGATCAAGGATTTGCTTGACGGGGTCTATGTTGATAGCTTGGTTTGCCAATGGGAATGAACTTAAGACGCATTTCTCATATTTGTGAGGTCCCTCGGTTCATATAAAATTTTGGGCTTTCTCTAAGGATCATTAGTCATATTTGAGACTAAGATCGACTTAGGAACAAATGAGGTTATGGGCTCAATTATATTAGTTTAAGAACATCACGTTCCGTTATCACCGTGTTTGGGACGTACCTCCGTGTTTAGGGCAGATATTAGTTTAAGGACATTTCGGTCCATTTTTAGTTTAGGGACATTTTGGTCCAACATTCCCTGTTTGGGACGAATATTAGTTTAAGAACATTTTGGTCCAACATTCCTATGCTTGGGACGAAAGAAGAGGAGTTGGTTATTGGGACCCGCCACCTCTCTAAAGATGTTAAGGAATTATAACGATATATATCAAAGGTGTGAAGAGATGTACCTTTGAACCAAATCCCGTATTTGAGGAAAAGAATCGTGGTGGATCATCCAAGAATCATTAGTCTTGTTTGAGACTAAGATTAACTTATAAAGTATAGGATGAAGATCGTTAGTCTGTATGGGACTAAGATCAGTTTGGATATCGGTTTGAATATCACGAATATAAACTTAGCCAATTTGGGCTAAAATTGGGTTTCTATAACACTTAGCAGTGTTAAGCACTCAGTTGTATATAGCGCTCACGTGTATATCACGTGAGGCGCTATAATAGTGCTAAGCACTAATTTTTTTCTGGTGCTCACGTGTATTTCTCGTAAGGCGCTGAGCTTTTGGCTTTGGGCGCTCACGTGCTTTTCACGTGAGGTGCTGTTTTTTTGGAGATTTAATCTTTGTCGATATTTTAGAGAACTTAAATCTCTGTTAATGGAATTTTGACCATTAACGATCACCAAGATCACTATTTTGAGGATCTTGGATCGGGTTCTTTTAAGAACTAAGTTCTTGATTTGAAAGAACTAAGTTCCTGGAGTATCATGGACTCCATATTCTCCATGTTCTTTTACCCATATTTTCTTGCTCATGTTTTCAGAGAGGTTAAACCCATGTTAATGGTATTTTGACCATTAACGATCTCCAAGATCATTATTTTGAGGATCTTGGATTGGGATCTTAAAAAACCAAGTTCTTGATTTGAAGGAATTAAGTTCCTGAAGTATTATGAACTCCATCTTCTTCATGTTCTTGTATTCATGTTCTCCCCTGAATTTTTGATTTTCAAGAACAATATCTACCCGATGAGAATTAAATTCTCAACTTGTGGGAAACTTGTCTTGTGGATCTCAGATTCAGAGAAAAAACTAAGTTTTTAAGAAGTGTTAAACCCTTAGATATGTTATGTAGAAGAGATGTTTTGACCTCGATATTTTCTTTTTAAGGAGGAAGATCTTTACTTTTTATTGAGAATTAAATTCTCTGTTGTTTTTTGTGGAACTTTTTGAGAGCCTTCTGTATTTTTATAGAAACTTATGGGGGTCTCATTTTCTTTAGATTTTATCCTTTTGCTTCTATTTGTAAGTCTATGTAGCACACCCCACGTGTTCGCGGGGAGGCGGAATACATCAAAAACGATTTTTCTCACATCAAAAGATCATGTTTGGCATTGCAACATAGACTTTTTCCACTTTAGGATCTTGATTGACCCTTAACTAACAAAAACTAAACTACAAGAGGGCGTTAACTACTCGGTTAAAGTATTATACCCTCGTGTCAAGTCCTTCGGGTCTTCAAGTGGTTCTTTGCTCCTTGGTTCAAGCTTCTTCTTGATCTTCTTTCTTTGGCTCCTCCAAAGCTTCAAAAGAACTCGGTTGCCGGTCTCCTTTGTGCCGAAGAAAGATCCACCCGAGGGCCTATGGTCAAGTTCCAACCTCAAAAGAGATAACTTAGTGATCCAACTTGCTAAGGAAGACTACTAAGTAGAAGTAGAGAGGGTATATTGGATTAATTTGTCTCAAAGCTCATTGATTCACAACTCATGTGATGGCATGAGCTTGAGGGAGGAGGAAAGAAAACCTAGGAGAGAGAATGATATCATGAGAATGAACTTGAGAAAAGGATGTGAGAATAGCTAAGTCTTTTTCCAATAATTCAAGCATGGAATAAAATACTCACAAAAAATGCAACCATGCTTGAATAGGAAACCCAAATGAATAAACAATATACAAAGCCATGCTTGCAACCCATTCCTCAAATATCTCCTAATTTCCACCTCATTAATCCTTTATCAAAAAAGGATAAATCAATAATGAGGTGTCTCCTTCTAAAAGCTCATTCTTATAAAATTACAAGAATGCCCTCACCGTATATACATACCCGTATCTGTATTCCGAAAAATACGGATACACAGAGACAAGTATAATCTAATAGTATAATATTAGGATCCGGCTTAAACCAAAGCCCACTAGTATTATCTGTCCGAACATCATTCGTGTAGCCAGTACACGTATGCGGTCGAAATCCTGTCGTAAGACTATACGGCCTCTACATCATCTCGCCTGATCCAGGGAAACCCTCTGTGTGGGACTTTAAAGACTTGATAGTATGCTGGCAGTGGGTTTAACCACAAGTCTGTCAGTGGTACTAGCTGTACGTAACGGCAACCCAGGTACATGTCGAAAAGGAGGCCGATGAGCGAACTCGTCCGAAACCCCTACTGAGCCAGTCCGGGACAATATCCGTGCAGTCCGGTCTGTTCGTCTAAGAGTATCGCATGTAAGGTTTAGGGGGTGGAAAATGTCAAACCCCTAATAACCGTACAAGTCGTGTCAGTACGGCTCAAGACCATCCGAGAATCTACTGGTCCGTCCACCAGTAATTCTCAATCAGCTCTGGTCAGGGACTTATGGTAATGACCAACCGATCACCGTGCGATATCGACTCCCTATACCGGGAGAGACGAATCCCCAACAGTCGCTCACTGCCTCCATGTGGCTTGGGACTGTACCCAAC
This sequence comes from Agapanthus africanus, assembly GCA_030015575.1. NCBI lineage: Eukaryota > Viridiplantae > Streptophyta > Magnoliopsida > Asparagales > Amaryllidaceae > Agapanthus > Agapanthus africanus. The sequence continues at coordinate 544,369,523 of CM057340.1, forward strand.
TAAAACCTGTTTGCATGACTCTTTTGAGCCGTGGTAGGGTAGTAATCAAACCACAATAGGAACTCACACGAGACAAACGACGACCTCAAGTCGACAGACTATCTGCACACATGTCACCAGAGAACTGCTATCTGACGCTAGGTATAATACCATCTAGTCAGTCCTCGGCGAGTCATGTCCGGTGAACTCACACCCAGTGAGCATCTGTATACAATCTTAGGTGCACATCACCAATGGCTGCGGGACCAATCCATCGCCCCTCGTCAGTGTCTAGATATGTATACACTAGTATACTCTGGAGTATCGATACCCAGTCTCAATACTCCTACGACCAGGGACATTTAAGGATGTGCCTATTGACCACCCAGCTCCCATAAGTATGACTGCCATCACAACGCTGATAGTTAGGCAAATATCCTACGGGCTTTATCAATATGTACACAATATATGAAATACAAAGTAAAATATATCACATGTTAAGATAAAGACAAACTAAATAGCGTACTATCATATCGAACAAGATTGTCTTGTACATACATATCCCTAGCATCCTATACAATGAAGGCCTCTAGGGCATATATATCCAACATTCTTCCACTTGCACTAAGGCCTGTAATTGGTGCAATGAGTACCCACTGTCTATACTAGATCCAGTTGCTGGCGTACCGCATGCCCAACATCTCAAACAGCCTCTCAAACTGGACTTGAGGGATTCCATTGGTGAATGGATCTGCCGTGTTGTCTTTTGTGTCCACTCTCCGCACCTCGATCTCCCTGTGATCCAAGATCTCCCTGATCAGGTGATACCGCCTCAAGATATGCCTAGATTTCTGATGGGACCTTGGTTCCTTCGCTAATGCTATAGCCCCATTGTTATCACAATACAAAGGTATTAGATTGGCAATGGACGGAACCACCTGAAGTTCAGAAATGAACTTCTTTATCCAGACAGCCTCTATCGTGGCATCGTCAACAGCTATATACTCATCTTCCATCGTTGAGTATGCGACGGTATCCTGTTTGGAGTCTTCCAACATACCGCCCCTCCATTGAGGGTAAACACAAAATCCGAAATGGATTTAGAGTCATCTTTGTCACTTTGGAAGCTGGAGTCGGTAAAAGCCTCGACCTGGAGGTCCCCACTACTGTAAACCAAGAAAATCTCCTTAATCCTTCTCAGGTACTTGAGAATGTTCTTTACCGCTATCCAATGCTTCTCACCCGGGTCAGACTGATACCTGCTTACTACACTAAGTGCGTAAGCTACATCTGGTTTGGTATATAACATCGCATACATTATAGATCCTACAGCCGAAACGTAGGGTATAATGCCCATGCAAGCCCTCTCTTCATCAGTCTTTGGAGACATCTCTTTGGAGAGGGATCCCGTAACAAGCGGGTAAATTACAGTGCTTGGAATCTTCCATACTAAATCTCTTTAGTACAGTGTCAATGTACCTGGACTGTGAAAGTCCCAATATTCTTTTGGATTTATCACGATAGATCTTAATCCCCAGAAGTAGGAGGCATCTCCCAAGTCTTTCATGGAGAATTTCTATGACAAGAAGAGCTTTACTGATTGTAGCATAGGGATATCATTCCCTATCAGTAGTATGTCGTCAACGTACAGAACGAGAAAGACTACTGCTCCTTCTACAATATTCCTATAAATGCATGGTTCATCTACATTTTTTATAAAGTCAAATTCTTTGACCGTCTCATCAAAGCAGATATGTAACATTTCAGAAAATATAAAATATTATTTTTGGAATTTAATATTAAAATATTATATTTCGCGAAAATTACCCGAATTTCGAATTTGGGGTTTTCGTAAAATGATATAAATATATACCAATAATTGTGAAATAATTAGAGATTAAAATGATTTATTCATTTAAAAATATATTTATTGGATTTGGTATTTTTATAATTAATTATATGCAAGTTTAAAATTAAACCCGATTAGTGTACTACTAATCGCGATTAAGCCAAATCCGCGTTTCTACAGTTTTCCATGGCTAGTGCACCATGTCAGGTTATATTTTAGTTACATGTTGTTTTAATTATGTTTGGTGTTATTTGTGAGAAGGGAAAAGAAAAGAAAAAGAGAATAGGGTAAAAGAGTGAATTATTGGAGAGAAAGAGTGAGAAATGAGTTGAGTGAGCGTGAGAATAAGAGAGAGAGAGAGAGGGGGGCAGCCATTCATTCATCCCCCATCTGTTTTTCTCATCATCTTCCTCCTCATCTCCCTCCACCTTCACCCCCAAGAATCATCTCCAAATTTTCATCAAAACCCTACCACCTCTTCATTAAAGTTGATCCCCACCTCATCCTTAACACTTTGGACCCATTAATGTTAGATTTTGGAGACTTTGGGAAGCTAGGTTTTTTCTTGAGTTGCCTAAATGAGGTATAATTCCTTTCATTTAGTTAGTTTTAAGTTTCTTTGTATCCCAGTTTAGTTAGAAGTTGATTTGGTTGGGTTATGCGATGTTTAGAAATTCCAATTTGAGGTTAGGGTTTGAGTTGTGTTGTGGTGATATGTGGTGGCTGTCTACAGACCTTAGTATTGATTTTGCTGGCCAAGACCTAGATTTGAAACCAAAATATGAACTTAGGAAATTGCCCATGTTGGTTTTGTGACATTTTAGTGGCCTACAGGGAATCTGGAGCAACCTGAGACGTTTCTGAGAAAAACAAACAATACCAGAGACCTATTTAAGACTCTAAGAGACCACCCTGAGAAGACGAACCCCAACGGAGCAGAATGGGCTGAGGTGGCCTGATTTTTAGGGCATGTGGCCGGCCCCATTGTGGTGATTGGTGCTGAAATTGGTTCTGTAGCTCACTTATCTCATATACTATCCCCTGTACTTACTAGTTTTGTCCCATTTTACCTGAGACTAAATCTGGGAGCTGTTGTGAGTGGTTTTGGTTATGTTTTCCGAGTTTCGAATGCTTGGTTTTGATGTTTGGATTTGTATTTGGTTGTTGGGCATTTGTACGTCAACAACAAGGGTTGTTTGATTGTTTTGCATGCGTAGGCTATAGGTTCTAACCTATGAGTGCACCGTGTGCCGTATTGGTTTTCCCGGATTTGATTTTAATAGCATTGCGACTGTGTATTTATTGTAGGTACCTTCGCGTGGATTCCGAGACGACGAAGCACATCGACTACGGCTGAACAAGGAGTTCCGCAGGTGAGTAGATCTATATCTACGGGGGAAGTCGGGTGGATGGCGTATAACACCCTTGCAAATTTTGATGGAAACCGATATATAAGATATGGTTAAGGAAACCTATATTAGGAAACTAGGGATATGGTTAAAAGGATAGTTAGAAGTGATATGATATGATTAATATGTGATGAAGAGATTTGAGATATCAATATGATGAGATAAGATGATACGAGTGGATACGATTGATATAAATTTATAGTGGCATGCTACGAGAACGTTATATACAATAAGATATGATATTTATGCAAAATAACAGAATATGAGATTTGATATGGATGTGGCTTAAGATATATCCATATTTATGAGAATAATGAGTGATATGTCGTACGAGACTTGAGATCCGTACCCTCATTGTCGTATAGGTCGATAGATCCCTATTTTTGTTAACTGTCACCGTACGAAGGATTACCGTACGCGATGTGAGTTACCGGACGGATGATCCGTGCTCGTGATTTGAGGATGATGTTCAATGATATTGTCGTATTGGATACTATAAGACTAAATAACCGACGTAAATGTGTCATCCGAACCATACATATTTCCAAACTGAAGAATCGTATGCATCTCTTAAATAGATACCTTAGGGACGTTACGGATTTTCAAATGATATCTTTTCCTTAAAAACACTGTAGCCCATACTTTCAAAACTATGATTCACATCTTTTAAAAACTGATCGTATGGTTCATGTGTAGATGTTAGATTAGATGTGTATGCTTATAGCATTTTGTTTACGATGTACCTTATCCTACGTTCATGTTATTCTCATTGCATTACGTATACCTGTGCTAGTACACCCACACCATTATCGATGATGCGTATGTTACACTTACACACATTTGCCGGCTCACACACTTTCATCATCGATAATTGCTATGTCACGTACACAGTAGAATTGCTGCATCATTATTCTATGTTGCATGATATACTTGCTATGCTCACATCATTATGATATGTCGCATGATATAATGATATTGTCAAATCACTGTTCCATGTTGCATGATATACGGATATGCTCACATTTCTGTTATATGTTTGCATACATCATGCTGTACGATTATACGTATTGAGATGCTGATTTCATGAGATTCTGGATTTGAGAACCGTTGTTATATTTCAAAGGAAATTATGTATTGTTTTAAAAACCCGGTTTCTCTTGATATGATATTTCGAGACGTCCACCATGAGTTTTCTCGGTTCTGAGTTTGGTTTTCGATACCCAATTCGAGGAGTAGAGGAACCGTCTGCGGGTACTTGGTGGACCTGGTATGGTACCCTGGGGCAAGAGAGAGATTTCGTGGGGATGACAATGAGCCTGGCAGGGAGAGCACTACCTACCGGTGATTTGTTGGACCTGGCGGTTATTCGGAGGATACCGACCGGAGTCATGAGATGGATATGAGGGCTGGCCAGAGTATGCGGCGTCTGAGATGAGATGGATTGGGCTGATCCGTACTGCCGGAGCCCGTGGTCCGATCCGGACAGACGATACGGAGCCTAAGATATGAGGATTTATGTGTCGATATTGGACACGGGTCTCATGATGTTTCGAGTGTCGATGTTGGACACTCAGGTTCCATGATCTAGATGTGTCGTTGATGGACACACGTTGATTTATATCCTTATATTTGCATGCACATGCTTTCATGATATTTACATGCATGATGTTGTTGTGTTATTGATGGACACGTAGATGTTAGCCATATGCGGATAGGCTTTGATTATATTGTTGGCACATATGCAGATACAGTCATCCTAGATATCATAGTATTACCCTTATAATATAGTTTACTTAGGAATCGTTGTTTTATTCGATTTCTACCTGATGATGTTTTCTACTCACGAGTTGGCGACTCACCCCCGTTGTACCACAGTTCTTGCAGGTTGACCGCATATATCAGTAGCGGCATCGCTGGCACATAGCTGCATTCGGGTGTTTGTCTTTGGTAGGTGGTACATATTGGATCGTACCCCTCTTGTATTTATTATTCCAGTTGTATCTAGTTAACTCCATCAAATCAGAAACTAGTATTTGTATAATTAGTGAGACTTAGCAAGACTTATAGTTGCGAGACTTAGAGCGATGGGTTTTATGTTCGCTTGTTGGGTTGATGTCTTGCTTTATTCATCATTCTTTGTGTTGATCTTCGCCGTTGGGCATCGTATACATATATTCTGTCTTGCGTGGTTGTGATTCCGCAGATTGGCGAAGAGCTAACTCCCGTTTGGGGATGCCTTTTATTGTTATCATGTATTTGTTGTTTTGGATCAAAATATACAAAGGAGGTGCTGCCCAAATTTTTAAAAGATGAAACATGTTTTTCAACTAATAAATTCCACTTGCATTTTCATATTCCACTATTTATGCATTAAGAAAACGTTTGATTTCGACATACCTTTATTTTAAAACTTCACCTTTTTTATTTTCTAAAAAGGGTTTAGATTTCCGGACTTCGGCTTACTTAATTTATGTTGCGCCTTTAGACGTTGTGTGAATTAAATGCCGGTCACGAACTAATATTTTCGGGTCATGACAAGATGTTCCAACTCCGCGATACTTGCTTTAATCCATAAATGGATTTAAGCAACTTGCATACTTTTCCGCTGCTCCCACTGTCTAAGAAACCTTCTGGTTGATCCATGTAAACACTTTCTTTTAAATGTCCATTTAGAAAAGATGTTTTTACGTCCATTTTCTAGATTTCATAGTCATGGAAGGCAGCAATGGCAAGTAGGATCCGAATGGATTTAAGTATAGCTACTGGAGAAAAGGTTTCATCATAGTCCAATCCTGGTCTTTGACGAAAACCTTTTGCAACGAGTCTAGTTTTGTAGGTTTCCACTTGTCCAAATGCACCAATCTTCTTTTTGAAGATCCATTTGCATCCAACTGGTTTCACCCCAGGAGGAGCAACATCCAAAGTCCATACTTTATTAGTGTACATGGATTCCATTTCGGATCTCATAGCATCCGGCCACTTCACCAAGTCTTTACTCGTGATAGCCTGCTGAAAATTAGTGTGTTCATTATCATCGATAATGCAATCCTCTCGATCTCCATCTACAAGAAACCTATAGAATCTCTCAGGCGGATGAGAAAGCCTACTAGATTTGCGGAGCAGCATTGGTTCGTCGGGCTCTATTGAAACCTGAGGTTCTACTGAGTTCTCGGCAGCAGTTTGGGGTTCTGGAATTTCTTCCAGTTCTACCGCGCTCCCACTAATTTTTTTTGCAAGAAATTCGCTCTCTAAGAAGAAAATGTGGCGAGCGACAAACACCTTTTGTTCTTCAGTGTGGTAGACAAGATATCCCCTCGAATGCTTGGGGTATCCCACAAACTTGCATAAAACAGATCGTGCCTCGAGCTTGTCCGGATTCTGCTTTTAACAAATGCTGGGCACCCCCATATCTTGAGATACTTAAGATATGGTCTCTTCCCACTCCACATTTCATATGGAGTGGTAGGCACAGACTTAGTCGGAACTCTATTCAATAGGTATGCAGCTGATTCCAGCGGAAAACCCTAGAAGGAAAGTGGCAACTCAGCACTACTCATCATTGAACGCACCATGTCCAGTAGCGTGCGATCCCTCCTTTCTGATAGACTATTATGTTAAGGTGTATACGGAGAAGTAAGCTGAGAGAGAATTCCATTCTCTTTTAAGTATTCAAGGAAACTGGTACTTAAGTATTCTCCACCTCGATCAGATCGAAGAGTCTTGATGCTTTTCCCAGTCTGTTTCTCCACTTCATTTTTATACTCCTTAAATTTCTCAAAGGTCTCGGATTTATGCTTCATTAAGAACACATGTCCATACCTTGAGAAATCATCAGTAAAAGTGATGAAATAGGAGTGACCGCTTTGTGCATGTGTAGACATCAGACCACATACATCGCTGTGTACAAGTCCCAAGAGCTCCGTGGCTCTTTCTCCGTGTCTTGTGAACGGAGAGTTGGTCATCTTTCCTTTGATACATGATTGATAAGTTGCATATGATGAATATTTAAACGGATCTAAATATCCATCTTTATGCAACTTAGTCAACCTTGTTTCATTTATACGATCAAGTCTACAATGCCATAGGAAGGCTTGGTTTAAATCTGGAGCCTTTCTTTTGAGTTTGTTTTGGATATTGAAAACTTGAGATTGATTAAGTATGTATATGTCGTTTTCCAGTATGTCAAACCCAATCATTTCTTGATTTAGGAGAATGTTCATAACATTTCTTTCAAGTGCAAAATTATATCCTTCATTAGACAATAAAGATACTGATATAATATTACATAGCATACTGGGAATACAAAACAGTTGTACAACACCAAAATATGCCCACTAGTCAACCCCAGGTGATAATCGCCCACTGCAACAGCATCTACATTTGTTCCATTGCCAACCTGGAGGGTCATATCACCTGCCTTCAATGCTCTACGGTTTCTCAAAACCTACAAAGAATTACAGATGTGAGAACCAGAACCGGTATCAAGTACCCATGATGTAGAGTTTACTGAAAAACAGTTTTCGATTATAACACATCTGAAGCAGAAGCAGCAGCTTGCTTCATGTCCTTGGCTTTAAAAGCCATGTAATCCTTTTTCCAGTGCCCCTTCTTGTGACAATAATAGCACTCACTCTTGTCCTCTTTTACTCTCCCCGTCTTGTTCGTTCCCCGCACCTTCTTGACTCCATCTTTCGGTTTGGTGGCGTTCATCTTCTTCTTCCTCTTAGCTTTCACTTTGGATTTAGAGGAGGATGATTGGTCAACATACAGAATGGGTGTCTTCTCTTTTTTCAAGGATCTCTCTTCTACCCTCAACATGTTGAGGAGCTTTGGAAGATCAGCTTCCATATCGTGCATGTTGAAGTTCAGCACGAACTGAGAGAAGGTGTGTGGAAGGGACTGCAAAATCAAGTCAATGTATAACTCATTTTCTAGCACGCATCCCAGGTTTGCGAGTTCCTAAATGAGGCTGATCATTTTTAGGACATGCTCTCCTATAGGTGATCCTGGAGCTAACCTCATCTTGAATAGTTTCCTTGAGGTCTCGTATCTTGCGATACGAGAGTGTTCTCCATGCAATTCCTTGCAATGGAGAAAATGGATTTAATATCCATACTTTCGTGCTGTTTCTGCAGTTCATTATTCATAGACGCCAGCACGATACACTTAGCTTTCTCGTAGTCCAGATCCTATGTTTTGCGGACCTCTTTGTCCGCAACTGAGGAATCTGATTCTGGGACGGGGGGCGCAGTAGTGGTGGTGACATATGTAACTTTGTCATAAGTCAGTGCAATATTGACGTTCCTCAGCCAATCCTTATAGTATGGCCCAGTCAGTGTATTTTTTCAAGTAATAGTTTTAGTCCCGTCATAGTAGCTGCCAGAGAGAGAGAGAGAGAAAACAAACACTCAGCATATGCTCTTGCATGTTTAGATTGGTTATTAGTTTATCTAAACAGGATGGCTCCCACTGTTTCCTTAAATTCTTCTTCAAACCCCTAAAAGAAGAATTAGTCAGGATTAATCGCACATCACAATACTTGCTTAACCTTTCAGCCAGGCTAGTGTCGGTACTTCGAGGGAGGTTTTCCAACGCTTTCGCGAAGTTCCTTAATTATATAATCTCTTTTCCCTGGAGGTGTAGCCCCACTAACACCGTTCTAGACACCTACTTGGTTTATAGCATTGACTGTTAAGTGAGAAAATTTCCCGAGAGTAATCCTACTCATCAGTGGGATCGGGATCCAACTATCATTGTATGATGACCTAAATGGAAGCCACTCTAGTCACCACACTCCAGAAGGTATGCTAAATCTGCAAGTTTCCTTTATTTTTGAAACTCCCGATGTGATTTTTACCCCAAGCTCTTATGACCTTGACGTAGGCCAACAAATCATAAGATGCAATTCAAGTTCTACCAGTCGTTGTCCTGATTAATTTAGATCCATCCATACTCGCCCTTGACGTAGGACAACAAGGCTATACGACTGTCCTAAACTAATGTATCTATCTATGCAACAAATAAGCAACACATTGCTACCATTCACTATGCCTTGACGTAGGCCAACAAACATAGCATGAATACGATATGTTGTTTATTTGAAACGACGGAGAGCTACAGCTGGTTTTTGGCGAAACCGTTTATGTAATGAACTTGATATAACCGAAAGAACCATGATAGCTTTTTTTCGTAAAAGGAGTGGTTTAGGCTCCGTATTTAAAATTTGCTTTTTGAAGAAAACCTAGTAGTTTTGAAATTGTTCCAACGATTTAGCTTAGATTTGTTTTCATTGCATTAATGAATTAATGTTGTCCCATCAATTAATCCTATCATTGCAAAAAGAAATGAAAATACAACGTACGCTTATACCATCCGCATTCGCCATGGGACCTGTCATCACCCGTTAGGTTACTTAACTAACGACAGAACGGGGGCTGGACTAGCGCGGGTGCAAAACATAAGCAACGCCTACTAAATATCATATATAGAAATATACATTCGTCTTACGCAATAATAGGCATTCCAGATCACAGATGAACATATTGGATATACTAGGAATTCCGCGCTTCGTTTAAGCCCATAACGAAAGACGGATTCCACGGTCGTGATGAATAGCCAAACCCCACCCTAGACCCCTACAGGTACGGAAAACTACCCGCCAAATTCCCGAAGTGAAGCAACCTCACTCAACAAAGTGAGTAGGCCACTCGGCACTTCAAAGAACCCAGTAGTTTGTGCACCCCTCCTTGGGTCTATCCTATACCGATCTAGTCAGTCCGGGACAAATATCGACTCCCTATACCGGGAGAGACAAATCCCCAACAGTCGCTCACTGCCTCCATGCGGCTCGGGACTGTACCTAACTAAAACCTGTTTGCATGACTCCTTTGAGCCGTGGTAGGGTAGTAATCAAAGCACAATGGGAACTCACATGAAACAAATGATGACCTCAAGTCGACAGACTATCTGCATACATGTCACCAGAGAACTGCTTTCTGACGCTAGGTATAATACCATCTAGTCAGTCCTCGGCGAGTCCAGTCCAGTGAACTCACACCCAGTGAGCATCTGTATACAATCTTAGGTGCACATCACCAATGGCCGCGGGATCAATCCATCGCTCGTCAGGGTCTAGATATGTATACACTAGTCTACTTTGAAGTATCGATACCCAGTCTCAATACTCCTAAGACCAGGGACATTGAAGGATGTGCCTATTGACCACCCAGCTCCCACAAGTATGACTGCCATCACAATGCTGGTAGTCAGGCAAATATCCTACGGGTTTTATCAACATGTACACAATATATGAAATAAAAAGTAAAATATATCACATGTTAAGATAAAGACAAATCAAATAACATACTATCATATCGAGTAAGATTGTCCTGTACATACATATCCCTAGCATCCTATACAATGAAGCCCTCTAGGACACATATATCCAACACTATTTATAGAAGAAGAGAAAAATCAATTTGTTGAGAAAATCTCTCATTGAGAAATTATGATTGATTTCGTAATCTATCAAAATGGTCTTAAAAATCAACTGGTGAATTTTATTCTCCATTGGATTTTTAATCCAAAGGCTCTTTGTTTAACAGAATAAATTTCTTTTTTGTTTTAATAAAATTAGTAAAATATTTTCCTGAGATAGAATTTTATTCTATCATATGAATTTCTAGTTAGTTTAACAAGATCAAGAAGATATTTTTCTAACATAGAATTTTATTCCATCAGATGGTTTAATTGGTGATTTTATAATCACCGTTGGATTTTTTATCCAAGAGTTCTCTGTTTAACAGAGAGGATCTTTCTGGTTTGAGAAATATCAAGGAAATATTTCCCTCAAATAGCATTTAATTCCATCATATAGAATTTAATTCTATAAGATGATTTAATTGGTGATTTTATAATTACCGTTGGATCTTTGATCCAAGAGTCCTCTGTTTAAAAGAGATGATCTTTCTAATTTGAAAAAGATCTGGCAAATATTTCCCACAAATAGAATTTAGTTCTAACATTGGATCTTTCATCCAATAGAGAATGTCTTCCTTATTTAGAAAGATCGGGAGGATATTTTCCCTAATAAAATTTTAGTTCTATCTTTTGATGATTTTTAATCACCATTGGATTCTTGATCCAACGACTCTCTATTTAATAGAGAATATTTGATCACAGAGATATTTTTTCTCTAATAGAATTTAATTCTATTATTTGATGATTTATTATCACCATTGGATTTTTGATCCAACGGCTCTGTTTAACAGAGAATATCCCAGATTTTAGGGAAATATTCCCAATGTAGAATTTAATTCCACCCTTTTTAATTTGGTCGTTGACACTCACGTGCCATGCACGTGGGCGCCGACGCTCACGTGCTATGTATGTGGGCACTGCCTAAGAATTTAATTCTTTTATAAATAATCACTCACATGCTTTGCACGCCGACGCTCATGTGTGTTCCACGTGAGGCGCTACTATAGGATTTAATCCTAACAGAGGCTGGCGCTGGCGCTCACGTGGGAAACATGTAAGGACCCAATATAGGATTTAGTTCTATCTGAGGCGGTACTTACTGTTAGTTGTACGTATGCCTTAGAGGCCATTGTTGTACATGATTGTATATTATTATGGATGCTTGGACATATATAGAGAGGAATTTCTTGCTCAATATGATAGTATGCTATCTGGTTGCTCTTTATCTTAATATGTAGACTTGTATTGTGATATTGTGTTTCTCACATGTTGATAAAGCCCTTAGGATGTATACTTGACTACCAGGATTATGATACAGATCATACTAGTGGGGCCAGGGTAGTCCACAAGTTCATCCTTTAATTGTTCCTAGTCGAGAGTGTATCGAGATGGGGCATCGATATTCCGGAGTAGACTAGCGTATACGCTTCTTGACCCATTTGATGGGCGATGGATGATCCCATATCTATTGGTGTTTGACATCAACGATGGTATACGGATGCTCAGTGGAGACTGGGTACACTGAACAGGAGTCGCCGAGAATTCCTAGATGGTATTATACCTGATGTCAGATAGCAGTTCTCTGGTGACACTGGTACAGATTAGTCTGTAGACCCAAGATCGTCATAGAGTCTTGTGTGATTCCTACTGTACTTTGATTTCCACCTTACCACGTTCAAGAGAGCGTGCAAAACGGTTGTTTTTGGGTACAGTCCCGAGTCACATGGAGGTAGTGAGCGATAGGAGAGGTTTCATCTCTCCCGGTATTGGGGGTTGATGTTGTGTTGTGCTCGATTAGCCATAACAGGAAGTCCCTGGCCAGGGATGATACTGAGATTTACTGGTAAGTGTTATCAGTAGTTTCTCGACCCGCTATGAGCCTCACATCGGCATTATTTATCAAGTTACTGGGGTCTGACGTTTACCACCCCTAGACTCGATATGCGACATATCAGACGAAGAGACCGGACTGTACGATAGTGTTACTTATTGGATTCACGGGAGTATGAGCAGGCTTACTTGTTGATCTTTTGATCGCTCAATACCCGGGTAGCCGTTACGTCCAGCTAGTACCGCTGACGGCTTGTGGATGGCTGATATGATCATCACCTATTGCCGGCGTATTAACGAGTCTTTAAAGTCCTACACAGAGGTTTCCTGGCTCAAGAGAAACGAAGTAGGGCACATATGTGATATGTGCGAGACCGAGATTAATACATGTATATGATATCGTATTCTAATCTCGCGATATGTGATATCGATCGGTTATATGTGATATAACCGGGTTATTGAATCAAGTGTTGATTCGATAAGTTGATATTAAATGATATTAGTCGGTTGTATGCGATACAACCGGGTTATTAAATCAAATGTTGATTTAATGATCTAATGTATAATTATATATTTGATATATTAACATACATTAACTAATATTAGCTCAGTTAAGAATTTATTTTCTCTTTATACATTTAATATATATGTGATATATGTTAATGTATTTATTTTGTGTTATGCTAGATTGGACTTAGGTGTATGAGACTCATACCATACTTAAGATAATGTGGGGATTTAATTATTAGGGGAAAATCAAAATTAGGTGGAAATTAGTCATGGCTTGAAGCTTGGAGAAGCTTGTGGAAACCATTGACTTAGTCTACTAATTTTGTTTTATTTTAGATATTTATTATCCCAACCTTTATCTTTAGCCTTAATTAAGTCTCTACATGGGTTATATATGATATTTTCTCACCCATGGTTCACACTTGATCATTCTTGAGATTCTTCTTCATCTCCTTCTTGCTCTCTAGCTTCAAGTGAGGTGAAGAAAAAGAGTGAGAAAAATTATTCTAAAGTGAGAAAAATTCCTACTTCACCAATCTATACTAGACTAGCTATTTAGTATAGGTTGTTTGCTTCACTAATTCTCAATTAGTGAAGAGGTAGCTTGAGTTGGAAATTCCTCGACGTAGATTATCTTCGGCCTCGAAATTCTTCAAGCAAGCTTGTTCCTTTCGCTAGTGGAGCCTTACGAGAGTCCGGGAGACCGCTACTTGGAGCGAAGGGACTACTACACGGAGCTTTAGAAGTGAAGGACCGGTCTATAAAGGTTGTATTCCTTGTTCACTTAGAGTAAAGTTGTTTACTTGTATAGCTTAACCCTAATTCTCTAGTTAGATCCTTGGTTTGGGTTGCTTAGCTCTCAAGAATTTTTAAAATTGCATGCTTGATGCCTTATAAAATATAGTGAGAGTGCTAAGGAACCCTTCAGTAGTATCAGAGCCAAGCTAGAGAATTATACGATGTTAGTAGAATTACGAAATCGAAACAACTCCGAAACTTACGACCCAAAAACCCTTATTTCTGTTGTTTTGAAAAAGTCGTTTAAATTTTTTTTAAACAGGTGCAGAATGTTACATATGATGTAACTAGAACACCGTAGAAAAATGAGCCCCAAATAACATGTTCTGGCCGGCAAGATTACCATGATAACCGGCATGGCCGGTCCATTTGTTAAGTTTGGACTTGCATTTTCTGTGGTGTTCTGGTCCTTGGGTTTTTGGGTTGCAGATATTGTTTGTTTTTGCTAAGATTGCATGTGATGTTATTTTTCTGTAGTGGCAATACGGAGTTTTTCGTAGTCGTATTTTAACATTGTTTCGGATTTCATATTGATATGTGATAAAATATTTGGAATCCACAATAATTAGTTTTGTGAAAACTAGTTTGAATTTTGTAAACCTAGCAATTTAGTCTCATTTGATCGGTTGCCAAGGGGTTTTGATATGGATCAAAACTCTGTCTCAATCACATAGTGTTCGCGGATACTCACCGGGTAACATTACTAGATAGCCATGTCCCATTGCCCCGACCAAGTGACTGTAGGAGAACCCTGTTGCCAAAAGTATCCCCCTGGGTGCTCGCGGCCGCGGTGTTCTGCCTAAGTGCACTTCGTCGACGGCATCAGGAGTGCGGTCGTCTACTAAAGTTTCCGACGAGCATTCGATCAGGATGTCAGGAATCTTCTTGAATTGCCCTACTGATTATTGAAAAGTGTTTTCAATATCGAGACTAAAATGCGGGGTTTATAAGGTTAGGCATGAAATTAGAATATAAGATATTCCGGGTTTATGATGTTTAAGGAATTCATATGGTTAGGCATAAAATCTGAAGTATGTGATATTTCGGGTTTATGATGTCTAAGGTGGTTGCGGATTCCAATTGTTGTAGTTTTCACTTTCTTTTCTGCGACCGTAAGAATATATATGGAGTATCGCCGGTTTCGTTGCTATATGTCAACGACAATTGGGATACGCATGTTTACTTACGTTGATGACATGTGATGTTATGTGTTGCTGTGATATGTTTGTTAGGAATATGTATGCCCTAGAGGCCATTATTGTACATATGATATCTATTATAGTGGATGCTTAGACATATATATAGAGGAATTTCTTGCTCGACATGATAGTATGCTATCTGGTTACTCTTTGTCTTAACATGTTGACTGGTATTCTTTATTGTCTTGCTCTCACATGTTGATAAAGCCCTTAGGATATGTACTTGACTACATGGACTATGATGAGATCATACTAGTTAGGCCAGGGTGGTCCAAAAGTGTAGGGTTCCTAGGCACACTCAAGAGGTTCCACAAGGCATCAACCATGCCAAATTCAAAAATTTAGGTGCCGAGAAACCCTAATATAACTAGAAATTAGGCGAAACTACAAGCTACTAAACTGCTTTAGTGCTAAGTGAAAGGGCTACAACCTTTGTAGATCCGGTCCTCCACTTCCTTAGCTCCGTGACGATGTCCCTTCGCTGTGATCATCGGATCCCGGACTCTAGCGTCGGTTTCATCGGAGAAATGGGCGGGCTAGGTCGTCGACTTCGATGCCGAAGATGATCTACGTCAAGGCAACTCAAGATCAAGCTCCATCTTCACTTGGTCATAGAACTTGTGAAGATAACACACTCTACTACATGGCAAGTGGTAGAGGATGAAGAAATAGGAAGTGGGTTCACTTTGGATTTGGATTTCTCACTCTTTTTCTCATGGCACCATTGAAGGTAGCAAGGTTTCTTCTTCTTGAAGAAGAAGAAGAAGGAAGAATATGATAAGAATAATAAAATCAATTGATGAATACTAATAAATCAAGTGATCTTATCATAATGCAACCATGGGTTAGTGTAACAAGTGTAGAGACTAAATTAGGGTTTAGGTGAATGGTTAGGTTAAGGAAAGAAACAAAATGGTCAAAGCTTCATGAAGCTTCAAGTAAAAAACAAAAGAATCCACTATTTTGTTTCTTGCCCAAAAATAAATAAATAAAACAAATAATAATTAAGTAAAGATAACAAAACCCTAACCATTAACCTAAACATGGTTCAAAGCATATACACACCCAAGTTTGCATGTATCATCAAACATGATACAAACTAGTGCACAAACATATATCATATATACAATGTGCACATTCAAGTGAGAAAATAATCTTAAGTGAACCAATACTAGTTAATGTAAAGTAATATATCAAATATATAATTATACATTAAATCATTAAATCAACACTTGATTTAATGATCCGGTCATACTGCATATAACCGACTAATATCAATAGTAACAACTTATCGAATCAACACTTGATCCAATAACCCGGCTATATCGCATATAACCGATCAATGTCACAAATTGTGAGAATCGAATACAGTATCACATACTGGTATTATTCTCGGTTCCGCACATATCTCATATGCGCTCCTATTTCGTTTCGCTTGAGCCAGGAAACCTCTGTGTAGGACTCTAAAGACTCGTCAATACGCCGGCAGCAGGTGATGATCATATCAAACACCCAAAGGCCGCAAGCGGTCTGCTAAACGTAACGGCCACCCGGGTATTGAGCGATCAGAAGATCAACGAGCAAGCCCGCTCACACTCCTGTGAATCCAACCAGAAACACTTACCGTACAGTCCGGTCTCGTTGTCTGATATGTCGCATATCTCGCCTAGGGGTGGTAAACGTCAGACCCTAATAGCTCGATAAGTCGTGTCGATATGAGGTCTATAACAGTTCGAGAAACTACCGGTAACACTTACCAGTAAATCTCAGCAACCCTGACCAGGGATTTCCGGTTATAGCCAATCGAACACAGCACAACATCAACTCCCTATACCGGAAGAGACGAATCCCCTCCTATCGCTCATTGCCTCTATGTGATTCGGGACTGTACCCAAAAACCACCGTTTTGCATGCCCTCTTGGACGTGGTAAGGTGGAAATCAAAGCACAGTGGGAATCACACAAGACTCTATGATGATCTCGGGTCAACAGACTACTCTGTACCAGTGTCACCAGAGAACTGCCATCTGACGTAAGGTATAATACCATCTGGGAGTTCTCGATGAGTCCGTCCGGTGTACCCAGTCTCCACTGAGCACATGTATATCATCTCTGATGTTAAACACCAATGGATATAGGATCATCCATCGCCCATCTGTATGGGTCGAGAAGGTATACGCTAGTCTACTCTGGTATATCGATGCCCCGTCTCGATACACCCACGACTAGGGACCTTGAAGGATGTACTTATGGACTACCATGTCCCCACTAGTATGATCCGCATCATAGTCCAGGTAGTCAAGTACACATACTAAGGGCTTTACCAACATGTAACAGAGAGACAATCAGTGTACACGTTAAGATAAAGAGCAACCAGATAGCATACTATCATGTCGAGCAAGAAAGTCCTCCCTATATATGTCCAAGCATCCACTACAATATACATCCTATGTATAGTAATGGCCTCTAGGGCATACATATAACTAACAAAAAGTACATCATTTAATCAGTTCCTAGTTGTGGGAATATCGAGATTAAGGCATCGATATTCCAGAGTAGACTAATGTGTACGCTTCTTGTCCCTTAAAGGGCGATGGTTGATCCCTAAAGGGCGATGGTTGATCCCATAACCATTGGTGTGACATCAAAGATTGTACACAAGTGCTCATTGGAGAATGGGTACATTAAACAGGACTCACCGATGACTCCTAATTGGTAGTATACCTATCGCCAGATAGCATTCCTCTGGTGACACCGGTACATGGTAGTCTGTAGACCCGAGATCTTCATAGAGTCTTGTGTGGCTCCCACTGTGCTTTGATTTCCTCCCTACCACGGCTCAAAGGAGTCATGCAAACAGGTGGATTTTGGGTACGGTCCCGAGTCACATGGAGGCAATGAGAGATAGGAGGGGTTTCGTCTCTTCCGGTATAGGGAGTTGATGTTGCGCTATGCTTGATTGGCTATAACTGGAAATTCCTGGTCAAGATTGCTGAGATTTACTGATAAGAGTTATCAGTAGTTTCTTAAACTGTTATGAGCCAAACATTGGCATGACATATCATATTACGGGGGTCTGACGTTTACTACCCCTAGACATGATATGCGACATATCAGACGAAGAGACCGGACTGTACGGTAGTGTTACTGATAGGCTTCATGGAGAGTATGGACGAGCTTGCTTGTTGATCTTCATATCGCTCAATACCCGGGTAGCCGTTACGTCCAGCTAGTACCGCTGACGGCTTGTAGGTGACTGATGTGATCATTACCTACTGCTGGCGTATTGACGGATCTTTAGAGTCCCATACAGAAGTTTCCTGGTTCAAGCGAAACGAAGTAGGACACATATGTGATATGTGTGTGGGCCTGATTAAATACGAGTATGTGATACCGTATTGTAATTTGGTAGTTATCTGTTATCGGTTGCGTTATATGTGATATAACCAGATTATCGAATCAAGTGTTGATTTGATAATGTGATAAGAAGATAAATGATATTAGTCGGTCATATGTTATATAACCGGATTATTAGATCAAGTGTTGATTTAATAATGTGATATTTATTATATGTGATATAATTATATCTTGACTAATATCATTAGCTCACTAATTGCTTTATTAAAGTATATACATATATTAATGTTTGATATATATATATATATGAAGCATGGCATACGATTTCTATTTTTGTGAAAAATAGAAATGAGGTGGAAAATGAGGAGACTTTGTGAAGCATGGTGAGGCATGGGCTTTTATTGCTTGTTTATTTATCTTGACTCACTATTCAAGCATGGTTGCAATTTTATATTGCAATAATTCCATGCTTGAATGAGTGGGGGTCAAGGCTAGCCATTCACTTCACTTCATTCCACACTTGTGGCATTTTCTAAAGTTGCTCTCTTGAGTTCATGCCTTAGCCATTTTTGAGTTCTTGCTCTCTACAATTTTCTTCACCTCACCTCCAAGTTCAAACCTTCACATATGATGTGAATCATTGAACTTGTGAGAACCCTAGTGGGCAAATCAAACCCCTACTTCATCATCTCACATTAGATTAGCCATTTGATTTTGTGTGTTGCCTTCACTAATGAGATTAGTGAAGGGTTAGTTTGAGCTAGTGGACTTCGGATGGATCGTCTTTGGCACGAAGATCATGAAGGAGGTTCTTTCATCTTGAAGAGGAGCCTAGTAGAGTCACGTGGACTGCAACCCGGAGCTAGAGAAGAGAATGACTCGATCTATAAGGGTATAACCTTCTTTCTTAATCTCTAGTTGTATGTATCAAACTTAAAACCATAATCAACTAGTTAAAGATCTTGTTTAGTCTAACTTAGCGCCTATAAAAATTTGAATTTGGCATGCTTGATGTCACTTGGACCTCATGGTGGTTCTAGGATAGACTTTTATGGTATCAGAGCCTAAGCTAGAAGATTAGATGATGTAATTAGAATCACGAAACCGAAAAACTCCAAAACACCCGAACCCAAGATCACAGTTTTTGTCCTTTTTAAAATGATCTGTAAATTTTTTTTAAGTAACTACAGAATGTTTTATGTGATACAATTAGAACATTGAAAAAATTCGAGCCCGTTTCACCGGTTTTGACCCGGCGAAATCCCCTCAAAAACTGGCCTCACCGGTCATTTGATCTTTGTTTTGGCTCGAAACTTTTTGGTGTTCTGTGGACTTGATTTTGGGGTTTCAGGTATTGTTTGATTAGCACAGTTTGCATGAGATGTTAATGGTTATATTGGGGCTAATACGGAGTATTTCGTAGTCGTAATTGTTACGTCGTTTCGGGTTTAGTTTGATATGCATACAATTCTTAGAATCCTGAATAATTAGTTTTGTGAAAACTAGTTGATATATTGTAAATCTAGCCGTTTAGTCTCATTTGATCGATTGCCACGGAATTTTGATTTGGATCAAAACTCCGTCGCAATTGTATATAGTACGCGATCACTTAGTCGCGAATCTTGTTGAATTATCCGACATTTTATTGAAAAGAGTTTTCAATTTAAGACTAAAATGCAAGTTTTATAAGTTAGGCATGAAATCCGGAATATTAGATATTCCGGATTTATGATGTCTAAGGATATTGCGAATTCTAATTATTGTATTTTTCTATTTTCTTTTCTGCAACCGTAACTGTAATATGTGGGGTATCCCAATCTCATTGCTGTATGTCAACAAGTTTTAGGGATACACATATTTGCTTACGTTGATGATATGTGATATCATGTGTTGCTGTTGATATGATTTATTGGATCGTCGTGAAAGAATAGCCGAGGGGTTCTATGTGAGATGAGAGTTTTTATTTTTCATTCATGTAAAATCTGTATGTAATATTCTTTTATTGGGCACTTCCGGGTTGAGGATATTGTCACCACTGTTGTATATTATTTACTTTTCCGCATTAGGATAGACCCAAGGCGGGGAGCACAAGTAACCGGGTTCTAGAGTCCAGTGAGTGACCATCTCAAGGAGTTGAGACCGGGTCTCCTAACTCTAGAATTGGCATGGTTACTTATCGCTCTCATAGAGGTCTAGGGATGTGGGTTTGGCTATTCATCACGACTGTGGAATCTGTATTTTATATTACTGGCTAAATTTAAAACACGGATGTCCTAGTATATCCAATATTTCATATATTGCTTCTGCTGCTTGATTCTGTGATGTTGATCATATAACCGGGTGAGACGAATGTAATATTATATATATATGATATATAATAAACGTTGCTTATGTTTTGCACCCGCGCTAGTCCAGCCCCCGCTCTTCCGGTAGTTAAGTAACCTAACGGTGGATGACAGGGCCCCGCGACGAATACGGATGGCATAAGCGTACGTTCTATTTTCATTTTATTTTTCTGTAATGTTTAGGAAACATTAATTGATGGGACTTCATTAATGAGATTAATGAAAAGAAAGAAATCAAAAGATATTGTAGAATCAAATTTTCAAAAAGGGTAGCTCTAGTTTTTTGCTTTGCATAGTGGTATTCCTTGATGAATATCCAGCACCTCATTCGATGAGGAAAGTGCCGAGATCCCTTCACCGGGAGTGACCTCTTTAGCGAAACTAGTAAATGCTACAACCCACTCGGTTTTGTCTTTTGATTGCTTCTTTAGTTCTTACTTTGCATAGTGGTATTCAGGAATATCCAGCACCTCATTCGATGAGGAAAGAGCCGAAAACCCTTCACCGGGAGTGGCCTCTTTAGCGAAACTAGCAAAAGCCTAAAAACATTCCTTTTCAAAATCACTAGATTCTACAACGATTTCAAGTTCATTACGCTCATGGTTTTCTTAAAAACTTGTGTGGCCCTTCGTCATTTCAGATAAGTGTTATTTTAGTATTCGTGCTACGGTTGTTTGGCCTCCGTCAAGGCGTAGTGTGCGGTAGTTGATTAGTACTTATCTGCAGTATGTGATGCGATTGGATTAGGGTAGTCGTACGACGTTGTTTGGCCTCCGTCAAGGGTCGTGCAGGTAGGTCTAATTCAATCAAGAAATGAACGGGTTGAACTTGACTAGCGGCCTATGGGTTGTTTGGCCTCTGTCAAGGTCATAGAACGCTAGGGGTAAAAACTATTATCGGGAATTTCAAGTGTTGAAATTTGCAATGAGATTGCATACCTTCTATATGATAGTTGGATCCCGATACCCACTGCGAGTAAGAGTTACTCATGGGAGAATTTTGCACTTTACAATTAGCTAATCCAGTAGGTGTCTAGAAAGGTGTCAACGGGGTTATGCCTCTAGGAAAGCGAGGTTTATTTTAATTAGGTCCATGCGAAAGCACGGGGAACCTCTCCCGGAGTTCCGATACCTGCCTGGCCGAACGATTGGCAAACCTGTAGGGTGTAATTAATCCCAGCTAATCTTACCTTTTAGGGTTTGAAGGAAGATTTGATAAAACCAGTAGGAGCCATCCCGATTAGATAAGATAATAACCAATCTAATCTTGTAAAGAGCGCACGCTAACACGTTTCCTTCTCTCTCTCTCTAGGCAGCAACCAATGTCACATCTTAATCAAGATAATAATATGAATGTATTAACCAAACCCTCCTTTTATACAGGGATAGGGAAGGTTGGTCCCACCCCATCTTATGACTGTCATAAGTCTGAGCAAGGGATAAGGGAATATCAAGATTCCCGTGCCACCCGTACGAAGAAACAACATGTTGATGCATCTTCTTCGGGTGTGTTCATTACCGAGAATTGTTTCTCAGTTTGTTCTACGTCCTGAGTATTGGATACCGGATCAGGATCCCACGTATGTAATTTGTTACATGGGCTATAGAAAGGTAGAGAACTGGGAAAGGGTGATAAATCCCTAACAGTAAGGAATGGTGCAATTGTTGCAGCCAAGGCTATTGGCGATTATCACTTTGTATTACCAACTAGTAATACATTGATTCTGAACGACTGTTACTATGTACCAAAGATGATGTGCAACATTATATTGGTTTCTTTGCTAACTAAAGAATGATATAATCTCACATTAGAGGATAATGTTATGAACATTTTCCAGAATCAAGTGTTGATTGGATCTGGTACGTTATGTAACGGTATATACGTTCTTAATCAAAGTACGGTTCTTAACATACAAAACACAAACAAGAGGAAAAGTTCAGAAATGAACGAAGCCTTCTTGTGGCACTGTAGACTAGGTCATATCAAAGCGACAAGACTGGCTAAGTTGCATAAAAATGGATATTTGAATCCGTTCGAATTTTCATCTTATGAAACTTTCCAGTCATGTCTCAAAAGAAAGATGACCAAAACTCCGTATACTGGACACGGAGAAAGAGCTTCGGAACTCTTGGGACTCATACATAGTGATGTATACAGTCCTATGTCTACACATGTCAGAAATGGTTTCTCGTACTTTATTACATCCACCGATGATCTCTCAATGTTCGGATATGTGTTTTTGTTGAAACACAAGTCTGAAACTTTTGAGAAATTCAAAGAATATAAGTGCGAAGTTGAAAACCAGACAGGCAAAAGTATTAAAATCCGACGATCTGATCGGGGAAGTGAATACTTGAGCGGGGAATTCCGAGACTATCTAAAAGAGAATGGGATTCTCTCTCGGCTTACTCCTCCGTATACATCACAGCACAACGGTGTATCAGAGCGGAGGAATCACACCCTATTAGATATGATGCGCTCTATGATGAGTACTGCTGAGTTGCCTATCTCTTTTTGGGGTTATGCGCTTGAGACAGCTGCATACCTATTGAATAGAGTTTCGACCAAATCAGTGCCTACCACTCTATATGAGATATGGAATGGGAAGAGGCCATATCTTAATTTTATTCAGATATGGGGTTATCCAGCTTATGTGAAAACACAAAATCCGGAAAAGCTCGAGGCAAGGTCAGTTCTTTGCAAATTTATAGGATATCCCAAATATTCGCGAGGGTATATCTTCTACCACTTCGTGGAACAAAAGGTGTTTGTTTCTCGACATGCCACCTTTTTATAAAAGGGATTTCTTGTTAAAGAAATTAGAGACAATGAGGTAGAACTGAAAGAAGTTCCAGCAGCACAGACTACAACTGAGGATTTGGTGAAACCGGAGGATCCAATAGTACCCAACGAATCCCAGCCACTCCGCAGATCTAGTAGGGTTCCTCTTCCATGATATAGCCAGAGGGTTTCGTAGACAGTGGGAGCAGCAGAAAGGTGTGCAAGATGCTTAAATCTTTTATGCCCCGCTTCCCGGTGTACGGTGAAGGGGACGCGGCGAGACCGCTACGTATTTACTCAGAAGTAAACACGCTAAGCGTATCTAAGCAATATAAAATAAAATTGTACATAAGAGACAAAATGTAAATAAACAATAACTTTATTTATTAACATTCTTTTTACAATACAACTGAAAAGTAAATACATGGAATGAAAGCAATGCCTAAACGGTGGCATAACAGAAATGTAAAGGAAATGTAATGTACAAGTGAACTAGAGCTCTGGATCTTCAGTAAACTGGTCCAAGTCTTCGCTGCTGGGCTCGATCTCCAGTGAGTCCGAAATATCTGACGGCATTCCAAAGAAGAAGAAAGAGAATGTCTTCAGCGAACAAATCGCTCGATAAGTCCCGTAAATAGATAAGAATGGAATAGACAGAATAAAGAGTATATTGTTATAATGTTGTATTTAGTGTTAATGCTGTTGTTTGTAGCTTAGTACAGAAGAGGCCAGTGTATACGAGAGGAGTCTCACTATACCAGAGACTACGGTATATGGAGTACAAGGAACCGTTCAGCCATGGTACAACGGCAATGGAGATTCAGGTTAGGTGTCTTATAGTTGCAGTCTCGTGCCACTTCTAACACCTTCCGTACCAATCTACCCCTTATAAACCCCGCGATGTCTTGATTGTATTGATTGTATTGTATTGTCTTGTAAATTGTATTAATGGATGAATTACCGAAACCATGATATCAGTAGTGGAACAGATATAATGGATGAACATGTAAATGGAGTATATCCATGGTTCGGTTCAGTGAATACAGATTGATATAGATTAAATAGATAGATTCATATTAAATCATGTTGAATTGTAGTTTGTACTTGAATTACATTCAAGTCAAATTGATTAGATTGAGACTTAGTCTGAGTCAGACACTTTAAAATGAACTTGAAATCCTGATTGTTTTGATATTATCGGTAACTACTGCGCATGGACGGCAGGATTTGTGTCTTTTCAAAGACAATTACCGTATTGATAACACCGTTTGTTAATTTTTTTACCTTAAATAGGCAAGCAACCATATCTCCGACTCGCTGAGGCTCAAAAGACTGATTCCGCTTAAACCTATGTTTACTAGGGTCCTTATTGTAATTTAGTATAACTTGAGGGGGTTTTATGTAAAATAATTTTATTATACTTTTAAAATATACCTCAAGTATTTAATTATCGTCTTTAGAGTTTTCATAGATGTTTCTTTTATTCAATGTGAAGTTTCTAGTGAATATGACCTAGTTTTTAAAGTATAAGGTATTTATTTGAAATATTGGAATTGTATGGTATTTTCTTGTAAATGGGATGTTTTTCTTGAATTTTGGAAATGTGGAATATTATAAATATTAAAAATATATATTTTGATATTAATTAAATATATATTTATTGATTAAAAATATAAGTTTTATTTATAATAGAAATCACTTTTTCCAAAGAAAAATGTATTAAAAATCTTTCGAGATCGTATGCTCCTTGCGGAATTCTGCATCTCACTCTACTAGGCCCGAGGATGTGCAATAATCCACACCATACCGAATGGGTTTCTTAAGAGTGGGTTGTAGAGGCGCAATTGCAAAGATTTGTTAAATACACTTTTTATAGAAAAGGTTTTATAAGTTGAAAGTAGTTATATGTAAAGTCGTATTTTTCCCAAATCTATGTTCCCAAATTCTATCGTGTTATGTTAGATATGTGTGTTGTGAGGAGGTAGGTCATTACCTCACGAGTTTTCTAAAGGTATAAAGGTATTATAGAGTTTATGTCGAAAACTAAAGTTTGTGGTATTTTAATGTAAAATTTCGATAAAAAATGCATATAACAATATTTTGTGATGAAACTTGTTAAAGATATTTATTAATGTTTAATGAACAATATGTGATAATATGAAGGTATATTGATTAAGAAAAATTATAGTTTTTAAAGAAAAACCGTATCGGAAGTCGGATTAACTCCGCTTCCGTCGGGTTTTAGAATTTAAAGTTTTCAGATTAGAGAATGAGAGGGGGAGGGGGACTTACTATTTTGTTGGACTAGAGGAGAGAGATGGGGTCCTAAAGAAAGCTTCGGGGTATCGTTTCGTCACCGGAATCTCCTCGGAAGTTCGTTGGAGCTTGGCCCTTCACTAACTCCACTTGTACACTAAGGACTTGAGAATTTTGTATAGTTTTTGTATAGGATTTTCAGTGTAAAGGGATGCAAAATGGAGTGGGTATTTATAGGAAAAATTAGGGTTTAGGAGGTGATGAAAATTCATTAAAAATATGCATTAAAATGAGGTTAAATGGGTATTTTATTGCTCTATGGATTAATTCAGAGTAAACAAGCAATAAGGGAGTAATGGGGTAGCTGAAAGGGTGCAGGGGGTAAAGTTTGGGGGCATTTGGGACGGGTGAGACCGACGTCGACGATTTTATTTCCCATGTCACCGGCCCAATTCTGATGGGGGGTGTTAGTTCTTGGGCCACGTGTCCCTATCGCTTCAATTTCCCTCGTGTTTATGTTTGTTTATTCTGTAACTTACCCTATTACGTGTGTTGCACGTGTAGCCTCTTGGGATTCTAAAAGGTTAAAAGAATTTAAAATAAAAAGATATTGTGGCTGATGGGATTTGAACTCTGGTGCTTTGGTTCAGCAGTGTAAGGTCTTACCAGTGAGCTACAAGCTCTTGCTTGCTATTCTAAATTTAATCAAATACTTATAGTACTCACAAGAATTGTAAATACCCCAAGTATACATTAACTTTTAAACAATTTTATATACACAAAATTTGGAGTTGTTACAAAATTTATCTACGGGTTAAAGCAGGCATCGCGGAGCTGGAAGATCTGTTTTGATGAAGCTATAAAAGAGTTTGACTTCATCAAAAATGTAGATGGACCTTGTGTATATAAGAAGGCTGTAGAGAGTAAGGTGGTCTTCCTCGTATTGTACGTGGATGACATACTCTTGATAAGAAACAATGTTCCTATACTACACTCGGTCAAGCTCTTCTTATCACTCAAGTTCTCCATGAAAGATCTTGGTGATGCCTCCTACATTCTGGGGATAAAGATCTATAAAGATGGATCTAAACGGATTTTGGGATTTTCCCAATCCAGGTAGATTGACACCATACTAAAGAGCTTTAGTATGGAAGATTCCAAGCGAAGTAATTTACCCGCTTGTTCAGGAATCACTCTCTCCAAAGAGATGTCTCCCAAGACTAAGTTGGAGAGGGCTCGCATGCAAGGGATACCCTATGCTTCGGCAGTAGGCTCTATCATGTATGCGATGTTATGTACCAAACCGGATGTAGCTTACTCACTAGGTGTAGTGAGCAGGTATCAATCAGATCCTGGGAAAAACCATTGAACAGCTGTGAAGAACATTCTTAAGTACTTAAGAAGGACTAAAGAAATGTTCTTGGTGTATGGTAACGGTGAACTCCAGGTGGAGTCCTTTACCGATTCGAGCTTACAGAGTGATAAGAACGACAGTAAGACGGTCTCGAGTTTTGTCTTTACCCTCAATGGAGGGACGGTGTGTTGGAAGAGTGCCAAGCAAGACACCGTAGCAGACTCGACGATGGAGGCTGAATACATCGCTGCCAACGATGCTGTCAAAGAGGCTGTTTGGATGAAGAAGTTCATTACTGAACTTGGTGTGGTTCCATCCACTGAGCATCCAATACCTGTATATTGTGATAACAATGGAGCGGTGGCTTTGGCCAAGGAACTCAGGTCCCATCAGAGATCCAGACATATTCTAAAGCGGTACACCTAATCAGGGAGATAGTAGATCGCCAGGAGATCAAGGTCAGGAGAGTTGACATGAAGGACAATGTAGCGGATCCACTCACGAAGGCCCTTCCCCAGATATAGTTTGAAAGACTTTTTGGGATACACATGGCCTTAGTGCAAATGGAAGATTGTTAGGAATATGTATGCCCTAGAGGCCATTATTGTACATATGATGTATATTATAGTGGATGCTTGAACATATATATAGATGACTTTCTTGCTCGACATGATAATATGCTATCTGGTTACTCTTTGTCTTAACATGTTGACTGGTATTCAAAATCACTCAATTCTACAAAGATATTAAGTTCATTACACAAAAGGTTTTCTTAAAACCCGTCGTAGCTCTCCGTCATTTCAGATAAGTATTGCTTAGTATTCGTGCTACGTTTATTGGTCTGCGTCAAGGCGTAGTGTGCGGTAGTTATTTAGTGCTTATCTGCTGCATATGATATGATTGGGTTAGGGTAGTCGTGCGACTTTGTTGGCCTGTGTCAAGGGTCGTGCGGATGGGTTTAATTCAATCACGAAATATACGGGTTGAACTTGACTAGCGGACTATGGTTTGTTGGCCTGCGTCAAGATCATAGGACGCTAGGGGCAAAATATTATTGGGAATTTCAAGTGTTGAAATTTGCAATGAGATTGCATACCTTCTATGAGATAGTTGGATATCGATACCCACTGCGAGTAAGAGTTACTCCTGAAAGAGTTTTGCAGATTGCAATTAGCCGATCAAGTAGGTGTCTAGAAAGGTGTTAACGGGGTTATGCCCCCTGGGAAAACGAAGTTTATTTTAATTAGCTATGTGCGAAAGCACAGGAAACCTCCCTCAAAATACCAACGTTGGCCTGGCTGAACGATTGGCGAACTTGCAGGTGTAATTAATCCCGGCTAGTCTTACCTTGTAGGGTTTGAAGGAAGATTTGATAAAAACAGTGGGTCCCATCCTGATTAGATAAGATAATAACCAACCTAATTTTGCAAGAGCATACGCTAAGTGTTTTCTTCTCTCTCTCTCCAGGTAGCGACCATGCCACGCCTTAATCAAGATAATAATATGGATGTATTGACCCAACCCGCTTGTTATACTGAGCTGGGGAACGTTGGTTCCGCTCTATCTTATAATTGTTATAAGTCTGAGCAGGAAATAAGAGAATATCCGAATTCCCACGCAACCCAAATGAAGAATAAGTATGTTGATGCATCTTTTTCGGGTGTGTTCATTACCGAGAACTGTTTGGATATTAGATACCGGATCAGGATCCCACATATGTAATTTGTTACATGGGCTTAGGAAAGGTAGAGAATAGGGATTAGGTGATAAAGATATAAGAGTAGGAAATGGTGCAATTGTTGCAACTAAGGTAGTTGGCGATTATCACCTTGTATTACCAAGTGGCAATATATTGATTCTGAACGAATGTTATTACATACCGAACCTGATATGCAACATTATATCAGTCTCTTTATTAACTAAAGAAGGATATAATTTTGTATTGCGGGATAATGTTATGAAGATCTTCCTGAATCAAAAGTTAATTGGATCAGGCACGTTATGTAATGGCATATACATTTTAAATCAAACCACAGTTCTTAATATACAGAACACACGCAAGAGGAAAAGTTCAGAGATGAACAAATCCTTCTTGTGGCATAGTAGACTAGGTCATATCAATGCGACACGACTAGCTAAGTTATATAAAGATTGATATTTGAATCAGTTTGAATTTAAATCTTATGAAACTTGCCAGTCATATCTCAAAGGCAAAATGACCAAAACTCCGATTACTGGACACGGAGAAAGAGCTACAGAACTCTTGGGACTGATACATAGTGATGTATGCGGCCCATGTCTACACATGCCAGGAATGGTTTCTCGTACTTCATTACATTCACCGATGATCTCTCAAGATTCGGGCATGTGGTCCTGTTGAAATACAAGTCTGGAGCTTTTGAGAAATTCAAGAAATATGAGTGCGAAGTAGAGAACCAAATGGATCGATCTGATCGAGGAGGAGAATACTTGAGCACAGAGTTCCTGGATTATCTAAAAAAGAATGGGATTCGCTTTCAGCTTACTCCTCCGTATACACCACAACACAATGGTGTATCGGAGCGGAGGAATCTCACCCTATTAGATATGGTGCGCTCTATGATGAGTACTGTTGAGTTGCCTGTTTCCTTTTGAGGTTATGCACTGGAGACAGCTGCAGACCTATTGAATATGGTTCCTACCAAATCTGTTCCTACCACTCCATATGAGATATGGAAGGGGAAGAGACCATGTCTTAATTATGTTAAGATATGGGGTTGTCCGGCATATGTGAAAACACAAAATCCGGACAAGCTCGAGGCAAGTTCAGTTCTGTGTAAGTTTATTGGATATCCTAAACATTCGCGAGGGTATATCTTCTACCTCGCCGAGGAACAAAAGGTGTTTGTTTCTCAGCATGCCACCTTTTTAGAAAAAGAATTTCTTGCAAAAGAAATTAGTGGTCATGCGGTAGAACTGGAAGAAGTTCCAGCTACACAAACTTTAACGGAAAATTTGGTGGAACCAGAGGATTCAATGGTCCCCGACGAACCTCAGCCTCTCCGCCGATCTAGTAGGGTTCCTCATCCACCTGAGAGATACTACGGTTTTGTCATTGATGGTGGGAGCGAGGATTGCATCATGGAAGATGATGACCCAATTAGCTTCGAGCAGGCCATCACGAGTAGGAACTCTGTAAAATGGCTAGATGCAATTCGGTCTGAGATGGAATCCATGTACACCAATAAAGTATGGACTTTGGAAGATGCTCCTGAAAGGGTAAAGCCCATCGAGAGCAAGTGGATCTTCAAGAGAAAACTTGGTGTAGATGGAAAAGTTGAGACTTTCAAAGCTAGACTTGTAGCAAAAGGTTTTCGTCAAAGACCAGGTGTGGATTATGATGAAACCTTTTCTCTAGTGTCTATGCTTAAGTCCATCTGGATCCTACTTGCCATCGCTGCATACCATGACTAGGAAATCTGGCAGATGGACGTCAAGACCGCTTTTCTAAATGGTGGTTTAGAAGAGAGCGTGTACATGACTCAGCCAGAGGGCTTCGTAGATAGTGGGAGCAGCGGAAATGTGTGCAAGCTGCTTAAATAAATCTACGGGTTAAAGCATGCATCGCGAAGTTGGAACATCTATTTTGATGTGACAGTCAAAGAGTTTGACTTCGTCAAAAACGTAGATTAACCTTGTGTATACAAGAAGGTGGCAGAGAGTAAGGTCGTCTTCCTCGTATTATATGTGGATGATATACTTTTGATAGTAAATGATGTTCCTATGCTGCACTCGGTCAAGCTCTTCTTATCATAAAGATTCTCTATGAAGGATCTGGGTGATGCCTCATACATCCTGGGGATTAAGATCTATAGAGATAGATCTAAACGGATGCTGGGATTGTCCCAATTCAGGTACATTGACACCATACTAAAGATGTTTAGTATGGAGGATTCCAAGCGTGGGAATTTACCTACGATCTCAAGAATCACTCTCTCCAAAGAGATGTCCCCCAAGACTTATTTGGAGAGGGCTCGCATGCAAGGTATACCCTATGCTTTGGCAGCCAGGTCTATCATATATGAGATGTTATGTACCCGACTGGATGTAGCGTACGCACTGGGTATTGTAAGCAGGTATCAGTCAGATCCTGGGGAGAATCACTGGACAACAGTGAAGAACATTCTTAAGTACTTGAGAAGGACTAAAGAAATGTTTTTGGCATATGGTAACGGTGAACTCCAAATGGAGTCCTTTACCAACTCGAGCTTCCAGAGTGATAATGACAACTCTAAATCGGTCTCGAGTTTTGTCTTCACCCTCAATGGAGGGTCGGTTTGTTGGAAGAGTTCCAAGCAAGAAACCGTGGTAGACTCGACGATGGAGGCTGAATACATCGCTACCAACGATGCCGCCAAAGAGGCTGTCTGGATGAAAAAGTTCATAACCGAACTTGGTGTTGTTCCGTCCATCAAGCATCCAATACCTTTGTATTGTGATAACAATGGAGCAGTGGCTTTGGCCAAGAAACCCAGGTCTCATCAGCGATCCAGGCATATTCTAAGGCGGTATCACCTGATCCGGGAGATAGTTGATCGCCGGGAGATCGAGCTCAGGAGAGTTGACACGAGGAATAACACAGCGGATCCACTCACGAAGGCCATACCCCAGGTACAATTTGAGAGACTCTTCGGAATGTTGGGTATGAGATACCACAACAACTGGCCTTAGTGCAAGTAGGAGATTATTAGTTGTACGTATTCCCTAGAGGCCATTATTGTACATGATTGTATATTATAGTGGATGCTTGGACATATATAGAGAGGACTTTCTTGCTCGACATGATAGTATGCTATCTGGTTGCTCTTTATCTTAACATGTAGACTTGTATTGTGATACTGTCTTTTTCTCACATGTTGATAAAGCCCTTAGGATGTATACTTGACTACCAGGATTATGATACCGATCATACTAGTGGGGCTAGGGTAGTCCACAAGTTCATCCTTTAATTGTTCCTAGTCGAGGGTGTATCGAGACGGGACATCGATATTCCGGAGTAGACTAGCGTATATGCTTCTTGACCCATTTGATGGGCGATGGATAATCCCATATCCATTGGTGTTTGAAATCAAATATGGTATACGGATGCTCAGTGGAGACTGAGTACACTGAACAGGACTCGCCGAGAACTCCTAGATGGTATTATACCTAACGTTAGATAGTAGTTCTCTGGTGACACTGGTAAAGGTTAGTCTGTAGACCTGAGATCGTCATAGAGTCTTATGTGATTCGCACTGTGCTTTGTTTTCCACCTTACCACGTTCAAGAGAGCTTGCAAAACGGTGGTTTTTTGGGTACAGTCCCGAGTCACATGGAGGCAATGAGCGATAGGAGAGGTTTCGTCTCTCCCGATATTGGGGGTTGATATTGTGCTTTGCTCGATTAGCCATAACAAGAAGTCCCTGGCCAGGGCTGATACTGAGATTTACTGGTAAGTGTTATCAGTAGTTTCTCGACCCGTTATGAGCCTCATATCGGCATGACTTATCAAGTTACTGGGGTCTGACGTTTACCACCCCTAGACTCGATATGCAACATATCAGACGAAGAGACCGGACTGTACGGTAGTGTTACTTATTAGATTCACGAGAGTATGAGCAGGCTTGCTTGTTGATCTTCTGATCGCTCAATACTCGGGTAGCCGTTACGTCCAGCTAGTACCGCTGACGGCTTGTGGATGACTGATATGATCATCACCTACTGCCGGCATATTGACGAGTCTTTAGAGTCCTACACAAAGGTTTCCTGGCTCAAGCGAAATGAAGTAGGGCACATATGTGATATGTGCGAGACCGAGATTAATACATGTATATGATATCGTATTCTAATCTCGCGATATGTGATATCGATCGGTTATATGTGATATAACCGGGTTATTGAATCAAGTGTTGATTCGATAAGTTGATATTAAATGATATTAGTCGGTTGTATGCGATACAACCGGGTTATTAAATCAAATGTTGATTTAATGATCTAATGTATAATTATATATTTGATATATTAACATACATTAACTAATATTAGCTCAGTTAAGAATTTCTTTTCTCTTTATACATTTAATATATATGTGATATATGTTAATGTATTTATTTTGTGTTATGCTAGACGATACATTGGACTTAGGTGTATGAGACTCATACCATACTTAAGATAATGTGGGGATTTAATTATTAGGGGAAAATCAAAATTAGGTGGAAATTAGTCATGGCTTGAAGCTTGGAGAAGCTTGTGGAAACCATTGACTTAGTCTACTAATTTTGTTTTACTTTAGATATTTATTATCCCAACCTTTATCTTTAGCCTTGGTTAAGTCTCTACATGGGTTATATATGATATTTTCTCACACATGGTTCACACTTAATCATTCTTGAGTTTCTATTTCATCTCCTTCTTGCTCTCTAGCTTCAAGTGAGGTGAAGAAAAAGAGTGAGAAAAATTATTCTAAAGTGAGCAAAATTCCTACTTCACCAATCTACACTAGACTAGCCATTTAGTATAGGTTGTTCGCTCCACTAATTCCCAATTAATGAAGAGATGGCTTGAGTTGGAGATTTCTCGACGTAGATCATTTTCGGCCTCGAAATTCTTCAAGCAAGCTTTTCCTTTCGCTAGTGGAGCCTTACGAGAGTCCGGAAGACCGCTACTTAGAGCGAAGGGACTACTACACGGAGTTTTAGAGGTGAAGGACCGGTCTACAAAGGTTGTATTCCTTGTTCACTTAGAGTAAAATTGTTTACTTGTATAACTTAACCCTAATTCTCTAGTTAGATCCTTGGTTTGGGTTACTTAGCTATCTAGAATTATTAAAATTGCATACTTTATGCCTTATAAAATATAGTGAGAGTGCTACAGAACCCTTCACTTATATGCTTTGCATGTGGGTGCACGTGTTTAAGACGTTGGGGTTTCACTTTATTTTTATAAGGGAACAGCAAACTCTGAACCAAAATTTTTTCGGCAGGAACAGTGACTATATCCTATGGTCACGGTTAAAACCGTGACCATATAATATTTGGTCATGGTTACAACCGTGATCAAATATTTTATCAATTTTTTTTAAATCAGAAATCTACGTGTCCCATACGCGCTGCTTTCAATTACAACAAGCAATAGATAATAATAATCTAATCAAATCTCACGCAATTATAACAGTCAAGAAATATATGATTAGAATCAAACACAATTATAAACAAAATATATACATCAAACAGTATAATTAATAAACCAATAAAACAAATGCTTTTATCAACAAATCAAATGTTTGTATCAAAAAATCAATAATGTTTGGTCGTTGGGACGATCCAGCTCCATCGTCCCGTAACCTAAACTACTCCCAAACTCGTCTTGTATGGCCTTCCTGATGGCCTTCGCGTTCGACCGCCTCAACTACTCGATTTGCGCCTCAAGCGTATCCACCCGCACATTCTGCTGCTTCACCCGATCTTGGAGCCGACGAATCTCCTCCTACGACGCAGCGGCCGCATCTGTTCACATATAGTCCACAGCGCACTCATGAACGGACGAATTCCTGGCAAAGTGTCGGTAGGCCCTAGGACCAACCACGTGCTCAAAGCCACCGTGATGTCCGTCGGATATCGAATCCTGAACAGGGACAATTGCGGTAATCGATTCGTCGGGAGCCAAGTCCTAAGGCGTCCATCCTATATATATATATATATAAATGTTTTAATTTAAATACAGTATCGACTTGATTATATAAAACTTATCATGTACTCGTCGTTCCCCTGTATAACGCGGATCATCCCGTAGCAGCAGTGTAATTGGTAGGGTCTTTCTTTTTCTGTAATAAAATTAGGATTTATTTCAATAAGTAATTTTCGACAAAGAAAACATATATTCTTAAACATCGAAATACTCATGAGCTAGTGCTGAGCGCTAGCCTATGACTGCTTCCCTTGGATCGGGATAGCGGGTTCTCTGACGCCGTTGTTCCGGTTTTCCTTATTGCGAACCGACGCCGTCTTGCAAATATAAAGAAGATAATATTATATATCACAGAATATGATTTCATGTTATATTATTATAATCTAAAAAATTAAATTTATACCTGAATATCATCAAGCTCGTAATACGCGACCGGCAGCGGCCAATCCTCCCTCGGGACATCCTGAAAAATGGCCTCCATCATCGCCTCCCGCTCTTCCTCAGTCACCATGGCCCAGGGAATGTAATGATGCTTGTTTACTTCATATCGGTGTCTCCTCTTGATAGCCTGGCACTCGGATATGACCCAGTCTATGGACTGATGTGCATCGAACGGCGTAGGAACGCTATCCTTGCCGATGACGCCAATGAATCTGTAATGTCCCTAGATCTGAAATTACAAAAATTTAAATAAATAATTATATATATATATATATATATATAGTGATGATTAAATTTAAATGTATAAAAGTGTATGTGATACTGTGGCCGCTGCAAAAAATTATCAAACATAGTCGGTCTAGCGTGGGCTCCACCTAATATGGAGCAGGTACCTATAGTAGATACGGATCTCTGCTTCTATATAATCCCCCTACTTGGTAGAGTAATCACCAAAGGGCACACCTAACATGGTCCACTCCAGCGTTTATGGAGCAGTGCCTGGGGCTGGCCTGGAGGATGGCCCAGTAGGATCCCTTATCCTAACACTGGTAGAGCCTGCAAAAAGATCGATATACAGATACAATATTATAATATTTAGAGTATGTATATAGAATTTGACAAATTTAAATTACAATCGTTATTTAAAAACTTTAAGAAATAACGATTATACCCGACGTCTCTGGCGTGGCGCTAAAACCGACGCCAGACCTTGTAAGTCTACGGCAGCGCCCCGACCGTCTGTCCGAGGCCAAAATGTGGAAACGAAAACTTTTCATAAACTTGAAACCGGCGTTATCGTATACTTTAAACCTGGATCGAACCATTAACCTACAACTAACTAACAAGATAAGGGTTAGAAAGGCTATACCGATCGATCCGTGTCCTTCGGTCTTTAGCCACCATCTCTCGCTCCTCGCGGCATCTCCGATCTCCGGTCTTCTCGTCGGAAAGGGCACCACATCTTCGAGTCTTTTTACGGGCTTCCGCTTCATCCGAAGCAACTCGGATACGAAGTTTGCTAGCCGACGTGTCCAAGGTGAAGTAGAGAATGTGTGTGACAACTTTGTCTCTTGCATCCATTGCATAGATGGAGGTTGAAGATGAAGCCATCAATGGAGGTTGTGAGCTAGAGGAAGAAGAAGAAGAAGAAGAAGAGGTTCTTTTTCTTTAGTGTGTTGTCTGTTGAAATGAGAGAGTGAGAATCAAAATAATACAAGAGCAAACCTTTACATGGCTGCCCTTCTCTCTCTTCCTCTCATTTCATCTCACAAAACAATCACATAATGTGACACATGCACAAAGAAAGAGACCATGAGTCACCACTTGTGCATGTGTCACAATTAATTCTCCAAATCATGATTTCTAGCTCATAATTTCCATTTGTAAACATTAACCCAAATGTTTATAACAACAAAAAGATACGGCAACATCTAAAGTAAACTCGTGATGGATCACATGGATACCCCTCACCTGTATATACATACCTGCATCCGCATTCCGACCGAATGCGAATGCGATGAGACTAAAGTAATCCAACAAATCTAATATTAGGATCCGGCTTAAACCAAAGCCTACTAGTATGATCCGTCCGATCATGATCCGTGCACGACTGCACGTATATGATCGAACCCTGCCATATATCATACGGCCTCTACAACGTTTCGCCCGAAACTTGAGAAACGGTCTGTGGGGGACTTTAAAGACTCATCAATACTTTGGCTGTGGATTTAACCACTAGCACGTTAGTGGTACTAGCCGTACGTAACGGGCTACCAGGTATTGACCAAAAGGAAGGTCGATGAGCGAACTCATCCTGACACCCTACTGAGCCTGTCAGTGACAATATCCGTACAGTCCGGTCTGTTCGTCTATGAGCATCGCATGTCGGGCCTAGGGGTTGGTAAAAGTCAGACCCCCAAAAGCGGTACAAGTCATGTCAGAGTGTAGTCCAGAACACCCTGAGATACTACTGGAATACCTACTAGTAAATCTCCTGTCTTGGCCAAGGACTTCGTGTAATAGCTCTCATAGACACAGCGCGATCTCACCCCCAATACCGGGAGAGACGAAACCCCTGCCGATCCGCTCACTGCCTCCATGTGGCTCGGGACTGTACCCAACTAAAACCTGTTTGCACGACTCCTTTGAGCCGTGGTAGGGTAGTAATCAAAGCACAGTGGGAACTCACACGAGATAAATGACGATCTCAGGTCGATGAACTAACCTGTACACATGTCACCAGGGAACTGCTATCTGACATCGGTATAATACCAACTAGCATGTTCCCGGCGAGTCCTGTCCGGTGTACCCATAACCCAATGAGCACCTGTATACATCTTAGGTGAACCAACTGACACCAATGGCTTGTGAGACCAGCCACCGCCCCTCGTCGGAGTCTTGACTGTATACACTAGTCTACTAATGGAGTATCGATGCCCAGTCTCGAAACTCCCACGACTAGGGACTGCTTTAAGGATGTGCTTATAGACCCCAGCTCCCACGTATATGATCGATATCATACTGCTGGCCGTCAAGCAAAAATCCTATGGGCTCTATCAACGTGCAATAGTGACTTGTAATGTCACCTAAAGTATGTACACGATGATAAAGATAAACCAGATAGCATACTATCATCTTGAGTAAGACTGTCCTACCGGTATAGGTCCTCCCTCAATCATTGCAATCACGTGCCTGTGATCCAATAATTGACTCTGAGGGCGCTATATCCAACAATCTCCCACTTGCACTCAAGGCTAATTATTGCGATGTCGCTTACTCACAGCCCATATGATACCGAATACCCAACTCCTCTACTGATCAGTCTCACAAAGCCCATTTGCGAAACTATTGCGTTCGAGGAACAGCCTTAGTGAGTGGATCCTCCCTAATGTTTCTTTCTATGTCTCTCTTTATCTCAAGTTCACGGAGAAAGCCATCTCCCGAAATGAGCAATACCTGTCTTAGAATATGTCTGGATATCTGATGGGACCTTGTTCATAAATGAACTCCAAATCCAAACTTCTTAGACTGTATCATCAACTGAATTTAATCAGTATCCTGCGCCACACCTCCCTCAGTATCCGCTTGGACCACCTGTCCAAAATACTGCCCATCGTCAGAGGGAAAACTATAACTCTGACAGTCACTCTGTCATCCAGGTCACCTTGGAAGCCTGGAATGATAACCGTCTCCCGAAGGAGGCTGCCGTTATCATTTCCCTAGAACATCCACTTACGTTCTAAAACTGCTTCTGAACGTTTCTCCAGGATAGGATTAATATTAACTTATTATATCTAGTGCAAAAACAATATCTGGTGTGGTACTTGACATCTCATGATCAACTCAATTGCCTAAGCAAGTGATCTGCCAATCATGCACATCCCTCTCCCCTTTAGTCTTTAAGACACCTTTAGAGAGGGTGACTCCATCACCTGCAGGTACACTACTGTGCCAGGAGTCGCCCATTCTAAAACACCTTTAGAATGCTGTCTAAATACCCAGATTGGGATACTACCCAAATCCAGATCTAAAACCATAGATCTAGTAACCAGAATGTCTGATATTATTTCTATATCTTATGTGGAGAAACCACTGTGTGACAACCAAAGTATAACCGATCGTAGTATAGGATTTTCACTTCCTACTATGTGTATGTCATCCATGTACCAGGACATCATACCCTACTAGCTTCATAACAGATCCATCCCCTATTCTGATGAAGTCAAACCTATGACTGTCACATCAGAAATAAATGATCTATCTCCGCTATATCTTCTTTAGTCTATAAAATAGACATAAGCTACTTGTCCACTATGCTTCCGCTGCTCCCACTGACTATGACAACCCTCTGGCTGAGTCATATACACGTACACTTCTAAAGCTAGTTTAGAACGACGCTATACTCATCCTCCTGCCGGGTCTCACAGTCTGGAACAACAGCAATGGCAAGTCTGGGTAAACAAGAACCTCCCTGTCACCGTCCTTGAGGCTACCGGAGTACCTCTCGGGTGCCTGAGGTTACCCACCATATCTGCGGAGTTGCTAATGGAGTGTCAAACCAGATTGAATCTTTAGGTTCTTATCAAATTTTCAGTAATCGTTTGCGGTTCTAGAATCACTTCCAATTCTACCATACTCCCACTACTGTTTTCTGAAAAAATCCATTTTTTATTAAAACTGTGGCGAGTCAAGAACAATATCACCATTGATCTTCCAGATGGTAGAAAGTCAACCCTCGTCATAGCCCGGGTCAACCCACAAACAGCCATTACAGAAACATACCTTGAGTTATCCAGAGTCTGGTTTTAAGCATAAGCCGGACAACTCCCCGTACCTTAACATTGTTAAGATATGAACTATTCTATATCCAATATAGAAACAGAGGCACTGAATTAATTGGAACCAGATTCAAATCATGCAGCTGTCTCTAGTGCATGTCAACTAAATGAAGAAAGGCCGATCAGCATTACTCAACTTAGGAGTGCTTCCAATTATGAGTAACCTGAAAGAGAAGCAAGTTCTCTTAATCATTACTATCAACTGAATATCATACACAAGTA
Organism: Agapanthus africanus; assembly: GCA_030015575.1. NCBI lineage: Eukaryota > Viridiplantae > Streptophyta > Magnoliopsida > Asparagales > Amaryllidaceae > Agapanthus > Agapanthus africanus. The sequence goes on from CM057340.1 coordinate 544,409,372, forward strand.
TCTACACCTTCGACCACCTTGAAGAATCCTGATACTTGCAATACCTGGTCCTCTACTTTATTCATATACCTATAACTTCTCAAAACATAGATCTTGCATTTCTACGAAACACATGTCTAAGAGCTAGAGAAGTCACAAGTAAACAGAATATAGTACGAGAACCAACCCCTTTGTCCTAATGGACACTAGACAACATACAATACTCTGTATAAGTCTCCTGAGTCTGATAACTCATTCCCTGTGTGTCGTAAGTTGAAAACTGTACTTATGGTTAAGAAGAATTACACCGCTGTTTAATGCTCCTTACCCAACCATCCACTGATATAGGTAAATGTCATAGACATAATTTCAAAAAGTTATATCTCACTTTATAAAAATAAATGTACAGATATATCAATTTGAAATTGGTGCATAACAACGGATATTCAAAACCAAATATTTGCCGTCCGGCAAACAGCCCAGGCGATTTCCTCAAATATCACCAATTACAACGAATCCCGATATAATGAGGATGATCACCCAATTCTCAATAACTTACTCCCACTCATCATCTGTAAAACCATACAGATGTGAGAATCACACCTGGTAAATACATACCCTAAAGCAAGGACTAATTGGGAAATCAGTTTTCTTTTAACAATACACAGTGAAACTGAAACATGTAAATGTTTCGAAGGGGTACCCGGGTATTCCTAGTAATGCCTCTTCTATTATCAGATTCACAACTGTAACCGTATATTTCTTTGCCATCTCTCCAAATCCCTTTATATGTTTTTAGTCATTACCTTCTGTACACCCCTTTAGACCAAATGGTTTTCTTCCTCCCCTACCGTTCGGCACCAGCCTATGGTTTGGAAGAAGACTATCCAATAAGCATAATGGGTGTACTCCCCTAATCCTAGGAGTACTCGCAACGCGAGAGAAGGTAAAGATAAAAGACAACTGAATAAACCTTATTCCTATTTCTCCTGAACCAGAATCCATCCCCGAACTGGAACAAGTTCCTTCGAGTTCGTATATAACCATACGATGGAGTATCCAATAAACTGTGGATCTTCGTAGTGATACGGGGTGTTCCGGAGAAATACAAGGGTGAAGTAGGAGTGGCGATGAAATACTTGGTTTAGTCATGAATAGCAGTCGCAATTTACTTTGCCCTCTTACTAATCCCTTTATTTGTCTTAACTTATTACCTTCTGTACACAATCGTTAGGCTAATTGGTTTTCCTCATGCCCTACCCTTCGGCACCTGCCTATGGTTTGGATGAAGACTATCTAATAAGCGTAATAGGTGTACTGTCCTTATCCAAGGAGCACTCGCAACCTGAGAGAAGGTAAAAGAAAAGACAACTGAATAGTCCTATTCATTTTCTACAGAACCGGAAACCATCCTCGAATCTGGAACAAGTTCCTTCGAGTTCGTATATAACCATACGATGGTTTTATCCAATGGAAGTGGATGTTCGTAGTAATACGGGGTGTTCTGGAGAAAAGGGTAAAAGTAGGAGTGGCAATGAGGTATGCAACTCAGACAATCCAAAAGCCAGTGTTTTAAGAAGATTCGGTTAACTTGGTCACTGAGTTATAGTCTAGGGTCGGGTCATGGTCGCTGCCAAAGAGAGAGAGAGAAAAGAAACACTCTGCGTGCACTCTAACCTAGATCAGAATGGTTATCAATTTATCTAATCAGGAAACCTCCCACTGTATCGTCAAATTCTCCTCTAAACTTGAAAGAAGAATTAGTCGGGATCACCCGAGGAGTAAACCAACTCATCAATGGGAATCGGGATCCAACTATCACCGCATGATAATGTGATGGAATCCACTCACATTATCACACTCCAGAAGGTATGCGTATATCTGGCAAGTTTCAGTTTCTTTAGAAACTCCCAATGTGGTTTTTACCTCATGCTCTTATGACCTTGACGAAGGCCAACATATCATAAGTCACATGTCAAGTTCTACCCGTCATTGTCCAGATTAATTTGAACCCACCCATACATACCCTTGACGAAGGCCAAAATAGTAATACGACTGTCCCAAACTAACGCATCTATCTATGCAGCAGAAAAGTAACAAATAGCTACCATACACTATGCCTTGACGAAGGCCAACACACATAGCATGAATACTAAGTGCTACCTTTCTGAAATGACGGAGGGCTACGAATGGTTTTTGGCGAAAAACCTTTAACGTAATGAACTTGATATCGTTGAAGGAACCGGATAGCTTTTTATAAAAATATAGTGGCGAAAACCTTTGCTAAAGAGGTCACTCCCGATGAAGGGATCTCGGCTCTTTCCCCGTAGAATGAGGTGCAGGATATTCCAACTGAATACCACGATGCAAAGCAAAAAGCAATCGACTATAGTGAAGTTATTAACTTGACGCAAACTTCTGCCCAAGGGGTCACTCCCGGTAAAAGGATCTCGGCCCTTGCTGTTGGATATAGTGCCATCAAAGTCAATTATTGGATCGCAGGCACGTGATTGCAATGATTGAGGGAGGACCTATGCCGGTAGGACAGTTGTCACGCCCCGCTTCCCAGAGTACGCAAGATTTGGGCACGTGACATAGCCAACCATGCTACCTGTGGGTAGGAAGTATCCATCCACAGTCACATTACGGTTGTACAGATATCAAGAACAGTAAAAAAAATAAACTAAACTAATACATGTCCAAATCCATAATAACAAGAATCAATAAACAATAAGTGCGGAAGCTAATGATCCAATACAATGAATAAACAGTATGTCCCATAATGCGAGCTCACATCTGGAAATGAAATGACATAAATGAACTAAACTCTAAAGAACTCACAGTTCAGCCTGCTGGCTGAAGTACTCCTGCTCGGTCGACGACAAAGGTACGGAATCTGGGCCATGCAAAACCCAGACGTCAGCGCGTCAAGATATCAAGTATATAGCATAAACATGGTAATAAACAATGCAAGCATGAACATGAATAAAGCAGTACTAAGAGGTAACCAACAGGGTAAGGTGCAGTAGTGACTAAACTGTCCTATCAGGTTTTCTACTCTATAGTCTTTGAAACCAATTGATGAATCGTCGATGTAACTCAATAGTATCCCGTGCGTGCCCGGGACCACGGTCATGATTCTCGGGGCTGAATCCGAGACGTGCCGCTAAGCAGTAAAAGGTAGTAGGATAGATGAGTGATGTCAGCATCAACACTCCGGAGCTGGCCAAGCCCGTAAGACTGATCAGAACAATGTGTCGAACTGTTGAGTTACAAGTCGGTTTCACCTTTGATTTCCCCATACCCCCAAGCTATGTATGTCAGGTCAGGTATTCAGTAGTCAGGGACTAATGCCAACGCAATTCAAGTAAAGGTAGGTCTGTCTGGGTCGACAGCAGGAATGGTTAAGTTTGTCGGCATTAGGCCTGAGATCAGGTAACAGGTCAGGTTACTATCAACAGGTAGAGTCGATATGTACAGGTGTTGTGTCCGGTGTATCAGTACATGTGTCAGGTGTATCAAGATCAGTCATTATGTAACGCAATCAGGTATATGATGATAACAGGTATAGTAACAAATAATGAACAGTAGCAGGAAACAGAAAATAACAAATATAAATCTAGGTAAACACAATGATGTTCCATATTCTCTTATTAATCCGTTTCACGCACCTTTGAGGTGCAAAAGCCACACGACGAACAATATCGATAATATACGTAATGGAGTTACATGGATCTGAACTAAGCACAATAATTGTCTCATGAGTGATTTTAACAAATGAATTGGGGATGATCTACTTGGTTTGATTAGTTAAGTATGACTTAATAGCAGACCGGTTAAAGCGAGCAATGATTCCATTGATTTAAAGTTACGGATAATCGTGACAGAAATTCTAAGTTATCAGGTATCGATGTTATGTTATTTGTGTGGTTATAATATGATGGTTAAGTTGTAGCATGTTAAGCAAGTATGCAGATACTTGCCTCGGCGGTTCCGCAAACCGAAACACGGATGCGATGTCGGTAGAAACCACGGTACGGAAGCACGGGCCACGGATCGAGTCCCAACAGAGGTCAAAGGGATCACACGGACCAGGGGGCTTCGCTGGAGCGTCGGGTTCGTCAGCCGGCACGGTCGGATTCCGGCAAAAGTTAACGGCAACAGGTTAGCAATAAGATAACATACAAGATCAACGGGATTTCGCACCAAAGGAAGTAAAGTGATGCTTACAGAGGAGGAACAGGGGTAACTATGACGGGCCCGACGGCGATGAACCCACCGGCGGTGAACAGGAGGTGCGGCGAGGGTGCTGGACGGCTGAAAAGGCTCGGGGTCGCTGGAAAAGGGGGCTGCGGCGAGTGGGGAAGAGTGTGGTCGGCTTTGGTGATCGTGGGAGAGAGGGAGGTGGTCGGAGGTGGCGTCGACGAGGTCGCCGGCGCGCTTCTCCGGCGAACAGGGAAGGTGCAGGCGAAGGATGAAGGCTCGGGTTTGCTTTTCCGGCGAGGGGAGGAGGGAACGACGACGAGGTCGGGTCGAGTAGGGTGAAAGGGAGTCGTGGGGTCGTCGACGACGATGGGCGACGTCGACGGTGAGGTTGCGAGGGGATGGAGGCGTCGGGGAGAAGGGTTGCAGGCGCGGGAAGGAGCGGGCGAACGGGAGGAAGAGGGCAGGTGGGTGCGGTGGAGGTCGTGGTGGTGAGGGCGGCGACGGCGAGGTCGCGAGGAGGCCGGCGGTGAGATCTGCGTGAGCTAGGGTTAGGGTTCGCGTGGGGTTTCTCGTGATGGGTTAATGGGGAGGAGGCGGCGTTGCATGCGAATATATATAGAGGGGAGAGAGAGAGGCTGATGGGCAAGAGAGAGAGAGATTGAGAGAGATTGAGGGAGGAGAGAGAGAGAGACTGGGGAAAAGAGAGCGGGGTCCACACGGGGAAACCAAGGCTCGCGATTGGTTGGGATGTTAGGAAAAGGAAATTTAAAAGATTTAAAGAAGAGATTTTAATAGGATTCGTGAAGGATTTGCTGTTAGTAAATAATAAAGATTAGAATTAGATATTAAATTCAAATGGGCCATTTTGGCGCAAAATGAAACATTTTCAAATCGCGCCCGGTTTGCGTCCAAATATTCCAAATTCAAATTATAGGATTTTAAGCGGGTTCCAAATTTTAAAATGAAATGTTTTATGATTAAAAAGCATGCCCCCAAGTCGGACACTTGCACGCGCGCGTAGTCGTCCAAACTTGCCTGTTTAGCCAAACGGAACGGAATCTCGACACGCGGATGCTACCACGCGACTAGTGGCGACGAGTAGGCCAACATGGACATCTTAAATTTCATTTTCGGAGTTAAAATTTGTTATGTGCCAAAATGACTTAACCGGGTAAAATTTAGCAATAAACACCAGAAAATCAGTAAAATTGGAAAGAGCAATAAATAACCCTCAACTAGTAATATACATAGTATTATTGGGCTCGGGTGTTACATCATACCCAACTACAAAAGAATTTCGTCCTCGAAATTCCAAGAATACAAGATAACTAACTACTGAAAAAGATGAGGGAATTTCTGCCGGATCTCGTCTTCTCGCTCCCAAGTAGATTCTCCATGCGATCGGTTACCCCAAGAAACTAGCACAAGAGAGATAACCTTGTTCTTAAGAACCTTTTCTCTTCGATCCTTGATCTCGACTGGTCGTTCCTCAAAAGTCAGGTCTTCCCGAACGGTCAACTCCGAGTGATCCAAAACATGGGTCTCATCACGAACATACCTCCGTAGTTGAGACACATGAAATACATCATGAACTCCTGCTAATGACGATGGTAACACCAACCGGTACGATACCACTCCGACACGCTCCAATATCTCGAAGGGTCCAACAAATCGGGGACTAAGCTTTCCCCGACTTCCAAAGCGAATCACTCCTCTAGTCGGTGATATCTTCAGGAATACCAAATCGCCCACGGCGAACTCTAGAGGTCTTCTTGACGTGTCGGCCCAACTCTTCTGTCTGTCTTGAGCTGCCTTCATATGCTTTCTGATCGTATTCACCTTCTCGACTGTCTGCACCACCAAATCTGGTCCTAGTAACCTTCGTTCACCAACATCATCCCAACAAACCGGTGAACGGCACTTACGACCATACAGTGCTTCAAACGGGGCCATCTGAATTGTCGCTTGGAAGCTATTGTTGTACGAAAACTCCACCAGGTGTAGGTGATCCTCCCAAGAACCTTTGAAGTCTAACATGCAAGCCCTCAACATATCTTCAAGGGTCTGGATCGTTCTCTCCGATTGTCCATCAGTCTGGGGATGATAAGCTGTGCTGAACTTCAATCGAGTCCCCAAACTTTCTTGTAAACTCCTCCAAAAGTGTGACAGGAACCGAGTGTCCCGGTCGGACACGATACTTACCGGTACTCCATGCAGTCTGACAATCTCCTGCATGTACCGCTCTGCCAAAGTCTCCGTCGATTGACCAACCTGAAAAGGAATAAAGTGAGCCGCCTTGGTCAATCGATCGACAATCACCCATACAGCATTGTTGCCCTTTGGACTCCGCGGTAAAGCCGTCACGAAATCCATGGTTATATGTTCCCACTTCCATTGTGGAATCGGAAGTGGTTGCAACAGACCAGCAACCCTTTGGTGTTCAGCCTTGACTTGCTGACACACCAAGCACTTAGCCACGAAGCGAGCGATTTCCCGTTTCATACCTTCCCACCAGAAATGCTGTCGAATATCTCGGTACATCTTTGTCCCTCCTGGATGTACAGAGTAAGCTGAACTGTGTGCCTCCTTCATAAGCTCTTCACGCACATCTCCTTTTGGCACACACACACGGCTACCATATCTCAACGAACCGTCTTCATGGATCAGTAAATCAGTTCGTAGTCCGGCTCCAACCTGCTCTCGAAACTTTTGCAGTCTAGGATCCTGCGATTGCGCCATTTTAATCTTTTCCACTAAGGACGATTGTACTTGCAACTGCATCAACTGTCCTGTAGCACGCGGTAGCACAACCTCCAAGTCAAATCTCCGAAACTCCTCAACGATCTCTCTGTGTGCAGTCAATAACTGAATTGCTGGTAACCGACTTAGTGCATCTGGCACGACGTTAACTTTTCCCGGATGGTACTTAAGATCAAGGTCGTAGTCGGCCATCAGCTCCAACCATCTGCGTTGCCTCATGTTCAACTCCTTCTGAGTGAACACATATTTCAAACTCTTGTGATCCGTAAAGACTTCAACTCTCTCGCCCAGAAGGTAGTGTCTCCAAATCTTCAGAGCGAAGATCACGGCTGCAAGCTCCAAGTCGTGAGTCGGATAGTTCTGGTCATGAGTCTTCAGCTGTCTCGATGCGTAAGCGACGACTTTCCCGTTCTGCATCAAAACACATCCCAATCCCTTTCCAGATGCGTCGCTGTGAATCACCAGTCCTCCTGAATTATCCGGTACGGTCAGGATCGGGGCGGTTATCAACTTTTGCTTCAACGTCTCGAAGGCCAATGCACATCCATCTGTCCAAACAAACGGTACCTCCTTACGCGTAAGCTTGGTTAACGGCTCAGCTAGACGAGCGAAGTTCTCCATAAATCTTCTGTAGTAACCGGCGAGTCCAAGAAAACTTCTTATCTCTGCAACATTCTTCGGAACAGGCCAATCTCGAACTGCTGCAATCTTCTCGGGATCAACGGCGATTCCATCGCCCGACACGACATGCCCCAGAAACTTCACTTCTTCCAACCAGAATTCGCACTTACTCATCTTCGCGAATAATTTCTCCTGTCTCAGCGTTTGCAGTGCGATCCTTAAGTGCTCAGCATGCTCCTCCGGACTCTTCGAGTACACCAGAATATCGTCAATGAATACCACAATAAACTGGTCCAAGAACGGTGAAAAGATCCTGTTCATCAAGTCCATAAATATTGCCGGCGCATTAGTCACTCCGAAGGGCATCACTAAATACTCGAAATGCCCATACCGAGTCCGAAACGCCGTCTTGCAAATGTCTTCTGCCTTCACTCGGACCTGATGATATCCTGATCGTAAGTCCAGTTTCGAGAATACCCTCGCGCCACTAAGCTGCTCAAAAAGTTCTCCAATGCGAGGGATCGGGTACTTGTTCTTAATAGTCACCCGGTTCAATTCTCGATAATCAATGCACATCCTTCTCGTGCCATCCTTCTTCTTCACTAAAAGAACAGGAGCTCCCCAAGGTGAGTTGCTGCTTCGAATCCATCCTTTCTCGAGCAATTCACCAACTTGTTTCTTAACTTCTTCCAATTCCACCGGTGTCATCGGATAATAGGATTTTGATACTGGCGCTGCACCAGGAATAAGGTCAATCGCGAACTCCACATCTCGCTTTGGCGGTAAGCCCGAAATATCTGCAAATACATCCATAAAGTCGCGGACAACTGCCGGCTCTTCATTACTATCCACTACCATAGCCGCAAGAACATTGTTCGTCGGCCTAGCCTTAAACTCGACCGGCCCGACAGAACTGCTTCCTTACCGCAACTGCTGTCTGCATCGTTGGCCGCGAAAGGTCCAGCGAGAGTACTGAGTCTCGTCCACTCCGCTGCATGCATGTCCACGGTTGCTCCATTCTGCCTTAGTCCGATAAATTTCTCCTCCATTTCCTCCCGTGCAGTCCGCGGGAAGAACTTTTCCAAGAAACTTTTAGAGAAATCCGCCCAACTGATTGGCTTGGACAAGCGGGTCTCCTCCACCAGCCACCACTCTCGGGCGTAATCCACCAGCTGAATGCGCACCACATCAACTCTCTTGTCGTCTGGGATCTGTGCCGCAATCAGTAAATTCTCCGTGTCTACTAGCCACTGCTCGGCTGGCAACGGCTCCTCCAGAAAAGTGAAAGTAGATGGATCCAAAAGTCTGAAATCTGCTACGGTCCTTACTCGGTCAACTGGTCTAGTTCCAACATCGTTTACAGACTGCTGAACGATCTGCAAACCTTCCTGAAACAAGTCCGCTTGCTGCTGGATCAGCTCGGTCTGTTTCTTTGATTTCCAGCATTTCTCTTATCACTCCAAGCATGGCGGCTTCGTTCACACGCCTCTGGTACGTCTTCAACTTCTTACCTGTCATAATCCTGAACTCAAAACACCCAACATTAGCATGATGATAGATTCTGAATGTGGATCAAGGCTAGAACTCCAAGATACTTAAATAGAGTACTGCATTGTAGCTATGCCGCGGTATCATAGCCGCAATTACTTAACTCCACCCAAGTCGCCTAAGTCCTAGAGATAACAAGAAGTTAGGTTTTCAAGTTTGACAATGCAAAGTAAGTTTGCATGCCGACATGATCCGGAAGAAGGATTCAAGGATAGTAAAATGGTCAAAGTGGCAGGACATGTTTCCTAATCACGGGTATTCTGATTCGTGTATTGGTTGCAATACCCAACTACAAGAATCAGCCCAATTAACCTACGGCTCTGATACCATAAAACCATGTCACGCCCCGCTTCCCAGAGTACGCAAGATTTGGGCACGTGACATAGCCAACCATGCTACCTGTGGGTAGGAAGTATCCATCCACAGTCACATTACGGTTGTACAGATATCAAGAACAGTAAAAAAAAATAAACTAAACTAATACATGTCCAAATCCATAATAACAAGAATCAATAAACAATAAGTGCGGAAGCTAATGATCCAATACAATGAATAAACAGTATGTCCCATAATGCGGGCTCACATCTGGAAATGAAATGACATAAATGAACTAAACTCTAAAGAACTCACAGTTCAGCCTGCTGGCTGAAGTACTCCTGCTCGGTCGACGACAAAGGTACGGAATCTGGGCCATGCAAAACCCAGACGTCAGCGCGTCAAGATATCAAGTATATAGCATAAACATGGTAATAAACAATGCAAGCATGAACATGAATAAAGCAGTACTAAGAGGTAACCAACAGGGTAAGGTGCAGTAGTGACTAAACTGTCCTATCAGGTTTTCTACTCTATAGTCTTTGAAACCAATTGATGAATCGTCGATGTAACTCAATAGTATCCCGTGCGTGCCCGGGACCACGGTCATGATTCTCGGGGCTGAATCCGAGACGTGCCGCTAAGCAGTAAAAGGTAGTAGGATAGATGAGTGATGTCAGCATCAACACTCCGGAGCTGGCCAAGCCCGTAAGACTGATCAGAACAATGTGTCGAACTGTTGAGTTACAAGTCGGTTTCACCTTTGATTTCCCCATACCCCCAAGCTATGTATGTCAGGTCAGGTATTCAGTAGTCAGGGACTAATGCCAACGCAATTCAAGTAAAGGTAGGTCTGTCTGGGTCGACAGCAGGAATGGTTAAGTTTGTCGGCATTAGGCCTGAGATCAGGTAACAGGTCAGGTTACTATCAACAGGTAGAGTCGATATGTACAGGTGTTGTGTCCGGTGTATCAGTACATGTGTCAGGTGTATCAAGATCAGTCATTATGTAACGCAATCAGGTATATGATGATAACAGGTATAGTAACAAATAATGAACAGTAGCAGGAAACAGAAAATAACAAATATAAATCTAGGTAAACACAATGATGTTCCATATTCTCTTATTAATCCGTTTCACGCACCTTTGAGGTGCAAAAGCCACACGACGAACAATATCGATAATATACGTAATGGAGTTACATGGATCTGAACTAAGCACAATAATTGTCTCATGAGTGATTTTAACAAATGAATTGGGGATGATCTACTTGGTTTGATTAGTTAAGTATGACTTAATAGCAGACCGGTTAAAGCGAGCAATGATTCCATTGATTTAAAGTTACGGATAATCGTGACAGAAATTCTAAGTTATCAGGTATCGATGTTATGTTATTTGTGTGGTTATAATATGATGGTTAAGTTGTAGCATGTTAAGCAAGTATGCAGATACTTGCCTCGGCGGTTCCGCAAACCGAAACACGGATGCGATGTCGGTAGAAACCACGGTACGGAAGCACGGGCCACGGATCGAGTCCCAACAGAGGTCAAAGGGATCACACGGACCAGGGGGCTTCGCTGGAGCGTCGGGTTCGTCAGCCGGCACGGTCGGATTCCGGCAAAAGTTAACGGCAACAGGTTAGCAATAAGATAACATACAAGATCAACGGGATTTCGCACCAAAGGAAGTAAAGTGATGCTTACAGAGGAGGAACAGGGGTAACTATGACGGGCCCGACGGCGATGAACCCACCGGCGGTGAACAGGAGGTGCGGCGAGGGTGCTGGACGGCTGAAAAGGCTCGGGGTCGCTGGAAAAGGGGGCTGCGGCGAGTGGGGAAGAGTGTGGTCGGCTTTGGTGATCGTGGGAGAGAGGGAGGTGGTCGGAGGTGGCGTCGACGAGGTCGCCGGCGCGCTTCTCCGGCGAACAGGGAAGGTGCAGGCGAAGGATGAAGGCTCGGGTTTGCTTTTCCGGCGAGGGGAGGAGGGAACGACGACGAGGTCGGGTCGAGTAGGGTGAAAGGGAGTCGTGGGGTCGTCGACGACGATGGGCGACGTCGACGGTGAGGTTGCGAGGGGATGGAGGCGTCGGGGAGAAGGGTTGCAGGCGCGGGAAGGAGCGGGCGAACGGGAGGAAGAGGGCAGGTGGGTGCGGTGGAGGTCGTGGTGGTGAGGGCGGCGACGGCGAGGTCGCGAGGAGGCCGGCGGTGAGATCTGCGTGAGCTAGGGTTAGGGTTCGCGTGGGGTTTCTCGTGATGGGTTAATGGGGAGGAGGCGGCGTTGCATGCGAATATATATAGAGGGGAGAGAGAGAGGCTGATGGGCAAGAGAGAGAGAGATTGAGAGAGATTGAGGGAGGAGAGAGAGAGAGACTGGGGAAAAGAGAGCGGGGTCCACACGGGGAAACCAAGGCTCGCGATTGGTTGGGATGTTAGGAAAAGGAAATTTAAAAGATTTAAAGAAGAGATTTTAATAGGATTCGTGAAGGATTTGCTGTTAGTAAATAATAAAGATTAGAATTAGATATTAAATTCAAATGGGCCATTTTGGCGCAAAATGAAACATTTTCAAATCGCGCCCGGTTTGCGTCCAAATATTCCAAATTCAAATTATAGGATTTTAAGCGGGTTCCAAATTTTAAAATGAAATGTTTTATGATTAAAAAGCATGCCCCCAAGTCGGACACTTGCACGCGCGCGTAGTCGTCCAAACTTGTCTGTTTAGCCAAACGGAACGGAATCTCGACACGCGGATGCTACCACGCGACTAGTGGCGACGAGTAGGCCAACATGGACATCTTAAATTTCATTTTCGGAGTTAAAATTTGTTATGTGCCAAAATGACTTAACCGGGTAAAATTTAGCAATAAACACCAGAAAATCAGTAAAATTGGAAAGAGCAATAAATAACCCTCAACTAGTAATATACATAGTATTATTGGGCTCGGGTGTTACAACAGTCTTACTCAAGATGATAGTATGCTATCTGGTTTATCTTTATCATCGTGTACACCTTTAGGTGACCTTACAGGACGCTATTACATGTTGATAGAGCCCTTAGGATTATTGCTTGACTACCAGCAGTATGATAGCGATCATATACGTGGGAGCTAGGGTCTATAAGCACATCTTTAAAAGGTCCCTAGTCGTGGGAGTTTCGAGACTGGGTATCAATACTCCATTAGTAGACTAGTGTATACAGTCGAGACCCCGACGAGGGGTGGTGGTCGGTCTCACAAGCCATTGGTGTCAGTTGGTTCACCTAAAATGTATACAGGTGCTCATTGGGTTATGAGTACACCGGACAGGACTCGCCGGAAACATGCTAGTTGGTATTATACCGACGTCAGATAGCAGTTCCCTGGTGACATGTGTACAGGTTAGTTCATCGACCTGAGATCGTCATTTGTCTCGTGTGAGTTCCCACTGTGCTTTGATTACTACCCTACCACGGCTCAAAGGAGTCGTGCAAACAGGTTTTAGTTGGGTACAGTCCCGAGCCACATGGAGGCAGTGACCGGATCGGCAGGGGTTTCGTCCCTCCCGATATTGGGGGTGAGATCGCGCTGTGTCTAGGAGAGCCATTACACGAAGTCCTTAGCCAAGGCAGGAGATTTACTGCTAGGTAATCCAGTAGTAGCTCAGAGTGTTCTGGGCTACACTCCGACATGACTTGTACCGCTTTTGGGGGTCTGACTTTTACCAACCCCCTAAGCCCGCCATGCGATACTCATAGACGAACGGATCTGACTGTACAGATATTGTCACTGACAGGCTCAGTAGGGTGTCAGGATGAGTTTGCTCATCGACCTCCCTTTTGGTCAATACCTGGTAGCTTGTTACGTACGGCTAATACCTCTGACGTGCTAGTGGTTAAATCCACAGCCAAAGTATTGACGAGTCTTTAGAGTTCCCCACAGACAGTTTCTCAAGTTTCGGGCGAAACGTTGTAGAGGCTATATGGTTTTATGGCAGGGTTCGAACATACGCGTGCACTTGTGCACGTGTCGTGTTTCGGACGGATAATACTAGCGGGCTTTAGTTTAATCCGGGTCCTAGTATTATTCTGTGTAGATCTTGTCTCATTGCATTTGTATTCGGTCGGAATACAAATGCGGGTATGTATATACAGTCGTGGGGTTATCCTGTAATTTATTACGGGATCGCTTTTTGAAGTTGCCAGTTTGCATTCCGTTTCAGCATTTTCCTTTCTTTCTTTTCTTGGCTGAAATTCTTGCTTTGAGGGGCTTATTTGCAAAGTGGAAATTAGTGATGGGAGGGTGTTTTTTTGTGGTCACGTGGGCTGCAGTAGTCTTCTGCAAGCTTCTTGATGAGATTGATTCATTTGTGCCCATTGCTTGCATTAATGTGATTGGATTTAAATAAGACTTTGATGTGAGGTTTTTTTTCTTATGGTCACCATTTCTCACTTGCTTGCACTCACCCCTCCTCCTCTTTTTCCATGGCCGGCCACTACAAGATGGGGCTGTCCAAATTTCGTGAGTGAGGATTTTTGATCTCATTTCATTTGCACAAAAATCCTTAGCTCAATTCCAAAGCCCATTTCTCCTCACACTTCCAAAAGGCAACTTCAATCAACCCTTGAGGCAGTGCGTTCTACACTTAGTCTACAGCAATCTTGGACACGTCGGCTAGCAAACTTCATGTCCGAGTTGCCTCAGTTCAGAGGCAGGAGCCCGTAAAAAGACTTCTCGATGTGGTGCCCTTCCGACGAGGAGACCGGAGATCGTAGATGCCGCGAGGAGCTTGGGATGGTGGCCAAAGACCGAAGGACACGGATCGATCGGTATAGCCTTTCTTTCCCTTCTCTAGATAGCTAGTTGTAGATTAATGGTTTGATCCGGGTTTTAATCATACGATAGCACCGGTTTCTAGTTTAGAAAAAGTTTTCGTTTCCGCTTTTTGGCCTCGGAAATACGGCCGGGGCGTTACCGTAGTCTTACACTTGCCTCGTCGACTGAGGTGCTGGATATTCATAACCGAATACCACTGTGCAAAATAAAAGGGAACGTCCTTGCAATAACAGCTTTTTGAAAAATGTTCCAACAATATCAGAATAGGTTTGTTTAGCTTGCATTGATCTGAATCACTGCAGTCCCATCAATTGATCATACCAATAAAGAACGAAAATACGATGTACGTATATGCCATCCGCATTCGCCACTGGGTCCCGTCATCACCCGTTAGGTTACTTAACTAACGACAAAGCGGGGACTAGACTAGCGCGGGTGTAAAACATATACAACATCTACTAGTATATATATCAATGTATAATATTCTCTCATGGCGTGATAAAATGCAACATCACAAAAATGTAATAAGCATCATAGAACAATACAGATAATCTGGGATCCCCAGGTTTCATAGAGCCGCTACTGAAACCCGACGTTCTTCTGGTCGTGTGGATAGTCTGTGCAATGAAATCCTAGACCCCTACGGGTGCGGCAAGTTACCCGCCAAAACCTGAAGCGAGGCAGCCCCCTTCAACAAAGTGAATGGACCACTCAGCACTTCACGGAATCCGGTAACTTGAGCACCCCTCCTTGGGTCAACCTATACCCCCTACGAGTGCGGCGAATAGTCCGCCAATTCTAGAG
The DNA here is from genome assembly GCA_030015575.1 of Agapanthus africanus. Taxonomy (NCBI): domain Eukaryota; kingdom Viridiplantae; phylum Streptophyta; class Magnoliopsida; order Asparagales; family Amaryllidaceae; genus Agapanthus; species Agapanthus africanus. The sequence continues at coordinate 544,424,417 of CM057340.1, forward strand.
TGAAGCCCCCTCCATCTCAAAGCCATGAGATGCGGGCCCGTTGCCCTAGACCCAGCTACCCGTGCACCCCACCGCGGGGTAATTCTAGTACAGAAAGTAAAATATATACAACGGGTACATCGACCTCAGCCCGGTCGTGCCCCAAAAGAATAATATACAAACAGGCAGTGACGGCAGTCCACACGTCGGACGCTCCTCCCGCAATATCAAATATACAAATAATACCAAACTGTACTAATATTGCATCCAGGCTATCCACCACGATAAATCCGCAACATCACAGCACAACACAGAACATCAACGTGAATATCACGTTCGCAAATCCGTCTAAAAGAGCTATAGCGACTAAGAATTACCGATCAAATGACATTCACGGTCGCAGATATAAAGTAAGCACTGTGAACTAACATATTTAAAATTTTCGATCGACAAAATTTCCCGAAGTGGGCCCCAAGCACAAATCCAGCACTCAAAATAATCTGGGCCAAAACAAAAAATTCCAGAAACCCCAATTCCAAGTCAGAGACTACTGTAAAAAATTTGGTGCATAGTAGCTACAGTACTGCGGCGGAACCGCGGTCAAAACGTGGGTAAGGCCGCGGTTCCGCGGCGCTACAGTGAGCTCAGTGTACCAAATTTTCTCAGATTTCTTTAAAAAAGCCTGCCTGATTTTCTGCAACACTCAAAATAATTTTTAGACCACAAAAAATATTCGACAGAAACTGCATGAAATGGAATCGCGGTTTCGGAAATTTCGTTCGATCGATATTTTAAAAATGTTAGAGCAAGCTAGTAAAGGTTAATGGAGTGGCTCTGATACTATGTAAGTCTACGGTAGCGCCCCGGCCGTCTGTCTGAGGCCAAAATGCGGAAATGAAAACTTTTCATAAACTAGAAACCGGCGCTATCGTATACTTTAAACCCGGATCGAACCATTAACCTACAACTAGCTAACAAGAGAAGGGTTAGAAAGGCTATACCGATCGATCCGTGTCCTTCGGTCTTTAGCCACCATCTCTCGCTCCTCGCGGCATCTCCGATCTCCGGTCTTCTCGTCGGAAAGGGCATCACATCTTCGAGTCTTTTTACGGGCTCCCGCTTCATCCGAAGCAACTCGGATACGAAGTTTGCTAACCGACTTGTCCAAGCTGAAGTAGAGAATGTGTGTGACAACTTTGTCTCTTGCATCCATTGCATAGATGGAGGTTGAAGATGAAGCCATCAATGGAGGTTGTGAGCTAGAGGAAGAAGAAGAAGAAGAGGTTCTTTTTCTTTTGTGTGTTGTCTGTTGAAATGAGAGAGTGAGAATCAAAATAATACAAGAGCAAACCTTTACATGGCTGCCCTTCTCTCTCTTCCTCTCATTTCATCTCACAAAACAATCACATAATGTGACACATGCACAAAGAAAGAGACCATGAGTCACCACTTTTGCATGTGTCACAATTAATGCTCCAAATCATGATTTCTAGCTCATAATTTTCATTTGTAAACATTAACCCAAATGTTTACAACAACAAAAAGATACGGCAACATCTAAAGTAAACTCGTGACGGATCACAAGGATACCCCTCATCTATATATACATACCTGCATCCGCATTCCGACCGAATGCGAATGCGATGAGACTAAAGTAATCCAACAAATCTAATACTAGGATCCGGCTTAAACCAAAGCCCACTAGTATGATCCGTCCAATCATGATCCGTGCACGACTGCACGTATATGATCGAACCCTGCCATATATCATACGGCCTCTACAACGTTTCGCCCAAAACTTGAGAACCTGTCTGTGGGGGATTCTAAAGACTCGTCAATACTTTGGCTGTGGATTTAACCACTAGCACGTCAGTGGTACTAGCCGTATGTAACGAGCTACCAGGTATTGACCAAAAGGGGGGTCGATGAGCGAACTCATCCTGATACCCTACTGAGCCTGTCAGTGACAATATCCGTACAGTCCGGTCCGTTCGTCTATGAGTATCGCATGTCGGGCCTAGGGGATTGGTAAAAGTCAGACCCCCAAAAGCGGTACAAGTCGTGTCGAAGTGTAGCCCAGAACACCCTGAGATACTACTGGAATACCTACCAGTAAATCTTCTTCCTTGGCCAAGGATTTCGTGTAATGGCTCTCCTAGACACAGCGCGATCTCACCCCCAATACCGGGAGAGACGAAACCCCTGCCGATCCGCTCACTGCCTCCATGTGGCTCGAGACTGTACCCAACTAAAACCTGTTTACACGACTCCTTTGAGCCGTGGTAGGGTAGTAATCAAAGCACAGTGGGAACTCACACGAGACAAATGACGATCTCAGGTCGATGAACTAATATGTACACATGTCACCAGGGAACTGCTATCTGACGTCGGTATAATACCAACTAGCATATTCCCGGCGAGTCCTGTCCGGTGTACTCATAATCCAATGAGCACCTGTATACATCTTAGGTGAACCAACTGACACCAATGGCTTGTGAGATCAGCCACCGCCCCTTATCGGGGTCTCGACTGTATACACTAGTCTACTAATGGAGTATCCATGCCCAGTCTCGAAACTCCCACGACTAGGGACCGCTTTAAGGATGTGCTTATAGACCCCAGCTCCTACGTATATGATCGCCATCATACTGCTAGCCGTCAAGGAAGAATCCTATGGGCTCTATCAACGTGCAATAGTGACCTGTAATGTCACCTAAAGCATGTACACGATGATAAAGATAAACCAGATAGCATACTATCATCTTGAGTAAGACTGTCCTACCGTTATAGGTCCTCCCTCAATCATTGCAATCACGTGCCTGTGATCCAATAATTGACTCTGAGGGCACTATATCCAACAGACCTCATCCCGTCAGAACCATGCATGACTGCAAAAAGTAAATTGTTAGATGATTCGATAGAATTATTTTAATAGAAACTAAAAAAATAAATAGATAACTATATACCATGTGCATGAGGAATGGTTGGGGTAGGAGAATCTGCTACCCCGCTAATAGGGGTAGGGAGCGGGTCATGTGGTGCTGCGGCTACTGGGAGTGGTGGGGGTCCTGTAGGAGGGGTGACGGTAGGAAGGACCATTGTAGGAGGGGAGGTAGGAGGGGCGCCGGTAGGAGGGGCACTAGTACGGGGGGCGCGGGTATGGATAGCACCTGCTGCTGCAGCCACTAACATCCCGCCAATCTCATCTAAATATCGTTAGAGCCGGATCAACAGCCTCCCATCAGACCCTATATATTTATTCAAATATTAAAAATTTGCTTATAATCATTATACAATTTAAAACATTTAGTTCAATTTTATTACCTAGCACGTTTGTTCGGTGCATTAGCTAAAAATTCGTTGGGTGGATTATCGAAATCTTGATCTGTGATAATCACTTTGCTGATGTCACATCTTATGAACGTATTGATGGACGACACAAAATAGTTTGGATCGTTGGTACGTTCAATAGAAGGATAGAGACGTGTTTTCGCCTCTTCCTCGTCACTCTCATCTTCAGAATCACTCAATGTCGGCACATTATAATAATCTCTTGGTTTCCAATGACAAACAACACTCCAATCAGCCTTCTTTAGGTCCTGAGAATAATATATTTATGTTGTTGTCACGTCCTGCTTCCCAGTAGACGGAAACGGTGGCGTGGTAAACCCGCAACGTATTTACTATAAGAATACGTTAAGCGTCTATAAGCAACATAAAAATGACACAAGAATAGACAAGTGAAAATAAAATCCAACCACTTTATATATTTACATTCTCAACTTTACAGAATTTAACTGATACAAGAAATCTGAACATAAAAAGAAAGTGTTTAAACATGTAACTTACTGAAAAAGAAAAGCGGGAAAGAAAACTAATGATCTGCTTCAGATGTGAACTGGTTGTAATTCTCTGCAATCACTTCCACCTCCTTTGATTCTTAGTCACATGACGAACATTCCAAGAAACAAAAGATATGTGGAATGCCCGTCAGCAAACTTGCGCTCGGTAAGTCCTAATAGAGATGTGTAATATATAAATTGAGTGCAATATAATATGTAATATAGTATAAATGGAAATTGTAATACGTGAACAAGTATGGTAATGTATGTGGCAACTATGTCAGCATGGCAAAAAAGTATAACATGGCCATAGAGTGTAGATATAGTGAACATGAAGCGGATGTCCGTGTCCTAAGGGGTCTCTACAAGGTAATATATCCTAACGTCGGTTCAAGTATGAATATCAACCAATCTCAATAGTATTTTTGAACCCAAGGCTATTGTCTAGAGGTAAGGAATCACAGGTCCAAAATAGCGGGACTTCAATTGTTATTGAAGTATTCCAAACCAAAAAGGCTATTATCCAGGGGCTTGGAAATACGGGCCCTCATTCATGAATTTGTGATGTACTGTTTCAGCCCGGTACCATAACCACATTATTTGTACCGTTTCAGGTCGGTACCACAGCAACGTTATTTTAGTAATGGGACTCCTGAGATTCCGTTGGATTCATACTCAAACTACCTCAACACCCCGTGTATATTACTCTATGATTAAAGTTACAAGTTTTACCCAAATCCATGAATACATAAGAGAGTGCAATTCAAGTATCGAGTCGAGTTCAAGTATTCAAGTCAATTGTTCATGTATTGATGTCAAGTCATTACGTATTCATGGTTCGGGTCAAGTCGAGTCAAGTGTACCTATTAGGTTCAAGTATTCATGATTGAGTCGTGTCAAGATGAAGTCAATTTTAGCATGTAATGGTTTAATCACAAATCATATAGATAAGAATAGATAAGCAATCATAAAACATGATATGAGATAAGTATACAAAAAACGGCCAAAACCAATGTTATAAATATGTGATATGTACAGCTAATTAATCAAGTCATTTGAAGTCAGCATATAAACGAAAACATCGCCTTAAGTGTTATGCACACGTGAATTTCAATCTCGCCTAAATACGCCTACCGGTTTGGGAGATATACATGTTTTCGTATCGTCGCGCAAAACAGATCAGAATCTATTCAGCACCATCACATATTTTTAAAACACAGTTTGAGTTGATTTCTATCGGGTCTCAGATTACAAAAATTATTAGAAAATTGTAAGTATTTCGGAGTACTTATCCAAAATACTAAGATTCGCGCGATTTGGAATTACGAATCTCTAGTTATGATCGTTTTAATATCAGCGTTTAAAACAGAAATTCAGATTTCTGGACAGCAACTATATGTTATATTGCAAAGCCTATATCAAGTTGTTTCATGCGTTTATAAGTAATCTAATATATAGGAAATTATAGCTCTATCAATTTTGCATCTACACATCTAAATTTTGTCACGAACGGACATCGGGTGTTCGAGTTATGTCCTATTTAAAAACAGTGTGCGAATCAGGATAGATTCTGTCCATATTCGTCGCTTAATATTATAACGCAGTTTTCTATATTTTACGTTGGTTTTCAGTAAAAACTTAAAACTAAGAAAATCTAGATTTTCGATGTAGACATCCGAAACACATGAGTTTGCTCAATTTGGATATCGGTAGACCGAGTTATGTGTCCTAAAAGTTGATTGATTAAAACTGTTTTCAGATTTTAGAAAAAACAGTGACTAAAAGTGTCATAAGTTCAAAACCGTTCTTCGCTTCGATATAAATTTTTTTCACTGTAGACCTGAAATTCTATCTATTATTTATCCTAATTTTCATAGGATTTCCATATGTGAAAATTAATTTTTAAAAATTATTTTAAGGACAAAAGTTATCTAGGACCGTATTTAAAGGTGACAAAACTACTGGATTTATTTGCAGCTTCGTTTTTCTCTTTTATATAAAAAAAATTAAACAGTTATAAAATAAACGGCACATGCAATATATATTTCAAATTGGATCTCCTAATATCAATATACGGATCATGAATTTCGAGAAGGTCCTATACCAGAAAAGTCATAATTTCAAGAAAGCTTATGTAAAGTTGTGTTATCGTGCATCGTTTATTTATATTCAGTTCATGATGTTTCTAGTTAATGTAAAAGTAAATGTTTGACATGAAGGCATTTTTATTCTATAAGAAAACAATGAATAACCATGAAGATTAAGTATAAACAAACAATATTTTAAAAATATATATATATGTAACTATATTCATTTATATGTATGTGTGTGTGTGTATATGAATAACCATGAAGATTAAGTATAAACAAACAAACAATATATATATATAAACTGTTTTCAGATTTCAGAAAAAAAACAGTGACTAAAAGTGTCATAAGTTCAAAACTGTTCTTCGGTTCGATATAAATTTTTTTCCATTATAGACCTAAAATTCTATCTATTGTTTATCCTAATTTTCCTAGGATTTCCATATGTGAAAATTAATTTTTAAAAATTATTTTACGGACAAAAGTTATCTTGGACCATATTTAAAGGTGACAAAACTACTGAATTTATTTGCAGTTTCGTTATTCTCTTTTATATACAAAAAATTAAATAATTATAAAATAAACGACACATGCAATATATATTTCAAATTGGATCCCCTAATGTCAGTATATGGATCATGAATTTCGACAAGGTCCTATACCAGGGAAGTCCTAATTTCAAGAGAGCTTATATATAGTTGTGATATTGCGCATCGTTTATTTATATTCAATCCATGATATTCCTACTTAACGTAAAAATAAATTTATGACATGGAGGCATTTTTATTCTATAAGAAAAAAATGAATAACCATGGAGATTAAGTATAAACAAAAAATATTTTAAATATATGTGTGTGTGTGTATGTGTAACTATATTCATTTATATGTGTGTGTTTGTGTATGTATATGTATGTGTGTGTGTGTGTGTGTGTGTGTGTGTGTTTATACACTCGATTAGGTACCACGGTCAAGAAAATGAAAATATGGAGAAGACACAATAACAGAGTGAAAGAGATGGAGAGAGAGAAAAGGGACTTACGACGAGAGGGGACATTGGTTTATTGAAATCATAACAGAGGCAAGGAGTGAGAGAGACGGAGGAAAGAAGGACTTACAGGTTGTGTGAGTCGGTATAACAACCGGCTCACCGTTTTGATAAAATGCACAATCGAGACTTTGAACCTTGATAGAACCGGTGCTTCTCCAAGCTCGAAAGAAATGAGATTTTTTTTTAGAATTAATCAAAAGGAAATGGTTAAAGTGGGATGAAGAAGTGATGGGGAGATATTTGTATTAAAAGAAAATTGAAACTCTTCATAATAATGTTACTTAAATATAATTTATAACCATCCTAATTATGTTGGGAATTAAAAAGAAGATGAAATGAAATGTCATTTGTAAGTTATGAGAGGGATTTAAAAAATAGATAAAAATAATTGCTAGTCTCAATGTTCGAACAAGTGGCTTATGGAATAACAATGTAAGGACTTAACCAGTAAGCTACAAGTTTGTTCATACACATATTTAACAAGAATTAAATATATGTTGTTGTTTGAAAAGAAAGCGGGCAAAGGAAAAAGAAAAGAAATAAATCAAATAGAACTGTTTCGGCTTGGGTTGTGAGCTTTGAAAAAATATAGAATAGGCAAAATAGAAGGAGAGATAAACTAATATATTTAATAGAGAATAAAATATATGGGAATATCCAAAAACAAATAAATATAGTATTTTAATAAAAAGAAGAATGATATGAAGGTAAAGGAATTTTGGGGCCGTTACAGTTGCCATCGATGGGAAGATAAAGTTATCGTATTCGTAGGCTGTCGGTTTGGTATTTACCAAAGTGAGTTTATATTCATCGACCTTCATATCCCGTTCAGATTTGGTATCGTACCATATGCATTGGAATATAAAAAAGGGGGCAGCCTTATACATGTATGAGACCGCTATAATCTGCTCAACAACATCGTAATAGGGATTTTCTCTGTCGTCGGAGGTTGCGACACCGCTATTTTGCGTAGCTCTAATGCCTTCCGTTCTTTCGATCTCAAATTTATAGCCGAAAACCTCGTACCCGTTGTAAAATATAGCTGCAATTGATGGACCGATTAAAAAGTCCTGGACCTCTCTATTAATCTGCTCACCATGATTCATTTGTTTGTCGATTTCCTCTCTACACCAAGCGACGAAAATACGTTTCTGTTCTTCTTTGATTTTGTCATTCGACCACGTCCTAGGATTCGATCTCTTGAGTATAGTTTTGTGCGCTCTGTTCGTTATTTTACAGTTATATCAGTTAAATTATACTCTATTTCAAACGGTTTAAATGGATGAAATTAGAAAAACTTACTCTGCATATTTAGCAAAACATTCGCTGTTTAGCAAGATGAACGCATGTAAACCGCCAATGAGATCGTAAGACATATTTTTTTAGCATTCTTGCTCTAATTGGACCATCAGGAACGCGGCGGTTTGTTCAGCTCCGTCCTGACATCGTCGTTCAGAAAACAAGCACAGAAAGACATGACTTCTTCCGAGAGATAACTTTCCGCAATCGAATCTTCAGGACGATACTTGTTGCGGATTTAGTTTTTTAAAGTTAATAGATATCTGTTGAAAATAATAGATATTAATAATCCACGATAATGTTTTGCAATTCAAATGATTAATAATAAACATTTTCATACCTCTCGATGGGATACATCCAACGGTAATGCACCGGATCGTCAATCTTGATATCGGTTGCCAAATGGATGGACAGGTGAACAATAATGTCGAAAAAGGAAGGTAGAAAGATAGTTTCGAACTTGTAGAGGATCAAAGGAATATCTTTTTCGAGCTTTGCTATCTCATTGATGTCTATATTTTTTGAACACAGTTGGCGAAAATACGTGCAAAATTCGTTAAGAACGACACCAACTTCGAATTTTACCGATACTCTCAGGCATAAAGGAAGAAGATATTGCATCAACATGCAGTAGTCGTGGCTCTTGAGTCCTACGATTTTTCCATTTTCTACTTGTACCTGTTTGGAAATATTTGATGAGAAACTATCGAGGACTTTCAATTCTTTCAACACCCACAGGAACCGCCGTTTTTTCTCTTTGTTCAGATTGTAGATTGCTGGTGGGATCTCGTAATAAGCTGGTTTACCAGCCGCAGGCCGAGAATGCAATTCTTCTTTAATGGACAATCCATCCACATCCGTTAAATCACGGCGGGCGTTAAGGTTGTCCTTCATTTTTCCATCCTTAAATAGAAGAAGATTAATGACATGTTCAAAGACACCCTTCTTGATATGCATAAAATCTAAATTGTGGTGCAGCGATAGATCAGAGCTGTACGGAAGTTGAAATAAACCACTTAGTTTCTTCCAACCGGTTCGACATGTCATTGCATCTTTATTTTGTTTCATTCCGAATGTGATATTCTGATAATCTCTCCATTGTTGCAATATATCGTTACCGGACAATGTTTTAGAAGGTCTACCGGTCTCCGTCTTGCCGTTGGACAATTCTTTATTTTTTTTCTAAATCTGTGAGTTATAGGTAAGAAGCGTCGGTGACCCATAAACGACTCTTTCCCGCTAAATTTTAAGCGTACAGTGCTCGTATGAATATGACAATTGGGGCACGTAAGCCTACCTTGAGTTATCCACACCGACAGCATGCCGTAGGTAGGAAAATCATTAATAGTCCACAACAAAGTAACCCGCATATGAAAAAATTGTTTACCATCTGTGTCATAAGTTCTCACGCCAGGTCCCCATAGCAATTTTAGCTCATCAATCAATGGTTGAAGGTACACGTTGATATTTTTCGCAGGAGACGGGGGACTGTCGATTAAAAGCGACTGTTCCCGCCAAATATTTTGGCCCATAGCTTGCTGTTTTTTTTATTAAAATAAAGGGCAGCCCCCACGTGTTAAACATGTGATTACTCACATGCAAAATATGTGAGTAGCCGCTTCCGATATGATCAAATCCTATATTAGATATCACGTGTTAAACACGTGAGCGTCTTACGTGATATCCAGGTGCAGTCTCTTGGCAGCGCCTCACGTGATATTCACGTGAGCGCACATGCCAGTCTCCTGGCAGCGCCTTACGTGATATCTATATGAGCGCTATAGGTCAGCGCCCCCCATGTAACGCACGTGAGTGGTTTTTTTTATCGAATTAAATTCTATGTGGGAAATATTTCGTCGATCTTTCTCAAATTAAAAAGATCTTCTCTGTTAAACAGAGGACCCTTAGATCAAAAATCCAACGGTGATTATAAAATCACCAATCGATCATCTGATAGAATTAAATTATATCTTAGGAAAATATTTTTGTAATCTTGTTAAAATAAACAAGAAATCTTCTCTGTTAAACAAAGAGCCTTTGGATTAAAAATCCAACGATGAAGAAAATCCACCGGTTAATCTTTAATATCATTTCGATTGATCATAAAATCAATCATGATCTCTGAATGAGAGATTTTCTCAAAACAGATTGATCTTTTCGTTCTCTTATAAATAAGAGCAAAGAAATTAAATTTCGGAGGAGGAGACCTCCCCATAAGTTTCTGTAAAAAATATATAGAAGGTTCTTCAAAAGCTTCAACAAAACAATAGAGAATTTAATTCTCAATAAAGAAGAAAGATCGTCTTCCTCCTCAAAACCCTATGTAAAGAAAGTATAGAGATCAAAATATCTCTTTTACCTATCATATTATATATAAGGGTTTAACCTTTCGAAAAGAACTAAGTTCTTTATTCGGATCTGAGATCCGCAAGAAATCTCGCATAAGTTGAGAATTTAATTCTCATCGGAAAGATCTTGTTCTTAAGAATCAAGAACTCAGAGAAAAATAAGGTTGAGGACATGAGAGAAGAGCATGAAAAAGATGGAGTTTATAATACTCAAGGAATTTAGTTCATTTATTATCAAGAACTTAGTTGTTAAAGAACAAAATCTCAGATCCTCAAAACAGTGGTCTTTGGTGATCGTTAATAGTCAAAATACCATTAACAGAGATTAAACTTCTTTAAAAATATCAACAGAGATTAAATGTCTAAGAACTCAGCGCCTCATATGATACCCACATGAGCGCTCAAAAGAAGTGGAAGAGAGCGCCTCACGTGAAACACGCGTGAGCGTTCAAGAACTCAGCGTCTCACGTGAAACACACATGAGTGCTCAAAAACTAAGCGCCTCACGTGATAGCACGTGAGCGCTAAGAAACATAGCGCCTCACGTGCTAACACATGAGCGGGAAAAAGGAGTAGCGCCTCAAGTGGAGGTAGTAAAAGCAACCGATGGTGAAAACCATGAACGCTAGTGCTGATGCAAGTGCGATCACAATGGGCCATTGTGATCCACTTCTATGCGGACATAACAATCACTTGCACCATTGTTGTGTCTTCAGCATTTGGAATATTCTTGCAATATCGGCAACCAAAAAGTCCGTTCGAGATGGCCTTTGCTTTCTCCATATGGCTGTGGACTGACTGTAACTATAGCATCCTCCATATGGGTTTTTTTCTTTCAAAAAAAATAAAATAGAAATAGTCTTTAATTATCCCTTAACTAGCTTAGCTTATGGATGGATCGTTTATACGCAAGTTCTCTGCACACACCCATCCATAGTAACGAATCAGATGAAAGGCATAGAATTTAACACTTGCACGTACTCCGCGCATTTTTACCGGTGTTTGTTTTACCCGATAGTTGCAATGACCTGTTCGTGGGTGTCCCGACATGCCTTGTCCCGACATGCCCGTTTGATACTTTTAGTTTTGGCCAACGAGTGTTTGTATATCTTTATTATTTTAACCCAAACTTTTTGGATGGTGCATCATTTTATAAAAAAAATAAATCCAAATAAAGAAGAAAAAGATATTGCTTCATACTTCATCATAAGCTTGTCCATGTCATCTATAGAAAAAGACAAAAATGTCCAACTCATCTCTTCCTTACAACTTCCTGCCAAAAAAAAAAAGAAAACTTAATACACCACTCTCTCACACACACACTCATCTTTCTAAAAAAATGCAAAAGAACATCTGATCTCGCTAATCTCTCTAATCTCTAGTATCTTCCTAATAAATTGTAATGTATACAAAACATGAATTTTTTTATTTTCTAAGTATGAGTTGCTGGCCCAACCATTTAACCGTGGAAGTAACAACAAAACAACCAATTGAGAAAAACCATTTACTTAAAAATAAATAATATCGAACAAAAACGTAACCTTCGTTAATAAAAGAAGGATATTTTTCATCTTAAAAACTATAAATATCTTTAAAAAATTTCATTTAATGAGCAAGATAAAAAAAACTATACACGCTTTCAATGCGATATATATATATGTGTTTTCAAAATATACACGTACAGCACACGTGTACAGCACACATGCAAAATAGTAGTAGAATTATAGATGTTATACATGCATGGATATGAGATCTCTAACGTGGGGCCGTTATTATTAGCAAATTTATTTTATTTTTAGATATTTGTTTATTTTGGGTATTTTCATAATTTTAGGATTTTTATGGTTTATTTTGCAAATTGTGTTAGGTTTTCAACTCAATGATTGAATACAATATTATTTTGAGATCTGAAAATTGTCTGTGGTTTTATTTCTCTGCGGAGAGAGTTCTATTGCCACCGTGTGATTCGGTACCTTTGGGTGTGAGACATGTTGTATCGATTTCGTAGTTTGTTCTATTTTGAAGCCTTAGCCGTCTATGCTCATTCCGAGAAGTTGAAGGAGGAAGCACACAATATCTGAGAACGTAGTCTCATCCAACAAAGTTGAAAGAAAAACAAACAATTTTTTAGAACGTCGCCGACGAGATTTGCTCGTGTCAATATTTTCGGATTTGAAAACAAGAGAGATCACAGAAGAAAAAGGAAATCGAAAAGAAAGATATCGAAGCCGATCTCTTACAGTTGGTCAACCGAGAGCACCATTTTAAGTGCTGGCAACTCCATTGGATGAACCCAAATCAAATGGGCAACAAATTGATATTCAAGTGAGGTATGCAGGTTGATGGTTGTCTGGTTAATAGTTGGATAATGCTTGGTATATTATTTGGTCATCAAGTCTATATATTAAATATTTATTAGAAATTTAGATCTGGATCCTTTGATTTCAATATTCTAATAGATATAATATTAGGGTCTTTATTAGAGCTGCTTACTGATTTACAGTGGATAATCCGATATTAACATGACATTGATTGCATTAATCGGATGTTTCATTGTTGATATTTAGTCTCATTGTTTTATGTTATTTATTATTTATGACTATCGATATCGGATCACGTACGTGTGTTTTGCATCGATTTTAGCGTGTCTTAGAATTTTGCATCCGCATACATGTATCCGCTGGCCTTATTGTTCCCATCGTGTATATATCCAATTTGAACAAAAAGATTAATAATAAAGATTTGTCAGAAACCACCAAAAAGGTTTTGGAGCGTTTGACAAGTAAGCAAAATTTTCAAAATTACGGATTATGATGGATTATGATAACGACTAATAGCACCATATGGTGACACATAGCTACCGACACATAGATATTGACAATATCACATCATTTAAATTGTCATGTGAGTAGAGGATGTGATACCTAACATTTAAAAATCCAAAAAATATATACATCCAAAAATCCCGAAATGTATGTTGCATATTCCTCTCTTCATCTTCATCCTCTTCTTGGTTTTAAAGTTTCATTGTGAATTGAAGTTTTACAGCATTCATGGAGCTATGAGATTTTTTATGGGTTTCTAGTGTTTCTGATTTTAAAGAAGAAAGTCTCTTTCTTTTAGTCCCCCATTAAAAATGGCCTTTGGATTTCATGTGTTTATATATGAAGTCATACTTTTGCATGTTAAGCTTGTAACTAGAAATATATATGAGCTCACGCGCCACACAAGTAGAGTTGAAGTCAGAGGTGGAAATGAGCAGGCTGATTTGGAAAAACATTAGCACGCACAGGTAAGAGGTGCAAATCATTGGTTCAAATGTTCTGAACGGCATTGCGTTGAAAGGGGAGGAATTCTTCTCCCACTCGCCGCCTTTCCTTATGCCCGACGCTGCCTGAGGGCGATCGACGCGCCACGCTAGCTCTTCCTTCCCCACCCTCCGAAGTTTTTGAAAGGGGAGGAATTCGTCTCCCACTCGCCACCCTTCCTTATGCACGGCATTGCGTGAGGGCGTTTGGCGCGCCACACCAACTATTCCTTCCCCACCCTCCGAAATTACCCGTGAATCTTCCCTTCAGATTTGACCACCGAGAGGCTGTAAAGTTCCCTTTTGCGCTCTTCGAAACCTTTTCAACGGATAGGGTGAAACCTTCCACCATTGCCATCTTCATCTTCAACGGGTAGGGTTTCACCTTCCACCATTGCCATAAAAGTTAAATTAGTTTATACTTTCAAGAACGAGATGGTTGTTCTAGTTTGCCAGTTTACACCATTTATCGTTTATACTTTCATTTAGCGTATAGAAAAAGATCAGGAAGTAACTTATCAAACAATGCATTTCTAGTTCTCTACAGAAAAACTAATGCAATGAAGCATATATAAATTAAATGAGAATAATGGAGGAAAGATCCCGGAAGGGAATTTCCTCCTATGGCGTCGAAAAAATACATCCTCTCTTGTATTTTCCGCCAATCGGCACCCACCATTTTTATCGTTATCATCTAAGATGTGGGTACACCAAATTTCATGTGATTCTACAACCATTTCACCATTGATTTAGCAAAGTAAAAAGTTCTGTTGTCGATAAACCGTTAATTTTGAACCCACTAAATCAACGGTGAAATGGTTGTAGAATCACATGAAATTTGGTGTGCCCACATCTTAAATGATAAAGATGAAGATAGTAGATGCCGATCGTCGAAAAAAATGAGGGAGGATGTATTTTTTCGACGCCATAGGAAGAAATTCCCTTCTATGGCCTCTTTCCTCCATTAACGTCAAATTAAATACATATCTTCTCCAACATATTATACTTCTAAGGCCATCATACATCCACCCCATGTGATGGAGCTTCGGATCTCCTTCAGATGCTGTCCTTCGTAAATCTGTCGCAAGTATTGCTGAACGGTTGAGATTGGATTCGGAGGTTGCCTCCTTGAGTGTGTGGATCTCAATGGGTTAAGTTTGAACTGAAAGCCGAGCTACTTGCAAAGAAGTCCCGGGATGGGTGGCCACTGTAGGACCCTCCGACGATCAAGTTAGCCGAGAAATTTTAGCAGAGTAGTGGCTTATTCGATTCAAGTTGCCTTACCTGAGTCGTCTGAAAGAGGGGTTTTATAGTGGTCGCATAGAGCGTGCAGGCGCGAGATCTTCGCCTTCGGTTACGCCCCTGACGTTACACGTTCATGAATGACAGGATCCCTTCATTAATAACGGGATATGCTAATTAATGGGAGGGGACGCACCAGCGTGGGACAGCATCTGAAGGAGATCTCAAAGCTCCATCAGTTGACTCCGTCTGTGGGAACGAAAGATTTATTTTGTTCCACCACAAAAAAGTTGATCTTCCGCCCTTGATCCAATGGAGAGCGACGACCGCAACGATACAAACACGGGCTGCTACAACGGAGGCGGGAGCGGCCCACCTCCCCCTCCTAAGTCCATCCACGCCTTGTCCACCTGGATAGATCGGCTTACGATGCTGGTAGATGCCTTCATCCGCATTTAGGCGGCGGGGCCTAACCACCGGAGTGCCGCTCCGCCTTCCTGGGATAACGACGTCCGCCGAAGGACGGACGGGCACACTCAAGCCTCCAATCTACCTCACCCTCATCACAGCGCCACTGAGCACCGGCGTGCCAACTCCGGCCACCTTAACCCACACGCGGCGACTAATTCCATGACCCGCTGGGCGTCGAACTGCTCTACGCCACGGTCCCAAGGAAAACTGGGTCGTCGCCCTAATGCCCGTTACGCGTTCTCTCCTCCCGAGGAGGTGTCGGTCAGCTCTCCTGCTTCCAGACATGACTGACGCCCCCACTCTCGCCGGGATTGTGCGAACGACGAGCGCAGGGACTACTCGAGAAAGGCCTCGCCCGGGGATCTAAGACACCTGATAGAGCAGAATCGAAGCCGCACCCTGGCGCAGACCCGGAGCGGGGATAGCCACCACTCCGACTGTGCGGAATCCTCGGGTTACCACCACCGACTTGAGACGAAAAGAAGATCGAGGGCATACGGCGAGACGACCATCCGTCCGGCGAAGGGGCTGGGTATTCCGCGGATTCTTTCACGAAGCCTTTCACCAAGGAATTGCTGGCCGAACGTGTCTCATCCAAGAACAAGCCACCCAAGGTGGAGCTCTTTGACGGGAAGTCCGATCCAAAAGATCACTTAGATGCATTTGCAGTGGGCATGAGCTTCCAAGATAACTCGAACGCAGCCCAATGCCGCGCTTTTCCTACCACCCTAATCCGGAAAGGTCGGGACTGGTTCCGGGGGCTGGCACCCCGCTCCATCTTGACCTTTGATGAGCTGGACACCCAATTCCTCGGTCACTTCATCAGGAATAGACAGCAGAAGATGACGGTTGACTATTTGTTCACCATCAAGAGCAGAGACAAAGAATCCTTCAAAGGATATGTCACCCGCTTCTACAACGCGCTCCTCGAGGTCCCTGAGCACCGCGATGAAACGGTCATCACCACGCTGACGTCGGGTCTTAGGCACAAAGAGTGACTCCGTTCTTTTGCATTAGCGAAACCTAAGACCATGGCCGAGGTAAAAGCCTGGACTGAGAGGGAGATCCAACTCGAGTCCGAGGTGAACTTGAATCCGCCCAGAGGTGACCAAACTGACCAAAAGAAGTGGGGCAGAGAAGAGAAAAAGAGAGTCGACCGACCAAAACCTTACTCCCCGAAGTTACAGGAGTACACTCCTCTTAATATCTCCCAAACCGAGCTGCTAGAGAAGGCAAAGGGCGAGAGGTTCTTCAGGCTCCCGCCGGCTACCTGAAGCACGGGCAAGCGGATCCGAGGCCCGTATTGTGCCTATCACCGGATGCAAGGGCATCCGACCGAGGATTGTAAACAGCTGTACAATTACATCGAGGAGCTGATCCGCTCCGGTCACTTGGCAAAGTACCTGTGAGATAAACATCAAGCCGATCAAATTAAAGACAGAGAGCTGACGATCGAACAGATCATGGTCATTGCTGACTGACCCAAATCCGAGTTATAAGGACACCTACCAAAATTTATATTCAATACAGGAGAATTTAAATTGAATCACATAATCTGTAATTTATTCAATAATAAAGATTCTTGCTTCCCTGCAATCTAAACTACTTCTCTTTGTTTTCGTGCTAAAGCTCCCCGCAGGGCTGACAAATAGCTTCCCTGCCCGGTCCATCCGCAGTGGGTAACTTCCTGCCCAACTACGCTATGGATCAAAGTCCTCCTCGCGAGGTGACCGAGTAGCTTCCTGCTTGGTCATCCCTAGCGGGTAGCTTCCTACCCAACAACGCTAAAGATCGAAGCCCTCCTCTCGAGGCCACCGAGCAGCTTCCTTGCCCAGTCCATCCGCAGTGGGTAGCTTCCTGCCCAATTAAACTGTAGATCGAAGCCTTCCTTATGAGGCGACCGAATAACTTCCTGCGCGGTCATCTCTAGCGGGTAGCTTCCTACCCAACAACGCTAAGGATCAAAAGCCCATCTCTCGAGGCCACTGGGCAGCTTCCCCGCTCGGTCATCCCTAGTGGGTAGCTTCTTACCTAACAATGCTAAGGATCAAAGCTCTCCTCTCGAGACTACCGAGAAGCTTTTCTGCCCGGTCCATCCGCAGTGGGTAGCTTCCTGCCCAACTACGCTGTGGATCGAAGCCTTCCTTGCAGGGCGAACGAGTAGCTTCATGTTCAGTCATCCCTAGCGGGTAGCTTCCAACCCAACAACCCTAAGGATCAAAAACCTTCCTTTCGAGGCAACCGAGCAGCTTCCCTGCCCGGTCCATCCCTAGCGGGTAGCTTCCTACCCAACAATACTAAGAATCGAAGCCCTCCTCTCGAGGCCACCGAGTAGCTTCCCTGCCCGGTCCATCCGCAGTGGGTAGCTTCCTTCCCAACTATGCTGTGGATAGAAGTCCTCCTCGTGAGGCGACCGAGTAGGTTCCTGCTCGGTCGTCCTTAGCGGGTACCTTCCTACCCAACAACGCTAAGGATCAAAATCCCTCCTCTCGAGTCCACCGAGCAGCTTCCCTGTCCGGTCCATCCCTAGTGGGTAGCTTCCTACCCATCAACGCTAAGGATCTAAAGCCTTTCTATAGAGGCCACTGTGTAGATTCCTGCTCGGCTAAACTCTGAGGGGTAGATTCCTACCCTACGAAGACTTGGATCTAGGACCCACATTGAGGAAGAATCAGTTATGACCGACCTATTCTAACTTGGCTAATTTTCTACTCATGCTAAAACACGTGGTCTTCACCTCGACACCGAGGTATGGATTGATACCGACCTTCCTAGCCTTAGGATGCCTTTTGATTCATCCTAAATAAACGATCGCCACCTCGACTCCCGGGAGCGGGAGGGTACCGACCTTCCTACACTTAGCTATTATTCGACTTACACTCGATGCTCGATCGTCATTTAAAAAGGCGATCGTCGTCTAAAAAGCCGGGCAATGACCTATGACCTAACACTTGCAGCAAAACGAAAATTCAAGCAAGAAGAAGACTGACGAGCTAAAGTACTCACGCAGAAAGCAGACATTCATGCAGAGGAAAATAAGCATAACTTTATTTATATTCCAAAATTTTACAAGGTATTTTGGGCTCCTCAGCCTTACAAAAAATGCCCAGAGGCTTCCAAAGTTTTGGAAAGAAAAACAAAAGCTCCTAAGGGAAGAAACCTCAGGCCGTGAGTTCCGCCGGGATCTCGCCCTGCTCGACACCTCCCTCGAGGGCCGGAGCTTCAGTCTCTGGGACAGCTTCTCCCCTGCGGCCACCTCGACGACCGCCCCCTATAGCACATCCTGGAAAGCAGGTACTTAGCGTGGAGCTCACCGTCGGCAAACTCCGACATTGATACCTTGACGGCGTCGAGAGCTTCATGCCAAACGATGGCCGAGGCTTCGGCGAGGTCGGCGTAGAACTGGTCTGACGCCTTATACCTCTCCACGGACTTCACCGCTCGGACCTCGGCGAGCTTCACGGCCTCGAGCGCCACCCGGACGTCCTTCCTACTGATGTCCCTCGACTTCTTCATTGCTTTATAGAGGTTACCAACCTCCTCTAATTTGGTCTGGATAGCCCGGTTGGATTCATTCAGAAGTTGGTGAGATTCCTTATACTTGGAGTTCATCAGCTCCTCGGCGACCACCCGGGTTTCGAGGGCGGCTATCTTCTCCTCCACCTGTTGCAGCCGAAGGCACAGATCCTCCTCCCGTGAGGACGATTCGCCCGCCTTCTTCATGGATGGGGCTATCTCCTTGGATTCCATATTTACAATGAGGGCGCAGTGGTGGAGGACCCAAGGAAAACAACAAAAGGAGTTAGAAACGTTCAAACTCAAAAAAAATATGCTTAAGAAGATTCTTAAAGGAAAACGGATACCGATCTGAACTGCCTCCTGAGCGATGGCGGCCACCTGGGCCTTCAGGGTCCCCCGGAAAATCTTGCCCCCAGCTGCTTGCTCCATGTCGAAGAGCAAGCTGTCGGCGACGGAGAGCCCCGAGGGCACTTCAAAGCAGAAATCCCCCTCCTACATTGGGATCCCTGTAGAAGGCGCCCGAGAAACCATCATTTTGAGCCTTTTCAGGGGGCGTCGGTGGACTCGGCCTCCTCCTCATCCCTCGCCCGGGGCGCCGGATCCCGTGCATGCTTCTGCCCTCCCTCCCCCCCCCCCCCGCGGCGCTCTTCAGAGACTCGGGATGACGCAGTTGAAGGCTTGCTCGGCGGGGCAGGCCTTGGGGCCGAGCTCGGACCCGGTCGAGATGAGCTTCCGCCCACGATCTTCTTTTGGGCCTTCGCGGCCATGGCAGCTAAGAACTTGGATCGGTCCATTTGCTCTGCAAAAAGGGGGAATACACAAAGAGAGTTAGTGATGCTGAAAAGGGCAAAGAAAATTCATCAAAGTCTAAATAGACCGTCTACTGCCCTAACTTACCCAGAAAGCATGCGGGGCTGAGCCCAGCCCAGCTCAGAGCCTACTCAGAAAGCAGGATATCGGCCCGCTGGATTGGCTCCTATAAAGACACCACCCTTGCCTCGGGTGAAGATGACTGTTTCGCTCTCGGGCAGTCGTCCCTTTGCCACTGTGTAGGCACGGGCTAATCCTCGCCCTCGGGTGGCTCGACGAAAATGAACTTCTCCTTCCATTCATAGATGGAAGAAGGGACGGCCACCACGCTCGACCCAGCAACCCCGCCCTTATGTTTCTTGAAAGAAAAATACACCCAGCTCAGCTCATCCTTGCTGGTGCCAGGGTGATTCTTATAACAGAGGAAGGAAACGAGGAGGGTCAAACTGAAAAGGATATTTTCAAGTTTCAACCGGACCAGAAAGCCGAGGAGGATTCTCCACGAGTTCGGCGCTAGCTGGCCTGGGGCAAGATGGAAGCAGCGAAGCACCCCACATACCTCGGCTGAGAAGGGAAGACGCATTCCTGTCTAGAATGCTTCCAAATACAGGGCAATCTCCTTTCCCTGCACCTGGTCCGCCCGCTCACCTTTTCTAGCTAAGCGAAGCGAATAGTTGAAGGGAATATGGAATCGAGCCCGAATCTCGGTAAGCTCGTCCATATTCCTAAAAACAGAGGGCGCATCGCAGGCGTTCCCGATGCGCGCCTTAGAGGCCCTTGTCTCTACCCGACGGCAAACGACACGGGCGGCCCTGGCTTTAGGGGCGAGCTCGACAAAGATGACGCAGTAGAAGAACCCTCTCGGCTATCTGAAGCTAGGGGGAGGAAGACCCGCTGGATTCGGCTCTAACAACTGGAGCCTCATCGTCTAACTCAACCCTAACTATCTCTACAGACTCCTCTGATGAAGACATCTAACCTAATTTAAGGGAATGGGCTCGCCGAGGAAAAATCACAGGTGATCCGATCTAAAAGGAAGGAGTGCCAAGCAATCTTCGACAATGAAAGTAAATTATAGCGGAAGTGTTGGCCCTAGAGGGGTCCCCTCCTATTTATACATCCTAAAAAATGCATCCGACGGTCCAGATCAACTCCCGCAAAAATGAAACATCGCGCATGCCAGCCGTCAGAGCTCCACGTGGCAATCGTCTATTGGGGACGTCTCTTCGGTTGCAGGTGACAGCGACAGCCTGTCGCGTCCGCCAACCGACGTCCGACACATGGCCCGTATCCCAACTGGCGACCGACTGAAACGAATGATGATGCTCACAAGTAGTGTCTCCTCAGGTTACGACACGTGGCATATGACGTGTCCCAAAGGCTACGGGGATGGAATAAAAGAGCTGCGTCAGGGACATTCCTCGGATCCCTTTCTCCGGGAACGTATCTGACCTTTCGGGAGACCCCCTGAAGACATTCCACCTTCATCTAGGAGACTACCAATAGCTCGTCTCCAAGCTTCCTCAGTCTCCTCGCTCGCCTCCGAGCCATCTCTCGTGCCGAGCTTCCTCGGCCTCCACTCGTCTCCGAGCCCCTGATGTGCTGAGCTTCCTCGGCCTCCCCAGATCAAACGAGATTGCAGAGCCCTAGCGCCTCCGCAACGGCTCTGTGTATCTTGCCAAAGCAAGATAACCGCCGCCCCACATCCCGCGTCACATGCTGGTGCATCCCCCATTAATGAGTGTATCCCGTCATTAATGAAGGGATCCCGTCATTCACGCACGCGTAACGTCAGGGGCATAACCGAAGGCGAAGATCTCGCGCCTGCTCGCTCCATGCGACCACTATTAAACCCCTCTCTCAGACGACTCAGGTAAGGCAACTTGAATCGAATAAGCCACTACTCTGCTCAAATTCCTTGGCTAACTTGATCGTCGGAGGGTCCTATGGTGGCCATCCACCCCGGGACTTCTTTGTAGGTGGCTTGGCATCCACCTCAAACTCAACCCATTGAGATCCACACACTCAACAACTCCAAAACCAAATCTCAGCCATCCAAGAAAGCCAATGCAGGATCGACGGAGGACAGCAACTGAAGGAGATCCGAAGCTCCATCAGTTGGCGCCATCTGTGGGAACGAAAGACTTATTTTGTTCCGCCAAAAAAAAGTTGATCTTCCGCCCTTGATCCAATGGAGAGAAACGATCCAAACATGGGCCGCCACAACGGAGGCGGGAGCGGCTCACCTCCCCCTCCTAATGCCATCCACGCCTTGTCCACCCGGATAGACCGGCTTACAACGCTGGTAGATGCCTTTGTTCCCGTTCAGGCGGCGGGCCCTAACCGCCAGAGTGCGGCTCAGCCTCCCCGGGATAACGACGTCCGCTGAACGACGGATGGGCACACTCAAGCCCCTGATCTACCTCACCCTCATCACAGCGCCACTGAGCGCTGGCGGGCTGACTTCGGCCACCTTAATCCACATACGGCGACTGATCCCATAACCCGCTGGGCACCGAACAGCTCCACGCCACGGTCCCAGGGAGAACTGGGCCATCGCCCTAATGCCCGTCGCGCATTCTCTCCTCCTGAGGAGGTGTCGGTCAGCTCGCCTTCTTCCAGGCATGACCGACGCCCCCACTCTCGCCGGGATTACACGAACGACGAGCGCAGGGACCACTCGAGAAAGGCCTTACCCGGGGATCTGAGACACCTGATAGAGCGGAATCGAAGCCCCACCCTGGCGCAGACCCAAAGCGGGGATAGCCACCACTCCGACTGTGAGGAATTCTCGGGTTACCACCACCGACTTGAGGCCCTCAATAAGAAGATCGAGGGCATAAGGCGAGACGGCCATCCGTCTGGCAAAGGGGCTAGGTATTTCGCGGATTATCTCACGAAGCCCTTCACCGAGGAATTGCTGGCCGAATGTGTCTCATCCAAGAACAAGCCGCCCAAGGTGGCGCTCTTTAACGGGAAGTCCGACCCAAAAGATCACTTGGACGCATTTACAGCAGGCATGAGCTTCCAAGATAACTCGGACGCAGCCCAATGCCGTGCTTTTCCCACCACCCTAATCCGGGTAGGTCGGGACTGGTTCCGGGGGCTGGCACCCCGCTCCATCTCGACCTTTGATGAGCTGGCCACCCAATTTCTTGGTCACTTCGTCGGGAATCGACGGCAGAAGTGGACAGTTGACTATCTGTTCACCATCAAGAGCGGAGACAAAAAATCCTTCAAAGGATATGTTATCCGCTTCAACAACGCGCTCCTTAAGGTCCCCGAGCACCGCAATGAAATGGTCATCACCGCGCTGAGGTTAAGTCTTAGGCACAAAGAGTGGATCCGCCCTTTTGCATTAGCACAACCTAAGACCATGGCCGAGGTAAAAGCCTGGACCGAGTGGGAGATCAACCTCGAGTCCAAGGTGCACTCGAATCTGCCCAGAGGCGGCCAAACCGACTAAAAGAAGCGGGGCAGAGAAGAGAAAAAGAGAGTCGACCGACCAAAACCTTGCTCCCCAAAGTTCTAAGAGTACACTCCTCTTAACATCTTCCAGACCGAGCTGCTAAAGGAGGCAAAGAGCGAGAGGTTCTTCAGGCTCCTGCCGGCTACCCGAAGCACGGGCAAGCGGCTCTGAGGTCCGTATAGTGCCTATCACCGCACGTAAGGACATCCGACCGAGGATTGTAAACAGCTGTGCGATTACATCGAGGAGCTGATCTGCTCCGGTCACTTGGCAAAGTACCTGTGAGATAAAGTCAAGCCGATCAAATTAAAGACGGAGCTGACGATCGGACATATCATGGTCATCGCCGACTGACCCAAATCCGAGCAACAAGGACACCTACCAAAATTTATATTCAATACAGAAGAATTTAAATTGAATCACATAATCTGTAATTTATTCAATAATAAAGATTCTCGCTTCCCTGCTATCTGAACTACTCTTTGTTTCCTTGCTAAAGGTCCCTGCAGAGCCGACGAATAGCTTCCCTGCCCGGTCCATCCACAGTGGGTAACTTCCGGCCCAACTACGCTGTGGATCGAAGCCCTCCTCACAAGGTGACCGAGTAGTTTCCTGCTCGGTCATCTCTAGCGGGTAGCTTCCAACCCAACAACGCTAAGGATCAAAAGGCCTCCTCACGAGGCAACCGAGTAGCTTCCTAATCGGTCATCCCTAGCGGGTAGCTTCCTACCCAACAACGCTAAAGATCGAAGCTCTCCTTTCGAGGCCACCGAGCAGCTTCCCTGCCCGGTACATCTCTAGCGGGTAGCTTCCTGCCTAACAATGCTAAGGATAGAAGCCCTCCTCTCGAGGCCATCGACCAGCTTCCCTGCCCGGTCCATCCGCAGTGGGTAGCTTTCTGCCCAACTACGCTGTGGATCGAAGTCCTCCTCACGAGGCGACCGAGTAGCTTCCTGCTTGGTCATCCCTAGCGGGTAGCTTCCTACCCAACAACGTTAAGGATCAAAAGTCCTCCTCTCGAGGCCACCGAGCAGCTTCCCTGCCCGGTCCATCCGCAGTGGGTAGCTTCCTTCCCAACTACGCTGTTGGTCGAAACCCTCCTCACGAGGCGACCGAGTAGCTTCCTGCTCGGTCATCCCTAGTGGGTAGCTTCCTACCCAACAACATTAAAGATCAAAAGCCCTCCTCTCGAGGCCACTAAGTAGCTTCCCTGCCCGGTCCATCCGCAGTGGGTAGCTTCCTGCCCAACTACACTGTGGATCGAAGCCCTCCTCGCGAGGCGACCGAGTAGCTTCCTGCTCGTTCATCCCTAGCCGGTAGCTTCCTACCCAACAACGCTGAGGAACAAAAGCCCTCCTTTCGAGGCCACCGAGCAGCTTCCTTGCCCGGTCCATCCTTAGCGAGTAGCTTCCTTCCTAACAACACTAATGATCGAAGCCCTCCTCTCGAGGCCACCGAGCAGCTTCCCTGCCCGGTCCATCTGCAGTGGGTAGCTTCCTGCCTAACTACACTGTGGATCGAAGCCCTCATCACGAGGCGACCGAGTAGCTTCTTGCTCGATCATCCCTAGCGGGTAGCTTCCAACCCAATAATGCTAAGGATCAAAAGCCCTCCTCTCGAGGCCACCGAGAAGCTTCCCTGCCCGGTCCTTCCGCAGTAGGTAGCTTCCTGCCTAACTACACTGTGGATTGAAGCCCTCCTCGCAAGGCGACTGAGTAGCTTCCTGCTCGGCCATCCCTAGCGGTACCTTCCTACCCAACAACTCTAAGGATAAAAAGCCCCCCTCTCGAAGCCACCGAGCAGCTTTCCTTCCTGGTCCATCCCTAGCGGGTAGCTTCCTACCAATCAACGCTAAGGATCTAAAGCCCTTCTACAGAGGCCACCGTGCAGATTCCTGCTCGGCTATGTTAGTTATATGTATGCCCTAAAACCCATTACTGTACATGCGTTGTATATTGTAGTGGATGCTTGGACATATATAGGGAGGACTTTCTTGCTTGACATGATAGTATGCTATCTGGTTACTCTTTATCTTAACATGTACTCTGATTGTCTCTATGTCACATGTTGATAAAGCCCTTAGGATGAGTACTTGACTACCAGGACTATGATGCAGATCATATTAGTGGGGACAGTGTAGTCGCCAAGTACATCCTTCAAATGTTCCTAGTCGTGGGAGTATCGAGATAGGGCATCGATACTCCAGAGTAGACTAGCGTATGCGCTTCTTGACCCATATGATGGGCGATGGATGATCTCATATCCATTGGTGTATGACATCAGAGAAGGTATACGGGTGCTCAGTGCAGACTGGGTACACTGGACGGACTCGCCGAGAACTCCCAGATGGTATTATACCTCACGTCATATGGCAGTTCTCTGGTGACACTGGTACAGGTTTGTCTGTAGACCCGAGATCGTCATAGAGTCTTGTGTGATTCCCACTGTGCTTTGATTTCCATCATACCACGTCTAAGAGGGCATTCAAAAAGGTGGCTTTTGGGTACAGTCCCGAATCACATGGAGGCAATGAACGATAGGAGGGGTTTCGTCTCTCCCGGTATAGGGAGTTGATGTTACGCTGTGTTCGATTGGCTATAACTGGAAATCCCTGGCCAGGGTTGCTGAGATTTACTGGTATGTGTTATCAGTAGTTTCTCGAACTGTTATGGACCTCATATCGACACGACTTATCAAGCTGGTGGGGTCTGACGTTTACCACCCCTAGGCGAGATATGCGACATATTAGACGAAGAGACCAGACTGTACGGGAGTGTTACTGGTTGGATTCACGGGAGAATGTACAGGCTTGCTTGTTGATCTTCTGATTGCTCAATACCTGGGTGGCTATTACGTTTAGCTGACCGCTTGCAGCTTGTGGGTGTTTGATATGATCATCACCTACTGCCGGCGTATTGACGATTCTTTAGAGTCCTGCACAGAGGTTTCCTGGCTCAGGCAAAATGGAGTAGGAGCATATATGTGATATGTGTGGGACCGAGAACAATACGTGTATGTGATATCGTATTAGATTCTCGCGATATGAGATATCGGCCGGGTATATGTGATATAGCCGGGTCATCGGATCAAGTGTTGATTCGATGAACTGATACAGATTATATTAGTCGGTTATTTGTGAAATAGCCGGATTATCGGGTCAAGTGTTGATTCGATAATTTAATGTATAATTATATATTTGATATATTAAATTACATTAACTAATATAAGCTCACTTAAAGATTCTTTTTCTCACTCGGGTAATACATTGATATATATGCGATATATGTTAATTGTATTATTTTATTTTGTTACAATAAATATTGTATATGTGATATATAATATTGTAACATGTTGTGGTTATAAATGCAACATGATTTGTGGAGTTTAAATATGGTTAGGGTTTGGATTAAGGTTAAGCTTTCATGAAGCTTTCAAGAAGCTTCTTAAAGCTTTGACTTTGACCTTGATATTTTGCATAGATATTTCCTTAACCCAACCCAACCCTTTAACCATAGTTGTTTCTCTACATGGGTTAAGTCTTCATACTTAACCTATGGTTGCATTTCTAACCTCACTTGAGTTTTCATTATTCATCACAAATGATTTTCATCTTCTTCTTCCTCTTGATAAAACTTTCTAGATTTTTGACTTGTGATAAAAATGAGTGAGAAATAGAAAATAAATGAGAGCTAAATTCCTACTTCATCATCCTCATCTATTCTAGCCACTTAGATTAGGGTGTTTGCTTTGCTAATACTTGATTAGCAAAGCATGAGCTTGGGTTTGAGTTTCTTCAAGGTAGATCATCTTTGTTATCGAAGATCGGAAGTAAGCTTGCATCTTTCTCTTCATGGAGCCTCTCTTGAGTCCGGGTAATCAATGATCGTAGCGAAGGGACCTCAACACGGAGCTTTAGAAGTGAAGGAACGGACTACAAAGGTTGTAATCCCTAACTCTTAGAAGTAAAGTTGTTTACTTGCTATTTGTTTCGCTTAATCTCTAGTCTAAGATCTTGGTTAGGGTTGTTCGGCACGTCTAAAATTTGAATCGGGCATGGTTCATGCCTTGTAGAACCTTGTGACAGTGCCTAGTAACCCTACAGTGGTATCAGAGCCAAGCTAGAGCTTTAGGCGAAGTCTAGACGAAGTTTAAAGTCCGATCGAACTTCGAATACCCGTAAAATCTTAGTTTCTGAAAATTTTCTCAAAAGTTGACATTTTTCATATTAAAAATACTCAGAAAATAAAGAAGGTAAATCTAAGAATTACTGTGAAGTACGGACCACCAACTCGATCACTTGACCGCGGAACCGCGGCCAAACCATGCGTTTGGCGGCGGTTCCACGGCCAAACTTTGGAGTTGGGGCCTGATACTTCAGTTCTTTTCTTGGGTCCTTTTTCATAGTTCTGGGAATTTTTAATTCTACTCAAGTGTTGAGTTTTCTGGGCTATATTGGGAACTCGTTGATTCGATCGGAAAGTTTAACTTCGTTTAGTTTTTTCGGGTAATTTAGAACGTGTTAAAAAGTTCGAACGGATATCAATAACTCACTTTTTCCCCTGCCGAAAAATTTCCAAGTGTTGGATTTTTTCCTTAATTAAAGAACATTCTTAGTCATGCAAGTAACGCGGTGTACCCTCTAGAAGAACACAAACCTTAACTCGATTATGTGACCGTCTGAACCGCCTAAACCTTAGGGTTTGGGGCAGTACGGCGTTGCCACATGTGAGGCGTTGGTTTGACCCTTCTGCGGCTGGACCATTGGTACTGTGGCATGTGATGGATACTTTTTGAACTCCGCTCAAGTGTTGAGCTATTTGGGAAATCTTAGGTGTTTGATTATTCGATCGGAAAGTTTAACACTGTCTATTTATCTGGAATGTGTTACAATATTTGGAATCCACAAGTAGTTATGAGATAACTAATTTGAATGTTATAAATCTAGCAGTTTAGTCTCATTTGATCGGTTGCCACGGGATTTTGATGTGATCAAAAGTCCGTCGCAATCACGTAGCGTACGCGGATACTCGCCGGGTAAACTTAATAGATAGCCGCGCCCCATAGCCCCGACCAAGTGACTGTAGGAGAACCCCGTCGCCAAAAGCAACCGTTCGGGTGCTCGCGGCAGCGGTATTCCGCCATAGTGCGCTTCGTCGACGGCATCTGGGGTGCGGCCGTCTACTAAAGTTTGCGACGAGCATTCGATTAGGATGTCGGGAATCTTGTTGAATTGCCCGACTTGATATTGAAAAGTGTTTTCGAGATCGAGACTAAAATGCGGGGTTTATAATTGTTAGGCATGCGATGTCTAAGAAATTCATTTGGTTAGGCATGAGATGTCTAAGGAGGTTGCGGATTCCAACTGTTGTAGTTTTACACTTTCTTTTCTGCGACCGTAAGTGTAATATGTGGTGTATCGCAGGTTTCGTTGCTATACATCAACGACAATTGGGATACGCATATTTACTTACGTTGATAATATGAGATATTATGTGTTGCTGTGATATGTTATATTGGATCGTCGCGTTTTGAATAGCCGGGGGTTTTATGTGAGATGAGGGTTTTTATTTTCATTCATGTAAAATTCATTGTATGTAATATTCTTTTATTGGGGCACTTCCGGGATGAGGATGATGTCACCATTGTATATTATTTACTTTTCCGCATTAGGTAGACCCATGGCGGGGAGCACAAGTAACCGGGTTCTAGGGTCCAGTGGGAGACCATCTCGAGGAGTCGAGACCGGGTCTCCTAACCCTAGAATTGGCAGTGTTGCCTGCCGCTCTTGTAGGGGTCTAGGGATGTGGGTTTGGCTATTCATCACGAACGTGAAATCCGCGTTTTATACAGGCTCGCATAAAACACGGAAATCCTAGTATATCCAATATTTCATATGTTATCTTCTGCTGCAATGTTCTGTGATGAGATCATATTACTGTCTGAGACGAATGTTTATATTATATATATGAGATATATGTTATATTGCTGATTTCGTTTCAAATGTGATGCTTGTGAAGCATAATATAATAGGACTTCATTAATGAGATTAATGAAACTGAAAGAAACCTAAAGATGTTGTAGAAACTTGTCTCAAAAACAGGTAGCTCTAGTTCTTGCTTTGCATAGCGGTGTTCCTTGTAGAACATCCAGCACCTTATTCGATAAGGAAAGAGCCGAAATCGCTTCACCGGGAGTGACCTCTTTAGCGAAACTAGCAGATGCTACAAACTCGGTTTGTCTTTTGATTGTTTCTATAGTTTTTGCTTTGCATAGTGATATTTGTGAAATATCCTGCACCTTATTCGATAAGGAAAGAGCCGACGATCCCTTCACCGGGAGTGACCTCTTTAGCAAAACTAGAAAAGGTCTCAAAAACATTCCAATTAAAAATCACTCGATTCTACAATGATATCAAGTTCATTACGCAAAGGGTTTTCTTAAAAACCTGTCGTAGCCCTCCGTCATTTCAGATAAGTATTTCATAGTATTCGTACTACATTTGTTGGTTTTCGTCAAGGCGTAGTGTGCGGTAGCCATTTATGCTTATCTGTATAAGCATATGATGCGATTGAGTTAGGGTACTCGTGCGACTTTGTTGGCTTTCGTCAAGGGTCGTGCGGGTGGGTTTAATTCAATTGGGAAATGACGGGTTGAACTTGACTAGTAGCCTATGGTTTGTTGGCTTTCGTCAAGGTCATAGGATGCTAGGGGTAAAATATTATTGGGAATTTCAAGAGTTGAAATTTGCAATGAGATTGCATACCTTCTATGAGATAGTTGGATCCCGATACCCGCTGCGAGTAAGAGTTACTCCCGGGAGAGTTTTACACATTACAATTAGCCGATCAAGTAGGTGTCTAGAAAGGTGTTAACGGGGTTACGCCCCTGGGAAAACAAGGTTTATTTTAATTAGGTCTGTGCGAAAGCACGGGGAACCTCTCTCAAAGTACCGGCACTGGCCTAGCTGAAAGATTGGCGAACTTGTAGAGTGCAATTAATCCCGGCTAGTCTTTCCTTTTAGGGTTTGAAGGAAGATTTGACTAAAACAGTGGGAGCCATCCTGATTAGATAAATTGATAACCAATCTAATCTTGTAAAAGCGCACGCTGAGTGTTTTCTTCTCTCTC
The DNA here is from genome assembly GCA_030015575.1 of Agapanthus africanus. Classification (NCBI taxonomy): domain Eukaryota; kingdom Viridiplantae; phylum Streptophyta; class Magnoliopsida; order Asparagales; family Amaryllidaceae; genus Agapanthus; species Agapanthus africanus. The sequence goes on from CM057340.1 coordinate 544,454,965, forward strand.
TCTCTCCAGGTAGTGACCATGTCACGCCTTAATCAAGATAATAATACGGATGTATTGACCGAACCCGCTTGTTATACTGCGCTAGGGAACGTTGGTCCCGCTCAAACTTATAATTGTTATAAGACAGAGCAGGAAATAGGGGATTACCAGAATTCCCGTGCCGCCCAAACGAAGAAAGTGCATGCTGATACATCTTCTTCGGGTGTGTTCATTACCGAGAAATGTTTCTCAGTATCCTTTATGTCCTGGGTATGAGATACCGGATCAAGATCCCGCAAATGTAATTTGTTACATGAGATACAGATAGGTAGAGAACTAAGAACGGGTGATAAGTTTCAAGAGTTGGAAATGATGCAAGTGTTGCAGCCAAGACTGTTGGCAGTTAGCACCCTGTATTACCAGAATACATTGATTCTGAACGAATGTTATTAGATACCGAACCTGATATACAACATCATATCAGTCTCTTTATTAGTAAAGAAAGATATAATTTTGTATTGTTGGATAATATTTTGAACATTTCCTATATCAAGAGTTGATCGGTTCAGGCACGTTATCTAAAAGCATAGACGTTCTAAATCAAACCACGGTTCTTAATGTACAGAACACACACAAGAGGAAGAGTTTAGATATGAACGAATCCTTCTTGAGGCATTGTAGACTAGGTCATATCAATGCGACCCGACTAGCTGAAATTACATAAAGATGCATATTTAAATTAGTTTGGATTTACATCTTGTAAAACTTGCCAGTCATGTCACAAAGATAAGATGACCACAGCTCCGTTTATTGGAAACAGAGAAAGAGTTAGTGAACTCTTAGGATTGATACATGTTGATGTATGAAGGTCCCCTGTCTACACATGCCAAGACCGGTTCTTTGTACTTCATTACATTCACTGATTATCTCTCAAGATCCGGACATATGTTCTTGTTGAAACACAAGTCTGGAACTTTTGAGAAATTCAATGAATATAAGTTAGAAGTAGAGAACCAAAAACGGGTATAAGTATTATGTCCTTTGATGAGATCAAAGAGGAGAATACTTAAGCACGAAATTCCTGGACTATTCTAAAGGAGAATGAGATTCTCTCTCAGCATTACTCCTCCGTATACACCACAGCACGTCGGTGTATCGGGGCGGAGCAATTACACCCTATGTGATATGGTGTGCTCTATGATGAGTACTACTGAGTTGCCTATTTTCTTTTGGGGTTATGCACTTGAGAAGTTGCATACCTATTGAATAAGGTTCCAACCAAATCAGATGCCTACCACTCCATATATGATATGGTATGGGAAGATCTCATCTCTTAAGGAAGTTAAGATTTGGGGTTGTCCGGCCTATGTCAAAAGCAAAATCCGGACAAGTTCGAGGCAAGGTCAGTTCTATGGAAGTTTGTTGGATATCCCAAGCATTCGCAAGGGGATATCTTCTACCACACCGAGGAACAAAAGATGTTTTATTTCTCGGCATACCACTTTTTAAGAAAAAGGGAATTTCTTGTAAAGAAATTAGTGGTTATGAGGTAGAACTGGAGGGAGTTCCAGCTATACAAACTGCAGCTGATGATTTGGTAAACCCGGAGGATTCAATAGTTACCAACGAATCTCGGCCTCTCCGCCGATCTGGTAGGGTACTTCATCCACCTGAGAGATACTTCGGTTTCTCTATGACAGTGGGAGAGAGGACTGCATCATGAGATGATGACCCAACTAGTTTCGAGCAGGCCATCAGGAGTAGGGACTCTGTGAGAATGGCTGGATGCTTAGTGATCTGAGATGGGATCCTTATACACCAACAAAGTATGGACTTTGGTTGCTTTATCTGAAGGGTTAAATCCCCATCAGGAGCAAGTATATCTTGAGAAGATTACTTGGTGTATATGGAAAAGTTGAGACTTTCAAAGCTATGCTTAAGTCCATCCAGATCCTACTTGCCACTGCTACATACCATGACTACGATATCTGGTGGTTGGGTGTCATGCCTGCTTTTCTAAATATTGATTTGGAAGAGAGCATCTATAAGTACACAGCTAGAGGGCTTCGTAGACAGTGGGAGCAGCGGAAACGTGAGCAAGATGTTTTATGTGATAAATCAGGCATCGCGGAGTTGGAACGTCTGTTTTGATGTGGTAGTCAAAGAGTTTGACTTCATCAAAATGGTAGATGAACCTTGTATATACAAAAAAGGTAGTAGAGAGTATGGTGGTGATCCTCGTAAAGTACATGGATGACATACTCTTGATAGGGAAGTAGTTTCCTATACTACACTCGGTCAATCTCCTCTTATCACAAAGATTCTCCATATAGGATCAAGGTGATACCTCCTAAATCCTGGGTTATGGATCTATGGGATAGATCTAATTGGATGTTAGGATTCTCACTAGTTGTAGTGAGATGGTATCAATCGATCCTGGGGAGAATCACTGGAAAGGTTCCAGGGTGATAAGGACGACTGAATGTCAGTCGCAGGCATTGTCTTTACCCTCAGTGGAGGGATGGTATGTTGGAAGAGTTCCAAGCTAGATAACGTGACTTACTAGATGATTAAAGGCAAGATACATCGTTACCAAGGATGCTACCAAAGAGGCAGTCTGGATATATATATAAAAGTTTATGAGATGAACTTCGTTCCTACCATTGTGTGACAATGGAGTTGTGGCTTATGCCTAGGAACCCCTGTCCCATCAGAGATCCAGACATATTCTTAGGCAGTATCACCTAATAATGGAGATGGATGATCTCCAGGAAGATCGAGGTTAGAAGAGTAGACACAGAGGACAACAGCGCGGATCCACTCACAAAGGCCTATTTCCCAGTAGAGACTTTTTATGGGATGGTTGAGTATGAGATACTTCGACCACAGCTGATTGTTGGGTATGCGATACCACAACAGATGGCCCTAGTGCAAGTGGGAGATTGTTAGTTATATGTATGCCCTAGAGGCCATTACTGTACATGCGTTGTATATTGTAGTGGATGTTTGGACATATATAGGGAGGACTTTCTTACTCGACATGATAGTATACTATCTGGTTACTCTTTATCTTAATATGTACTCTGATTGTCTCTATGTCACATGTTGATAAAGCCCTTAGGATGAGTACTTGACTACCAGGACTATGATGCAGATCATACTAGTGGGGATAGTGTAGTCGCCAAGTACATCCTTCAAATGTTCCTAGTCGTGGGAGTACCGAGATAGGGCATCGATACTCCAGATTAGACTAGCGTATGCGCTTTTTGACCCATATGATGGGCGATGGATGATCGCATAACCATTGGTGTTTGACATCAGAGAAGGTATATGGGTGCTCAGTGGAGACTGGGTACACTGGACGGACTCGCCGAGAACTCCCAGATGGTATTATACCTCACGTCAGATGGCAGTTCTCTGGTGACACTGGTACAGGTTAGTCTGTAGACCCGAGATCGTCATAGAGTCTTGTGTGATTCCCACTGTGCTTTGATTTCCATCATACCACGTCCAAGAGGGCGTGCAAAAAGGTGGCTTTTGGGTACAATCCCGAGTCACATGGAGGCAATGAGCGATAGGAGGGGTTTCGTCTCTCCCGGTATAAGGAGTTGATGTTGCGCTGTGTTCGATTGGCTATAACTGGAAATCCCTTGCCAGGGTTGCTGAGATTTACTGGTAAGTGTTATCAGTAGTTTCTCAAACTATTATGGACCTCATATCGACACGACTTATCAAGCTGCTGGGGTCTGACGTTTACCACCCATAGGCGAGATATGCGACATATTAGACGAAGAGACCAGACTGTACGGGAGTGTTACTGGTTAGATTCACGGGAGAATGTACAGGCTTGCTTGTTGATCTTCTGATTGCTCAATACCTGGATGGCTGTTACGTTTAGCTGACCGCTTGCAGCTTGTGAGTGTTTGATATGATCATCACCTACTGCCGGCATATTGACAATTCTTTAGAGTCCTACACAGAGGTTTCCTGGCTCAGGCAAAACGGAGTAGGAGCACATATGTGATATGTGCGGGACCGAGAACAATACGTGTATGTGATACCGTATTAGATTCTCGCGATATGAGATATCGGCCGGGTATATGTGATATAGCCGGGTCATCGGATCAAGTGTTGATTCGATGAACTGATACAGATTATATTAGTCGGTTATTTGTGAAATAGCCGGATTATCGGGTCAATTGTTGATTCTATAATTTAATGTATAATTATATATTTGATATATTAAATTACATTAACTAATATAAGCTCACTTAAAGATTCTTTTTCTCACTCGGGTAATACATTGATATATATGCGATATATGTTAATTGTATTATTTTATTTTGTTATAATAAATATTGTATATGTGATATATAATATTTTAATATGTTGTGGTTATAAATGCAACATAATTTGTGGAGTTTAAATATGGTTAGGGTTTGGATTAGGGTTAAGCTTTCATGAAGCTTTCAAGAAGCTTCTTGAAGCTTTGATTTTGACCTTGATATTTTGCATAGATATTTCCTTAACCCAACCCAACCCTTTAACCATAGTTGTTTCTCTACATGGATTAAGTCTTCATACTTAACCCATGGTTGCATTTCTAACCTCACTTGAGTTTTCATTATTCATCACAAATGGTTTTCATTTTCTTCTTCCTCTTGATAAAGCTTTCTAGCTTTTTGACTTGTGATGAAAATGAGTGAGAAATAGAAAATAAATGAGAGCTAAATTCCTACTTCATCATCCTCATCTATTCTAGCCACTTAGATTAGGATGTTTGCTTTGCTAATACTTGATTAGCAAAGCATGAGCTTGGGTTTGAGTTTCTTCAAGGTAGATCATCTTTGTTATCGAAGATCGGAAGCAAGATTGCATATTTCTCTTCATGGAGCCTCTCTTGAGTCTGGGTACTCGATGATCGCAGCGAAGGGACCTCAATATGGAGCTTTAGAAGTGAAGGAACGGACTACAAAGCTTGTAATCCCTAACTCTTAGAAGTAAAGTTGTTTACTTGCTATTTGTTTCGCCTAATCTCTAGTCTAAGATCTTGGTTAGGGTTGTTCGGCACGTCTAAAATTTGAATCGGGCATGGTTGATGCCTTGTAGAACCTTATGACGGTGCCGAGTAACCCTACAGGCTAAACTCCGAGGGGTAGATTCCTACCCAATGAAGACTTGGATCTAAGACCCACATTAAGGAAGAATCAGTTATGGCCGACCTATTCTAAATTGGCTAATTTTCTACTCATGCTAAAACACGTGGTCGTCGTCTCGACTCCGAGATATTGATTGATACCGACCTTCCTAGCCTTGAGATGCCTTTTGATTCATCCTTAATGAATGATCGCCACCTCGACTCCGGGGAGCGGGAGGGTACCGACCTTCCTACACTTGGCTATTATTCAACTTACACTCAACGCGAGATCGTCATCTAAAAAGCCGGGTAACGGCTTACGACCTAACACTTGCAGCAGAATGAAAATTCAAGCAAGAAGAAGACTGACGAGTAAAAGTACTCACGCAGAAAGGAGTCAGTCATGTAGAGGAAAATGAGCTCAACTTTATTTATATTCCGAAATTTTACACGGTATTCTGGGCTCTTCAGCCTTACAAAAAATGCCCGGAGGCTTACAAGATTTTGAAAAAAAAAAAAAGCTCCCAAGGGAAGAAAGCTTTGGCCGTAGGCTCCGCCGGTATCTCACCCTGCTCGACACTTCCCTCGGGGGCCGTAACTTCGGTCTCTGGGACGGCTTCGCCCCTTGCGGCCACTTCGATGACCTCCCCTTGTGGCACATCTTTGGAAAGCGGGTACTTAGCATGGAGCTCACCATCGGCAAACTCCGGCATTGATACCTTGATAGCGTCGAGAGCTTCATGCCAAATGATGGCCGAGGCTTCAGCGAGGTCGGCGTAGAACTAGTCCTACGCCTTATACCTCTCCACGGATTTCACCGCTCGGACCTCGGCGAGCTTCACGGCCTCGAGCTCCACCCGGGCGTCTTTCCTGCTGACGTTCCTTGACTTCTTCATTGTATTATAGAGGTTACCAACCTCCTCCAACTTGATCTGGATAGCCCGGTTGGATTCACTCAAAAGTCGGTGAGATTCCTTATACTTGGAGTTCATCAGCTCCTCGGTGACCATCCGGATTTTGATGGCGGCTATCTTCTCCTCCGCCTGTTGCAGCCGAAGGAACATATCCTCCTCCCGCGAGGACGATTCGCCCGACTTCTTCATGGCCGGGGCTATCTCCTTGAATTCCAAATTTTCAATGATGGCACAGTGATGGAGGATCTGAGGAAAGAAGCAAAAGGAGTTAGAAACGTTCAAACTGAAAAAAATATGCTTAAGAAGATTCTTAAAGGAAAACGGATACCGACTTAAACTGCCTCCTGAGCGATAGCAGCCACCTGGGCCTTCAGGGTCCCCCGGGGAATCTTGCCCCCAACTGCTTGCTCCATGTCGAAGAGCATGCTGTTGGCAACAGAGAGCCTCTCGAAGCAGAAGTCCCCCTCCTACATTGGGATCCCGGTAGAAGGCGCCCGAGAAACCGTCCTTTTGTGCCTTTTCAGGGGGCGTCGGTGGACTCGGCTTTCTCCTCCTCCTCCTCCTCCCTCGCCTGGGGCGCCGGATCATGCGCATGCTTCTGCCCCCCCTTCCCCCCGCCCCCCGCGGCACTCTTCGGGGACTCGGGGTGACGCAGCTGAAGGCTTGCTCGGCGGGGCAGGCCTCGGGGCTGAGCTCGGACCCGGTCTGAACGAGCTTCCGCCCCCGGTCTTCTTTTGGGCCTTCGCGGCCATGGCAGCTAAGAACTTAGATCGATCCATTTGCTCTGCAAAAAGGGGGGAATACACAAAGAGAGTCAGTGACGCTAAAAAGGGAAAAGAAAATTTATCAAAGTCTAAATATATCGTCTACTGCCCTAATTTACCCAGAAAGCGCACGAGACTGAGCCCAGCCTAGCTCAGAGCCTGCTCAGAAAGCAAGACGTCGGCCCGCTAGATCGGCTCCTACAAAGACACCACCCTTGCCTTGGGTGAAGATGACTGTTTCGCTCTCGGGCAGTCGGCCATGTGCCACTGTGTAGGCACGGGCCAATCCTCGCTCTCGGGTGGCCCGACGAAAATGAACTTTTCCTTACATTCATGGATGGAAGAGGGGACGGCTACCACACCTGACCTGGCCACTCCGCACTTACGTTTTTTGAAGGAAAAATACACCCAGCTCAGCTCATCCTTGCTAGTGCCAAGGTGATTCTTATAACAGAGGAAGGAAATGAAGAGGGTCAAACTGAAGGGGATATTTTCAAGTTTCAACCGGACCAGAAACACGAGGAGGATTCTCCACGAATTCGGCGCTAGCTGGCCTGGGGCAAGATAGAAGCAGCGAAGCACCCCACATACCTTGGCTGAGAAGGGCAGACGCGTTTCAGCCCGGAATGCTTCCAAATACAGGGCAATCTCCTTGCCCTGCACCTGGTCCGCCCGCTCAACCTCTCTAGCTAAGCGAAGCGAATAGTTGGAGGGAATATGGAATCAAGACCGAATCTCGGTAAGCTCATCCATATTCCTCAAAATAGAGGGCGCATCACGGACGTTCCCGATGCGCGCCTTAGGGGCCTTGTCGCCACCCGATGGCGAACGACACGGGCAGCCCTGGGTCTAGGGCGATCCCGAAATAGAAGGTGTGGTAGAAGAACCTTCTCGGCTATATGAAGCTGAGAAGGAGGAAGACCCGCTGGACTAGGCTCCAACAACCGAAGCCTCATCGTCCGACTCAACCCTAACTATCTCTGCAGACTCCTGAGATGAAAACATCTAGCCCCGGCCATGAAGAAGGCGGGCGAATCATCCTCGTGGGAGGAGGATCTGTGCCTTTGGCTACAACAGGCAGATGAGAAGATAGCCTCCCTCGAAACCCGGGTGGTCGCCGAGGAGCTGACGAACTCTAAATATAAGTAATCTCACCGACTTCTGAGTGAATCCAACCGGGCTATCCAGACCAAGTTGGAGGAGATTGGTAACCTCTATAACACAATGAAGAAGTCGAAGGAGGTTATCAGGAAGGACGCCCGGGTGGCGCTCGAGCCCTTGAAGCTCGCTGAGGTCCGAGCGGTGAAGTCCGTGGAGAGGTCTAAGGCGTCAGACTAGTTCTACGTCGACCTCGCCGAAGCCTCAGCCATCGTTTGGCACGAAGCTCTCGACACCGTCAAGGTATCAATGCCGAAGTTTGCTGATGGTGATATCCGTGCTATATACCCGCTTTCCGAGGATGTGCCACAGGGGCAGTCGTCGAGGTGGCCGCAGGGGGCAAATCCATTCCAGAGACCGAAGATGCGGCCCCCGAGGGAGGTGTCGAGCAGGACGGGATCCTGGCGGAGCCCACGACCTGAGCTTTCTTCCCTTAGGAGCTTTTGTTTTTCAGTTCAAAATCTTGTAAGCCTCCGGGCATTTTTTGTAAGGCTGAGGAGCCTAGAATACCTTGTAAAATTTCGGAATATAAATAAAGTTGAGCTTATTTTCCTCTGCATGACTGTCTGCTTTCTGCGTCAGTAATTTAGCTCATCGGTCTTCTTCTTGTTTGAATTTTCGTTTTGCTGCAAGTGTTAGGTCGTAGGCCGTTGCACGTCTTTTTAGATGACGATCGTGCGTCGAGTGTAAGTCGAATAATAGCCAAGTGTAGGAAGGTCGGTACCCTCCCGCTCCCCGGAGTCGAGGTGGCGATCGTTCATTTAGGATGAATCAAAAGGCATCCCAAGGCTAGGAAGGTCGGTATCAATCCATACCTCGGAGTCGAGGTGACGACCACGTGTTTTAGCATGAGTAGAAAATTAGCCAAGTCAGAATAGGTCGTGTTAGTGATATATGCCCTAGAGGCCCTTATTGTATCATACTGGATTGTATATTATATATTGGATGCTTGGGATATTTCACAGTTATAATAACAGTCTTGCTCGATATGGCAGTATGCTACCTGGTTTGATTCTACCTCAATATGTGCAAGTGTTTCTTTTAGCATATCGCTTATACATATTGGTAGAGCCTTTAGGATTTTTGCCTGACTATCAGCGTTGTGATAGCAGTCACACTTATGGGGGCTAGGTAGTCTATAAGCACATCATTATACAAGTTCCTAGTCGTTGGATTGTCGAGACAGGGGCATCGATTCTCCGGAGACTGGTGTATACGCTTCTCATCCCAGCAGGGGATATGGTCTGTCCCACGGCCATTAGTACACCGTACTAGAGTTGGTATGCAGGTGCTCATTAGGTTATGAGTTACACTGGATAGGACTTGTCAAGAACTGCTGGTTGGTATTATACCTATCGTCAGCTAGCATTTCCCAGGCGGCATGAGTACAACTTAGTCCGTTGACTTGCTATCGCTACTTTGTCTCGAGTGTGTTCCCACTGCACTTTGATTACTACCATACCATGCTCAAAGGAGTCGTGCAAACAACTAGTAGTTGGGTGTAGTCCAGAAGCACTTGGAGACAGTAGCGATTGGACAAGATTCATCTCTTCCGGTATTGGGGGTTGATATCGCGCAGTGTTCGGATAGCCATTACACAAAGTCCCTGGCCAGGACAGTCGAGAAATATGGGTAAGGTACTACAGTAGTTTCTCATGGTGTATTGAGCTCTCCTCTGGCATGACTTATCACGTTGTTAGGGTCTGACGTTTACCATCCCTCTAGGCGGATATGCGAGTATCTCAGACGAAAAGACCGGACTGTATGGAGATTATCACAGATAGGCTCAGTAGGAGTCCAGATGAGTTTGCTCATCGGCCTTCTTATTGACAGATACCTAGATAGCCGTTATGCAGCTAGTACCGCTGACGGCTTATGGTTAAACCCACTGCCAGTGTACTGTCGAGTCTTTAGAGTCCCACACAGAGGGTTTCCCTACTTCAAGCAATTGATGTAGACGCTGTATGGTTTTACAGCAGGGCTTCGATCACATACGTGTACTTGTACACGGATGCTGATCGGGCGGACGATACTAGTGGGCTTTGGTTTAAGCTAGATCCTAGTATTGTATTATTGGATTTTAATCGTCTCGGTGTATCAGTATTTTTTGAAATACGGATACGGGTATGTATATAAGGTGAGGGGCATTCTTGTAATTTATCAAAATATGCTTCTAGAAAGATCCACCTCATTATTTAGTTTTATCTATTTTCTTAATGGATTAATGAGGTGGAAATGGAGGACACTTTGGTAGCATGGTGTAAAGAATGGGCTTGGATTATTATATTTATTTGGACTTACTATTCAAGCATAGGTGGTATTTCTTATTGAGAAATATTGCATGCTTGAATTATTGAGTTGAGTTATTAGCTATTCTCTACACAATACTTCACACTTAGCCATTTTTATTTTCTTGAGTTGCTCTTCTCATACTCTCTCTTGAGTTTCTCCATCTCCTTCTTCCTCAAACTAAACTATAATCCTTCACATATGTTGTGAGCCATGGGGTTTAGTGAGACTAAACAATCTATTTGACTTTCTACATCTCCTGGGCTAGTTGGATTAGCAAACCATCTACCCTAGTTACCTCATTTAGAGGTTGGAGCTTGGAGCACATTCTCTCGTGGTGGATCATCTTTGACGTAAGGAGGCCGATGGAGCTTTCGTAATCCGATCACCAAGAAGCCTTGGAGAGGAGCACTAGAAGACCCGAAGGACTCGATCTTAGAGGTATAACCATTCTACCATAGTAGATAAACCTCCATAGTTAGTTGTTAGTTAAGGTTATCGAATAATTTTAGAGTTGGTTCTCGTTCTTTGTTTGGTGCTCTACACTTGGATTTAGGGTTTCAGAGTATGTTTGATTTTGCCCAAGTTGCATATTCAGTTAACTTTCTGTTGGGGCAATTTTGGAGTGTTTCGCAGTCGCAATTTTAGTGTCGTTTACAATTTCAGTTGTTATCTGTGTTTGATATCTGTGTTGAATGTCTGCTAATCACTATACGTCGATTAATGGGGGTTGCACAGAACTGTGATGTGATCAGTGATGGTTTTTGTATTTGAATTTTATTGGATCGTCATGGATGAATAGCCGGGGAATGTGAGAAGAGTGTTTTCTTTTCTTTCATTCATGTAATTTGTAAAAGTGATGTAATATTATTTTGCGGGGCACATCCGGGTTGAAGTTGTAGCCAACGTTGTATATTATTTCTTTTTACTGTTTTTGCTCCTTGGATAGACCCAAGGTGGGGTGCACAAACTACCGGGTTCTTGAAGTGCCGAGTGGCCTACTCATTTTATTGAGGTAAGTTGCTTCACTTCATGAATTTGGCGGGTAGTTTGCCGCACCCGTAGGGGTCTAAGGTGGGGTTTGGCTATTCATCATGACCGTGGAATCCGTCTTTCGTTATAGGCTTAAACGAAATGCGGAATTCCTAGTGGATCCAATATATTCATTTGTGATCTGGAATGCCTATTATTGCGTGAAACGAATGGCTATTGTTCCTGCCAAAATATTCGGTCAAGAGCTATTTATTCTTTTATAACCCTTATAAAAAAAAGGGAGAGAAGAAAGAGGAAAAGAATTCACAGTTGGACATCACGTGTTAAACACGTGTGCGCTTATATGCAAAGCATATAAGAGCTGAAAGAAAATAACTAAGGACCAAACATGCCTCATATGTAAAACACGTGAGCGCTCATATGCAAAGCATATGAGCGCTGAACATAAATCACCAATGGAAACATGCCTCACGTATAAAACACGTGAGCGCTCATATGCAAAACATATGAGCGCTGAACATAAACAGGCTAAAACCCACAGCAGGGATCACGTGTTAAACATGTGAATTCTCTTTCCTCTCACATGCAAAGCATGTGAGCGCCCCAATTTAAAATGTTCCCATTAAATTCTATGTGATAAAATTAAATCCTATTTAGGAAATATTTTCCCTAGTCTTTCTAATATGGAAAGATTTTTCTCTAACAGAGAATCCTGGATTTAAAATCCGATGGTGACAAAATATCACCAATTAAATCATCTAATAGAATTAAATTCTATTTGAGAAATATTTTTCTGATCTTCCTCAAACTAGAAAGATCTTCTCTGTTAAACAGAGAACTTTTGGATCAAAAATCCAACGGTGATTATCTGGTAGAATAAAATTCTATTATAGGAAAATATTTTCCTAATCTTGTTAAACTAATAAAATATTCATATGATAAGAATAAAATTCTATGTTAAACTAACGAGATATCCATATAATATAATTAAATTCTATATTAAAAAAAATTCTGATCTTGTTAAACTAAAAAGATATGATAGAATAAAATTCTGGTCTTGTTAAACTAAAAAGATATGATAGAATAAAATTATAATCTTATTAAAACTAACAAGATATTCATAATCTTGTTAAACAAACAAGAAATTTTCTCTGTTACACAGAGAGCCTTTGGATTAAAAATCCAACAGTGCATAAAATTCACCGATTGATCTAAAAGATCATGGAATCAATCATGATCTCTCAATGAGAGATTTTCTCAACAAATTGATTTTTTCTCTTCTCCTATAAATAGGAGTGTTTATATCAGAAAACTACAGTTTAATACCGCTCATTCTTTATCTGTTTTGTTATATATCGGTACTATTAATCAGTGTCTGCTCAGTAATACAGATTACATGTATCCGTGACAAAATACTGGAAATACGCTTAAAATCATGGATATATCATTTGTGAGCCGACACTGCAACCAGAACTAGAAACCGACCGATATCCAAAGAGATTTTGTGAATAAGATGTGTGTACAATATTTTGGTCCAGCACATTGCAAGTGCACACATACTCTTTGGCATGGACCATGGGATAGGGCAGCCATGAATCATGGGCAAGTGGGCATGAGAAGTGATGTGCATTAAATGTGCATTCAATGCATAAAGTGTTGATGTGATTCATAACTACAAGTTTCCCTCCAAGCCCTGAGTGCAGACCAGGTTAAAACAGTGAAAACTAGAAACACCAGAGTGATATTGGGGAGTGATATTGGGGACAACACAAGCCAACACACCAAGCACGAGCCCCAGAGCTCGGAATTGACTGGAGCACACTACCCTTGTGGCCGACCCCTTTAGCCCAAAATGCTCCCAGACTTCTGTGGGCCCCCCTTACCACCATGTCAGCTCATTTTTATTGTTTGTAAAATTTTCTTTTGAGCCTATAAATACAGAACCAGTGAGCAAGGGAGAGGGGTCTTGGATTGTGATTCTTTTGCCCAAGCTTTTATTCACAACTCTTTTGTTTTCTTTTTGTTTTCTTGTACATAGCTAACCCCTTGAGTTCTTTACCTTAACTTGATCTTGCAACCTCTTCATTAAGCTTGCAAGGTTAAGCTTTGGTTATTGATCTCAAGGGTTGTATCATTCTTGAAGTTGAATAAAGCTCTCTTTTGTGCCTTCATTTTCCCTTGGGTTCTTTGTCTTCACTTGATCTTGCAACCTCTTAATTGAGCTTGCAAGTTTAAGTTTAGGTATTTGAATCAATGGTTTGTATTGTGCTATTTGGTTCCTAGTTATTTTCTTTCTTGCTCTTTTCTTACTTGTTTTTTCATTCATGCAATTTATTACCATACTTTATTTACTTGCTCTTTAATTCCATGTCATTTATTTACTTTCATGTGTTGCTCTTTTCTTCTCTTTGTTTCTTTTTTCTTTGCTCTTTTTGGTTTGTTGTTTTGATGTTTGTGAATATGTGTTGTTAGGAATAGATAACGATATTGTAAGTTAAGGTTTTTTTGTTCATTTCTTTTTCCCGTATTTTCCAATTGAACTCCGTCCAAATGTTATGCAAACGCTCCGTTAGGCACCCTACCCTACCAAGGTAACGGTGATTCCTAACCACGACCGGTTGGGTTCGGTTTGGCCGGAGGAGAAAAGCAAGAGACAAGAACGGTCGGACAAGGGTCAATAAGCCGGATTTCTAATACCGTGTTCAAGTACCCTAATTCACGTTGTTGCCGATTGCTTTAGCTTCAATCGTTAAGTTCGGCTCAAAGGTTTTAACGCGGATTTCCTTAACCTAGACTATCCTATATAATCCTAACAAACGGTTACTTTGCATATAACAAATAGGTTAGATAAAGAACTTTCCGCCATGCGCATTAATTCGTAAGAACAAGAACATAAAACGCTCCGTCTCCCTGTGGATTGACCCGTGCTCACCGCGTCTAGCTGCAAAGCGACACCGTCCTGATTGTGGTTAAACTTTAGACTCTTAAAACTCGACACGCCAAAAGCGTGCGATCAAATGGCGCTGTTGCCGGGGAGACAGTAACGTTTTAATTCTTGTTGTTTCGGGTTAATCTCTGTACATTTCATTTATACAACTAACACTATTTTCAAAACAAACTAAAAATTTCAAAAAAAAAAAACAAAACAAAAACAAAAACTAACACATTTAACCTTTTTGCTCTCTGGATTTTATACCTGCTAGCAGTCTGGATCTCAACTAAAAAGATAAACAATACCAGTGGGATCACAGAAGAAGTTTGGAGCCCAAACTCAAAAAGAAAATCGGCGACAACCCCTCATAGTCCGAGCTCGCCAGCCTGTTCTCCCTCATTTGCTCCAAATTTTTGTCATGTGCTCCATTGTTATGTTTTTGTCCCCATTTTTATTGCTTGTTTTTTTTAATGTTTGGTGTGCAGGTATTTGGGCATTCATATCGCTTTTTCGCATTAATATACGTTTTTCGACATTTTCAGATTTTACGGATTTGCGAACTGCGGGCGTGGGGAGCAAAATGTACATTCCAAACTAAGGTGATTGCGAAGTACAGTGCCAAAGATCCGGATAGTTTGACCCACGCAAGCAAACTTTTAAAACTTACCGGATTTGATTCAACGGGGGTTTCCTAACCCAAAAACTTATCGGTACGTACTTTACTAACACCTTCTTCTCAAATCCGACGCATCCAATTTTCTATCTTTGCAGGATTTTTTGCAAGTTCGCTTCCAAACACCAAAAATTGACTAACCCGTATTTGTTGCAGTGCCGAGCATAAACGAAAAACGATTGGAATAATTTTTTATTGAATTGTGCATTGCATCGATTAATACGGACTTAAGGGTAAGCGAACCCCACAACATACGGTAAAGGATTTGATCCCCTTTTCCGTGGCCCACAAATCACGAAAATGAGCATAACGTATACCCACACAAATTTTTAAAAGAAATTAGACTTTAAGCCTTAAGGACTTCACGCCCACTAGGAGAAATTAATTGTGTTTAGAATACCACTTAACGGTATATTATTTATGGGGTGTCTAGAAAAGTGTTCACGGCAAACCGCCAAAATAGAAAGGGTTATTTAATTAAGGACCTTCGCGAAAGCGTCGGAAAATCTCCCCTTATCTCTGCACTTACCTGGCCTCGTGATCAGTATATCATGAGCCCGCTT
Source organism: Agapanthus africanus (assembly GCA_030015575.1). Taxonomy (NCBI): domain Eukaryota; kingdom Viridiplantae; phylum Streptophyta; class Magnoliopsida; order Asparagales; family Amaryllidaceae; genus Agapanthus; species Agapanthus africanus. The sequence goes on from CM057340.1 coordinate 544,470,367, forward strand.
CTCGACACAGTTTTAGTTCAACAATCAAGTTCTGGAGCAGGTCTAGTTGACCTAGGTGAACCCTAGACCGATTAGGTGTGTGGTATTTTTGTGTCGTGATTGTTTTTTTCCAGATTCTTTTTTGTGTATTTCATTCTTTTGTTGATAATTAACTTAAATAAAATAAAAATATATAAAAAACCCACATTCTTTTTCCTTTCCTTTTCTTTCCTTTCTCTCTTCTTATCATGGGTACCCCACCTCGAAAAACTCTTGTCGAACTTTGGTACCCACAACCAAACATTACTTCTTACGGTTCTTACTTTGGTCAAACGTCGAACGATCCATCCATACCAAAAATTTCTTTGAAAGATCGGATAGACGCATCTAGGACAAACAACTGGACTCCGCAATCCACTCTGTATCAACCGTTTCAGCCTTCCTACCTTCTTACGTTGATACCCCTTTTTCGAGTCCTGTTGTAACTCTAAGCCCCATGTCTATTACTGAACGTATTGAACAATCTCGTAGCCGATCTTTCACTCCTGTCACCACTGCAAATTCTTGGGATCAACAATTCCATTCACCTTCTTATCCAAATGTTGATCCTACTCCTGTCCAACCATTCAATTCCTATCCATCCTACCCGACTTTTGCACCTTCTCTAGATATTGCTTCTACATAGCCATTTGAGAGTTTCCAGTATCCAAATGAGTTTGAATTTTTTACTGAAACCCCTTCACAACCCATGTATTGTCTGGAACAGTCGTTAGAAGACTTTCGGGTAGCGTCATACCAACAGATAATGGATTTGAATGCGTTCATGGCCTCCCTCATACAACCTAGTGACCCGATAGCTAGTTTCCAACTAGCTCTATATTTTCCAATGTATGATGAGATGGTAGGACAGGATGAGAATTTGAGTAGTGGGAATGAGCTGTACACCCTTCCAAATCAAACCTACCCGTCCCAAATTGAATACCACAACTCCGGTTTTGAATGTCTATCTAGTGTTCCAAACGATTCACCGATTGAAGATAGAAGGATTAATGAGTTATGCAACTTTATAGTGTTTGATTTACTAGATTATGAAGGGATCCTGTCAAGTGAAACCAATCCCCAACCTTTTGATCCCTACACCTCCGCTCTAGAACCTGAATTGATTGAAATCCATGCTTTTGATGAGGTGTCTGAGAAATTTAATTTTCACTTGATTGAGAATATCGACGCTGGGGATATTTTGGATGATGAACCCGCAATTTTGGATGTGTTTTTCTCTCCAATTCATCATCCCAAATCTTTAACTGTTTTTCCCGAACTCCATATGCGTCTGGATTTTGATGATAAATGCATGGATGAGCTTAACTTTGAGGAAAATTTTGAGGATATTTTTTAAGATGAACCAGTTATAATTGATGAGTCGGATTTTCCAATTCATCCTATCCTTTCCACCGACTGTATACACGCTCCTGAACGTTTAACTGATACCCTTCCTCAATCACTTCCCTCCATCCTTTCTATCGTTCCGACCTTACAAAAAACCATATCACCTTCATTTTCTATGTCTGGTTTACCAAGTTCGGCGTACCCATGTTTTCTCACGAATCATAAGGGATTTGACTCAATTTCTCGATGGGTTAATAGATTAGTACAATCGCTTGTTACAGATCGGTCATCACAAATTGTACTAATTTGTTCACTCCATTTCCACCCTCAAGTTCGTATTCCACTTCTTTCTCCCTTCCACCATTCTTCTCCTAATGTACCGAGACCGTATCTCACTACTATCCGCATACGGTCTCGCGTATTCTCCATTTCTTACCTCTCCGCATTCTTTCACCAACCTGCACATTATAGAGATAGAATTTTTAAATGGTTGGTGCTCACTTTTGGCCTGTGTAAGGCTTTGTATAGTTTGATACTGCTCTCTTCCCCCAATCCTGAACTTCACCACTTAAACAGTGGAAACACTGTTTCACTTAAGTTTGGGAGGAACTTTTTTTTTTTTTTGTGTGTGTGTGTGTGTATTTTGCTTTTTTCTTTGTATATATTTCTTTTAGGAAACGCCGACAATTTTGACCCTTTTGGTGTAGCCTGACAGTGAAGGCACTATCAAGTTTAAGTTGGGGGTGTGCTCGGTAAGCTTTCTTCCTTCGCATTCATATATATATTTCGTATTTGGATACTTATTTTAAAACCCATAAAAATCTAAAAAATTTCCAAAATTTAAAAACTTTGTCGTCAGGTTAGCTAATAAGGTAACTTAGATTTTTATTCCGATAGTTTAGTTGATACGTTAAAAATAACTAAATCCTAAGCTTAGGAATTGAAAACCCTAAAAATAACCTGCATTCTGTTTAATCTTGGTGATTATACGTCCTTACAGTTTTTTTTAGAAGTAGGTAATCTTGAGTTCAGTTCTTGAGTTAAGTCGAGATGAAGGGAAAGTATTGAAGCTTTACTGAAGGATAAGTATGAAAAATAGTTTCTATTCTTGAGTTCAAATTTAGAAAGTATATACCCTACAAACTGCATATACACGCATCTTGAAACTTGGGATAGTAGAGGATACCTAGAAATACTCTTGCCTGAAAACCTAGTATGAAAGAAAAAAAACGGTATTTAAAGCTAAACACCGAAAGAGCATATTGAAAAATATATCCGGTTTTGAAAAAGAAAAATAAAGAAAAGAAAAATAAATAAATAAAACCAAGACCTGAAAACTGCTATTTACGCTTTAAGCTCACACATTCAGTAATCGGCCGTTAGTGCCTCAAGAAGTATTAATAGTCGCATGAAAGGTGTGTGATCAAAATCGTCCATCATTTAACGAAAAGAAGTAGTATTAGGTGTTAGGGCAATGGTACTATAGCTTGAATTGAATTCTTAAATGTAGAGATGAAAAAGTACACACACGTAGGGGTATACAATCGATATTTGGAGGAAAGATAGAAATGAAGAATAAGACTTATGTTTTCCGTAAAATTGATAAAAATCCTTGATTTGAGACCGCACTTTAGAAGGAAAACTCAGGAGATACCAACATTTTTCTAAACTTTTTTGGAACGTATAGGATCTGAGGATAAATAGATAGGAGGTATGAAACATAGGGGTTGAATATTTCTAACTTAGGATAATAAAATTTCTAACCTTGATACTAAACTGTAGGAGTGGAATCGACGTTAACTTGTGAAACTAGCTTGATGGGATTTTGTGGGTGTAATCCGCTGAAAACCCTCAGGAGACAACACTCCTCCTACTAGGGACACCTAGAGATTTAACGGCTTGTTGCACGCGCTCAGTGCAATCGCGTTCCCTGCAAAAGTGAGGCTGGGATTTTGTTTTGCTCGGGACGAGCAAAAGATAAGTTTGGGAGTATTTGTTCATATCAGAAAACTGCAGTTTAATACCGCTCATTCTTTATCTGTTTTGTTATATATTGGTATTATTAACCAGTATCTGCTCAGTAATACAGATTACATGTATCCGTGACAAAATACTGGAAATACACTTAAAATCATGGATATATCATTTGTGAGCCGACACTGCAACCAGAACTGGAAACCGACCGATATCCAAAGAGATTTTGCGAATAAAATGTGTGCACAATATTTTGGTCCAACACATTGCAAGTGCACACATACTTTTTGGCATGGACCATGGGATGGGGCAGCCATGAATCATGGGCAAGTGGGCATGAGAAGTGATGTGCATTAAATGTGCATTCAATGCATAAAGTGTTGATGTGATTCATAACTACAAGTTTCCCTCCAAGGCCTGAGTACAGACCAGGTTAAAACAGAGAAAACTAGCAACACCAGAGTGATATTGGGGACAACACAAGCCAACACACCAAGCACGAGCCCCAGAGCTCGGAATTGACCCGAGCACACTACCCTTGTGGCCGACCCCTTTAGCCCAAAATGCTCCCAGACTTCTGTGCCCCCCCTCCCGCCACCACGTCAACTCATTTTTATTGTTTGTAAAATTTTCTTTTGAGCTTATAAATACAGAACCAGTGAGCAAGGGAGAGGGGTCTTGGATTGTGATTCTTTTGCCCAAGCTTTCATTCACAACTCTTTTGTTTTCTTTTTGTTCTCTTGTACATAGCTAACCCCTTGAGTTCTTTGCCTTAACTTGATCTTGCAATCTCTTCATTGAGCTTGCAAGGTTAAGCTTTGGTTATTGATCTCAAGGGTTGTATCATTCTTGAAGTTGAATAAAGCTCTCTTTTGTGCCTTCATTTTCCCTTGGGTTCTTTGTCTTCACTTGATCTTGCAACCTCTGAATTGAGCTTGCAAATTTAAGTTTAGGTATTTGAATCCATGGTTTGTATTGTGCTCTTTGGTTCCTAGTTATTTTCTTTCTTGCTCTTTTCTTACTTGCTTTTACATGCATGCAATTTATTACCATGCTTTATTTACTTGCTCTTTAATTCCATGTCATTTATTTACTTTCATGTGTTGCCCATTTCTTCTCTTTGTTTCTCTTTTCTTTGCTCTTTTTTGTTTGTTGTTTTGATATTTGTGAATATGTGTTGTTAGGAATAGATAACGATATTGTAAGTTAAGGTTTCTTTACTCATTTCCTTTTCCCGTATTTTCCAATTGAACCCCGTCCAAACGTTACGCAAGCGCTCCGTTAGGCACCCTACCCTACCAAGGTAATGGTGATTCCTAACCGCGACCGGTTGCGTTCGGTTTGACCGGAGGCGAAAAGCAAGAGATAAGAACGGACGGACAAGGGTCAATAAGCCAGATTTCTAATACCGTGTTTAAGTACCCTAATCCACGTTGTTGCCGATTGCTCTAGCTTCAATCGTTGAGTTCGGCTCAAAGGTTTTAGAGCGGATTTCCTTAACCTACACTATCCTATCTAATCCTAACAAACGGTTACTTTGCATATAACACATAGGTTAGATAAAAAACTTTCCGCCATGCGCATTAACTCATAAGAACAAGAACATAAAACGCTCCGTCTCCCTGTGGATCGACCCGTGCTCACCGCGGCTAGCTGCAAAGCGACACCGTCCTGATCGCGGTTAAACTTTAGAACTCTTAAAACTCGACAGGCCAAAAGTGTGCGTTCAAGGAGCAAGGATGTTAAATATAAAAAGGGAGAGACCACCCCATAAGCTTCTAAAAAAATATACAGAAGCCTCCGAAAAGCTCCCACAAAACAAAAGAGAATTTAATTCTCAAACCAAGAGTTTAACTCTTCTCAAGGAACTTAGTTCTTCCTCTGGTTGAGATCTGTAGAAGCAGATCTCCCTACAAGTTGAGAATTTAATTCTTATCGGGGAGATTATGTTATGTAGATTCAAAACTTAGGGGAAAGAACTAAATTCAAAGAATTTAATTCTTCCAAAAGTGTTCAGGAATTTAATTCCTCTGATAAAACTAGGGTTTAACCCTGCAAAAGAATTTAATTCTTATAAAGTTAGGGACTTGAAATTCTTAAAACTCAGATCAAAATCTCTATGCATATAAAAGAAAAGACTGGTTACGTGTTCCTACGTGATCACCTCAGAGGAACAAAATGGAAGGACTGAGATCGAATCACGTGTTCCTATGTGGCCTCTTAAAACGAGCACTCAGCAATTACATGAAAAAGAGAATAAACCGAAAGACAGTTCCTATTTTAGGGCGCCTCACGTGTTACTACGTGACCCCCGAACAGTTGCTTAACACTTATATGGAAAAGGGGAAAATTCCAAAGACAGCGCTCAAATTTTGAGCACCTCACGTGTTCGCACGTGAGCATTATATGAGCTAAGTGCTTAGCACTTATAAAAAGGAAGAGGGAATAAATCAAAAGAGATAGTACCCAAATTTGGGACGCCCCACGTGCTCACACCTGAAGGTCACAGGAATTAAGTGTTTAACACTTGTATATATAGACGGGGATTTGAACCCAAGGGCACAGCACCAACTTTCAAGTGTCTCGCGTCCCACACGCGAGCGCCCCAAGTTTCAGTGTTTAACACTGCTTTAGAGACTCACGTGAAAGCACGTGAGCACCGAGCATATATTAGTGTTTAACACTATAAGAAACCAACTCCAGCCCCAAATTGGCTAAGTCCTCTTGAGATTAAAACGTCTTGGATCTCCAAATAGACTGAGCCTCTATGCTCATGACTTCCCAGACTAATTGATCAGAATGATGTCTATCACACATCTCCTAAGTTGTTCTTAGTCTTCCAAAAATGACTAATGATTCTCAGATGGTCCACCATGATCTCTCCCCTCAATCTGGAATTTGGTTCAAGGGTACATCTCTCCACACCTCTGATACATGTCGTTGTAATTCTTCAACGTCTTCAGAGAGGTGGAGGGTCCCGACAACCAACAACTCTTGGTGCACCCCCAAACCGATGAGCACATCCCAACGGACCTTAACGTCCTTAAACTACAACGGACCACAACGTCTTTAAACTAGCTATAGACCGAAACGTCCTTAAACTAACAACGGACCGTAACGTCCTTAAAATATAATGGACTGCAACGTCTTTAAACTAGCTATGCACCGAAACGTCCTTAAACTAGTTATGGACCGAAACGTCCTTAAACTAATAATGGACCGCAACGTCCCTAAACTAGCTATGGACCGAAACGTCCTTAAGCTAGCAACAGACCGAAACGTTCTTAAACTAAAGCAATAGAGGCCAAATGCTCTTTTGTTGGGTATGAATGATCCCAAAGTCCTATTGAGTAGATCTTAGTCTAAAATTAGACTAACGTATTCTCAACAAACATTTAAGTTGATCTTAATCTTAAACGAGATTAACGATCCTTAAATCAAACCAAACCCAAATCTAAGAATATACGGATTTGGACTAATCCACGCCCTAAGGGCGGCAACATAAATTAGTCTCCGTATACAATCCACGGGCAACCAAAAAAAACACACATGACACGAAGTGAAATTCTGGAGCCGGAGAAAGTGCTTATCGCGATGCGGTAACGTAATTAATTGCATGGGCTTGCGCCTGCAGGGAAGAGCGTCCCCACAATCAAAAACCCCTCGCAAACGAGGAGGAATCTGACGAAGTCTGCTACAACAGCCGCATCCGTCCAAACCTCCAAAACACGGTGCCATAAATCAACTTGGAATCTTCGGATGGGTGGATAGATAAATCCAAATAGCATCTGCCCCCAAATTCAGGCGATACGTTTGTCTTCCCCGTTTTCAGCGGTAAAAAGATTCTGGCACGCCCGGTGGAACCTTTTCCTCTTTCCACTCCACACTTCGTATGTCGTGTTTTTCCGTGATCAAATAATCGCGGTATATATATTTGTGGTTGCCCTTGGGTGATGGGATACTGAAGCCGGTGTTTCGTCTCTATGAAGAATGGTGTTTGCTTCCACCCTGGCAACTCAAGCTCTGTCAAATCTGGTGGAGTCAAGTATGGGCCTCTGCAATCCGGCTCTTCAAGAAATCAACTGGCTTCTCTTTGGGTTGATACTCCCACCTCCTACCCTTGGTGCCTCAACGCCGATGGAGGAAGCCCAGAGGAAGTCTGTCTTCCACAGGCTGGTTCCCCAAGCTGCAGCTTTGCCGACGGAATCAGTCCTCAGACAACTGGAACCTGTCAAGGACCAAGGTCAACGCAGAGGGCAGAATATTCAAGCTCTCAAAGGAAACAGGGGGAAGGCTCGGCAAAATCCTAAGGCTAATCAAATCCCGGCCGTAAGAAACGGTCGACATAGATATCAGCGTCATACAAAATGAGCTGGGGGCAGTTCTCCGTGTGGTCATGTTTTAACCCCAGTGGTGAATGTTGTTGTTCCAACCGAGAACAGTTTCAAACTGTTGCGAAGGGTCAGACAAAATTTTCCTACCACAATATTCAAGAAATCTCCGTAGCCCATGGAGATCTCACGAGAGCAGAAACCAGTTCGCTCCCTAAAACAACTTTCCTCATCTATATATAAGGTGTGGAAGCAGGTGAAGGACCCAGTCGTCGTCTGCGGCTCTTCCTTTAAATGTCAGCCAAATTCTGACAAATCCCCTTTCAAATACAAAGGGATTCATCCCAATATGAATCCTGATACAGCGGTTCCTCCCAAAACCAAAGCGGCTTTTCATAAAAAAGAAAGGCCTAATAAAGCTCAAGTGCCCGAAGCAAACTCCAAAGGCCAAAACTCCAAACACCACAAGCCTGGGGGCATGGTAGTTCACATAGTCTATGTGGTGAATTCCAAAAACGAAGTTCGAGCTTCTACTAGTCACCGACCTCAAACTCAGTCCCTGACAAAATTTCAACTGCAACGTGAAAAGCTGCAAGAGATGCTCGCTCAGGCGGCAGCTAATGCTAATCCATCGCCTAAGGAAAATCCCGAGGACGCACCCGAAGAAAGAGTAGAGAAGGAGTCGGATATTTATTTCCTAAAGCGTGCTCTGAAAAAGAGAGATGAAGAAGCGGCAGAAATGTCCACTAAAATGAACCAAATAGCCATTCTGATTCAGAATATGGCTGGAATGATGGTTCAATCGGAACCACAAGCAAATGAACTGCCGGTAGTCGCTCTTAAAGACAATGGTAACATTTCAAATCATTTACGAGTCTTATCAACGGCCGAAGAGGAAATGATTCCAAAAGCAAAGCTGAACGAATATATCGCTCAACAAATCAAAGTTCACTACGCCGGTGAAGCCTCAAATAGATCAATCAAGACCGGTCGATCGTATTCGACGTGGTACGATCAAATACAGTACCCGCCAGAGTACACACTTCCAACGTTCCATATCTACAAAGGAACTGTGAATCCTCACCGGCACATTGCGCGATTTAAATCCATGTGCGGCAATTCTGGAGGAAATGACACACTACTCCCTCGACAGTTCGTCAGCGGTCTGGAGAGCATCACCTTATAATGGTATGCAGAACTCCCAAATGATTTCGTGAAGAGCTTCGATGAAATGGATATGCTCTTCTGTCAAAGATTTGCTAATGAGAACGAACCTACTACCGTGACGGTGCTGGTCAATGAAAGGGTTAGACCGAATGAGACTTGGGTTCAATATGTAACCCGATGGCGAAATTTCTGGTCAAATATGAGTAACGCATCGATGAAGTTGCTGCTATGGGAATGCTCATAACCACCCTTGACCCAAATTCAAAGGCGTTCCTGTATATGGCCCTCTTCAAGCCGACGACCTTCCAAGAACTTATGGATAAAATGGCTCGATTGGATTAAATGGGTCAAGACTCTTTTTCATCCGATGATAACGAGTGAAAAGCGGAGGCAAGATGGCGTTTGTCGTCTACGCTCAACAAAAATAAGCGTCTCTGAAGCAACATGTTGCCAAAATAGCGACGGCGTGGGTACTCGTTCTCCCTGAGATATACACAGGGGGCATATTTGTCACTGGCGAAAGAATCTCTATGTAGAATGGTCATTTCTTCTCAAAGGACATGAAGGATATTATGGGGCCTACAAACAGGTCCTACAATCTAATGGAATGCCCCACCAAAAAAATGGTACTTCTACAAGCAAAATGGGCAGGGATGAAAACCCGAAAAGGCGCCGTGAGTAAAAACAGCAGGACTGTCGGTGAGCTTGTGAAAACCCGAAAGAGCGCAACCTCGTTAAAATAAATGCACTTACGAGATCCTCACGACTCGTAAGGAGAATCCCCTCCTGTGAGACCCTCACGGCTCATAGGATTCAAAAGCCTTAGGTTACAGGGATCTGGACCCGTTCTTAAGACGTCATATCCCCCAAATTGCCCTACAGGCGGTCCATATTGACCCTTATATACAATCTACAGGGCACAGATAAATATTTCTTTGCCAAGTTCTACAAATGGCAAGAAATATCCCCATATGGTGAATAACACTTGTAGGTCCTCTCGACTTATAAGGAGAAAACACTCTTGGAAGATCCTTACGACTTACAGGAGAAAACATCACTTAGGAATCCCCATGATTCTTAAGGAGAAAATACGCCTACAATATCCTCATGACTCATAGGAAGAAAACCCTTTATGAGACCCTTACGGCTCATAAAATCAAAAGTTTTAGTCGACAGGATCCTAACCCTCTCTACTAAGCCACCTTTGTTCAAATCGACAGGGGCAAATGATGATTCGCTCCTGGTATTATCCTAGTTGTAGCGATATTGATGCCTAAATCGGTATCAAATTCCGAGTCCTCTCAAGGAAAATGAAGAGTCGCTCCTGGAAATATCCCAGTTGTAGCGATATTGATGCCTAAACAGGTGTCAAACTCCAAGTCAATCTCTCCGGTAAATGTCGTCCCTACAACCATCTAATGAAGAAAGGGACCCCGTTCATCTGGGATCAGAAATGCTAAAGTGCACTGGACGAAATCAAGCAATATCTGCAGAACCCACCGGTACTGACCGCTTCGGTCAAGAGAAAGCCCCTCATCCTATACACAACAGCCCTTGAAGGTTCTTTAGACACGCTATGGGCATAGGAGAACGACCAGGGAAAAGAGAGAGCTCTTTACTACTTGAATCGAGTACTCCTGGGGGGAGAAAACAACTACTCCCCTATCGAAAAGCATTGCCTGGCACTGATCTTCGCGATAACGAAACTTCGGCATTATGCATTGGCGCATGAGGTCCATCTCACATCAAAGGTGGATCCTCTCAAATATTTGATGTCAAGAGCCATACTAACGGGAAGGCTTGCCAAATGGACCCTCCTCTTGATAGAATTCTCGATAATCTATCGACCTCTTAGGGCAGTGAAAGGGCAGGTCATCGCCGACTTTCTCGCTGAGTATCCGATACTAGCTGATTCTCCCTTAAATTACGAATTGCTAGACGAACACGCGTTCGACACAATCGGAGGGAAGACGGAGGAAAATAATGTCCAATGGGAACTCTACTTCGACGGAGCGTCCTCCTTGAAGAAGTGAAAGCAAAACACCCCCATGATTAAAGCCGGGGTGGGCCTTATCTTCGTGACTCCGTGAGGAGGGATAATGCATTTTTCCCTTTCATTAACAGAGCCGAGAACAAACAATGAGGCTGAGTATGAAACTTTGATAGCAGGTCTTGAGATTGCTGTCGACATGGGGATCGAAAACCTCCTCATATATAGAGACTCCCAGCTGGTCGTTAGCCAAGTAAATGGCGACTATCAGGCGTGTAAACCTGGGTTGGTAAGATATGGCGAGAGAGTGCAACAATTGCTGACATAAATCCCCTCTTACATTCTGGAAAGCATTCCGCGTGCAGGAAATAGTAAGGCGAATGCGTTAGCCAAGCTCGCTAAAGAACTTGCGACGAAAACCTCGATGACGTAAGGATCGTTGTGCAAAGCCACCGGATTCTCGCGCCAACAGAGATATCTCCGAAGAAGTCTGAAAGAAAGGAAGCGACCGAACAAGCGGCCTTCCAAATTGAGGACGAAGAAAAGGCTAAGGATTGGAGAGAAGTCTTCATAGACTACTTCAAATCCCATCGAACACCCGAAAACGCACTTCGAGACATCAGCTCATGAAACGAGCTTTGTCTTTTACCTTCGTCAATGATACTCTATATAGGAGATCGTTTGACAGTTTGTGACTAAGGTGCCTGGGACCAGAAGAAGCAAAAAGGGTCGTCCAAGAAACTATGACGGACTCTGCGGTTTCCATCAAGTCGGGCCAAAGATGAAGCTGAAGATCAAAAAAATGGGTTACTATTGGCCCAAGATGATTCAGGAATGCCTCAAATATGCGAAGTAGTATCACTCGTGCTAAATTCACGGGGACTTCATCCACCAGCATTCGAATCCACTACACCCAACATTGGCTAGCTGGCCATTCGAAATGTGGGGAACCGATATAATCGGACCTATCGAACCAGTATCATCCGAGGGACATCGGTTCATATTAGCAACAACCGATTACTTCTCTAAATGGGCAGAGGCAATACCGCTAAAGGAAGTGAAGATGGAGAACATTCTCCATTTCTTAAGGACACACGTCATCTACCGGTTTGGCACTCCACGACGAATCATCTCGGATAATGGGCCGGCCTACAGAAGCTATAAAATCAATCGCTTCACACAGCAGCATAATATAGATTGGAGATACTCTTCAGTCTATAATCCCCGAGCTAACGGTCTAGCTGGGGCTTTCAACAAGACCTTGACGAAGATCATAAAGAAAACAGTGTCCAGAAACAAAAAGGACTGGCATGAGAGGTTGCTTGAAGCTCTCTGGGCCTATCGAACCACGTTCAAAATGGCCACGAATACAACGCCATTCGTGTTGGTGTTCGGCACGGAAGCGGTACTTCCCTTGGAGATAGAGCTACCCTCTCTACGAGTAACAGTTCGATATGAGCTGACGGATGAAGAAAATACCCATTTTCGGCTTGAGGAGCTCGATGCCCTCGATGAAACTCATCTCATGGCGCAGAAAAACCTGGAAGCTTACAAAGCAAGGATGACACGCTCATACGAAAGACTGACCAGGCCGAGAACATTCCGCCAAAGCGAACTCGTGCTAGTCGTAAAAAGACCTATGATCCCCAACCGCGCAAAATGGGAGAAATTTGAGCCAAAGTATGAAGGCCCATACATCATAGACAAGATCTACCAAGGTGGGGCCTACTTGCTCATGGATATGCATGGCGAAAGACCCTTCCGGCCAATAAACGACCAATTCCTTAAAAAATACTGCACTTGACAAGTCGCGGCTCAGGTTAATGATAGATGACGACGCTCGTGTCCTCTCGCTGTCTTCCTGAGTCCAAACTCTATAAGTAGTATCCGGCAAAACTTCGCCTCGAAACTAACACTGGACCGAGATGTCCCTAAACTAACAATGGACCAAGATGTCCCTAAACAAACAATGGACCGCAATGTCCTTAAACTAAATATGTCGCCTCAAACATGGTGGTAGTAGAACTCAAGTCCACAAGTCCCAACAGCAAAATCTGCAACTCAAATCCCGCTGGCTACACAGTTACCTCGGTGGCGAAGTCCCACCGTGATCGCCATAAAAAAACAAAAAAACGGTACGTCCACAAGCGAAATGGGCACGGATGAAAACCCGAAAGGGCTCCGTGAGTAAAAACAGCAGGGCTACCGGCGAGTTTGTGAAAACCCGAAAGGGCGCAATCTCGTTAAAATAAAAACACCTGCAAGGTCCTCTCGACCTTGTAAGGAGAAAATACCTGCGTGAGATCCTTACGACTCACAAGGGACCAACACACTTAGGAATCCCCATGATTCCTAAGGAGAAATTACACTTACGAGATCCTCACGACTCGTAAAGAGAATTCCCCCTATGAGACCCTCACGGCTCATAGGATTCAAAAACCTTAAGACACAGGGAGCTGAACCTGTTCTTAAGCCATCACACTGCCCAAGTTGCCCTACAGGCGGTACAATGCTGGCCCATGTATACAATCCATGGGCACAAATAAACGTTTCCCTCACCGAGTTCTACCAATCACGAGGAATGTCCTCATATGGTGAACGACACTTATAAATCCTCTCGACTTATAGGGAGAAAATACTCTTATGAGATCCTTACGACTTATAAGAGAACACACACTTGGTGATCCCCACGATTCCTAAGGAGAAAATACACCTGCGGGATCCTCACGACTCGTAAGGAGAAATACCTTTATGAGACCCTTACGGCTCGTAAAGTCAAAAAGCCTTAGTCAACAGGATCCTAACCCTGTTTACTAAGCCACCTTTGTTCAAATCGACAAAGGTAAATGATGATTCGCTCCTGGCAATATCCCAGTTGTAGCAATATTGATGCCTAAATTGGTATCAAATTCCAAGTCCTTTCACGGCAAATGATGAATCGCTCCTGGCAATATTTCAGTCACAGCGATGCTGATGCCAAGATTGGGATCAAATCTCGAGTTCCATACTCGCAATAAAAATCAGCGAGCAAAAAATACATATGAAATAGCCGAAATGATGGGGCAACTAGCAATAAAAATCAGCGAGCAAAATATATGCATATAAAAATAGCCGAAATGTTTGGGCAACTCGCAATAAAAAGCAGCGAGTAAAAAAGAAAAAACGGTCGAAATGGTTGGGCACCGCGATAAAACAGCCGAAATGATTGGACAATCGCGACTTTCGCGATATAAAAAGCTAAAATGATAGAGCATCGCGGAAACAAAAAAAATGAAACTTTTGCCCTGCAGGGAGTCCACATCGACCCCTGTATACAATCCATGGGCACAAACGTAAAAGGAAACTATATTTTCCCACCAGGCTCTATCAGAAAGAGAGCCAAGTCTCGACGGCAATATCGACAGCTTAGAGATCCACAACGGCGTTTCTTCTCACTCCAACAGAATGCAGACGCAACGTCAACAAAATGGAGCCATGGCAAAGTCCCTAGATCCAAATCTCGACGGTTCACCAACAACCTAGAGACTACATCGGAGCCATAGCAAAGTCCCTAGTTCCAAATCTCGACGGTTCACCAACAACCTAGAGACTACATCGAAGCCATGGAAAAATCCCTAGTTCCAAATCTCGATGGTTCACCGACAACCTAGAGACTACATCGGAGCCATGGCAAAGTCCCTAGTTCCAAATCTTGACGATTCATAGACAACTTAGAAATCAACAACGGCGTTTCTTCTCACTCCAGTAGGATGCAGACGCAACGTCAACAAAATGGAGCCATGGCAAAGTCCCTAGTTCCAAATCTCGACGGTTCACCGACAACCTAGAGGCTACATTGGAGCCATGGCAAAGTCCTTAGTTCCAAATCTCGACGGTTCACTGATAACCTAGAGACTACATCGGAGCCATGGCAAAGTCCCTAGTTCCAAATCTCGACGGTTCACAGACAGCCTAGAGATCAACAACAGCATTTCTTCTCACTCCAGCAGGATGCAGACGCAACGTCAACAAAGTGGAGCCATGGCAAAGTCCCTAGTTCCAAATCTCGATGGTTCACAGACAGCCTAGAGATCAACAACGGCATTCCTCCTCACTCCAACAGGATGCAGATGCAACGTCAACAAAGTGGAGCCATGGCAAAATCCCTAGTTCCAAATCTCCATGGTTCACAGACAGCCTAGAGATCAACAACGGCGTTCTTCCTCACTCCAACAGGATGTAGATGCAACGTCAACAACCGACACCAGGGTCAAAACAACGGTGCCATGGCAAAGTCCCTAGTTTCGAGCCTCGACAGTTCACAGACAACCCAGAGACAACCTCGACATTCGTCGCAATATAGCAGACACAATGTCAACAAACGAAGCAAAGGAAGATCCCTAGCTTCAGGGTCTTGACGGCAACTCAAATAAAACCTGAAAGACTATCGGAGATCATCCCACACCAGCGCGAAGTGTCATGACTCATCGGGGCTCCCAAATTGAGCCTAACCTCGGGTAAAAAGCGGCACGGAAAATCCCTAACGCCTGCTCTTCCGACAGTAATATGACCTGGGAGATTACTTGAAGACGTCTTGTCCAGCCCTCGAAGGGATCAGAGACACAACAGTCGTGGGCATACTTGAATAACAAGATTGCATATCGGGGAATACATCGGCCAACACGACGGTACAATGGACAAAAACCCTAGTACCACAGACCCTAACGGACTTCTATCAGCAGAGGTTAACTGTGACGTTAGGAAATTCTTGCGAAAACTTCTCGATTCGTTTCAACTCGTAGGGAAAACAATGTTCCTGCGAGAGCTTCTCGATTCGTCTCGACTCGTAAGGAAAAACATCTTCACAGAATCTTCATGAAGGTGAAAAGACTTAGGCAGCGGGGATATCAACCTGTTTCCTAAGCACTGCGATCCTGCAAGTAGGTCCAAGATGGACTATTGTATACTATCCACGGGTCATATTCTCCAAAGTCGAATATCGACAAGGAAGAAAAAAAACCACTTACGAGTTCTCTCGACTTGTAAGGGGGAAAATTCTCTTATGAGATCCTTACGACTCTCAAGAGAAAACGCACTTAGGAGTCCTCACGACTCATAAGGAGAAAATACACCTACGGGATCCTCTCGACTCGTAGTGAGAAAAGTCTTTATGAGACCCTCACGGCTCATAAAGTTGAAAAGTCTTAGGCGGCAGATCCAAACCTGTTTCCTAAGCCATCGCTGCCCTACAAGTAGGTCCAAGATGGACTATTGTATACTATCCATGGGTCACATTCTCCAAAGTTGAATACTAACAAGGAGGAAAAACCACTTCCAAGTCCTCTCGACTCGTAAGGGGGAAAATTCTCTTGTGAGATCCTTACGAATCTCAAGAGAAAACGCACTTAGGAGTCCTCACGACTCCTAAGGAGAAAATACACCTGCGGGATCCTCTCGACTCGTAGGGAGAATAGTATTTATGAGATCCTCACGGCTCATAAACTTGAAAAGTCTTAAGCGGCATATCCAAACCTGTTTCCTAAGCCATCGCTGCCCTATAAGGAGGTCAAGATGGATCATCTACGGGACACATTTGCCAAAGTTACATGCCACTGAAATGAAGAAGCTACTTACGGATCCTCACTATTCGTAAGGAAAAATACCCGAGTGAGATCCTTAAGACTCACGGAGGAGATGAACACTTAGAAATCCTCACGATTTCTAGGGAGAATATGCACCTATGAGATCCTCTCGACTTGTAGGAGGAAAAAACCTTCTTGAGACCCTTACGGCTCATGAAGATGAAAAAAGTTTTAGGTTACAAGGACCCTAAACTTGTCTCCTAAGCCCTCAATTCTATGGCCATGCATAACTCTGCACTACTTCACCCACATACATACTTATGTAGGCAAAGTAGTGGGGGGCATTTGTTCCCGCCATAATTTTCGGCCAAGAGTTATTTATTCCCTTATAACCATTATAAAAAAAAGGGAGAGAAAAAAGAGGAAAAGAATTCACAGTTGGACATCACGTGAGCGCTTATATGTAAACCATATAAGCGCTGAAAGAAAATAACTAAGGGCCAAACAGGCCTCACGTGTAAAACACGTGAGCGCTCATATGCTTTGCATATGAGCGATAAACATAAATTACCAATGGCTAAACAGGCCTCACGTGTAAAACATGTGAGCACTCATATGCAAAGCATATGAGGGCTGAACATAAACAGGCTAAAACCCACGGCAGGGATAACGTGTTAAACACGTGAGTTCTCTTACCTCTCACATGCAAAGCATGTGAGCGCCCCAATTTAAAATGTTTCTATTAAATTTTATGTGATAAAATTAAATCCTATTTGGAAAATAATTTCCCCAATCTTTCTAATATGGAAAGATATTTCTCTAACAAAGAATCCTGGATTAAATCCGATGGTGATAAAATATCACCAATTAAATCATCTGATAGAATTAAATTCTATTTGGGAAATATTTTCCTGATCTTCCTCAAACTAGAAAGATCTTCTCTGTTAAACGGAAGACCTTTGGATCAAAGATCCAACGGTGATCATCTGGTAGAATAAAATTCTATCATATGAAAATATTTTCCTAATCTTGTTAAACTAACAAAATATTCATATGATAAGAATAAAATTCTATGTTAAACTAACGAGTTATCCATATGATAGAATTAAATTCTATATTAAAAAATATATTTCTGATCTTTTAAACTAAAAAGATATGACAGAATAAAATTCTAATCTTGTTAAAACTAATAAGATATTCATAATCTTGTTAAATAAACAAGAAATCTTCTCTGTTACACAGAGAGCCTTTGGATTAAAAATCCGACGGTGAATAAAATTCACCGATTGATCTAAAAGATCATGGAATCAATCATGATCTCTCAATGAGAGATTTTCTCAACAAATTGATTTTTCTCTTCTCCTATAAATAGGAGTAAGGAGGTTAAATCTAAAAAGGGGAAGACCACCCCATAAGCTTCTAAAAAAAATATACAGAAGCCTCCCAAAAGCTCGCACAAAACAAAAGAGAATTTAATTCTCAAACCAAGAGTTTAACTCTTCTCAAGGAACTTAGTTCTTCCTCTGGTTGAGGTCTGCAGAAGCAGATCTCCCTACAAGTTAAGAATTTAATTCTCATCGGGGAGATTCTGTTGTGCAGATTCAAAACTTTGGAGAAAGAACTAAGTTCAAAGAATTTAATTCTTCCAAAATTATAAAGGAATTTAATTCCTCTGATAAAACAAGGGTTTAACCCTGCAAAAGAATTTAATTCTTATAAAGCAAGGGACTTGAAATGCTTAAAACTCAGATCAAAATCTCTATGCATATAAAAGAAAAGACTGGTCACGTGTTCCCTCGTGAGCACCTCAGAGGAACAAAAAGGAAGGACTGAGATCGAATCACATGTCCCCACGTGACCTCTTAAAATGAGCGCTCAGCAATTACATAAAAAAAGGGAATAAACCAAAAGACAGTTCCCATTTTAGGGCACCTCACGTGTTCCCACAAGACCCCCGAACAGTTACTTCACACTTATATGGAAAATGGGAAAATTCCAAAGACAGCGCTCACATTTTGAGCACCTCACGTGTTCGCACGTGAGCATTATATGAGCTAAGTGCTTAGCACTTATAAAAAGGAAGAGGGAATAAATCAAAAGAGGCGGTGCCCAAATTTGGGGCGCCTCACGTGCTCACAAGTGAGGGTCACAGGAATTAAGTGTTTAACACTTGTTTATATAGACGGGGATTTGAACTCAAAGACACAGCACCAACTTTCAGGTGTCTCACGTGCCACACGTGAGCGCCCCAAGTTTCAGTGTTTAACACTGCTTTAGAGACTCATGTGAGAGCACGTGAGCACCGAGCATATATTAGTGTTTAACACTATTAGAAACCTACTCCAGCCCCAAATTGGCTAAGTCCTCTTGAGATTAAAATGTCTTGGATCTCCAAATAGGCTGAGCCTCTATGCTCATGACTTCCCAGACTAATTGACCAGAATGATGTCCATCACACATCTCCTAAATTGATCTTAGTCTTCCAAAAACGACTAATGATTCTCAGATGGTCCACCATGATCTCTCCCCTCAATCTGGAATTTGGTTCAAGGGTACATTTCTCCACACCTCTGATACATGTCGTTATAATTCTTCAACGTCTTCAGAGAGGTGGAGGGTCCCAACAACCAACAACTCTTGGTGCACCCCCAAATCGATGAGCACATCCCAACGGACTGTAACGTCCTTAAACTACAACGGACCCAACGTCTTTAAACTAGCTATGGACCGAAACGTCCTTAAACTAACAACGGACCGTAACGTTCTTAAACTACAACGTACCGCAACGTCTTTAAACTAGCTATGCACCGAAACGTTCTTAAACTAGCTATGGACCGAAACGTCCTTAAACTAATAAGGACCGCAACGTCCTTAAATTAGCTACGGACCGAAACGTCCTTAAACTAGCAACAGACTGAAACGTCCTTAAACTAAAGTAATAGAGCCCAAATGCTCTTTTGTTGGGTCTGAATGATCCCAAAGTCCTGTTGAGTAGATCTTAGTCTAAAATTAGACTAACGTATCCTCAACAAACATTTAAGTTGATCTTAATCTCAAACGAGATTAACGATCCTTAAATCAAACCAAACCTAAATCTAAGAATATACGGATTTGGACTAATCCACGCCCTATGGGCGGCAACATAAATTAGTCTCCGTATACAATCCACGGGCAACCAAAAAAATAAAACAAACACACACGACATGAAGTGAACTTCTGGAGCCGGAGAAAGTGGTTACCGCGATGCGGTAACGTAATTAACTGTAGGGGCTTGCGCCTGCAGGGAATAGAGTCCCCACAATCAAAAGCCCCTCACAAACGGGGGGAATCTGACGAAGTCTGCTACAACGGCCGCATCCATCCAAACCTCCGAAACACGGTGCCATAAATCAACTTGGCATCTTCGGAGAGGTGGACGGATAAATCCAAACATATGCCCCCAAATTCAGGCGAGACGTTTGTCTTCCCCATTTTCGGCTGTAAAAAGCTATATATATATATATATATAATATCATATCTAGTAGACGTTGCTTATGTTTTACACCCGCGCTAGTCCAGCCCCCGCTTTGGCGTTAGTTAAGTAACCTAATGGTATAAGACGGGGCCAGTTGCGAATGTGGATAGCATAAGAGTACGTTGTATTTTCATTTCTTTTGCTGCATGATAGGATTTGTAAATGATGGGACCGCATTAACAAAGATTAATGCAAGATAAAACAAACCAAAGCTTAATCATTGGAACAATTTCAAAATCACTCGGTTTTCTTCAAAAAGCAATTTTAAATGCGGAGCTTAAACCATTCTTTTTAAAAAGCTATCATGGTTCTTTCGACTATATCAAGTTCACTACATTCACGGTTTCGCTAAAACCATCCGTAGCCCTCCGTCATTTCATATAAATATTCAGTAGTATTCAAGCTATGTATTTTGACCTTCGCCAAGGCATAGTGATTGGTAGCTGCTGGGTTTTTATATGTAGTATAGATAGATGCGTTGGTTTAGGACGGTCGTACTACTATTTTGGCATTCGTCAAGGGTATGTACGGGTGGGTTCAAATTAACCTGGATAATGACGGGTAGAACTTGATATGTGACTTATGATATGTTGGCCTTCGTCAAGGTCATAAGAGCATGGGAAAAAATCCACAGTTTCTAAGAAAACTGAAACTTGCTAGTGATGCATACCATTTGGAGTGTGATAATCTTGGTAGGATATTTGGATCCCGATCCTACTGTGAGTATGCGCTACCCTTCGAGAGATTTTTTACTAAACGATCAATGCTATAAACCAAGTAGGTGTCTAGAACGGTGTTAGCGGGGCTACGCCTCCAGGGAAAAGATGTTATGTAATTAAGGAACTTTGCGAAAGCGTTGGAAAACCTCCCTCGAAGTTCCGACACCAGCCTGGCTGAAAGGTTAAGAAAGAATTGTAAAAGTGAGATTAATCCTGATTAATTCTTCTTTTATGGTTTGAGAAAGGATTCGAGAAAATAGTGGAAGCCATCCTGTTTAGATAAAGTAATAACCAATCTAAACTTGCAAGAGTATCATGCTAAGTGTTTCTTTTCTCTCTCTTAATTGCAGCGACCACTATGACCAAACATAGGTTATTAGATAATAATTTGACTGTGCCAAACTATATTGATTAGCTAAGAAATTTCCAGATGGCACTTACCTATGACAAGCTGGACTACCTCCTTACTACAAAACCCCCCGCCGTCCCAGATCCAGGTTCCACCGTCGCGAATATGGATATCTGTCAGACATGGGAAAAGGATTGTGCGAGAGCCAAGTGCCTCGTGTTAGCCTCAATGGATAGTAAACACCAGAGGCAGCACGAGAAGATTGTCTTAGCTTCCATCTTCCTCCATACCAAAGTTTTATATGAAGAGCAATCTCGCATCGCAAGATATGAGACCTCAAAGATATTGCTTCAAGCGAAGTTGGCTGTCGGGTCATCTGTAGAGGACCACGTCCTTATGATGATTAGCTATATAGAATAACTCACGGACCATGGGACCACGTTAGAGAATGAGTTATGCATTGACTTGATTCTAGCGTCCCTACCATCGACTTACGCCCAGTTTATATTGAATTGCAAAATTCAAGGGAAGGAAGTTACACTTCTAAGTCTCCTCAATTTATTGAGGAGCTCAGAGGGTACCCTGAAAGAAACCAGTGAGACACCCGCTCTGCTTATTAGGGAATTTTTCTCTTTTAGATCTAAGACGAAAGCTAAGAGAGAGAAGAAGAAAGCCTCCCAAAACCCGACAAGCGGTGTCAGTAAGATAGAGGGAAAGAGCAAGGCAAAAGTTTCGGGGCTAGTAGTAGGGAAGGAGGCATGTCTTTGTAGTCATGGGAAAGCGCATTGTCAAAAGGACTGCAGGTCTTTGAAAGCCAGAAACCAGGATTCGAAGTATGTTGTGGCTTCGGCTTCGAGAGTGTTTGTAATTGAAAACTGTCTATCTATTAACTCTACTTCCTGGGTACTAAATATTGGATCAGGATCTCATATCTGTAATTCATTATAAGCTTTGGGAAATCGTAGAGTTATCAAGGCAGGTGATATGACTCTCAGAGTTGCTAACGGAATGAGCATGGACGCTGAATCCGTAGGGGAATTTTATCTAGGATTGACAAGTGGGTAGATATTGATTCTACGTAACTGTTTATATGTATCTAGTCTAGTCTGTAATATCATATCTGTATCTTTACTTTCTAAAGAAGGATATGATTTTACATTTGTAAGTGATGTAGTACACATCCACCTAAATCAAAATTTGATTGAGTCGGGTACATTAGATAACGGAATATACGTACTGAATGAAGCTCAGGTTTTCAATGTCCAGAACACACTTAAAAGAAAGCCTCCGGAATTAAATCAAGCTTTCTTATTGCATTGTAGACTGGGTCACATTAATGAAACATGATTGACGAAGTTACATAAGGAGGGATATTTGGATCCATTCGAATATCGGTCCTATGCAACTTGTCAATCATGTCTCAAAGGAAAGATGACAAAGACTCCGTTCACTGGACACGGAGTAAGCGCGATCGAGCTCTTAGGACTCATACACAGCGACGTGTGTGGTCCAATGTCTACATATATAAGAAGCGGTTATTCCTACTATATTACTTTTACGGATGATTTATCAAGGTATGGACATGTATTCTTGATGAAACATAAATCTGAGGCCTTTGAGAAATTCCGGAAATACAAGAATGAAGTGAAAAACCAAACCGGCAAAAGTGTCAAGACACTAAGATCTGATCGAGGTGGTGAATACTTAAGTGCCGAGTTTCTTGGCTACTTAAAAGAGAATGGAATTCTCTCCCAGCTTACTCCTCCATACACACCTCTGCACAACGGTGTATCAGAAAGGCGGAACAGAACCATATTGGATATGATTCGTTTCATAATAAGTAATGCTGAGTTACCGCGATCCTTCTGGGGCTATGCACTAGAATCAGCTGCATATCTTTTGAACAAGATTCCTACTAAGTCAGTGCCTACCAAACCATATCAGATATAGAGTGGGAAGAAACCCTATATTAAGTACCTTAAGACATGGGGATGTCCAGTTTTTGTAAAAAAGCAGCATGTTGTTCATATCATAATTTTGCATTATTATATTCCCCATTCTTATTCATTTTACAAATAAATAGGTGCTTTTGATCCATGTCTGCTACATAGTTGCAGGTTATAGGTTCTCGGAACTAAACAGTGAAAATGATGAGAAGACAATGCAAAAGTGAGACTACGACCAACAAATAGAAGAATCTTGGTCATGCCTACAGTTTGAGGGACAAATGAAGATCAATGGACAAGTTTACAAAGCACAAAGGCAGCGCAAGGTTCAAGACTTCGACACGAAGCAAAGGGTAAAAGTCTATGACATTATGCACTGTGGACTTCTGGAAGAAGCTAGAAGACAATCTGAGAAACCAAGTGAAGAAACAAGAAGCCAAATGCAACCAGAAGCAGCCCAGAAAAATCCAGCCCAAGAGCCCCAAAGATGGTCGCGGATCCGCGGCCAAACAGGGCATATGGCCGCGGATCCGCGGCCGTGCCAGGCACGTGTCGGTGCAAACTTTAACGGTGTGGCGGTGCTTTAACTAGGCTTCTTAGGGTAAATTTGTAAATACAGATAGGGATCGGATGTAACCCTAGGGTTTCTATGATTTATAAATAGAAACCCTAATGCTCTTTTTTGGAGCATGCCACTTTTTGTTTATCAAAATTTAGAATTCTATGTAATGTTTTGAAGAGAGCATCGAATAAAAGTAAGTAGTTTTTTTTACCTTGCCTTAGTTAAATTTCTTTTCTGCCGTAGTTTAGAAATTTATTTATCTGCCCTACTTAGATTTTATTTATCTGTCGTAGTTTAGATAATTAGTCTTTTAAAAACAATCATAAACAATGTCTTTTATTATGAATTCCCTAATGAGTGAGTAGTTCCTCACTTGTTAGGGTTAGGAATAGGAAAGGTTTGAGAGATGAAAATCTCTCACCCCTTTCTTGCCCATCGCATATTTTTATAGGACTCCATGCATACATACACACAACGCTCACTACGGCACCCTATCCCACGAGATAGCGGTGATACCGTAGTTTAAAACACCGGTTGTGTATGTTTTCCATGGAGGTTAGGGTAAGAATTAAGAAAGGACAGACAAGGACCTACAGGAAGAAACCTAGTTTCTTCCCGATCGTGCTAATCCCCTTTATTAATTATTACCATAACACCTAAATAGATCTTAATAAGGGCATAGAAAGCGGTGAGAAATCTTGAATTTCCAAACTTAACCTAAACCTAACCCTAGCAAGGTTTTAATCCTAGTCTAAATCAACCTTAGTTTTTAGTGATAATCAATCCAACACCAATTGGAATTAACTCGTTAGAAAAAATAGAAAATACACAAAATCCCTGTGGACCGACCCGTACTTACCGGCTAGCTACCAAGCGACGCCGTTCTTGATTGCGGTAAAATATTTTAATTTTGTTGTTCATAAGCAACATGTGCATTATGTGCGTGACCACGTTGAGATCTGGAAGAGTGTTGCACAATAACGTGGGTAATAGCGATGACACCCCAGCCGGTGCTTCTTCTTCATCTTCTTCTTCTTCTTTTTCATCTTCATCTTCTTTAGAGCCTATTCATCATTCTTCCAAGGCTCTACTTCTTCTAACGGACCCACATCTCACTTCACGAACACACCAACACTGGGATCCGTTCCAACTCCGCAATCTACTCCGCATATATTGGACTCAACAAATTTTCAAAATGTTCCATTTCCAAACAGGTTGAGATCCAATAAACCAACTCCACAAATGGAGAAGATTGTGGAGTTATTCAAACAGGTTAGCATAAACATACATCTCTTGGATGCAATCCAACAAGTCCCTTCTTACGCGAAAATCTTAAAGGACTTATGCACCAAGAAGAGGAAGTCACAAGTACCAAAGAAAGTTTTCGTGGCTAGTGCTATAAAAGATGCTCTTGTCCAATCTTTACCCCAAAAACATAAGGACCCCGCCTGTCCTACAATTTCAATAACAATTGGGGATAAGAACATCAATAGAGCACTTTTAGATCTTGGTGCTAGTGTTAATTTGCTACCCTATTCAGTATATGAACAATTAGGCGTTGGAGAGCTTAAACCCACTCATTGTACTCTCCAAATGGCTGATCGATCCATCACCCATCTTAGGAGTGAGTTAGAGGATGTGTTGATCAAAGTAGGGGACTTCATTTTCCCCGTTGATTTCATTGTTATGGACACACAGCCTGTGGCTAACCCCCGGAGTCAAATTCCGGTGATACTCGGTCGACCATTCCTTGCGACTTCTAATGCGGTGATCAATTGTCAAAATGGTTCGATGAACCTATCTTTTGGAAATATGACAATTAAACTCAACATTTTTAAGTTGGGAAATCAGCCCTCCGAGCCTAATGCTAGTATACTTGATGTTTGCTCGATCCACGAGATCACGCAGGAGGACTGTGAGCTCGAAAAATTTCTGTTCGATCGCAGCAGTTTTGACGCCTCTAGTGCGTTCCTCTTAAAATCTAACACAGCTTTCACACCGGAAAACGATTACGAGTGTTTCACTTTTTCGGACGATTTTGAAGACTCACTACCCGAGTTTGAGTCTTTTGATTTTTCGGATGAGTTGGTTAAACCATCCAACTCGGTTGCTTACACTCGATTTGAACCATTGATGGAATCCTTCGAGTTCGAGACAGTTTCACCAATGTTACCATCAATTGTTTCACCTCCGAAACTCGAACTCAAGCCTTTGCCGTCTTACTTTAAATATGCTTACCTAGGTGAGAATGAGACCCTTCCCGTTATCATATCGGCATCTCTAGCCCTCGAGCAAGAGAAAGCCCTTTTAATGGTCTTACAAAATAACCGGCAAGCTTTTGGCTGGACTATGGCGGACATCAAGGGGATTAGTCCCCTCATAGTTGAACATCATATACATATGATGGATGATGCCAAGCCAGTAAGGGATCCACAAAGACACCTCAACCCCATAATGAAGGAGGCCATCAAGAAGGAGATTGTAAAATGTCTTGATAGTGGTATCATTTACCCTATCTCCGATAGTCAGTAGGTTAGCCCCATTCATGTTGTCCCTAAGAAATCAGGCATAACGGTCATAACCAATGAGGCGAATGAGTTAATACCTACTCGCACCCAAACTGGGTGGCAAGTTTTCATCGACTATAGAAAACTCAACGCCGCAACAAGGAAAGACCACTTTCCTTTACCTGTTATTGACCAAATGCTAGAACGATTGGCTGGGCACGAATTTTACTGCTTTTTGGATGGCTATTCCGGCTATAATCAAGTTCCCATCGCCGAAAAGGATCAAGATAAGACCATATTTACTTGTCCTTTCGGTACATTCGCTTACCGTCGCATGCCCTTTGGGTTATGCAATGCACCCGCTACTTTCTAGCGGTGTATGATGGGGATCTTTTCAGACATGGTTGAAAAAAATTTGGAGATTATTATGGATGATTTCTCCATTTTCGGCGACTCCTTCGATGAGTGTTTTCTACACTTAGACGCAGTTCTTACCCGCTGTAGGGATAAGAACCTCACTTTAAATTGGGAGAAGTGCCACTTTATGGTACGAGAGGGTATTGTCTTAGGACATGTAATCTCTTAAAATGGCATTGAGGTTGATAAAGCTAAGATCGAAGTCATTTCCAATCTTCTTCCTCCTAAATGCGTCAAAGACATCCAAACCTTTCTTGGCCATGCCGGTTTTTATAGACGGTTTATCAAGGATTTTAGCAAGATAGCTAGACCCTTGACTCTTTTATTGGCCAAGGACACCACTTTTGATTTTGACTCAACATGCATGAAAGTGTTCGAGTCATTGAAACACTCACTCATTTCTGCGCCTAATCTTTCATCTCCCGACTAGACGCATCCATTTGAAATTATGTGCGATGCATCTGATTTCGCCATTGGTGCTGTTCTTGGACAGCACATTAATAAGATGCCGCACGTAATTTATTACGCTAGCCGAACATTAAATGAGGCCCAATTGAATTACACAACAACAGAAAAAGAATTTTTAGCCGTTGTGTTTGCACTTGAAAAATTCCGGCCCTATTTAATCGGCTCTCCAGTGATTGTTTACACGGACCACTCCGCTCTTCGCCACCTTTTTGCGAAGAAGGATGCTAAATCCCGGCTAATACGTTGGATCCTCTTGCTACAAGAGTTTGACCTTGTCATAAGGGACAAAAGAGGGTGTGAAAACGTAGTTGCCGACCACTTTTCACGACTTCCTTCTTCGCCTACACTTGAAATTCCTATTAAAGATGTTTTTCCCGATGAGCAACTCTTAACCGTGGCATGCGAACCTTGGTTCGCTGATATAGTAAACTACTTGGCCACCGGACTGATACCAAAAGATTGGTCTAAATAGGACAAACTCCGATTCCTGTCCCACTTAAAACATTTTTACTGGGATGAACCATATCTCTTTAAATACTGTTCCGACCAAATCATTCGTCGGTGTGTCCCTGAAAACGAGTTTAAGAGTGTGCTGTCTTTTTGCCACGATCAAGCGTGTGGCGGGCATTTTGGCCCCAAGAAGACAGCAGAAAAGATCTTGCAGTGTAGTTTCTACTGGCCATGACTTTTTAAAGACGCTTACGAATACTGCAAGAAATGCTCCTGGTGCCAACACTTGGGCCGGATATCGCGGAAAAATGAAATGCCTCTCCAACCAATTTTGGTTGTTAATATTTTTGATGTTTGGGAAATAGACTTCATGGAACCATTTCCCAATTCCTTTGGGAATATATATATATATATATATATTCTTTTGGCTGTTGACTATGTGTCAAAATGGGTCAAGGCTGTGCCCAGCCAAACGAATGACAACAAGGTTGTTGTTCGATTTCTTAAAGAAAATATATTTTCTCGGTTTGGGTATCCTCGAGCAATTATAAGTGATAATGGATCTCACTTCTGTAATAGGACTTTTGAGTCATTAATGCGTAAATACTCCATTACTCACAAATTGTCAACACCATATCATCCCCAAACTTGTGGGCAAGCCGAGATTTCGAATCAGCAGATTAAACAAATTTTGGAGAAAACGGTTTCTAAAAACCGTAAAGATTGGTCACACAAACTGATTGATGCACTATGGGCATTCCGTACTGCTTACAAGACCGATCTTGGTATGTCTCCATACCGGCTTGTTTATGGGAAGGCTTGCCACCTCCCAGTTGAAATTGAGCATAAAGCATTTTGGGGGATTAAAGAGTTGAATTTATCCATGGGAGATGCGAGCAGCAATAGAAGGCTGCAATTAAATGAATTAGATGAGCTGCGGGATGAGGCCTACGAAAATGCGGTAATTGCTAAAAACCGAACGAAGGTGTTCCATGACAAACACCTTATGCGCAAAACTTTCAAACCTGGTCAACAGGTTTTACTTTATGACACTCGGTTACACTTCCACCCCGGCAAGCTCAAATCTAGATGGAAAGGGCCGTTTTTGGTACGCACTGTATATCCGCACGGTGCGGTAGATCTCGAAAACCCGGAGGACGGTACATTATTCAAAGTAAACGGACATCGACTCAAACCGTCCCTCACTGCGGACCCGTCGGAGGAGCTCCTGTTTTTGCAGGAGCCGATTTACACTGACTGATCCTCCTCCATTTACCCCCAAATTTTCGATCATCTAGCCAAAACATTGTTTCAAACAAGTTTGGGGGTATGTATCATTTGTAATTTTATAAATACAAAATAACATAAAAAATAATTTAAAAATTGAAAATAAAATTTTTTTTTGGGTATTTTTGTAAATTTTCAGATTTTAAAATAAAAATACAATTTTTATTTGCAAATAATTTCCTCTTTTTAGAGGGGTTTATTTGCAAATATCCATCACTCTTCCCCTATATAAAGAACCCGACCCCTTCTGTTCTAAACCCTAAAAAAAATTCTGTCCTCCTCAAGCACTAGCCACCGCCGCTTCTTCTACAGAGCGATCGCCCCAGAGAGACGCGGAACCGCCGCCAGACGCAAGCTCCCGCCGCCGCCTAGTGTCTTCATCCCCTGATTTTTTCAGGGGAGGTCAGATCTCTGAAACCCTCTCTGTCTTTAATTTTTTTAGATTTGTAACTACATGATGGCACACAGTATGCAACTTAAACGTGATTTTTTACAAATTTTTTCACATGCGGTGTACGGTAGTTATTTTGCGAATGAGATAGCACGTAGGGGTTGGAACTTTTTGATATATAATCACCCTAACGCTTATGCACTTCCGAAATTAGTCACTCGTTTTTACGAGTGTATGGAAGATGGGTGTCTCACCCAATTCGGCTTTATAAAATTGCAGTGGGTGATAGGAAAATTATTATCGATAGGGACATTATACATGAAGTCACATTAATCTCTCGGATACCCGCTCATGACCAACCTTTACAATTTGAAGATTACATGCCCTTGATGGGCAATGATTGCTCAAGGGAGCCGCGGAAGGGGATCCAAGCGAGAACCCTTTTCGCCAATGTTTTAACTGTGTGCCGATGGACACAAAACAATATTTTTGGAAGCTCCCACAACACCACATTTTTTAAACCCTCACTGCATATTGTGCATACCCTCATGACAAGAAACCCTCGTTTCGACATGTGCACAGTTTTGCTAAACTCAATAGGTGCGGGCAAACTAGCCGCAAATTACCCCTGTCCCATGCTTGTTACACAACTATGTCGATATTTCCTCCCCGTAGAGGAGTTTGAATTTTACATGCTTGGAGGCATACCCGTCAGGCCTCTTATTGAGTGCGTTTCTACGTCCTATTCACGATTGACGGATGTGTGGTCCAGAACTGAACCGGCGGAGCACGTGCCCGCCCGAACACCAAGCTCCAGTTTGACCGCGAGCGAAGGAGAAATGACCCCTTTAGAACATGCAAATTTGATGCGAAGAGCTGTTAGGGGCATAGATGAGTTGAGGGGGATATCAAGGGAGCATGACCGACGGTTGACTGAGGTAGAGCAGGGGATTCGAACCCTGCTGGGTAGGGCTGAGCGTTCTCGCTCACGCTCGAGGGCACGGCATGGGGCCGAGCAGTGAGGGCACTGCTTGTGATAAGTTTGGGGGAGTTGGTGGTTGTATATAGTTATCTTTTGCATTGCATTTTTTTTAAAAAATTTATATATATTTTTCTTTTTCTTTTGCATGTTTAAATTTTGCATTGCATCCATATAAAAAATCATAAAAATTGAAAAAATTGAAAAAAAAATATAAAAATATAAAAATCAAATAAAAACTGAAAAATTTGAAAAATTATAAAAATTAAAACATTCAATTTTGGCAATAATTGACTTGAGTTTGACAAGAAGATTAACTAGCTAGGAATAACTAGATCTTAGACTTAGTAAATTAAAAAACCTTTAAAATAACCTTTCTTAAAATTTAACAGTAGAAAATATATGTCTTTGTAGTTTACTTAGAAATAGGCAAATTTTGAGTTCACTTCTTGGGCTAAGTCAAAATAAAGGAAAAGTATTGATATTTTTATTAAAATATAAGTCTGAAAAATAATTCCTAAGCTTAAATCTAAATTCTGAAAATATATACCCTACAATTTGCACAAACATGAACCTTGAAACTTGGAATAGTAGAAGAGACCTTGAAATGCTCTTGTCTAAAGTCCTTAGTATGAAGGAAAATAAAATAAAAATACAAGTGTGAATAAAGAGATAAAAAAAAATGAACACTGGTTTTTGTAATTACTTAAGGCTGCATAAATAGAAAAAATATTTAGCAATGGTGCTTTATCACCTAGTGCCTTAGACCAACTGGTTTGGGAGTCACTGTTAAAGCCTTAGGTGTTACAAGACTAGGAATTACGCCTTAATGTGCAAACACATTTTGTAATCGGTCGTTAGTACCTAAAGAAATATTAACGGTCGCATAAAGAATGTGCGAGCAATTTCATGTAAAAATTCACCAATTGAAAAGTATTATGGACGATGGACAAGAGTATAATAGCTTGATTTGAATTTCCAAGTGTAGGGATGATATATACACACACGTAGGGGTATATGATTGGGGTTTGGATGAAAGATATGAATGAAAAATAGGACTTATATTTTTAGTAGAGATGATAAAAATTCCTAAATTGAGATGGAACCTTAGAAGAAAAATTCAAAAGATGCTAAAAGCTAAATAAATTTACAGAACATATATAATCTTAAGTTAAATGATAAGGAAGCGTGAAAAAATACGGGTTGATAATTTCTGAGTTGAAGATAATAGAATTTTTTGTTAGAAAACCGAATTGGAGAATAAAAGTCAATAGGCCTAATTGATAGGATTTTGTGGGTAGTATCCGCTGAAAACCCTCAGGAGACAACACTCCTCGTATTAGGGACACCTAGAGGTTTAACGGCTTGTTGCACGAGCTCAGTGCAATCGCGTTTCCCTACGAAAGTGAGGCTAGGTCTTTTTCGAGAATAAAACTAGTTTTGCTCGAGGACGAGCAAAAGATAAGTTTGGGGTATTTGTTCATATCATAATTTTGCATTATTATATTCCTCATTCTTATTCATTTTACAAATAAACAGGTGCTTTTGATACATGTCTACTACATAGTTGCAGGTTACAGGTTCTCGGAACAAAACAGTGAAAATGATGAAAAGACGATGCAAAAGTGAGACTACGACCAACAAATGGAAGAATCTTGGTCATGCCTACAGTTTGAGGGACAAATGAAGATCAATGGACAAGTTCACAAAGCACAAAGGCATCGCAACATTCAAGACTTCGACACGAAGCAAAGGGTAAAAGTCCACGACATTATGCACTGTGGAATTCTGGAAGAAACTAGAAGACAATCTGAGAAACCAAGTGAAGAAACAAGAAGCCAGATGCAACCAGAAGCAGCCCAGAAAAATCCAGCCCAAGAGCCCCCAAGATGGCCGCGGATCCGCGGCCAAGCAGGGCATATGGCCGCGGATCCGCGGCCGTGCTAGGCACGTGTCGGTGCAAACTTTGACTGTGTGGCGGTGTGTTGACTAGACTTCTTAAGGTAAATTTGTAAATACAGATAGGAATCGGATGTAACCCTAGGGTTTCTATGATCTATAAATAGAAACCCTAATGCTCTTTTTTGGAGCATGCCTCTTTTTGTTTATCAAAATTCAAAATTCTATGTAATAGTTTGAAGAGAGCATCGAATAAAAGTAAGTAGTTTTTTTTATCTTTCCTTAGTTAAATTTCTTTTCTGCCGTAGTTTAGAAATTTATTTATCTGCCCTACTTAGATTTTATTTATCTGCCGTAGTTTAGATAATTAGTCTTTTAAAAACAATCATAAAAAATGTCTTTTATTATCAATTCCCTAATGAGTGAGTAGTTCCTCACTTGTTAGGGTTAGGAATAGGAAAGGTTTGAGAGATGAAAATCTCTCACCCCTTTCTTGCCCATCGCATATTTTTATAGGACTCCATGCATACATACACACAACGCTCACTACGGCACCCTATCCCACGAGATAGCGGTGATACCGTAGTTTAAAACACCGGTTGTGTATGTTTTCCATGGAGGTTAGGGTAAGAATTAAGAAAGAACCTACAGGAAGAAACCTAGTTTCTTCCCGATCGTGCTAATCCCCTTTATTAATTATTACCATAACACCTAAATAGATCTTAATAAGGGCATAGAAAGCGGTGAGAAATCTTGAATTTCCAAACTTAACCTAAACCTAACCCTAGCAAGGTTTTAATTCTAGTCTAAATCAACCTTAGTTTTTAGTGATAATCAATCCAACACCAATTGGAATTAACTCGTTAGAACAAATAGAAAATACACAAAATCCCTGTGGACCGACCCGTACTCACCGGCTAGCTACCAAGCGACGCCGTTCTTGATTGCGGTAAAATATTTTGATTCATCTTTTAAAAGCGCATGCACGCACAACTAGCAACAATTACATGTGGACAAGTTCGAGGTACGCTCAGTATTGTGTAAGTTTATGGGATACCCAAAGAACTCCTGGGGGTATCTTTTATATTACGCAGAGGAACAAAAAGTCTTTATTTCTCGGCATGCCCACTTCTTGAAAACTTAATTTTTAGCAAAAGAGATAAGTGGAATCGCAATAGAACTGGAAGAAATTCCAGAACCGCAGACTATTACTAAAAGCATGGTAGAACCAGACGTTTCGAAAGAACCGGATACCCCCGCACCACTCCGCAGAACTAGTCGGTAATCTCATCCACCCAAGAGATACTATGGTTTTCTCATAGACAAGGATAGAGAGGATTGCATCATCGATGATGATGAGCCAACTAGCTTCCAGCAAGCCATTCAGAGCAGAGACACGGTAAAATGGCTGGATGCAATGAGGACCGAAATGGAGTCCAGGTACACCAACAAAGTATGGACTTTGGACATTGCTACAGAAGGAGTAAAACCCGTAGGCTGCAAATGGATCTTCAAAAAGAAGATTGGGGTAGATGGACAGGTTGAAACCTATAATGCTAGACTTGTTGCAAAAGGTTTTCGTCAAAGACCTGGTTTGGACTATGATGAAACCTTTTCTCCAGTGGCTATACTCAAATCCATTCGGATCCTTCTTACCATTGATGCCTCCCACGATTATGAGATCTGGCAGATGGACGTAAAGACCGCTTTTCTAAATGGAAATTTAAAAGAGTGTGTCTATATGGATCAGCCGGAGGGTTTCATTTAGAGTGGGAGCAGCAGAAAGGTGTGCAAGTTGCTTAAGTCCATTTATAGACTAAAGCAGGCATCGCAGAATTGGAACATCTGTTTTGATAATACGGTCAAGGAATTCGACTTTATCAAAAACACAGATGAACCATGCATATATAGTAAAATTATAGCGAGAACTATGGTATTCCTTGTCTTGTACATGGATGACATTCTCTTGATAGGAAATAACATTCTTATGCTACAATCAGTTAAGGAATTCTTGTCACAAAGGTTCTCCATGAAAGATCTGGGTGATGCCTCCTACATTCTGGAGATCTTGATCTATCATGACAGATCTAAACAGATGTTGGGACTCTCACAGTCAAGGTACACCGATACTATACTGAAACGATTCAGTATGGAATATTCTAAGCGCGGTAATCTACCTGCTTGTCACGGAATCACCCTCTCCAAAAAGATGTCTCACAAGACTGATTTGGAAAGGGATCGCATGTCTACTATACCCAACGCATCTGCGGTAGGCTCTATAATGTATGCGATGTTATGTACCAGACCAGATGTAGTATACGCCCTGAGCGTTGTAAGCCAGTATCAGTCAAATCCAGGGGAGAAATACTGAATAGTAGTGAAGAACATTCTCAAGTACCTGAAAAGGACTAAGGAGATATTTTTGGTGTACGGTAGGGAAGACCTCTAGATCGAGGCCTTCGCCAACTCCAGCTTCCAGAGTGACAAGGATGACTCCAAGTCCATGTCGAATCATGTCTTTACCCTCAATGGGGGGCGGTTGTTTGGAAGAGCTCCAAGCAGGACATCGTTGCTGACTCGACTATGGAAGTGGAGTATATTGCTGCTTGTGATGCCGTGAAGGAAGCATTCTGGATCAGGAAGTTCGTGACAGAGCTTCAGGTGGTTCCATCCATTGTTGATCCAATACCGCTGTATTGTGACAACAGTTGTATAGCTTTGGCGAAAGAACCAAGGTCCCATCAGAAGTCCAGACATATCCTGAGGCGGTTCTACCTGATCAGGGAGATCATTGATCGACAGGAGATCGAGGTGCGGAGAGTAGAGACAGAGAACAACACTGCAGATCCACTCATAAAGGCCATCCCTCAGATACAGTTTGAGAGGCTAATCGAGATGATAGGTCTGTGATATGCCAATATATGGCCTTAGTGCAAGTGGGAGATTGTTAGTGATATATGCCCTAGAGGCCATTATTGTATCATACTGGATTGTATATTATATATTGGATGCTTGGGATATTTCACAGTTATAATAACAGTCTTGCTCAATATGGTAGTATGCTACCTGGTTTGATTCTACCTCAATATGTGCATGTGTTTCTTTTAGCATATCGCTTATACATATTGGTAGAGCCCTTAGGATCTTTGCTTGACTACCAACGTTGTGATGGCGGTCACAATTGTAGGGGCTGGGTATTCTATAAGCACATCCTTATACAGGTCCCTGGTCGTTGGATTACCAAGACAGGGGCATCGATATTCCGGAGTAGACTAGTATATATGCTTCTCATCCCAGCAGGGGATATGGTCTGTCCCAGAGCTATTAGTACGCCGTACTGAAGTTGGTATGCAGATGCTCATTAGGTTATGAGTTACACTGGACAGGACTCGTCGGGAACTGCTGGTTGGTATTATACCTATCGTCGGGTAGCAGCTCCCAGGTGGCATGAGTACAGCTCGGTCTGTTGACTTGCCATCGCTAGTTCGTCTCGAGTGTGTTTCTACTACACTTTGATTACTACCCTACCACGCTCAAAGGATTCGTGCAAACAGGTAGTAGTTGGGTGTAGTCCCGAAGCACTTGGAGATAGTAGCGATCAGATAGGATTTGTCTTTCCGGGTATTGGGGGTTGATATCGCGCAGTGTTTGGAAAGCCATTACACAAAGTCCCTGGCTAGGGCAGTCGAGAAATACTGGTAAGGTACTCCAGTAGTTTCTCATCTTGTATTGGGCTTTCATCCGGCATGACTTATCATGTTGTAAGGGGTTTGACGTTTACCATCCCCCAAAGTGGATATGTGAGTATCTCAGATAAACAGACCGGACTGTACAGAAATTGTCACAGATAGGCTGAGTAGGAGTCCGGATGAGTTTGCTCACCGGCCTTCTTATCGACAGATACCTGGGTAGCCATTACGTGCAGCTAGTACCGACGACAGCTTGTGGTTAAACCCACTGCTAGCATACTGTCGAGTTTTTAGAGTCCCACACAGAGGGTTTCCCTACTTCAGGCAATTGATGTAGACGCTGTATGATTTTACAGCAGGACTTCGATCATATAAGTGTACCTGTACATGGATGCTGATCGGGCGAACGATACTGGTAGGCTTTGGTTTATGCCGGATCCTAGTATTGTATTATTGGATTGTAATCATCTCAGTGTATCCGTATTTTTCGAAATACGGATACGGATATGTATATACGGTGAGGGGCATTCTTATAATTTGTCAAGGTATGCTTCTAGAAGGAGCCACCTCATTATTTAGTTTTATCCATTTTCTTAATGGATTAATGAGGTGAAAATAGAAGAGACTTTGGTAGCATGGTGTAAAGAATGGCATTGGATTATTATATTTGTTTGGACTTACTATTCAAGCATGGGTGGTATTTCTTATTTAGAAATATTGCATGCTTGAATTATTGAGTTGAGTTATTAGCCATTCTCTACACAATGCTTCACACTTAGCCATTTTTATTTTCTTGAGCTCATTTCTTGTGTTGCTATCCTCATACTCTCTCTTGAGTTTCTCCATCTCCTTCTTCCTCAAACTAAACACTAATCCTTCACATATGTTGTAAGCCATAAGGTTTAGTGAGACTAAATAATCTATTAGACTTTCTACATATCCTAGGCTAGTTGGATTAACGAACCATCTACCCTAGTTACCTCATTTAGAGGTTGGAGCTTGGAGCACATTTTCTCGCGGTGGATCATTTTTGACGTAAGAAGGTCGATGGAGCTTTTGTCATTTGATCACCGAGGAGCCTTGGAGAGGAGCACTAGAAGACCCGAAGGACTCAACCTTGGAGGTATAACCATTCTACCATAGTAGATAAACATCCGTAGTTAGTTGTTAGTTAAGGTTATCGAATAGATCCTGGAGTTTAGCCGGTGTTGCGTAGTCAAATATTAATCGTTTTTGAAAATTCCGCCTCCCCGTGAACCGCGGGGTGCGCGACATTGGCCTATAGGTTGGCCATAACTGATTCTTTCTCAATGTCGGTCCTAGATCCAAGTCTTCGTAGGGTAGGAATCTACCCCTCGGAGTTTAGCCGAGTAGGAATCTGCACGGTGGCCTCTGTAGGAGGTCTTTAGATCCTTAGCATTGATGGGTAGGAAGCTACCCATTAGGGATGGACCGGACAGGGAAGCTGCTCGGTGGCCTCGAGATGATGGCTTTTGATCTTTAGCGTTGTTGGGTAGGAAGCTACCCGCTAAGGATGACCGAGCAGGAAGCTACTTGGTCGCCTCACGAAGAGGGCTTCAATCCATAGCATAGTTGGGTAGAGAGCTACCCACTGTGGATGGACCGGGCAGGGAAGCTACTCGGTAGCCTCGAGAGGAGGGATTTTGATCCTTAGCATTGTTGGATAGGAAGCTACCCGCTAGGGATGACCGAGCAAGAAGATACTCGGTCGCCTCGCGAGGAGGGCTTCGATCCACAGTATAGTTGGGCAGGAAGCTACCCACTGCGGATGGACCGGGCAGGGAAGCTGCTCGGTGGCCTCGAGAGGAGGGCTTCGATTCTTAGCGTTGTTGGGCAGGAAGCAACCCGCTAGGGATGGACCGGGCAGGGAAGCTGTTCGGTGGCCTCTAGAGGAGGGCTTTTGATCCTTAGCGTTGTTGGGTAGGAAGCTACCCGCTAGGGATGACTGAGCAGGAAGCTACTCGGTCGCATCACGAAGAAGGCTTCGATCCACAGCGTAGTTGGGCAGGAAGCTACCCACTACGGATGGACCGGGCAGGGAAGCTGCTTGGTGGCCTCGAGAGGAGGGCTTTTGATCATTAGCATTGTTGTGTAGGAAGCTCCCCGTTAGGGATGACCGAGCAGGAAGCTACTCGGTCGGCTAACATGGAGGGCTTCGATCCACAGCGTAGTTGGGCAGGAAGATATCACCGCGGATGGACCGAGCAGGGAAGCTGCTCGGTGGCCTCGAGAGGAGGGCTTCGATCCTTAGCGTTGTTGGGCAGGAAGCTACCCGCTAGGGATAGACCGGGCAGGGAAGCTGCTCGGTGGCCTCGAGAGGTGGTCTTTTGATCCTTAGCGTTGTTGGGTAGGAAGCAATCCGCTAGGGATGATCGAGTAGGAAGCTACTCGGTCGTCTCACGAGGAGGGCTTCGATCCACAGCGTAGTTGGGCAGGAAGCTACCCGCTACGGATGGACCGGGCAGGGAAGTTGCTCGGTGGCCTCGAGAGGAGGGCTTCGATCCTTAGCGTTGTTGGGTATGAAGCTACCCACTAGGGATGACCGAGCAGGAAGCTACTTGGTCACCTCGTGAGGAAGGATTTTGATCCTTAGTGTTGTTAGGTAGGAAGCTACCCGCTAGGGATGACCGAGCAAGAAGCTACTCGGTCGCCTCGCAAAGAGGGCTTCAATCCACAGCGTAGTTGGGCAGGAAGCTACCCACTATGGATGGACCGGGCAGAGAAGCTATTCGTCGGCCCTGCAGGGAGCTTTAGCATGAAAACAAAGAGAAGTAGTTCAGTTTGCAGGAAAGCAAGAATCTTTATTATTGAATAAATTTCAGATTATGTGATTCAATTTAAATTCTCCTGTATTGAATATAAATTTTGGTAGGTGTCCTTGTTGCTCGGATTTGGGCAGTCGGCGATGACCATGATCTGTCCGATTGTCAGCTCTCCGTCTTTAATTTGACCGGCTTGACTTTTATCTTGCAGGTACTTTGCCAAGTGACCAGAGCGGATCAGCTCCTCGATGTAATCACGCAGCTGTTTACAATCCTCAGTCGGATGTCCTTGCGTCCGGTGATAGGCACAATACGGGCTTCGGAGTCCCTTGCCCGTGCTTCGAGTAGCAGGCGGGAGCTTGAATAAACTCTTGCCCTTTGCCTCCTCTAGCAGCTCGGTCTGGGAGATGTTAAGAGGAGTGTACTCCTGGAACTTCGGGGAGTAAGGTTTTGGTCGGTCGACTCTCTTTTTCTCTTCTCTGCTCTGCTTCTTTTGGTCGGTTTGGTCGCCTCTGGGTAGATTCGAGTTCACATCGGACTCGAGTTGGATCTCCCGCTCGGTCCAGGCTTTTACCTTGGCCATGGTCTTAGGTTGCGCTGATGCAAAAGAGCAGGGCCACTCTTTGTGCTTAAGACCTGACCTCAGCGCGGTGATGACCGTTTCATCGCGGTGCTCGGGGACCTCGAGGAGCGCGTTGTAAAAGCGGGTGACATATCCTTTGAAGGATTCTTTGTCTCCGCTCTTGATGGTGAACAGATAGTCGACCGTCCTCTTCTGCCGCCGATTCCAGACGAAGTGACCGACAAATTGGGTGGCCAGCTCATCAATGGTCAAGATGGAGCAGGGCGCCAGCCTCCGGAACCAGTCCCGACCTTCCTGGATTAGGGTGGTAGGAACAGCGCGACATTGGGCTGCGTCCGATTTATCTTGGAAGCTCACACCCGCTGTAAATGCGTCCAAGTGATCTTTTAGGTCGGACTTCCCATCAAAGAGCGCCACCTTGGGCGGCTTGTTCTTGGATGAGACACGTTCGGTCAGCAATTCCTCGGTGAAGGGCTTCGTGAGAGAATCCGCGGAATACTTAGCCCCTTTGCCGGACGGATGGCCGTCTCGCTGTATGCCCTCGATCTTCTCTTCGAGGGCCTCAAGTCGGTGGTGGTAACCCGAGGATTCCGCACAGTCGGAGTGGTGGCTATCCCCGCTCCGGGTCCGCGCCAGGGTGTGGTTTCGATTCTGCTCTATCAAGTGTCTCAGATCCCCGGGCAAGGCCCTTCTCGAGTGGTCCCTGCACTCGTCGTTCACGCCATCCAGCAAGAGTAGGGGCGTCGGTCATGACTGGAAGCAGGCGAGCTGGCTGACACCTCCTCAGGAGGAGAGAACGCACGACGGGCATTAGGGTGACGGCCCAGTTTTCCCTGGGACCGTGGCGTAGAGCTGTCCGGCGCCCAGCGGGTCATGGAATCAGTCGTCATGTATGGGTTAAGGTGGTCGGAGTCGGCCCACTGGCACTTAGTGGCGCTGTGACGAGGGTGAGGTAGATCGGGGGCTTGAGTGTGCCCGTCCGTCCTTCGGCGGACGTCGTTATACCGGGGAAGAGGAGCCGCGCTCTGGCAGTTAGGGCCCGCCGCCTGAACGCGAATGAGGGCATCTACCAGCGTCATAAGCCAGTCTATCCGGATGGACAAGGTATGGATGGCATTAGGAGGGGGAGGTGAGCCGCTCCCGCTTCCTTTGTAGCGGCCCATGTTTGGATCATTACGATCGTCGCTCGCCAATGGATCAATGGCGGAAGATCAACTTTTTTTTGGTGGAACAAAATAAGTCATTTGTTTCCACAGACGGTGCCAACTGATGGAGCTTCGGATCTCCTTCAGTTGCTGTCCTCCGTCTATCTATCGCGAGCGTTGCTGGACGGTTGAGATTGGATCCGGAGGTTGCCTCCTTGAGTGTGTGGATCTCAATGGGTTGAGTTTGAGGTGGAAGCCGAGCTACCTGCAAAGAAGTCCCGGGGTGGGTGTCCACCATAGGACCCTCTGACGATCAAGTTAGCCAAGGAATTTGAGCATAGTAGTGGCTTATTGGATTCAAGTTGCCTTATCTGAGTCATCTGAGAGAAGGGTTTTATAGTGGTCGCATGGAGGGAGAGGCGCGAGATCTTCTCCTTCGGTTATGCCCCTGACATTACACGTGTGTGGATTGAGTTGCAAAAGGTCTGATCTTTTTGACTGAAACCTCGATTTTTCCCAAACCAAATCTCAACCATAAAAGACCGCTGTTTACCGCTGGAAACCGGGAAGACGGACTGTCTTGCCTGAATCTGGGGGCAGATGCTATTTGGTGCTATCTTTCCACCTCTCCAAAGATGCCAAGTTAATTTATAGCACCATGTATCGAAGGTTTAAACGGATGTGGCCGATGTAGCAGACTTCGTCAGATTCCCCCTCGTTTGAGGGGTTTTTGATTGTGGGGACGCTCTTCCCTGCAGGCGTAAGCCCTTGCAGTTAATTACGCTACCGCATCACGGTAACAACTTTCTCCTTCTCCAGATGGTCACTTCGTGTCGTGGGTGTTTGTTTTGTTTGTGGTTGCCCGTGGATTGTATACGGAGACTAATTTATATTGTCGCCCGTAGAACGTGGATTAGTCCAAATCCGTATTTTCTTAGATTTGGGTTTGGGGGTTGGGTTTAAGGATACGTTAGTCTCATTTGAGACTAAGATCAACTTAAACGTTTGTTAAGAATACGTTAGTCTAATTTCAGACTAAGATCAACTTAACAGGATCGTTTAGATCCAACAAGAGAGCATTTGGACTCAATTGTTTAGTTTAGGGACATTGCGGTCGATGACCAGTTTAAGGACATGGTGGTCCATTACCAGTTTAAGGACATAGTGGTCCAATACCAGTTTAAGGACATAGTGGTCCATAAAATGTATGGCTGTCGGGACCCATCACCTCTCTGAAGACGTTGAAGTATTACAACGACAAATATCAGAGGAGTTCAGAGATGTACCCTTGAACCAATGAGTTGGTTGAAAGAGCAGATGTGCTCAGTTCAAGATGATTTGAGGACTTATGGCCAGTTTGGGCTAAGTCCAATTATGTTTGAAATATTGGCCCTTTGGACCATTAGACATTTGTCTAGGTTCAGCCCCTCATCATTCAGCAGTGCTAAACATAGGTTTGGGGGCTCTGACAACATTTTGTCATTGATTTCCTCAATTTTGAGATTCATTTGGAGGAGGGACTTTTGCCTCTGGAGAACTAGCCAATTTGGCTAAAAGTAGTGTTAAACGCTAAAGAACAACAGTGTTAAACACTGGAGATAGAACTCTCAAATTAGTGTTAAACACTAAAAGACAATCAGTGTTAAACACTGGAAACGTAATCTTCAATTTAGTGTTAAACACTAGAAACAATCGGTGTTAAACACTGGAAATATAATCCCCAAATTAGTGTTAAACACTAAAGAAAGAGGGGTCACGTGTGGACACGTGAGAGCGCCCAAAAGTGGGACCAGATCCCTTTTCTTCGTTCTGCAATTAAGTGTTAAACACTTTTTCATCTTTTGAGCATCACGTATTGACACGTGATGGAGATCTATGCACTGCTCATTAAAGTACTTTCTAAAGGGTCACGTGGGGACACGTGAGAGCGTCCAAAGCTCATATTTCCTTTGCTTTTTCTTTCTGTGTTTTGTAGGTCACGTGGGAGCACGTGAGGCATTGCCTCAAAGCTTTCCTCCTTCTCATTTCTGGGGATCTCTTCAGGGGTCACGTGGAGACACGTGACCGTAATTCTTTTGCATGCATGAAGATCTTTTTATCTTTAAGAATTAAATTCTCTGTAGGGTTAAACCCTAATTTTGTTTTGGAGGAATTAAATTCCTATATATGTAAAAGAATTAAAATCTTATATAGGGTTAAACCCTAGTTCTGTCCATCTTGAAGGAATTAAATTCCTATATTTTCAGGAGAATTAAATTCTCATATAGGGTTGAACCCTAGTTTTTATCTGGAGGAATTAAATTCCTATGATTTTGGGATAATTAAATTCTCATATAGGGTTAAATCCTAGTTTTGTTTTGGGAGAATTAAATTCTCTAAACTCAATTCCCCCTCTAAGTTTCGGATCTGCATGGCAGAATCTCAACCCGATGAGAATTAAATTCTCAACTTATGGGGAGATGTGATCTTTGCAGATCTTCAACCAGAGGAAGAACTAAGTTCTTTTGTGCAGAAAAGTTAAACTCTTAGATTTTGAGAATTAAATTCTTTGTTTGAAGTTTTGATTCCCTTTCTTTTCTCACCTAGGGTTCTCTTTGTTGAGAATTAAATTCTCCTCTCTTTTTTCTCTCTGTTGTTGTTATCTCCAAAAAAAGTAGATCTCTTCTCTTCTCTTCTTGGCTCCTATTTATAGGAGAAAGAAAAGAATCAATTTTGTTTAATAAATATTTCATTGAAAGATTTAATTTGTTTTCATATTTAATATGAGCCTTTAGATCATTCAGTGAATTTTATTCACCGTTGGATTTTAAATCCAAAAGATATTCTGTTTGTTATTTTCGGTGAGATTTAGGGGAAATCTTTCCTTGTCTAAGATTTTTTTCATAAATTGGTGATTTTTAATCACCCTTGGATCTTTAATCCAACGGTCCCCATTATCCTTTTCCATTTGGAAAGATTTAGAAACTTTTAGAATTTAATTCTATTAAACTATAAGGCTTTCGAAGCCAGTCACGTGCTGACACGTGACCCTTGGTCACGTGTGAGCACGTGACTTCCAATTGAGTCCTTTTCTCAGCGTTTACTTACGCTTCAGTTTTAACCATCACATGTCAACACGTGACCATTGGTCACGTGTGAGCACGTGACACCTCATTGAGGTATTTCCCTCAGACATTTGTTATTTTATTTCTGTTTTAATTGTCACATGTCAATACGTGACCGTTGGTCACGTGTGAGCACGTGACCCACAATTGGGTCTTTCTTCAGCCGTTTGTTTTTATTTCTGTTTTAATTATCACGTGTCAACACGTGACCATTGATCACGTGTGAGCACATGATACCTCATTGAGGTAATTCCTGATGAATCAGGGAACAGTGCATAGTATATTTGCTCATAACTTTTGATCCCGGATGAATTATGAAGCCCATAATATATCAAATCGAAGGGTTTTTCAAGATGCTTCCAATATCATCAGAATTTAGCTGTTTCTCATTCGGGAGTTTGTCAAGAAATAGCCCGGAAAATACTGGTTTGCATTTTCTTAAGTGTATCATTGCCATTTGATACCTTGGGCTCTTTTGCGCAGAAATTTTTGACGGGAACAAATGCCCCCCACTACTTTGCCCACGTAAGTATGTACGTGGGTGAAGTAGTGCAGAGTTATGCATGGCCATAGAATTGAGGGCTTAGCAGACAAGTTTTAGGGTCCTTGTAGCCTAAGACTTTTTCATCTTCATGAGCCGTAAGGGTCTCAAGAAGGTTTTTTCTCCCTACAGGTCGAGAGGATCCCGCAGGTGTATTTTCTCCTTAGGGGTCGTGAGAACTCCTAAGTGCGTTTCCCCTTGAGAGTCGTAAGGATCTCACAAGAGAATTTTCTCCCTTACAAGTCGAGAGGACTCATAAGTGACTGTTTCCCTCCTTGTCGATATTTGACTTCGGGGAGTGTGGCTCGTAGATGGTCTATCTTGACCTCTTTATAGGACAGTGATGGCTTAGGAGACAGGGTTAGGATCTGCCACCTAAGACTTTTCGACTTTATGAGCCGTGGGGGTCTCATAAAGACTTTTCTCCCTACGAGTCGAGAGGATCCCGCAGGTGTATTTTCTCCCTAGGAGTCGTGAGGACTCCTAAGTGTGTGTTTTCTCTTAAG
This sequence comes from Agapanthus africanus, assembly GCA_030015575.1. Classification (NCBI taxonomy): domain Eukaryota; kingdom Viridiplantae; phylum Streptophyta; class Magnoliopsida; order Asparagales; family Amaryllidaceae; genus Agapanthus; species Agapanthus africanus. The sequence continues at coordinate 544,514,594 of CM057340.1, forward strand.
AGTCATAAGGATCTCACAAGAGAATTTTTCCCGCTTACAAGTCGAGAGGACTTGTAAGTGATTGTTTCCCTCTTTATCGATGTTCGACTTCGGAGAGTGTGACCCGTGAATAGTATGCAAGAGTCCGTTTTGGACCGACTTATAGGGCCCCAGTGCTTAGGAAACAGGTTTTTTAATCCCCGCTGCCTAAGGCTTTACCTTACGAGTCGAGACGAATCGAGAAGTTCTCGCAAGGATGTCCTAACGCCACAGTTAACCTCTGCTCTTTACGACAAAGGTCTGTTAGGGTCTGTGGTACTAGGATTTTGTCCGTCGTACCGTCGTGTTGGCTGATGAATTCCTCGATAGGCAATCTTGCTGTTCGAGCAGCCTTGCGACTGTCGTGTCTCTGATTCCTTCGGGGGCTGGACAAGACGTCTTCAAGCAATCCTCCTAGGCAGTTTAACTGTCGGAAGAGCAAGCGTTAGGAATTTTGCCATACCGCTTTTTACTTGAGGTTAGGCCCATTTTGGAGAGCCCCGATGAGTCATAACCACTCCGCGCTGGTGTGGGATGATCTCCGATAGTCTTTCAGGTTTTATATGAGTTGCCGTCAAGACCGTGAAGTTAGGAATTTGGCCTTCGCTTCGTTTGCTGGCACTGCGTCTGCTGTATCGAGACGAATGTCACGGTTGTCTCTAGGTTGCATGTGAACCGTCGAGGTTTGGAACTAGGGATTTTGCCATGGCTCCGTTGTTTGATTGTCGCGTCTGAGTCCTGTTGGAGGAAGAATGCTGTGGTGACATCGCGTCTGCTGTGTCGAGACGAAGGTCGAGGTGGTGACCATTCCACGCTGGTGTGGGATGATCTCCGATGGTCTTTCAGGTTTTATATGAGTTGCCTTCAAGACCCTGAAGCTAGGAATTTGGCCTTCGCTTCGTTTGCTTTGGCGCGTCCGAATCCTGTTGGAGGAAGAACGCTGTGGTGACATCGCGTCTACTGTATCGAGACGAACGCCAAGGTGGTGACCATTCCGCGCTGATGTGGGATGATCTCCAATAGTCTTTCAAGTTTTATTTAAGTTTCCTTCAAGACCCTGAAGCTAGGAATTTAGCCTTCGCTTCGTTTGCTTTGGCGCGTCCGAACCCTGTTCGAGGAAGGGCGCTGTAGTGACATCTCGTCTGCTGTATCGAGACGAACGTCGAGATGGTGACCGCTCCGCGCTGGTGTGGGATGATCTCCGTTAGCCTTTCAGGTTTTATATGAGTTACCGTCAAGACCCTGAAGCTAGGAATTTGGCCTTTACTTCGTTTGCTTTGGCGTGTCCGGATCCTGTTGGAGGAAGAACGCTGTGGTGACATCTCGTCTACTGTATCGAGACGAACGTCGAGGTGATGACCACTCCATGTGGGATGATCTCTGATTGTCTTTCAGGTTTTATATGAGTTACCATCAAGATCCTGAAGCTAGGAATTTGGCCTTTGCTTCGTTTGGCGGCATTGCATCTGCTGTATCGAGACGAGTGTCGCAGTTGTCTCTAGGTTGTTGGTGAACCATCGAGGTTTGGAACTAGGGATATTGCCGTAGCTCCGTTGTTTGATTGTCGCGTCTGAATCCTGCTGGAGGAAGAACGCTGGGGTGACATCTCGTCTACTGTATCGAGACGAACGTCGAGGTGGTGACCACTCCGCGCTAGTGTGGGATGATCTCCGATAGTCTTTCAGGTTTTATATGAGTTACCATCAAGACCCTGAAATTAGGAATTTGGCCTTTCCTTTGTTTACTTTGGCGTGTCCGAATCCTCTTGGAGGAAGGATGCCGTAGTGACATCCCGTCTGCTGTATCGAGACGAACGTCGAGGTGGTGACTACTCCGTGCTGACGTGGGATGATCTCCGATAGTCTTTCAGGTTTTATATGAGTTACCGTCAAGACCCTGAAGCTAGGAATTTGGCCTTTGCTTCGTTTGGCGGCATTGCATCTGCTGTATCAAGACGAGTGTCGCAGTTGTCTCTAGGTTGTTGGTGAACCGTCGAGGTTTGGAACTAGGGATTTTGCCGTGGCTCCGTTGTTTGATTGTCGCGTCTGAATCCTGCTGGAGGAAGAACGCTGGGGTGACATCTCGTCTGCTGTATCGAGACGAGTGTCGCAGTTGTCTCTAGGTTGTTGGTGAATCGTCAAGATTTGGAACTAGGGATTTTGCCGTGGCTCCGTTGTTTGATTGTCGCGTTTGAATCCTGCTGGAGGAAGAACGCTGGGGTGAAATTTCGTCTGCTGTATCGAGACGAACGTCGAGGTGGTGACCACTCTACGCTAGTGTGGGATGATCTCCAATAGTCTTTCAGGTTTTATATGAGTTACCGTCAAGACCCTGAAGGTAGGAATTTGGCCTTTGCTTCGTTTACTTTGGCGTGTCCGAATCCTGTTGGAGGAAGGATGCCGTAGTGACATCTCGTCTGCTGTATCGAGACGAACGTCGAGGTGGTGACCACTCCACGCTGACGTGGGATGATCTTCGATAGTCTTTCAGGTTTTATATGAGTTACCGTCAAGACCCTGAAGCTAGGAATTTGGCCTTCGCTTCGTTTAGTGGCACTGCGTCTGCTGTATTGAGACGAATGTCTTGGTGGAGCTGGGATTTTGCTGTCACTCCGCTTTGTTTCGACCATGGGGTGTTTCAATGACGTTGCATCTGCATCGTGCTGGATTGCGAGGGAATGCCGTTGTTGACATTGCGTCTGCTGTAACAAGACGAATGCTGAGGTGGAGCTAGGATTTTGCCGTCACTTCGCTTTGTTTCGACCATGAGGTCTTTTGTTGACGTTGCATCTGCATCCTGCTGGACTGCGAAAGAACGTCATTGTTGACATATCGTCTGCTGTATCGAGACGAATGCTGAGGTGGGGCTGGGATTTTGCCGTCGCTCCTCTTTGTTTCGACCGTGAGGTCTTTTGTTGACGTTGCATCTGCATCCTGCTGGACTGCGAAGGAACGCCATTGTTGACATCTCGTCTGCTGTATCGAGACGAATGCTGAGGTAGAGCTGGGATTTTGCCGTCGCTCCGCTTTGTTTCGACCGTGAGGTCTTTTGATGACGTTGCTTCTGCATCCTGTTGGACTGCGAAGGAACGCCGTTGTTAGCATCACGTCCGCTGTAACGAGACGAATGCTGAGGTGGAGCTGAGATTTTGCCGTTACTCCGCTTTTTTTCGACCAAGAGGTCTTTTGTTGACGTTGCATCTGCATCCTATTGGACTGCGAAGGAACGCCATTGTTGACATCTCGTCTGCTGTATCGAGACGAATGCTGAGGTGGAGCTAGGATTTTGCCGTTACTCCGCTTTATTTCGACCATGAGGTCTTTTGTTGACGTGGCTTCTGCATCCTGTTGGACTGCGAAGGAACGCCATTGTTGACATCTCGTCTGCTGTATCGAGACGAATGCTGAGGTGGAGCTGGGATTTTGTCGTCGCTCCGCTTTGTTTCGACCGTGAAGAGGTATTTTGTTGACGTTGCATCTGCATCCTGCTGGACTGAGGAGAAACGCCGTTGGTGATCTCTAAGTTGTCAATGTTGACGTCGAAACCCTGAGGCTAGGGATTTTCCTTTGCTTCATTTGTTGACATTGTGTCTGCAATATTGCGACAAATGTTGAGATTGTCTCTAGGTTGTCTATGAACCATCGAGATTTGGCTTCGCTTTCTGATGGAGCCTGTTGGGAAGGTTTGGTTCCCTCTTTGTTTGTGCCCCTGGATTGTATACAAGGATCGATGTGATCTCACCTGTAGGGCAAAAAGTTTCATTCTTTCATCATTTTTATTCTTTCCGCGATGCTCTATCATTTCAGCTTTTTATATCGCGAAAATCGCGATTGCCCAATCATTTCGGCTATTTTTCGCGGTGCCCAATCATTTCGGCTATTTTTCTTTTTACTCGCTGCTTTTTATTGCGGGTTGCCCAATCATTTCGGCTGTTTTTGTATGCATACATTTTTACTTGCTGATTTTGTTGCAAGTTGCCCCATCATTTCGGCTATTTCATATGCATTTTTTTTGGCTCGCTGATTTTTTCTCGCGAGTAGGGGATTTGGGATCTGATCCCAATCTTGGCATCAGCATCGCTGCGACTGGAATATTGCCAGGAGCGAATCATCATTTGCCGTAAAAGGACTTGGAATTTGATACCGTTTTAGGCATCAGCATCGCTACCACTGGGATATTACCAGGAGCGAATCTTCATTTGCCTCTGTCGATGTCGAACAAAGGTGGCTTAGCAAACAGGGTTAGGATCCTATCGACTAAGACTTTTGATTTCATGAGCCGTAAGGGTCTCTTAAAGGTGTTTCTCCCTACGAGTCGTGAGAATCTCGTAGGTGCTTTTTCTCCTTAGGAATCGTGAGGATTCCTAAGTGTGTGTTCTCTTATAAGTCCGTGCAAGTGAGGTTGTGGTTGTATTGGCTGCAAGCGGAACGTAGAAGAGTGTTTTCTCCTTGCAAGTCGAGAGGACCTACAAGTGTTTGTTCACCGTATGAGCATATCCCTAGTCGCTGGTGGGACTCTGTTAGGGAAATGTTCATTCGTGCCCGTGGATTATATACAAGGGTCAATATTGAACCGTTTGTAGGGCAGCATTGGAGGTTGTGGTGGCCACTTAAGAACAGGTTCAGATCCCTGTAGCTTAAGACTTTTGAATCTTATGAGCCGTGAGGGTCCCATAAGAGAGTTCTCCTTACGAGTCGTGAGATCTCGCAAGTGTAATTTCTCCTTAGGAATCGTGGGGATCCCTAAGTGTGTGGCTCCCTTGTGAGTCGTAAGGATCTCACGCGGGTGATTTCTCCTTACAAGGTCGAAAGGACCTTGCAAGTGTCCTTTAACGAGGTTGCGCCCTTTCGGGTTTTCACAAACACTCGCCGGTAGCCCTGCTGTTTTTACTCACGGAGCCCTCCCGGGTTTTCATCCGTGCCCATTTTGCTTATGGACATACCGTTTTTTTTTACGAGTCTGCGCCCTTTCGGGTTTTCACAAACATTGCCAGTAGTCCTGCTGTTTTTACTCACGGCGCCCTTTCGGGTTTTCATCCGTGCCCATCTCGCTTGTGGACGTACCGTTTTTTTTTACCACGTCAGCCTGAAGATGCCGCGGGTTGGTAGTAGTTTAACGACGTTTCGGTCATCAGCCAGTTTTAGGACATAGTGGTCCATCGTTAGTTTAACGACGTTTCGGTCTATCGTTGCCATATTTGAGGCGAGTTTCTAGTTTACGGACTTTTTGATCCATGGGGCTTTCTCTATGAAAGAGCACGATGCCCCCGGCATGTCCATCTTTTTCGGAGCATGTGGTTGTGGTGGGTTCACCTTCCATTTTTCGGACAGCGCGAACTTGCCCCGTTGGTACTAGTTTTCAACCCATTTTTTGAAGACGTAGCAGTTATCGATCGGATGGCCTAATACTTGGTGGTAAGGGCAGTAATTAGAATTGTTGACATAATTCAGTTGTAGCTGGTGTTTCGGCTCCGGTAGAGTGATAAGCCTGTTGCACACTGCTATTTCGAACAGCCTCCTTGTTTCATCCCGAGGAAATGAGTAAGGACGTTTCAACTTCTCATAGAGGGGTTGCCGCTTGTTGCTTTGGCGAACAACCGGTCTAGGGCCACTCGATTGTTGTTGAGCGTTGGCGACGAAGGCCGTTCTTCCCTTCCTTTTATCCTTTTTGTTCGATCCCTTGTTTGCGGGTCCGAAATTCTTTCCGGGTAGCATGCGATTGCACGGCTGAATGTTCTCGCAGCTCCTCAATTCTTTCGTTTCAGAGATGGATTCCTTGAAGAGAGGACCGAGGGCCACTTTTTCGTCGGAGTCGCTCCCGAAGGTGAGAACTCGCGATTCCCCAGGATCAACCCTATGACAATTGCCGGCAATTCTTTTATGCTCGTCTGTCGCATTTTTCCGTTGTCTACGAGCTTCACGCTTTGTCCTGTTGAAGTGTTGCCTTTGAGCGACATATCCTTTCCACCAACACTTAAAAAAGTTGATGTCTTCAGTAGGATGTGCGATCTTCTGATGATATAAGCAGAAGTTAGGATGTACGTCCGCTTCATCAAGATGTATACCACCGCGAGAATTTTCTCTGAAAGAGGGCAGTCTCATCCCCATCGATATGGCTTTGGCGAATCGTTTCCTTGTCTTAATCCTGCTTTCATTTGTGGTGGATGTACTTTGATCTGGTGGGAGTGTTTCAACCCTTTTGTCCAGTCGCCGGCGTTTGGCCTTTTCAAATATGGCCATCTCACGCTCCCGATCGGCTTTACTTTTCAGATGAATTTCATTCAAGAAGGCGTCGATCATTTCGTCTGATGGCCATAGAGGTTCTGGTTCAGGACCTGGCCCCCGTCTCTCGGTGCAAGGAGCTCCTTTATCGTCTATCGATGAGTGAGAGATCATATGGCAGCTTGCTACATAATCCTCAGGTTCATCCGACGAGTCTTTGTCTTTGTCATCATCTCCGTCCTCAAGGACGTGGCTGAGGAATTCTCGGAGTGTGACTGGGGTCCGCGCCTTCTGATTATATTCTTTCTGTGCGTCAATATGTTTTTGCAGATCCGTGCGCTTGTCCTCCAATTTCACGGGCTTTTGGGTCTTCTCCTTCTTCTTCGAAGACTTTGACGGCTGGGTGCGCGAGCTTTGGCTATCACCACCAATCTTTGGAGTTGGGTGTAGCTTCAGCATTCCTTCGACGATCTGGGGTTCCAGCGGATTCTTCCACTTGATCGCCGGACATGTCTGGAGATCATTCAGCATCCTTTTGGTTTTGGGGCCACCTCCCATGGAGCTTCTTCAACAAAAGAGCACGTTGCCCCCGGTGTGTCCATCTTCTTAGGAGTGTGCGGTTGTGGTGGGTTTACCTTCCACTTCTCAGAAAGCGCAAACTTGCCTTATAGGTACTGGTCCTCAATCCAGCCTTTGAAAACAAAGCAATCTTCGATTGGATGGCTTACTGCTTGATGGTAAGAGAAGTAATTAGGATTGTTGAGATCGCTTGGCTGCAACGGACGTTTTGGACCCGGCAGATTGATGAGTCTGTTGCGCACTGCCAGCTCGAACAGTCTCCTCGTTTTACCTTGGGGAAACGAGTAAGGAGGTCCTAGTCTCTCCTCGAGGGATGGGCGTGGACGCACGTTGTTTTGGCGAACAACCGACTTTAAGTTGCTCGGTCGTTATTTAGTATTGGCAACGAAAGTTGCTTTCCCTTTGATCTTTTCATTCCAGGGCTCTGTCTTTGAAGAGGAAGGCCTATGGCCCATCTGGTCCATTTGGGCAAGCTTGTCAATTAAGGCCTGGAAGGTGGTCGGCTTGAAGAACATCATGAATTGGGAGATGGTCGCTTGAGGGTCGAGAGTACCCACGAACATGCCCACGGCAGGAGCTTCTTCGATGCGCTGCTCGCACTTTGACTATAGATTACGCCACCGTATCGCATACTGGACCCAAGTTTCTCCATGCTTCACCCTGGCATTGATCAATGCCGCGATTGGGGTGCGTTCGCTAGCGCTTGCGAAACGCTGGGTGAATAACAACTCTATCTCTGCGAATGTCTTGACAGAGTCATTTGGGAGTTCGGAATACCACTCGAATGCCGTCTCCGACAAACTGCCAACAAACTGGCGGAGCAGTAGCTTATCGTCACCTCCACTGTTGCCGCATAAGGCTCTGAATTGAGCGACGTGCTGTTGCGGATTTCCCGTCCCCTTGTATACGTGGAATTTGGGGATCGTGTATCCCGGCGGGTACTTTATTTGGTCGTACCAACCCGGATAGGGTCATCCAGTTTTAACAATTTGTCCAGCCGCTTCATTCGCCTGATGAACTCGTATCTGCTGAGCGATGTAATCATCAAGCGTGGCTTTTGAGATGGTTTCCTCCTTGGCTGCTGAAAGAGTCGGATGAGGGTTCGATGTCTCCCTTTTGTCGTCTTCGATGATGATCGGGGGGTCTTCAGCTGGAGGATCCGGCTGTAACATCATCCCGACCATTTCTTGGAAGAGAAGCACCATTCTTTTTATGTTAGCCGCTTGCTCTGCGGCTTCTTTGTCCTTCTTTTCGAGGACTCTGCGTAAGAAGTAAACATCGGTTTCTTGTTCGTGATGCTGTTCTTATGATGCCTCCGAGCTTTCTTTTGGCCCGGTAAGTGCGGCCATTGCAGTCATCATTTCCTGAAACTTCTGCTGTTGCTCCTAGGCTTTATCACGGATCGGGTGAGCGGTCGGTGACCCGTCGAAGCGCGGCTTTCCTCTTTTCCGGAAGCCATATAAACAGTATGGACTGTTATGCCCCCAGACTTGGGGCGTTTAGATTCAGTGTCATTGCGATTTTCCAAAGACACAGGGATCTTCTCTGACTTCCTTATTTTATGAGCGGTCGAAGTTGAGGCGCCCTTGTAGTTGGCACCAAAATAGCTGTTGCTTTTTCTGGTTTGATAGAGTAGTCCTTCTCCTGCCAAACCTTCATCTTTTTTCTGTCGGCGGAGATAGTCTTGATCCATTACGGAGTCTTGGACTTGACGCCAGACCTTATAAATTTTAGAGGACAGCCGTTGAGGGGGCTGCTCCAGCTTCACCTTTGGGGCATTATCCACAGGTGTAGGAGATCTTTTCAATACGGCAGTTGGCGAGTTTTTGCGCACCTTGATCAGCAGCTCAAAGATGTTCCCGGTTGGAACAGCAACATTAATTTCCACCATCGGAGCCGGTGGAGTTAGCCCAGAGGGGGAGTTGCCCCCAGCCTTCCTTACTCGGCGCCAGTGGAGACGTCGAGCGTGTCGAGCGGACGGTGTTGGTCCGGCGATGGGGATGGCTTTGTCTTTCCCCCTGTCCAGATGAGGCGCCGCTGGTGCCAGCCTCTTGAAGACTGACGTCTTTTGAGTAGCGGTATCCATTCTGTCAAAGACAGACCTTCGAGCAGGAACGGGAGCCGGAATAGTCAGTCTTGTGAAGACCGACCCTTTGGCAGGAGAAACCGCCTTGACGATTTTGGGAGCAAGGATGGCTATCCACTTTGGGATAACGCCTTCTGGTATCGCGGGCTTCTTCATGGGCCCACTTGAGCTTTGGCCCAGTTTGCTGAAAACTGAGGCATTGGACTTGGGCGACACGTTGAGAGGGGCCGCGGTAGTAGTAAGCCGATCAATGACCGACTTCTTTGGAGCTTCTTGCGACGGCATTGGGGCATTGAAGCTCATTGGTGGGAGCATGGTCCCAAAGAACAGTCCGGTAGCGGCCTGAGTCATCTGGTCCACCGGCATAGCGAAGATGGAGGCCGCTCGGGGCCCGTAAGTCACTCCTCCGACTAGGATGGAGTGGGAGTTGTTGCAATGAGTGCAGTTTGAAACCATTGATTTTCTGTTTTTTCTGCACGGAGCAAGACACCAAATCTAAGAACCTCGAATCCACAGGCAACCATAACAAACCGCGATTCGTTCGCGAACACGACACACGAAGTGTGGAGTGGAAAGAGGAAAAGATCCCACCGGGCGTGCCAGAATCTGTTTACAGCCGGAAACCGGGAAGACGGACTGTCTTGCCTGAATCTGGGGGCAGATGCTATTTGATGCTATCCGTCCACCTCTCCGAAGATGCCAAGTTGATTTATGGCATGATTTAATGATTTTTGTGATGTGTAATTGGGAAAATTGTAAAGAAATCACAACCAAAAATTATTTGACCGCAATCAACTACGGTGTCGGATGTAAATTGTAAGTGAGTGCGGATCGTCCACAGGGACAGTGTAATAGTTCGTCTTTTGAATTTAGATGAGTCGAAACTTTAATGAAAAGAAAACAAAACAATTCATGATTTGTAATTGCATTTCAAGAAAGAGAAAAATCTAGATCTAAGAAAGCATTAAAAGATAGAATCAAGAATTGATAGTTTGATGATTTTTCCAAACCAAATATCAAGAATCGAAATGAGGCTCGTAGGAATCGATCGGATCTATAGATGTGATGCAATCTTACAATTACGTATTCTTATCCTTCGATGAATTGATACTAGATCGATGATGATCGATCGAGAATTAGGGATTTCTTATGAAACTAGGGTTTCATCTTATCCCTTGTTCTTTCGTCGATATCATTCACATTCTAGCCTCTAGTAAATTCAAGAAACGATCGTAGATCCCTAATTTCGAGCGATCACAATCAAGAAAGCATCGCAACGAAACTAGGTCATCGATTCTTGAACTTGCTAGGGTTTACAAAGCTCGTAGGACTTAAGAATCGTATTAAGATTTGTTACATCATCATTCTATTGATCGTCTCGACCCCTTAACGAGCGGAGTTTTACTCAAACATCATCACAAGAACTACAATCATAAATTGAGATCTAATCATGATGCAAGAATTAAAAGAAAGCAAGATTAAAGAATTTCACCTTTTATTTATATCAACAATTTCATTACATTCGCTCAAGAACTACAAGAGGAAGAACTCGATCGTCAATTTGGCTTCGCTCGTCTCCTTGAGTCGCGGATCGGCTTGGATCACTTGCCCGATTGAAGATCGGCTCGGCTCCTAAAAGGTTGAAGGCTTCTCGCTTGATTTGGTACTCAAGATCTTGAATTTGGAGTGGAATTAGGGTTAGGGTTTCGCACAAGCCTTATCACTAGACTTGTGGAAGAAGATGAAGAATTGAAGAAGACTAAAGATTAACTAAGATTGATTACCTAATGATTCCTTTTTTCCCCCTTAGATCTAGGCTCCTATTTATAGATATCCAAACCCTAGATCTAGGATTTCAAATTCTAAGTTTCCCTCCAAAAGTTTGTTGAGGAAATTTGAATTTCCCTCCAAAAGTTAGTTAGAGGAGAAGCTTCTAGATGTGATTAGTTAGGAGGGAGCTTCTAGAAAAGATTAGTTAGGAGCTTAATTAGGATTAGCCTTGCTTAATGATCTTTGCTGATCTGGCAGTAGCTTCGAGGTCCTTCTGGAATTTGAAGTATCAGAAAGGAATGTGGGCCCATAGATACAAATTGTACACTTAAAATGACTTGCTGACGTGGCCAAACAGCCGCGGAATCGCGGCGCAAGCCAGCTCCCGCTGCGGTTCCGCGGCTGTTTATGAGCCTTGGGGATTGGGCTTTCTGGTACAGGCTTGGGATGATTCTTGGGCCTTTTTAGGATATATTGATTTGTATAATTCCTTCTGAATTGCTACCAGATCTGAAATCATTGAGTTGGCGTATTTTTGATCAGCTCTTTTGGCTTTGCTCCTGCAATTTCCTGCACGGACTCAAGACAAGTGTTGCGCAAATACAGAGATGATGCAATGCCATGAAATGCAGTCAATTTCCCTTAAAGTGCCGGTTTAAAAGTCTAACACATGCAATCTGATATTTAACGACTGATTTGCTAATATGTGAAATATGAATACCGAACACTTCTAAATGAGTGCAAATGATAGGAAAATTGCCGGTTAAAATATGCAATATTTTCGACTGATCAAATTCCCCCAAACTTAATTTCGATCGTCTCGAGCGAATGTTTTTATTAAAAAGAGAAGGAGAAAATAAAGAAAGAGAAAAACTAACTAGCACACTTTCGTAGGCAACACGATTGCACTGAGCACGTGCAACAAGCCTTTAAACCTCTATGTGTCCCTAGTAGGAGGAGTGTTGTCTCCTGAGGGTTTTCAGCGGATTGCACCCATAAAATCCAATAATAAAAGGAAGATCATGAATATTACATTTAAAGACAAGAATTGTAAAAGAAAAGCCTTGAAAATTAGGATTTCCAACTAAGCTAGCTTTTCGGTTGTCATGAGCCCTATCTTAATGGTCATGAAAAAATGTTAGAAATCACGTCCTCTCTCAATAAAACATCGTCTTATTTTTCATTCCTATCTTTCTTCCAAATATCGATCATATCACCCTGCGTGTGTGTAAAGGACATCCCTACACCCGGAGAATTCAATTCAAGCTATCATACTCTTGCCCATCAGCCTCAGTACTTTTTAATTAATGAATATTTAGATGAGATTGCTCACACACTTTCATGCGACCGTTAATACTTCTTGAGGTACTAACCGACCGATTACTCCTGTGCTTGCTTACTTGGTGTATTTTCCTCGTCTTGCACCACCTCAGGCATAGCAGTGACTCCCAGACCAGTTGGCCTTAGGGCACTAGGTGAAGAAGCACCCTCGCTATATATTTTTTATTGCCCTCGGTGATAACAAAACCAGTGTTCATTTTTCTCACCACTTTATATATTTTTTTTATTCACTTTTCTTTTTATTTCCTTCATACATCGGCTTTAAGACAAGATCATTTCAAGGTATCCTCTACTATCCCAGGCTTCAAAACGTGTGTAAGTGCGAATAGCAGGGTATCAACGTTCAAAATGTTTGGCTTCCAGAATAGAAACTATTTTTCAGACTTATTTTTATCCTCAGATTAGTGACTTCCTTCATCTTACTAATCCTTGGGACAACGGCTCATAACTACTTATTACTAGTTCGTATAAGAAAACTTCTAATTTTCTTAGTTTTCTTAAATTTTTCTAATCTCATGGATGTAATTTTTCACTATCTAAACTTCTATTATCTTATTTATGTACAAAAAAATGTTTTTATAGTTTTTTAAATTTTTATCGGTTTTCAAAAATGTTTTGTGCTTATGCAAATGATATGCAAATGATGCAAAAATAAGCACAAACCTCCCCCAAACTTGTTTTCAACAGTGTCCTCACTGTTGCCATATGCTAAATCTCGAAAAACCTGTAAGCTTGGGAGGAATTTATTAGTGGGGGCAAAATATATAAGTGAAGAACCTCCCCCAAACTTATTTTTGGCTCAAAATTTTGTAAAACTTTTATTTTCAAGAGCCCGAAAATATACTCCCCCCAAACTTGAGTTATGCAATGTTAAGCTTTGAAAATCACATGAGGGGGTCAAAAATCATTGGTCGATGCCAAGCTTTGCAAAGACCGAACGTTAACACCAACCATTCAAAAATTTTATCAATACAGTGCTCTGGTTGGTGAAAGAAGAAATGGGGAAAGGGTAAGCGGTGGAATAGAATGTGTGTGCGTCTCGTATTGGAGAGACGATGCAGTGAATGTGATGGATTGCTCGCATTCTTTTTACAGTTCAGAGGAAGGGGTGGAGGTTCAATTTCATTGAGTGGGACATGATTCATCTCAACACCCGTGTCATTTAAAAATGCGAGTTCTTCAGCGAAAATTTCCTCAAAAGTTCCATCAATACCCCGAAGAATAATGTCATCACAAAGTGCGGGGTGATCTTCAGACTCTAAAAACAGTTCATAATCCGTGTTAATTGTTGACCCGGACATCTCAGTGGAAGAGTCCGTATGTGTATGATACATAGTTGGGTCAAACAACAACGTATGAAAACAGTCAAGATCAGTATAAAGAGGATCATCAAATTCGCTGCTGTCGACATCCATTAAGTCGACAGAACATACCTGAGCAGTAGGTTCGGAGGGTACACTTCCCAACTTGTAAATATTTAGTTCTATTGACCTATTCCCGAAAGATAGGGTCATAGAACCGTTACGACAGTTGATAATAGCATTGGAAGTGGCCAAAAAGGGGCGACCTAAAATCACCGGAATTTGATTCCGTGGGTTCGCTACAGGCTGTGTATCAATTACAATAAAATCTACCGGGAATATAAATTCTCCGATTTTTATTAACACATCCTCCAGTTCACCCCTAGGTTTGGTGATTGATCGGTCAGCCATCTGGAGAGTGCAATGGGTTGGCTTCAACTCCCCGATCCCTAACTGCTCGTAAACCGAATATGGAAGCAAGTTAACACTAGCGCCAAGGTCTAGTAGAGCACGGTTAATGTGTTTTTCCCTGATAGAAATGGAAATAGTAGGATATCCAGGATCCTTACGTTTCCTCGGTAATTGTTGGGGGAAAGCCGTGTCTACCGTCTTTGCCATGAAAATCTTCTTGGGCACTTGAGTCTTCCTCTTCCTAGTGCACAAGTTCTTAAGAGTTTTCGCATAGGACGGAACTTGTTGGATGGCATCTAGGAGAGGGATGTTGATGTTAACTTGCTTAAAAATGTCCCTAATCTTCTCCATGTATGGACTTGATGTGTTAGCCCTTAACCGATTAGGATAAGGTGCTTTAGCAATAAGCACTGGGTCCATCATAGGAGAAGGAAGTGGGGGTAGACGTGATCCCAAAAGAGGAGTAGGGATCGTCTGTGGAGGAGTAAAAGAGGTAGGCTGAAGTGGCGAGCCTTTTGGGAAACGAAGAATAGGCTCGGAAGAAGGTGGTGGGGTAGAAGAACTGAGGTCAGAATTAGAAGTTTGTGTGTGAGGAAAGGTCTCAGCCGGGGTATCATGGATAGATTTTTCTGTGTCATCAAACTCTTCCCCAACCTGAGTGTCAAGCACTCTTCCAGATCTCAACGTGATTGCATCCACATGATGTGAATAGCCAGGATTGGGTAAAGGTTGAGCTGGAAGTTTCCCTTTCTCTCTTGCACGTATTTCGGCTTTTAGTTGTGCAATTTGTTCTTCCATCAATTTGATGTTCTCATTTTGAGAGGTAATGATCTTCATCACATTCTCGACGGAAGATTGCAAACTTGCCGTCCCTTGGATGGATTGTTTCATGAAAGTATCCAAGGTTTGTGCTAGTGCAGAGGTATTATCTGTACCGGTCAATTGCAAAGGACTAGACGGTGCAAAAGTATTGGCCGGATTTTGGAAGTTTTGTGATTGAAAGGGGTGCTGACTCAATTGAAGTGGTGGCTGCTGTTGTGGTGGAGGGACCCTTTGGAAATTGTGTTGGGTTGGAACCGTGTTTTGAGATTGGGATTGGTTCCAAGTAAAATTTGGGTGATTCCTCCAACCCTGATCATATGTGGAGAAAAATGGATCGTTTCTAGGTCTTTGAAATGCGGCATTGGTATGCTCATGACCTTGAAACGGACATCTTCCGTCAAGTGAGACGGATCAGAATAGCAGCCACATACAGTTTTGGAGAGTGATATTTGACTTAGGGCGGCTAAAAATTTGTTTTCCATAGTCTCGAGTTTCTTTTGCATAGCCGAAATGTCAGCTCTAACTCCTATGGAAATATCATTGCCTTCCCTAGACGATTGACTCACACCCTCCCACTGTAAAGATTTTTCAGCGAAATCTTCTAGAAAATTCCAGGCTTCCCCATCATCTTTAGTCATGAAGTTGCCTTGACACATGGATTCAAGGGTCTGTCTTGTGTAAGGAGTAATGCCCTCATAAATGATTCGGCACAGTTCCCATCTCGGGATGCCATGATGTGGATATTAGACTAACAGATCCTTGAAACGTTCAAGACATTTTGAAAATGTTTCATTTGGAAGCTGGGTGAATTGATAGATTTCGCTACGGACTCGAGCTGTCTTTTGATGTGGGTAGAATTTCTTAAGGAATGCTTTGACGAATTCGTCCCAATTTGAAATGGAATGTGCGGTAGTGTTATATAGCCACTTCTCGGCTAAATCGCACAAAGTGAATGGGAGAAGACGTAGACGGAAAGCATCCACAGAAAGCTGTGAAGTACCCATCATTGCGCATACATTTTCAAATTTCGTGATAAACACGTATGCGTCTTCAGACTCGAGACCGTGAAATTTTGGTAGAAGGTTGATGTATTGGGGTTTTATTTGAAAATTTTCCCCGTTGGCTGGTGGAATGGAAAGACAGGTGGAAAGTGGGCCTCGTGTAGGATAGCACCTTTCTTGGAGAGAGATGCAAGGTGGATTCTGCGCACCAACGGACGGCGGCAGGGTAGTGGAAAAGAAGTTCGATGGAGATGGATCCATCGAAGTGGGTGTGGTGGTGGGTAAAAGAAAGGTAAGTGTAGAAATACCGACTTTAAGGTCGATCGGGAGACGCGGACTTAACAAGAACTAGAATCCTGTTGTCCAGCCTATCTTGTACTAAAAAGGGTTAGTACAAGTGGCAGCGTGAATTTATAATTAGGGGAGTGATGAATGAATGCGGTGTTTGCTTTGAAAATTGGACGGATTTTTGAAAAAATGATGCTACAAAACAAATGCAACAACAAAACCCTAGAATCTAGTGGTCACCTAGGTCAAATCTCTAGACCGCTCCTAACTGCCAGAAGACAAGACGCAGGATAGAATCCTCCACTGCCTCTTTGTCCCTCCTGTGGCCAGATAAGTGTCAGGTAAGTGGAAGGTTCTCCACTACGTAAGTAGTGGGCCTAATTAAGTAACCACTAGCCTTCGACACACTTGCCTAGGCACCACAAGAGAAACGCAGATAAGCAATGAATTACCCACGGCCTTCCTCTGTCCTAAGTGAGCGCGACGGTCCTTAGAGTCATCTCTAGATATTTTTTAATTAATGAGGGTCAATGCGGATGCAAGTTTTGTGATTTTTGGGGCCTAGGAAGGGTAATGAAATCCCCACCTAATTTGGATTTGGCCGTGCCCCTTAATTTCCATATTAATTATCCAAACAACCAAGAATCAAAAACACGCACAAATTTTAATTTGCTTTTGCGGCGCTACGATTATTTGCAAAGAAACCTGCAAGAAATTGTTATTTGGAGTAGATGAGGGAGAAGATAAGAAAGTGAGAAGCTTACAGAGAAATTTTGGTACACTGAAGCAGTTAGGCCGCCGCGGAACCGCCGCAATAGGAGGCTCCCACCGCGGAACCGCGGTCTTCTATGCGGATCTCTGTGCAAAATTTTAACAGTGAACTTCTGTTCACTCCTTCAGCTCAATGGAATATTCACAAAAATTTTATCCAAGCTCTAATGATTCCAGATTTCCTCGCAATCAAATCACAACACACGTATTAGGGTTTGTGCGAGTTTAGATCTAAAAATTATAATGGAATAAAATTTTCAACTCAAATTTCAAAATACGAACAATTAGCGCACTATCCCCGGCAACGGCGCCATTTGATTTAATGATTTTTGTGATGTGTAATTGGGAAAATTGTAAAGAAATCACAACCAAAAATTATTTGACCGCAATCAACTACGGTGTCAGATGTACATTGTAAGTGAGTGCGGATCGTCCATAGGGACAGTGTAATAGTTCGTCTTTTGAATTTAGATGAGTCGAAACTTTAATGAAAAGAAAACAAAACAATTCATGATTTGTAATTGCATTTCAAGAAAGAGAAAAATCTAGATCTAAGAAAGCATTAAAAGATAGAATCAAGAATTGATAGTTTGATGATTTTTCCAAACCAAATATCAAGAATCGAAATGAGGCTCGTAGGAATCGATCGGATCTATAGATGTGATGCAATCTTACAATTACGTATTCTTATCCTTCGATGAATTGATACTAGATCGATGATGATCGATCGAGAATTAGGGATTTCTTATGAAACTAGGGTTTCATCTTATCCCTTGTTCTTTCGTCGATATCATTCACATTCTAGCCTCTAGTAAATTCAAGAAACGATCGCAGATCCCTAATTTCGAGCGATCATAATCAAGAAAGCATCGCAACGAAACTAGGTCATCGATTCTTGAACTTGCTAGGGTTTACAAAGCTCGTAGGACTTAAGAATCGTATTAAGATTTGTTACATCATCATTCTATTGATCGTCTCGACCCCTTAACGAGCGGAGTTTTACTCAAACATCATCACAAGAACTACAATCATAAATTGAGATCTAATCATGATGCAAGAATTAAAAGAAAGCAAGATTAAAGAATTTCACCTTTTATTTATATCAACAATTTCATTACATTCGCTCAAGAACTACAAGAGGAAGAACACGATCGTCGATTTGGCTTCGCTCATCTCCTTGAGTCGCGGATCGGCTTGGATCACTTGCCCGATTGAAGATCGGCTCAGCTCCTAAAAGGTTGAAGGCTTCTCGCTTGATTTGGTACTCAAGATCTTGAATTTGGAGTGGAATTAGGGTTAGGGTTTCGCACAAGCCTTGTCACTAGACTTGTGGAAGAAGATGAAGAATTGAAGAAGACTAAAGATTAACTAAGATTGATTACCTAATGATTCCTTTTTTCCCCCTTAGATCTAGGCTCCTATTTATAAATATCCAAACCCTAGATCTAGGATTTCAAATTCTAAGTTTCCCTCCAAAAGTTTGTTGAGGAAATTTGAATTTCCCTCCAAAAGTTAGTTAGAGGAGAAGCTTCTAGATGTGATTAGTTAGGAGGGAGCTTCTAGAAAAGATTAGTTAGGAGCTTAATTAGGATTAGCCTTGCTTAATGATCTTTGCTGATCTGGCAGTAGCTTCGAGGTCCTTCTGGAATTTGAAGTATCAGAAAGGAATGTGGGCCCATAGATACAAATTGTACACTTAAAATGACTTGCTGACGTGGCCAAACAGCCGCGGAATCGCGGCGCAAGCCAGCTCCCGCCGCGGTTCCGCGGCTGTTTATGAGCCTTGGGGATTGGGCTTTCTGGTACAGGCTTGGGATGATTCTTGGGCCTTTTTAGGATATATTGATTTGTATAATTCCTTCTGAATTGCTACCAGATCTGAAATCATTGAGTTGGCGTATTTTTGATCAGCTCTTTTGGCTTTGCTCCTGCAATTTCCTGCACGGACTCAAGACAAGTGTTGCGCAAATACAGAGATGATGCAATGCCATGAAATGCAGTCAATTTCCCTTAAAGTGCCGGTTTAAAAGTCTAACACATGCAATATGATATTTAACGACTGATTTGCTAATATGTGAAATATGAATACCGAACACTTCTAAATGAGTGCAAATGATAGGAAAATTGCCGGTTAAAATATGCAATATTTTCGACTGATCATGGCACCATGTATTGAAGGTTTAAACGGATGCGGCCGATGTAGCAGACTTCGTCAGATTCCCCCTCGTTTGAGGGGTTTTTGATTGTGGGGACTCTCTTCCCTGCAGGCGCAAGCCCCTGCAGTTAATTACGCTACCGCATCACGGTAACAACTTTCTCCTTCTCCAGATGGTCATTTCGTGTCGTGGGTGTTTGTTTTGTTTGTGGTTGCCCGTGGATTGTATACGGAGACTAATTTATGTTGTCGCCCGTAGGACGTGGATAAGTCCAAATCCGTATTTTCTTAAATTTGGGTTTGGGGGGTTGGGTTTAAGGATACGTTAGTCTTATTTGAGACTAAGATCAACTTAAACGTTTGTTAAGGATACGTTAGTCTAATTTCAGACTAAGATCAACTTAACAGGATCGTTTAGATCCAACAAGAGAGCATTTGGACTTAATTGTTTAGTTTAGGGACATTGCGGTCGATGACCAGTTTAAGGACATGGTGGTCCATTACCAGTTTAAGGACATAGTGGTCCCATACCAGTTTAAGGACATAGTGGTCCATAAAATGTATGGCTGTCGGGACCCATCACCTCTCTGAAGACGTTGAAGGATTACAACGACAAATATCAGAGGAGTTCAGAGATGTACCCTTGAACCAATGAGTTGGTTGAAAGAGCAGATGTGCTCAGTTCAAGATGATTTGAGGACTTATGGCCAGTTTGGGCTAAGTCCAATTATGTTTGAAATATTGGCCCTTTGGACCATTAGATATTTGTCCGGGTTCAGCCCCTCATAATTCAGCAGTGCTAAACAGAGGTTTGGGGGCTCTGACAACATTTTGTCATTGATTTCCTCAATTTTGAGATTCATTTGGAGGAGGGACTTTTGCCTCTAGAGAACTAACCAATTTGGCTAAAAGTAGTGTTAAACGCTGAAGAACAACAGTGTTAAACACTGGAGATAGAACTCTCAAATTAGTGTTAAACACTAAAAGACAATCAGTGTTAAACACTGGAAATGTAATCTTCAATTTAGTGTTAAACACTAGAAACAATCAGTGTTAAACACTGGAAATATAATCTCCAAATTAGTGTTAAACACTAAAGAAAGAGGGGTCACGTGTGGACACGTGAGAGCGCCCAAAAGTGGGACCAGATCCCTTTTCTTCATTATGAAATTAAGTGTTAAACACTTTTTCATCTTTTGAGCATCACATATTGACACGTGATGGAGATCTATGAACTGCTCATTAAAGTACTTTCTAAGGGGTCACATGGGGACACGTGAGAGCGCCTAAAGCTCATATTTCCTTTGCTTTTTCTTTCTTTGTTTTGTAGGTCACGTGGGAGCACGTGAGGCATTGCCTCAAAGCTTTCCTCCTTCTCATTTCTGGGGATCTCTTCAGGGGTCACGTGGAGACACGTGACCGTAATTCTTTTGCATGCATGAAGATCTTTTTATCTTTAAGAATTAAATTCTCTGTAGGGTTAAACCCTAATTTTGTTTTGGAGGAATTAAATTCCTATATATGTAAAAGAATTAAAATCTTATATAGGGTTAAACCCTAGTTCTGTCCATCTTGAAGGAATTAAATTCCTATATTTTCAGGAGAATTAAATTCTCATATAGGGTTGAACCCTAGTTTTTATCTGGAGGAATTAAATTCCTATGATTTTGGGATAATTAAATTCTCATATAGGGTTAAATCCTAGTTTTGTTTTGGGAGAATTAAATTCTCTAAACTCAATTCCCCCTCTAAGTTTCGGATCTGCATGGCAGAATCTCAACCCGATGAGAATTAAATTCTCAACTTATGGGGAGATGTGCTCTTTGCAGATCTTCAATCAGAGGAAGAACTAAGTTCTTTTGTGCAGAAGAGTTAAACTCTTAAATTTTGAGAATTAAATTCTCTGTTTGAAGTTTTGATTCGCTTTATTTTCTCACCTAGGGTTTTCTTTATTGAGAATTAAATTCTCCTCTCTTTTTTCTCTCTGTTGTTGTTATCTCCAAAAAAAAGTAGATCCCTTCTCTTCTCTTCTCTTCTTGGCTCCTATTTATAAGAGAAAGAAAAGAATCAATTTTGTTTAATAAATCTTTCATTGAAAGATTTGATTTGTTTTCATATTTAATATGAGCCTTTAGATCATTCAGTGAATTTTATTCACCGTTGGATTTTAATTCCAAAAGATATTATGTTTGTTATTTTCGGTGAGATTTAGGGGAAATCTTTCCTTGTCTAAGATTTTTTCATAAATTGGTGATTTTTAATCACCCTTGGATCTTTAATCCAACGGTCCCCATAATCTTTTTCCATTTGGAAAGATTTAGAAACTTTTAGAATTTAATTCTATTAAAGTGCAAGTCTTTCGAAGCCAGTCACGTGCTGACACGTGACCCTTGGTCACGTGTGAGCACGTGACTCCCAATTGAGTCCTTTTCTCAGCATTTACTTACGCTTCAGTTTTAACCATCACGTGTCAACACGTGACCATTGGTCACGTGTGAGCACGTGACACCTCATTGAGGTATTTCCCTCAGACGTTTGTTATTTTATTTTTATTTTAATTGTCACGTATCAATACGTGACCGTTGGTCACGTGTGAGCACGTGACCCATAATTGGGTCCTTCTTCAGCCGTTTGTTTTTATTTATGTTTTAATTATCATGTGTCAACACGTAACCATTGATCACGTGTGAGCACGTGATACCTCATTGAGGTAATTCCTGATTTTTAATCAGGGAACAGTGCATAGTATATTTGCTCATAACTTTTGATCCCGGATGAATTATGAAGCCCATAATATATCAAATCGAAGGGTTTTTCGAGATGCTTCCAATATCATCAGAATTTAGCTGTTTCTCATTCGGGAGTTTGTCAAAAATCAGCCCGGAAAATACTGGTTCGCATTTTCTTAAGTGTATCACTGCCATTTGATACCTTGGGCTCTTTTGCGCAAAAAATTTTGACGGGAACAACCGCCATCACATGATCGACGGAGGACAACTTCGAATACCGAGAGAGACGAATCCTATCTAACCGCCATTGCCTCTAAGTGCTTCGGGACTACACCCAACTACTACCTGTTTGCATGACTCAATAGAGCCATGGTAGGGTAGTAATCTAAGAACAGTGGGAACACACTTGAGGCGAAGTAGCAGTGTCAAGTCAACGGACTATACTATACTCATGTCACCTGAGAACTGCTACCTAACGATAGGTATAGTATCAATCAGCAATACCCCACGAGTCTGTCCAGTATAACTCATAACCCAATGAGCACCTGCATACTATCTCTAGTATGATATACCGATGGTTATGAGACAGACCATCTCCCCTGCTGGGATGAGAAGCGTATACACTAGTCTACTCTGGAGTATCAATGCCCTGTCTCGATAATCCTACGACTAGGGACCTGTATAAGGATGTGCTTGTAGACTACCCAGCCCTCACTAGTGTGACAGTCATCACAACGCTGGTAGTCAAGCAAAGATCCTAAGGGCTCTACCAATATGTATTAGCGATACGTTAAAAGAAACATACACACATATTAAGATAGATACAAACCAAGTAGCATACTACCATATTGAGCAAGACTGTCATAAAATCCGTGTATATATCCCAAGCTTCCAAAATGTAATATACAAACTAGTACTATACAATAATGGCCTCTAAGGCATATTACACTACCAGGAAGAACCGAGCTGGGTGTATTTTTCGTATAAAAAACGTAAAGGTGGGGCGGCCGAGTCGGAGATAGTAGTCGTTCCTTCTTCCATCCATGAATGGAAGAAGAAGTTTGTATCCGTCGGGCCACCCGAGGGCGAGGATAGGCATGTGCCTACACAGTGTCACATGGCCGACTGTCCGAGGGCAAAGCAGTCGACTTCTCCCGAGGGTGGTGTCTCAGTGGGAGACGATCTAACGAGCGGATGTCCTACTATCCGAGCAGGCACTGAGTGGGTTGGGCTCAGTCCTGCGTATTTTTTGGGTAAGTTAGGGCTTTCGATGACCTGTTTAGACTTCGTTAACTTCCTTTGCCTTTTCATTGTCGCTAACCCCTTTTGTTTGTCGGCCCCGAGGCCAACTCCACCGTCCAAGCCTTTCGCCGCTCTCCGAGCCCCAGAAGAACGCCGTGGGGGTCATAAGCACGCACGGGCCCCGGCGGCCTGGGCAAGAGAGGAGGAGGAGGCTGAGCCCGCCTAAATCCCCCTCAAAAGGCTGAAGCGGATGGTCTCTCGGCCACCTTCTACTGGGATCCCAGTGCAAGACTTCTGCATTGAGGTGCCCTTGGGGCTCTCCGTCGCCGATAGATTACTTTCGGACATGGAGCAAGTAGCCAGGGGCAAGATTCCCCGGGGACCATGAAGCCCCAGGTGGCCGCCATAGTACAGGAGGCGGTTCAGGTCGGTACTTGACTTTTCTTAAAATTTCTTAAGTCTCGTTTCCTCGTTTTGAGCTTTCTAACCCGTTTGCTGCTTTTCTCAGGTCTTTCATCACTGCTCTCTCCTCGTCGTCATGGAATCCGAGAAGGTAGCCCCGGTCATGAAAAAGGCTGGCGGATCCTCTCAAAGGGAGGAGGAACTCCGCCTCCAACTGCGGCAGGCGGAGGAGAAGGCAGCTCTCCTCGACACTCGGCTGGTGGTCGAGGGGCTGGCGAACTCCAAGCTGAAAGTGTCTCATCGGCTCCTGGATGAATCTAACCGGGTTATCCAGGCCAAGTTGGAGGACGTGAACAGCCTCTACAACTTGATGAAGAAGTAGAGGGACGTTCTCAATAGGGATGTCCGGGTGGCTATGGATGCGGTGAAGCTCGAAGAGAGCCGGGCGGCGAAGGCCATAGAGGGATATAAGGCGTCCGACCAATTTTATGCCGATCTCGCCGAATCCGCGGCCGTCGTGTGGCACAGCGCCCTCGACACCATCAAGGAGTTTATGTCGGGGTTCGATGACAGCGACCTCCGTGCCAAGTATCTCTTGACTGAGGAAGCACCGCAAGGGGACATCATCGAGGCAGCAGTTGGAGGAGAGGCTGTCGGCGGAAGCGCCGACCCCGAGGTCGCAGTTTTGGTCCCTGATGGCGACCTCGTGTAGGGTGAGATCTCGGCCGAGTGGGCGGCCTGAGCTTTCCTCCCTTGAAGATTTTTTTCTTTTCTTAAAATTTTGTAACCTTTCGGGCATTTTTGTAAGGCTGAGGAGCCCAGAATACCTTGTATTTATCTTTGATTATAAATGAAGTACTCCTTTTTCCTTTGCCTAAATGTCTGCTCGCTGCGCAAGTACTTTTAGCTCGTATACTTTTCATTGTTCAAATTTTCATTCTGCAAGTATTTTTAGCCCGTAGGTCTTTTATCTTGCAAGCGCCAGGCCGGTGTCCACCCCTCCCTCGCTGCCCGTTCATTGAGTAGAGTCGAGCGATAGCCAAGTGTAAGAAAGTCGGTGTCATTTTAGTTAGAGTCAAGGTGGCGATCACGCGTCGAGTCGAACGATAGCCAAGTGTAGGAAGGTTGGTGTCCTCCTCTTTCCTGGAGTAGAGGTGGCGATCGCGTGTCGAGTATAAACCGATTGATGGGCCGAGCAAGAATCCGCTCGGCGGCCTCATGAGGAGGGCTTTTAGATCCGCTTCTTTATAGGGCAGGAATATACCTGCTGCGGATGGACCGAGCAGGAAGCTACTCAGTAGCCTCGACGTCGAGGGCTTTGGATCCACAGTATAGATGGGCAGGAAGCTACCCACTGCGGATGGACCGAGCAGGAAACTACTCGGTCTCCTCGTGAGGAGGGCTTTAGATCCACAGTATTGATGGGCAGGAAGCTACCCACTGTGGATGGGCCGAGTAGGAGGCTACTCGGTGGCCTCGTGAAGAGGGCTTTTGATCCACAGCATAGTTGGGCAGGAATCTACCCGCTGCGGATGGATCGAGCAGGAAGTTACTCGGTGGCCTCATGAGGAGGGCTTTTGATCCACAGCGTAGTTGGGCAGGAATCTACCCGCTGCGGATGGACTAAGTAGGAGGCTACTCGGTGACCTCGTGGGGAGGGCTTTTGATCTACGGCGTAGTTGGGTAGGAATCTACCCACTGCGGATGGACCGTGCAGGAAGCAATTTGGTCATCTCGACGCCGAGGGCGATCCACAACGTAGTTAGGCAGGAAGCTACCCATTGCGGATGGACCGAGCAGAAAGCTACTCGGTGGCCTCGTGAGGAGGGCTTTTGATCTACAGCATTGATGGACAAGAAGCTACCCACTGTGGATGGACCGAGTAGGAGGCTACTCGGTGGCCTTATGAGGAAGGCTTTTGATCCACAGCATAGTTGGACAGGAATCTACCCGCTGCGAATGGACCGAGCAGGAAGCTGCTCGATCGCTTCGTGACGAGGGCTTTACTGACTCTATAGTATCTTCTTGAGCGTCGTTCAACCTCTCTTGACCCGCGAAAGGCGGGAATGGTGACCGTCGTGGGTGACACGTGGTAATGCTATATCGGGAAAGTGCTATATTCCGTGATTTGCATCGCTGTACAAGTAAATCTCGGTCGTTGGAAGATTTTTGTTAAGGCTATAAATACTGAAGGTACATTGATTTCTTTATAGTCTCGCACTCTCTGAAGATGACCGGCCGCGTGTATACTATCAGGAAGATCGTTTCCCGTGACGATGTATTTTTTTACAACCTTGATTGCTCCGAGGAAATGTAGAGGCGGTGATAAGCCCCCTGGAAGGCCACTGTGGATGCTTACTTCCTTGGAGATCTCCTCTCCTTCAGGTGTTGATTTATGCGATATGGAGGATTTCGCCGGGTTTTCACAATACCCTATCCCCGCTGCTGATGGACTAGGCGTTCAACAAAATGCACACGGTCTATGGGCTTGGTCTGATCTCAAAGAGTAGGCGGGATCACTTAGTGGACCTCCTTCTTGAGAGTTTCCAGCAAAGGTTGGTCATCGCTTCTTGCTCGGCGGAAGAGGATCCTCCCTCACCCGGGGAATCCGTGGCTTCTAAGGTCCATGAGTACCGTCGGAAGGAGCGGGTTGAAGCTGCTCGGGATCGGCTGGAGGAGCTTTCTTCGGTGTACCACCGACAATGTTTCCTTAACCCCGCTCTCCTCTAGTGTAACTGTTGTAAGGCTGAGGTGTCCATAATACCTTTTGAATAAATAAACTTGTCTTTGATTGTAGTGTACCATCTCTTTACCTCTTCTTGATACAAATTTTATGTTTTCTCAAAAAACTTCGGTGTCTTGGAACCGAGAAAAGAATCAAAGGACTAGAGCCCCGCGGGGGTACACAAAGTCTTTTTCTACGAGAGGACTTAGCCTGGAAGACTTAGTTAAATGCAAAAGGGGAATTACATTATTTTGAAAGACGATACATGTTTATTTATACAATTTAAGCTTTTTAGCATTATAAGGCCTTGGAAAATTATGGCCCCAAGCGTCTTGCAGGCGGTATGCTCCTCCGGGCAATGCTTCCGTTACGAGGAATGATCTTTCCCACTTCGGAGAGAACTTGTGCAGTCTCCCTTGGTCCACGAACTCGTTTCTTCGTAGGACCAGATCTCCTATCTTGAAGGCCCGATGTATAACTCGGGCATTGTAGTAGCGTGCGGTTTGCTGCTGTTAGACGGCCGCTCTGATTTGCGCTCGATCCCGTTTTTTCAATAAGATGTCCAAGTTGCTTCGGAGCGCCGAGGTGTTGGCTTCATCGTCAAAATGTTCTACTCTATAATTGGGCAGTCTAATCTCCACGGGGACCATTGCCTCGGTACCGTAGCAGAAGCTGAATGGGATTTCTCCCGTGGGTGTTTTCTTCGATGTTCGTATTGCTCATAGCACTCATGGCAGTTCCTCGACCCAGTCGCCTTGCCTTTCTTCCAAACGGGCTCTGAGACCGTGAATGACGCCTCGGTTCGCTACCACGGTTTGCCCGTTGCATTGAGCATGTGCAACCGCGACAAACTTCATCAGTATGTGGTAGTCGCTGCAGAACTCTTTGACTTTGTCGTTATCGAAGTTGGTCCCATGGTCGGTAACTATGCACCTCAGGATTCCGAATCGAGAAATTATGTTGTTTTGCAGGAACTTTATCGTAGAGGCGGCGTCCGGTTTTCTAATGGGCACAGCCTCTATCCATTTTGTGAAGTAGTCCACAGCGACGAGGATGTATCTGTATCCGCCTGTGCCAGTGGGGAGTTGACCGACCATATCCATCCCCCATTGTGCAAACGGCCAAAGGGAGCTAAGTGGCGTTAGTTCGGTTGCGGGAAGACGAGGTATACTGCCGAAGAGTTGGCAGTTTTTGCACCTTCTGACCAGCTTCTTGGCATCCTGGTGCAATTTCGGCCAGTAGTACCCTTGGAGCAGCGTCTTCTGGACCAAGGTGCGGGCTCCTTAATGCACTCCCCGACCCCTTCATATATTTCTCGCATAACGTAGTCAGCCTTGTGGGGGTCGATACATTGGAGCAGAGGCTGAGTGTATGACTTCTTGTACAGGTTTCCATTGCTCCATACGAAATGGAGTGCCTTGGTCCGTAACCGGCGAGCTTCTCCTCGATCTTCGGGGAGCACACCGTCTTTTAGGAACTCCACGAGGGGCTTCCTCCAATCTTGGCCTTCTCCTGGGTTGTGTAGATCCGGGATTTGAACAGCTTATTGACCAGGCGCTGATATGTGGCCCCGGCATTCTTGAGTCTGAAGGGCATCACTTTGTGGCAGTATACCCCCCAATCAGTGGTGAAGGCGGTAAGTTTTTCGTCTACCGGATTCATCCTGATCAGATTATAACCAAAGAAAGCGTCCATTAAGCTCATTAATTCGTGGCCGGCTGAGCTGTCTACCAGCTGGTCTATCCGAGAGAGGGGATAGTTGCCTTTGGGGCATGCCTTGTTCATATCCGTGAAATCTACACACATGCGCCATTTCCCGTTTACCTTCTTGACCATGACCACGTTCGCCAGCCAATCTGAGTAGTCCAGATTTCTGATAAAGTTAGCGGCGAGCAGTCGATCCACTTCGTCTTCTATCGCCTTTTGCTTGGCCGGCATAAAGGTTCTCTTCTTTTGTCGGAGGGGCTTTGCTTTTGGGTCGACCCCGAGCTTGTGAGAGATCACTCTAGGGTCGATTCCGGGCCTGGGTGACGGCGCCTAAGAGAATACGTCCGAGTTATCTCCGAGGAACCGGATTAGGTCTTCACAGTGATCCCCTGTCAAGAGAGAGCCGATCTGGATTGTCCGGCCATCGACCACTTCTGCGATGGGGACTTCCATCAATGCTTCTACCGGGGCACCTCTAACCTCCCTTTGGTCGCCGCATGTATCTAAAGACCCTTGTAAGTCAGGCATGCCCTCAAAATTGTCGCACTTCTCTTCGGTGGTCGACGTCGAGGCAAGGCAAATCTTAGCGTTTTGCTAGTCTCTATAGGCCCAGCCTATTCCCCTTGATCCAAAGGGAATCTGAGCGCAAGGTGATAAGTCGAGATTTGGGCCCGAAGAGCATTTAAGGTAGGACGTCCCAGGAGAATGTTGTAGGATGAAGGGACCTTGGCGATGAGGAAGTCCACTTGTATGGTTCGCGTATTGCCTGCTTCCCCAATGTTGAGGAGGAGGGTGACTAATCTTTCGGCAGGGACGGAATGATTGGTGAACCCAGAGAGGACATGGGAGGTAGGTCGGAGGTCGGATAGTCCTAGCCCCATACGCTGGAAACAGTCGTGGAACAGGGTATCCGCCGAGCTCTCTGAGTCGACCAATATCCTATGGACTTCGTAACGGTGGACTCTGGCCATTATCACGAGAGGGTCATTGTGAGGGAGCGATATGCCGTGGAGGTCTTCCTCTGTGAAAGTGATCGGCTCGTCCCTCCTACACCTCTTGTGTGGCATACCGCCTGTACCGTCGATTGGGAGGATGTGGCAGTTCCCCTCTCTTTCTCGAGCTGGATTCGAGGTAACGACTATGATCTGCCCGATTGTTAATTCCCTAGGAGAGGTTTGGTCATTTTGCTCCTGCTCCGCCTGCCGCTTGTCGTGCAAGTATTTCGCCACGTGGCCTGAACGGATCAACTCCTCGATGTAGTCACGGAGTTGTTTGCAGTTCTCAGTTGAATGACCCTGCAACCTGTGAAAGGAAAGTATGGGCCGCGGAGATGCTTACCTGCCCTTTGGGTGACTGGCGGGAGCTTAAAGAACCTCTCACCGTTAGCTTCCTCCAGCAGCTCGGTCTGAGAGATGTTTAGGGAAGCGTACTCCTGAAACCTGGGGGAGTAAGGCTTTGGACGATCAACTTTCTTTTTCTCCTCCCTGTCCCTTTTCTTTCTGTCTGCCTGGTCGGCTCAGGGCAGGTTTGAGTTTACTTCAGACTTGAGCTGGATTTCTCGCTCGGTCCAAGCTTTTACTTCGGCCATGGTCTTAGGTTGCGCTAATGCAAAAGATCGGAGTCACTCTTTGTGCCTAAGACCCAACCTCAGAGCGGTGATGACTGTTTCCTCGCGGTGTTCGGGGACCTCAAGGAGGGCGTTGTAGAATCGGGTGACATATCCTTTGAAAGATTCTTTGTCTCCGCTCTTGACGGTGAACAGGTAGTCGACCGCCCTTTTCTGTCATCGATTCCCGACGAAGTGACTGAGAAATTGGATGGCCGACTCGTCGAAGGTCGAGATGGAGTGCAACGTAAGTCCTTGGAACCAGTCCTGGCCAGCCCGGATGAGGGTGGTGGGGAAAACTCAGTATTGAGCCGCGTCCGAGTTATCTTGGAAGCTTATGCCCATCGTAAATGCATATAGGTAGTCCTTCGGGTCGGATTTCCCATCGAAGAGGGACACTTTTGGCGGCTTGTTTATGGACAAGACGTGTTCGTCCAGCAGCTCTTCTGTAAAGGGCTTTGTT
The DNA here is from genome assembly GCA_030015575.1 of Agapanthus africanus. Lineage (NCBI taxonomy): Eukaryota > Viridiplantae > Streptophyta > Magnoliopsida > Asparagales > Amaryllidaceae > Agapanthus > Agapanthus africanus. The sequence goes on from CM057340.1 coordinate 544,544,232, forward strand.
AATGAGTCGGCAGAGTACCTGGACCCTTCGCCGGACGTATGGCCATCCTGTCGTATGCCTTTGATTTTCTTTTCGAGGGCTTCAAGACGGTGGTGGTACCCCGATGATTCCGCACAGTCGGAGTGGTGGCTACCCCACTCCGGATCTGCGTGACGGTGCGGCTTCGATTCCGCTCTATCAAATTTCTCAAATTCTCGGGCGAGGCCCTCCTCGAATGGTCCCGGCGTTCGCTGTTCGCGTGGCCCCGGGGAGTGTGGGGGCGACGGTCATGTCTGGAAGCAGGCGATCTGACCGACACCTCCTCAGGGGGAGAGAATGTGCGGCGGGCAACGGAGCGACGACCCAGTCTTCCTTGGGATCGGGGTGTGGAACTGTCTGGTGCCCAGCGGGTAATGGAATCAATCGCCACATGCGGGTCACGGTGGACAAAGTCGGCACGCCGGCGCTCGGTGATGCTGGGCTGAGCATGAGTGAGATCGAAAGCTTGAGCGTGCCTATCCATCCTTCTGCGGACGTCGTTATGCCGGGAAGGGGGAATAGCAGTCTGGTGGGTAGGGCCCGCCGTTTGAATGCGGACGAGGGCATCCACCAGCGATGTGAGCTTGTCTATCCGAGCGGATAAGGCGTTGATCACATTAGGAGGAGGAGACGAGCCACTCCCACCTCCGTTGTGGCGGCTCGTATTTGGATCGTCGCAGTTGTCGCTCGCCATTGGGTCGAGAGCGGAAGATCAACTTTAAGGGTGGAGAAGCTTCTGAAGCGCTTCCCACAGACGGCGCCAACTGATGGAGGCTGTGATCTCTTTTAGATGTTGTCCTCCGTCGATCCTGTGATGGCAGTCTTTTACGGTTGAGATTTGGTTTGAGAGTTACTAGGCATGTGGATCTTAATGGGTTGGCGTTGATGCCTAGCTATCTGCAAAAGAAGTTCCGGGGTGGGTGACCACTGTAGGACCCCCTGACGATCAAGTTAGTGCCGGGGAATAAGTGCAGCGTAACGGCGTATTGAAAATGATTTCGAGTTACCTGAGCCGTCTGAGAGAGGGGTTTATATAGTGACCGCGTGGAGCGAGCGGGCGTGAGATCGTTGCTGTCAGTTACGCCCCAGCGTTATACTCACATTAATGACGGGATACCCCCATTAATGGGGAGACACGCCAGCGTAGGATGCGGAACGTGGGGAGGCGGATATCTCGTCCTGGCGAGATACGCGGAGCCGTTTGTAACGCTTCGAAAATCGTTTAGGCATTTTTTCGATAATCGGCAAAATAATCGGTCTTTTCCGTAAAAAGGTCAAAATAAGTATTTTTCAATATAGGCTTAATTATACAAAATTTAGATAAGATATTGCTAGAATGTGGTCACTAAATTGTCACTTAAAAATTTCTAGTTAATTAAAAAAAATTCCTTAATTAATTATTTTTAATATTATTTTAAGCTTTTAAAAATACATTAAATTAGTGATAAATAAAAATTTAAATGGGTAAATTATATAATTAGGAACCATTATAAACTAAAATTTAGTGTAACAAAAATTTTATCAAAACATTTCAAGTCTAGTTGTTTTATGGTTTAAAATGATTTGAAAATGAATGAAAATGGGTTTCTTTATAAAAGTTTGATGTAACATTCATTAAATGACCTTAGAAGATATTTTTTGTGTAGAATTTTCTACACAATTCCCTCTCTTCCTTGCCCTTCCACCCCTGGCCGAGAATTCCTGCAACAGCCCCCATTTTTTCTCCCATTTTCTTTCTTCAAAATTCATGCCAAAATCCACAAAAATCCACAAAATACACACTTTTCTTCACTAATTCAAACCTAAATCCTTTTCCACCTCTTCTCAAACCCTAAATTGTTTAAAATAAGGAGAAAGAAGACATCTTTAGAGGCTAAGTGCAAGAGGTTCACAACTTGGGAGGTATAAGTTCTAATCAAGTTGTTTAATTGTAGTTTAAATAAGCTAATTTAGATTTTTAATGTGTTAATTTCATTGTATTGGGTTGTTTTTGAAAATTCTAGTAAAGGTTTGGAATTTCAATTAGGGTTTGAAGTTTTGTTAGTGGGTTGTAAATTGTGTTGTGGCCATCTAGTAGCTTGAATTGGATGGTTGTGCGATATTGCCATCTCTAAGTCGTTAATCCGCGAGATTTGCATCGGAATTTTTACGCGAATGCTTACTGGGTTTTCTAAATTATTAGGAAGCGACTTAATTGCGCTATTGTGATGATATTATTAGCATCTACTACGATTTGTAGGGTGTGGGAATGCGGAGTTTGGTCTAGTCGGGTTTTAGTTTTGGCGGTTGCCCCGAAACGACGATTTTAGTTAAGGTTTTAGCGATTTTCGTGTGTTTTCCGCGCACCGAGTGCACGTTGTGCCTAATTTATGAGCGTTGATATTTTCATATGGTGACTTGCGTTGTTTCATGAGGTGTAATCTTATGTTGTGTGTTATGCAATTTTAGAATCGGTTGCGGAAACATCGGACGCGGTGCGCAAAGGCAAAGCAGTGGCTGGATCTGATTAGCGAGACGTCCAGATGAGTAGATGTATACATCTATGGGGGAATCGTCTGGATGGTGCGAAGCGCCCCATAATTAGGATCACTTTATTACTTGCAAATTATATGCATAGTTAGTTAGTTAACCATCTCATTCATATGCATACCTTTCTAGTTATTCCTCTGTTGGCATTGCATGGATAGGTATATACTTATGTGTGATGTTATCCCTTAGGACACTTACACTATTACCATTGGCTCATATTGTACGCGCACTATTCATGTGACGCACACGCCTTTGGTAATTACCATGCCACGAGCACGGTAGAACCTGCTTAGTTCAGTGTCAACACTTACATCGTATATGATCCATTGAATTGCATAGCATATATATATACCTCACTTCATCATCATGCTTATATAGGTTTCTAGCCATAAATCACATTGCATACCTTTGACATCATAAACATTTATCATATACAACATGTTGGGTATTATGATTTTCTTGAGAATTTCAGTATTGATGCGATTTCTGGATTTTGGGGAAAACCGCAAGAATTTAACAAAAGCTTATTATTATCATTTTTAAAATAAAGTTGCAGTTTTCTCGTGATGTACATGTCGTCCACCATGAGTTTTCATGTTTTCTGTTGGATTTCGAGACCCGATTCGAGGAGTGGATGAACTGTCTCGGGTACATGGTGGGCCCGGTATGGTACCCCGGGGTAAGAAGATCGAGTTGTAGAGATGAGCCTGGCAGGGGAAGACTACCTACCGGTGATGTCTGGCGCGGCGGATATCCGGAGGATACCAACCGTTGTCGTGAGATTTGATGATATGGGTCGATCCGGACTGACGGAGCCCGATGTATTGAGACGTTGATATAGTGAGACATTGAGACAGATGTATTTCCATATTTGGTGTCGATACTTGACACGGTTTTCAGATGATTTCTTTGATGGTACTTTAGCTATTGCACAGATATTCTTTTTCTAAGTTAAGAATGCAGAGAATCATCGTATTTAAATACTTAAAGATTTCGTATTGATGTTGCATACATGTGCATACATACTAGTGGCATTACATCACATCTAGACATACATGTTGTGACGCATTTGCGTGCATTCTTACGATAACCTTATTAGATGTTATATTCTACTCACGAGCTGGAAACTCACCCCCGTTGTGCCACAGTGTCTTACAGGTCGGACCCGTCAGCCTTGTAGCGGCGGGCTTATCTTATCATTGGCTCTTTTTGCTCAGACTCGTGACATTGCTCGTAGGTGGGTTTGCGAGGACATTTTTATCTCTTTTTGTACTATCTTTGTATCTAGTATTCTCCATCTACCACTTCTTATTTGTATATGCGACCTAGTGATGAGATTGAGAGATTTGTGTATATGTGATTTCTTTGGGGTCGAGCTCACTTGAGCCGACGTTGTGTTTTCTTATATTTTGCATTTCTTTATACTCATTTGCTTGATATTACATATATATTGCGTGTGGTTGTGATCCGCCTTGGACGAAGAGCTAGCTCCCGCTTGGGGATGCCATTTTGTTATTACAGATTTATATATCTTGTTGTACCCATTTTGGGGGATAGAATTCACAAAGAAGACTCTGCTGAAATTTTCGGAAATTTTTGATATTTTTTTAAAAAGGATTTAATGCAACTTAATTGATTTTAAAGTCGTTTTCATGAAAGGTTTCCTTCACTCTTATTGGTTTTGGTTTAGATTTTCTGGGCTTTGGCTGACTTAGGTTACGTTACGCCTTTAGACGTCTCGTAATCTAAGTTCCAGTCACGTTCCGTACCTTCGGGTCATGAAAAAATTGGTATCAGAGCGTAGGTTTTACCTTTCTGGGTGTAGGACGATCCTTGGTAGATGGAGTAGGTGACTTAAGCAGAGTGGCGTAGCGTGGGTATGTTCCGCGGCATACGTATGATACGGTACTCCGCCTAAGTGACCTTAGGACATAATTGCTTGTATTTCCCCTCTTGATTCCTTGCATTCCTTGATTCAATTGCAATGTTCTTATCACCCATGTTTCTTATTCCAGCTTCGATGCCGCCAAAGACTACGAGAGCTCAGCGGACTGCCGCTAGGGATGAGCTTCGAGCGGGCTCGTCTGAGGCGAGGATTGAGCGGGATGATACGCCTACCCCTCAGGGTCAGATTGATCCGCCATCTTCAGACCGTATTGCCAGATTAGAGGCCGGTATGCAGGAGTTGCGACAGATAATGGGATCGTTAGTTGAGTCCAGTCGGGCACAGAGATCCGATGACGTTCCTTCCACCGCACGGACCACGATTGTACCTGCTACCCAGACGGTTACTCCTGCTACTACTGCGACTATCCCTGTTTCACTACAGGAGTTTATTAGACTGAGACCTCCAGCTTTTACCAGTACGGATGCTATAGAGGACCCACAGGCATTTCTTGATAGGATGGCTAGGATTTGCCGTTTGTTGAGGCGTTCTGATGATAGATGGGTAGAGTTCGCGAGTTTTCGTCTAGAGGGCCTTGCCCAGACGTGGTACAATTCAGTAGAGAGAGGCCGAGCTGCAGGTCTATCTCTTATGACCTGGGACGAGTTCACAGCTGCATTTCTTGCCCGTTTTCTTCTGGAGAGTGTCCGAGACGCTCGAACCCGTAGTTTTGAGTCTTTGCGCAAGACTCCTGGGATGACAGTGTCTGAGTATGATATACAGTTTACTCAGTTGTCTCGATATGCTCCGTACCTAGTAGACACGGAAAAGAAGAGAATAAAGATATTTGTGCGAGGGCTTGACACACAGCTATTCCTTGCCATCGGCACCCAGCACTTTGATACATACGTAGCCGCGATGGATGCAGCCTTACTTTTGGAGGAGCGCATTTCTGAGACTCCGGTCATTTCTGGGCCGAAGAGGATCCGTACTGATACGCCAGCCCAGTGGCAGATGGGTAGACACTGTGATAGATTCTTTTCGGGAGATGGTGGTGGCAGAGGATTGAGACGAGGTCAGTTATTTGGTTCATATCCGCAGACCCAGCAGTCATGGCCAGGATGTTTTCGGTGCGGGAGTCAGTACCATCATGTCAGAGACTGTACCATGGGGCGCCAGGGCACAGCGACAGTTCTACATGTGACCTTACCACCTTCACCACCTCCTCAGAGAGCTCTACTTCCGACCCCTGATGAGGCTCCACGCCAGGCAGATGCTCCTGGAGGTCGTAGGCATGGAGGTCCTGTTCAAAGAGGACGAGGCGACAGAAGCAGAGGCAGAGGTAGAGGCAGAGGATAGCCAGCTATTAGTGGTGGAAAAGCCCAAGTGTTCGCGTTGACTCCTCAGGATGCGCAGGCATCCAATGCCGTCGTGACAGGTACTCTGCCAGTATGTTCTTTTGATGCACGGGTATTATTTGATCCAGGCTCCACACATTCCTATGTATCCACATACTTTGCACCGAGGTTGGGCCGAGAGTCTTCCTTGTTAGATTAGCCGCTTGTCGTTATTACTCCGGTGGGCGAGTCGTTTGTTGCTCGTTTTGTCTACCGATCGTGTCCCGTTCGTATCGGGGAGAGAGATTCTTCAGTTGATTTGATTCTCCTCGATATGCTAGACTTCGACGTTCTTCTTGGTATGGACTGGCTAGCCACCTGTTATGCATCTGTGGACTGCCGTGAGAAGGCAGTCAGATTCAGTTTTCCTGGTGAGCCGGTTCTTGTTATTCAGGGAGATCGTAGCGCTAACCTTCCCAGCTTGATTTCTTCTCTTCGCGCTAATCAGCTCTTGCGGAAAGGGTGTCAGGGATTCTTAGCCTATGTTTATGATACTAGCGCCACAGAGGTTCCGTTGGACCAGGTCCCTGTTGTGAGAGAGTTTCCTGAAGTATTCCCTGACGAGCTGCCTGGTCTGCCACCAGAGCGCGAGATTGAGTTCTGCATCAACTTGATTCCCGGCACGGGGCCTATCTCTATACCGCCCTATCGGATGGCCCCGGCGGAGCTTAGTGAGCTGAAGGATCAGTTACAGGACTTGCTGGATAAAGGGCTTATCCGACCGAGTGTGTCACCTTGGGGTGCTCTTGTCCTGTTTGTTAAGAAGAAGGACATCAGTATGCGCTTATGCATTGATTATCGTCAGCTGAACCGGGTTACTGTGCGGAACAGATATCCCCTACCCCGCATTGACGACTTATTCGATCAACTCCAGGGTGCAGGGTTTTTCTCAAAGGTTAATTTACGGTCAGGTTATCACCAGTTGCGGGTTCGGAAGGAGGATATTCCGAAGACCGCTTTCCGTACTCGATATGGTCATTATGAGTTCTTAGTGTCGTTCGGGCTCACTAATGCCCCGGCAGCATTTATAGACTTGATGAACCGTGTATTCAGGCCGTATCTCGATCAGTTCATCATTGTGTTCATTGACGATATCTTGGTTTATTCTTGGAGCCGGGAGGAGCATGAGCAGCACTTGCGTATCATATTGCAGACTTTGAGGGAGCGTCAGCTATTCGCCAAATTTTCCAAGTGCGCATTCTGGCTAGACAGTGTCGACTTCTTGGGTCATGTAGTGACAAGAGATGGTATTTGTGTGGACCCGAAGAAGATCGAGGCAATTCAGCGTTGGCCCAGACCGGTATCAGTTACAGAGGTTCGCAGCTTTCTAGGTCTGGCCAGCTATTATCGACGTTTTGTTCAGGATTTCTCTCGTATTGCCGCACCGTTGACCGGGTTGACCCGGAAGGGGGTTCCTTTCGATTGGACCGAGGCATGTGAGGATAGATTCCAGCAGTTGAAGACTCGTCTGACTACTGCACCAGTGTTATCATTGCCTTCTGGATCGGGCAGTTTCGTGTTATATTGTGATGCTTCTCGAGTGGGGCTGGGCTGCGTATTGATGCAGCACAACAGAGTTATCGCGTACGCTTCTCGGCAGTTGAGGAAACACGAACAGAACTACCCCACTCATGATTTAGAGATGGCTGTAGTGGTGTTTGCACTTAAGATCTGGAGACATTACCTATATGGCGAGTCATGCCAGATATTCACTGACCACAAGAGCTTGAAGTATATCTTTCAGCAGCGAGATCTAAATCTGAGACAGCACCGTTGGATGGAATTGGTAAAAGACTATGACTGCGAGATTCTATACCATCCGGGCAAGGCGAATGTGGTGGCAGATGCTTTGAGTAGGAGGCCTGGAGGTAGCTTATCTTGTTTGAGCTCAGTACAGATGCAGTCGACAGTGGATTGGCAGGTTTTATGTGACAGCAGAGTGCAGTTCGAGTTTACTCCTGCAGGGGGACAGCTGGCCCATTTCAGAGCACGCCCACAGTTACTTGACCGTATTCGCGAGACATAGTCCGGTGATGCCCGTATTTTATAGATTATTGAGCAGATTCGGCAGGGCAGAGTTTCCGAGTTCTTGATTGATGATCAGGGGATACTTCGATTTGGGACTCGACTGTACGTACCAGATTCTGGGGGACTGAGGCGTGATATCCTTGAGGAGGCACATAGATCAGTATACAGTGTGCACCCAGGTTTCACCAAGATGTACCGTGATTTGAGAGAGATTTACTGGTGGGACGGGATGAAGAAAGATGTTACAGACTTTGTATCGAGATGCCTGACTTGTCAACAAGTCAAGACCGAGCACCAGAGGCCAGCCGGCGAGTTACAGCCTTTGCCCATCCCTGGGTGGAAGTGGGAACAGGTCTCTATGGACTTCATTGTGGGTCTACCCAGGACCAGTTGAGGGTATGACTCTATTTGGGTGATTGTGGATCGACTGACGAAAGCGGCTCACTTCCTGCCAGTGAAGACCACTTTTGGATTTGCTCAGTACGCCCAGGTTTATATTGATGAGATCATGCGACTGCATGGCATCCCGACTTGCATCGTGTCCGACCGGGGCACCCAGTTTACTAGCCGATTATGGCAGAAACTTCACGTGGTTTTGGGCACCCGATTGAGTTTTAGCATAGCTTTTCATCCGCAAACTGACGGTCAGTCAGAGCGTACTATTCAGACTCTTGAGGACATGCTCAGAGCTTGTGTTTTAGATTTCGGTGGTAGTTGGGATCGTCATTTGCCCTTAATCGAGTTCTCCTACAATAATAGCTTCCAGGAGACGATTCAGATGGCACCTTTCGAGGTTTTGTATGGGAAGAGATGTCGATCGCCTGTATGTTAAACAGAGCTCAGGGAGAGCAGTGTTTTGGGGCCGCAGATCATACAGGAGACGACCGAAAAGATATAGCTAATTCGGGACAGGATGAGAGCAGCACAGAGTAGGCAGAAATTATATGCTGACAGGCGCCGTCGCCGACTCGAGTTCGCTGTTGGCGATCATGTTTTCCTGAGGGTCTCTCCGATGAAGGGTGTGATGAGATTTGGGAGTAAAGGGAAGCTTAGTCCTAGATATGTTGGTCCCTTCGAGATCCTAGAGCGTGTCGGTTCAGTGGCTTATCGGTTAGCTCTTCCGCCCAGCTTCCCCGATGTTCACCCCATGTTCCATGTTTCGATACTCCGAAAGTACCTTCATGACCCTTCCCATGCGATTCAGCACCAGACGATCCAGCTAGAGTGCGATCTTTCATTCACCGAGCAGCCGGTGGTCATTTTGGATCGGCGAGTGAAGAAATTGAGGTCGAAGGTTATACCGTCCGTCAAGATTCTTTGGCGTGGCCCGAACAGCGAGGAGGTCACCTGGAAGACCGAGAATGAGATGAGAAAGAAATATCCCCATCTTTTTGAAGGTACGCGTAGTTAAATTCTAAATTCGGGAACCGAATTTCTTTAAGGGGGAAGATTGTAACGCTTCGAAAATCGTTTAGGCAGTTTTTCGATAATCGGCAAAATAATCGGTCTTTTCCGTAAAAAAGTCAAAATAAGTATTTTTCAATATAGGCCTAATTATACAAAATTTAGATAAGATATTGCTAGAATGTGGTCACTAAATTGTCACTTAAAAATTTCTAGTTAATTAAAAAAAATTCCTTAATTAATTATTTTTAATATTATTTTAAGCTTTTAAAAATACATTAAATTAGTGATAAATAAAAAATTTAATGGGTAAATTACATAATTAGGAACCATTATCAACTAAAATTTAGTGTAACAAAAATTTTATCAAAACATTTCAAGTCTAGTTGTTTTATGGTTTAAAATGGTTTGAAAATGAATGAAAATGGGTTTCTTTGTAAAAGTTTGATGTAACATTCATTAAATGACCTTAGAAGATAGATTTTGTGTACAATTTTCTACACAATTCCCTCTCTCCCTTGCCCTTACACCCCTGGCCGAGAATTCCTGCAACAGCCCCCATTTTTCCCCCCATTGTCTTTCTTCAAAATTCATGCCAAAATCCACAAAAATACACAAAATACACACTTTTCTTCACTAATTCAAACCTAAATCCTTTTCCACCTCTTCTCAAACTCTAAATTGTTTAAAACAAGAAGAAAGAAGACATCTTTAGAGGCTAAGTGCAAGAGGTTCACAACTTGGGAGGTATAAGTTCTAATCAAGTTGTTTAATTGTAGTTTAAATAAGCTAATTTAGATTTTTAATGTGTTAATTTCATTGTATTGGGTTGTTTTTGAAAATTCTAGTAAAGGTTTGGAATTTCAATTAGGGTTTGAAGTTTTGTTAGTGGGTTGTAAATTGTGTTGTGGCCATCTAATAGCTTGAATTGGATGGTTGTGCGATATTGCGATCGCTAAGTCGTTAATCCGCGAGATTGCATCGGAATTTTTACGCGAATGCTTACTAGGTTTTCTAAATTATTAGGAAGCGACTTAATTGCGTTATCATGACGATATTATTTGCATCTACTATAACTTGTAGGGTGTGCGAATGCGGAGTTTGGTCTAGTCGGGTTTTAGTTTTGGCGGTTGCCCCGAAACGACGATTTTAGTTAAGGTTTTAGCGATTTTCGTGTGTTTTCCGCGCACCGAGTGCACGTTTTGCCTAATTTATGAGCGTTGATCTTTTTATATGGTGACTTGCGTGGTTTCATGAGGTGTAATCTTATATTGTGTGTTATGCAATTTTAGGATCGGTTGCGGAAATATCGGACGCGGCGCGTAAAGGCAAAGCGGTGGCTGGATCTGATTAGCGAGGCGTCCAGGTGAGTAGATGTATACATCTATGGGGGGATCGTCTGGATGGCGCGAGGCGCCCCATAGTTAGGATCACTTTATTACTTGCAAACTATATGCACAGTTAGTTGGTTAACCATCTCATTCATATACATACCCTTCTAGTTATTCGTCTGCTGGCATTGCATGGATAGGTATATACTTATGTGTGATGTTATCCCTTAGGACATTTACACCATTACCATTGGCTCATGTTGCACGCGCACTATTCATGTGACACACACGCCTTTGGTAATTGCCATGCCACGAGCACGGTAGAACCTGCTTAGTTCAGTATCAACACTTGCATCGTATATGATCCATTGAATTGCATAGCATATATATATATCTCACTTCATCATCATGCTTATATAGGTTCCTAACCATAAATCACATTGTATACCTTTGACATCATAAACATTTATCATATACAACATGTTGGGTATTATGATTTTCTTGAGAATTTCAGTATTAATGCGATTTCTGGATTTTGGGGAAAACCATAAGAATTTAACAAAAACTTATTATTATCATTTTTAAAATAAAGTTGCAGTTTTCTCGTGATGTACGTGTCGTCCACCATGAGTTTTCATGTTTTCTGTTGGATTTCGAAACCCGATTCGAGAAGTGGATGAACCGTCTCGGGTACATGGTGGGCCCGGTATGGTACCCCGGGGTAAAAAGATCGAATTGTAGACGATGAGCCTGGCAGGGGAAGACTACCTACCGGTGATATCTGGCGCGGCGGATAGCCGGAGGATACCGACCGTTGTCGTGAGATTTGATGATATGGGCCGATCCGGACTGACGGAGCCCGATGTATTGAGACATTGATATAGTGAAACATTGAGACAGATGTATTTCCATATTTGGTGTCGATGCTTGACACGGTTTTCAGATGATTTCTTTGATGGTATTTTAGCTATTGCACAGATATTTTTTTTCTAAGTTAAGAATGCAGAGAATCATCGTATTTAAATACTTAAAGATTTTGTATTGATGTTGCATACATGTGCATATATACTAGTGGTATTACATCACATCTAGACATATATGTCGTGACGCATTTGCGTGCATTCTTACGATAGCCTTATTAGATATTATATTCTACTCACGAGCTGGCAACTCACTCCCGTTGTGCCACAGTGTCTTGCAGGTCGGACCCGTCAGCCTTGTAGCGGCGGACTTATCTTATCATTGGCTCTTTTTGTTCAGACTCGCGACATTGCTTGTAGGTGGGTTTGTGAGGACACTTTTATCTCTTTTTGTACTATCTTTGTATCTAGTATTCTCCATCTACCACTTCTTATTTGTATATGTGACCTAGTGATGAGATTGAGAGATTTGTGTATATGTGATTTCTTTGGAGTCGAGCTCACTTGAGCCGACGTTGTGTTTTCTTATATTTTGCATTTCTTTATGCTCATTTGCTTGATATTACATATATATTGTGTGTGGTTGTGATCCGTCTTGGGTGGGGATGCCATTTTGTTATTACAGGTTTATATATCTTGTTGTACCCATTTAGGGGATAGAATTTACAAAGGAGACTCTGTCGAAATTTTCGGAAATTTTTGATGTTTTTTAAAAAAGGAGTTAATGCAACTTAATTGATTTTAAAGTCGTTTTCATGAAAGGTTTCCTTCACTCTTATTGGTTTTGGTTTAGATTTTCTGGGTTTTGCCTGACTTAGTTTACGTTACGCCTTTAGACGTCTCGTAATCTAAGTACCAGTCACGTTCCGTACCTTCGGATCGTGACACCGTTGCGGGGGCGTTTGGATTCCGCGCTCTCAGTTGATCGGGGAAGCCGAGTAAGCTCGGTTTGTCAGATTGCTCGGAGACGAATAGTGAGGCCGAGGAAGCTCGGTTTGTCAAATGGACCGGAGACGAGCAAGGAGACCGGGAAAACTCGGAGACGAGCTGTTGGTAGTTTGTTAGGTGAAAGTTGAAAGTACTTAGGAAAATCTCCTGAAAGGTCGGACATTTTCTCGAGCCGAGGTCCGGAGGAATGCCGTTAATGCACCTCATTTATTACTCCTCTGTGGCCTTCCGGACATGTTAAGTACCACTTGTCCTAATCTGAAATAGCACTTGTGAGCATTATCATGTCTGATCAAAATGCTGATCGGCAACGGAAGTGAGGGGTTTAGCGGCGAGGATTTAGGGTTTCTTCTTCGAGAGCAATGGAGGCAAGAACGGATTGATCGAGATCGAGATCGAGCGCGAGAGCGAGAGCAAGAGATCAACATGCACAGAAGCGGCTCGTGCCCTCCAACTGTTGAAGGATCTCTGAACGCGATCGAAGGGATCGATAACATTAGTGGTTTGATGAATGAAGAGGAGATTCGATCCGATCCTGCTTCTCTCTCGTATTACTACTCGAATGTGAACCTAAACCCTAGGTTGCCTCCTCCGATAATGTCTAAAGAGGATTGGAGGTTTTCTTAGAGGCTTCTAGCTGTCGGGAGTTCGAAAGTTGGAGGGATCGGAGACAATAGGAAAACTAACAATGATAGTAATAGCAAATCGCTGTTCCCGATGCAACCGGGGTTTAATTCAAAGAATGAGGAGAACGAGAAAGTCGAGTGGTTGGATAAAGAAAGAGACGGATTGATTGGGTTGTCGCTTGGCCGGCAAAAGAGCTTGGCCGATATCTTTCAGGTGATATATCCAGACATAGATTATTTCTTTACTTTGTTTGGCCATGTTTGGGTATGAACTATGAACTTAGGATAACCCGAGTTTACTTTTAAGTGGAGGCAGAGCTAATGCAAACTCTGGTTTGCAAACTTTAGTTAAAAAAGAAACCTTGGTTATATGACAAGGGACGTGTTTGGGAAAATGGATGATACAAAACTTGTGGAGTTTAGATAACCGTGGTTATCTCAACTTCACAATTTAACGCTATATGAGCCAAAGGTAGCATTTTGGGGTTAAGTTTTGTTAACTTTATGGGAACACCAAGTTAGAAAACTTAAACTCCATCCCCAAACAGGGCAGTACTGTTGTTTATGTTGGTCTCAAAATTTCACCCTTTTAACTTGTCGGGTATTGCTAGGGTGCTTCTGTATTTCATTTCATTGCGAGTTGATTTATTTGAAGCATCCTGCACTGACTGTGCGTAACCCCCCCCCCCCCAACAATTACGATCGTGTAACTCTACTGGAGATGATTGTTAGAATTGTTATTTTGAAAGGGGAATGTTTGCGAAGTTTTCTCGTGGAGCACGATCTGTTCCTTTCTTGTTAATAACTAGGACTGTCTTAATATTTTGAGCACATCTATGATTTTTTGTGTGTAATCATATTTAATTTTCTTTTTAGGATGAGCTGAGTCACTCTAATCCCATCTTGGGCCATCCATCTCGTCCCTCAAGCCGCAATGCATTTGATGATAATGTCGAAAATTCACGTTTCTTCTGAAGCCCATTTGGCTTTACACCATGATATTGGATTGAGCAAAGTCCAAACTGTATCTACATCTCAAACATTTGCATCAGTTTTGGGTTCATCTCTTTCAAGAAGCAACACTCCTGATCCTCAGTTGGCGGCAAGGTCCCCTAGTCCTTGGTTCAACAACAATTAAAAGACAAACAACAGTGTTTCTAGTTCTGTCAATAGAACCTCATCGGGTTTAATGGAATCCGATCATCTAGTAGCTGGTTTATCAGGGATGAGCTTGTCAAGTGCTGCACCTATAGATGAAGACATTATTGCTCAAACAAAGCTCCAAAAGGAAATGGAGGAACACCAGAATATTCTTTTCAGAATGCAAGGTAGTCAATATATGCAGTCTAATTCTCGATCAGTGAAAAATTCACACCCGGATTTTGCTAGGACTTCCGGAAATGGGCCTACACTATCTCCTGCAAATTCATGCTCAAAATCCACCGCTTCTGCATCTTTCATTGGTAGTTCAAGTGGCTACCCTGCCCATTACCAAAACATCAATAGTCCAAATGTAACTTTTTCTAGCTATGGACCTAGTGGATATTCCATTGATCCAGCTTCACCTTCATTTTTGACAAATCATATCGGCGTGAATAATTATCCTCCACTTTTTGATAATGCTGCTGCGGCATCTCCAACTGGAACCTCTAGTATAGAATTTAGGCAACAAAATCGGCAATTTCCAAATGCCCCTTGTTGATCCTCTTTATGTTACTTGAGAAATTTTGGCGATCCTCTTGCTGACACCGATTACATGGGCAACTCGTATTTAGATTTACTCGCAACCCAGAAACTGTACCTTGGTGCATTACTTCCACCGCAGAAAAACACCGGGATGCCCCTTTTTGGGTAAAACTTTGAATCATGGGTACTATGGTAATCTTGTGTTTGGCCTTGGGATGACATATCCAGCTAGTCCGGTTCTTTCTGGGTCTCCTGCTGGGCCTGGCAGTCCTCTTAGGCTCGGCGAGCGGAGTATGCGTTTTGGTTCTGGCATCAGAAATCTAAGAGGCGGCGTCATGGGATCTTGGCATTCGGATAATGGTGTCAACATGAATGATAGCTTTGCTTCGTCGCTTATTGAGGAGTTCAAGAGAAATAAGACAAAAGGTTATGAGCTCTCTGATACTGTGGGCCATGTTGTGAAGTTCAGGTAGAAATAGTTTTAAAAAACTGATTTTATTATCGGCTAAATTACACTAAACTACCCTTAACTATTTTCACCGAATTTCCTTATTTTTTGTTTCACAACATGCTAAGTGTTGCATATAAGGGTATTTTAGTGAAAACCTTTAAAACCAAAGTGTAAGGAAGTCTACTGTAATAATATAAAAAAAATTGGCTATACTTAAGTATATTTTAGTGTAATTTAGCCTTTACAATATTATTAATCTTTTTATGAATACATCTTGACTTCTCAAGATCTGCATTTATGATCCTTATACAGTAAATATATCCTAGATTATGATCTCTTAGTGAATAATTTATCTAGTTATATGTCTATTATAGAAACTTATCAGGTGTGAAGGCAAAGAGAAGAAATTGAAACAGATTTCATATCAAAATGATGAGCCATCTAATGCTGCATTAGATTATTTTGCCCTGAAATGAGGAGTAAACTACTATGTTGATGTTCAGGGTGATGTTACCACATGCTTGTGGGAGATATTATTCCCATTGTTACTTGTTGCAGTAAATCTTAGGACAACATGAATCCTGATTGTTTGCTTGCGGGTGTTGTGTTTTGTTACAATTCTAGTAATATGTTAATATGTCTGTATATGATTTTTGTTTTGTTTCTGCATGTCCAGTGCTGACTAGTACAGGAGCCGATTCATACAGCAGAAGCTTGAAACAGCAACAACTGAAGAAAAAGATATGGTTTGTGGTGAAATAATGCCTCATGCTTTTTCTCTGATGACTGATGTATTTGGGAATTATGTAATTCAAAGGGTATATCTCCATTCTATCTGCAATCAAGGGTTCAATTATCTGTGATATTGTGTGGTTTTTTCATTACTGGAACTAACTGCTTGCTTTTGTGTCAGTTTTTTTAGCATGGATCTGCTCCTCAAAGAAGAGAACTTGCGGACCAGCTGAATGGGCATGTATTGACACTTGGCCTACAGATGTATGGCTGTCGAGTGATCCAAAAGGTATTAATTTATTTTAAGAATTACACACGCGCGCACGCATACCTTTTTTTGTTGACAAGAACAATCTACAGTCTCTTCATTTTTTGGCTGTAGCTCAAGGTATCATGCATATGCTCTACTGATTGTGTCAAAATTTGATCTCAAGTCTTTTGGTTACCAGATTGTAGGTTTCTCAATATATTTTTGGTGGTCGTTTATGAGATCAGCACCACTTTGATTATCATCACATTTTGAGATCATGTGTTTAGTATTAGGCAGGGATATTTTTCAAAACTCTTCACCCTTAGCTTTTTAAAGTATTTTAACAGAATGATTATGCAGCCCTGATATTATCTAATACTTAAATTAGCCTTTCATATAGAAAAATGTTTCTGTCACTAGCCAATCAATTGAGTCAATTAAAGTTCTCACAAGTAAGACACCGTTGCCACAACTTAGGATAAGTTGGAAATAAGAAAGCTATAGCTTTTCTCTAATTTAGTTTTGTTTGCAGGAATTGAATCATAGAATAAGCATTATGAGCCCCATAGGCATATTAATCAAACTGTAATGGCCATTTTCCTTTTAATTATTTAAATTATCCGAACCTCCAAATTTCCTACTAGAATGATTCTGGTATAATTTATACCCACCTCTTTCTGTGGTATAACATCTATACCTTATATATATAATTTTTATCAATGCAGGCAATAGAAGTTGTCGATTTGGATCAGCAGAGTAAAATGGTAGCAGAGCTCGACGGCCATATCATGCGTTGTGTGCGTGATCAAAACAGAAACCATGTTATTCAAAAATGTATCGAGTGTATCCCTCAAGATGCAATTCAGTTTATTGTCCTCATCCTTCTACGATCAAGTCGTGACATTATCTACCCATCCATATGGTTGCCGTGCCAGACAGGTTTAATTCATTGAATGTCTTCACGCGTAGATTCACAGCTGTCTATATTTCATGACAGATTAATTACATTCAGACATGTAGGTCCACAGCAGGTTTAATTCATAAAATCCCCCCCCCCCCTCCTCCAAATCTTTCAGATTTGTATCTCCTTAGAATCTTTATATTCGCATACTTCCTGTTCAATCTTTCTTGCTATTTCAAAAAAATAAAAACTTCGTTGTGAGAAGGATGTGCATATAGAGATTATTAGCCTATTTAAAGTTAAATATAGTTTCTACACCTTTTAATTTAATCCTTATTTTCGTGATGAACCAATCAACTTTACATAATCTTCAAATTTACTGCCAAAACCATCATTACCAAGGGCATATTTACACAAAATAAATAGGATCATTCAACAGAACTTGTTTTGATTAACGCAGAGAGTGTTGGAGCATTGCGATGACCCAAAAAATCAGCAGATCATGATGGATGAGATTTTGCAAAGTGTCTGCATGCTGGAGCAGGACCAGTATGGGAATTATGTTGTTCAGGTTTGTACTCAAACTATCAATTTTCGTTCGTAATATATTCTATCCATTGTGACATGTTAATCCCTTGAGTTAAAAAGTTGAAGCATTATTGAGCCAATTAGCTGATTACATTGCATACAATCGGCATTTTTCTTATTTCATACTTGGATACTTTTACCATATCCCATAATAGCAGTACTTGCAATCTTTTAGTATAGATTAAAACTTCCATTATAGCAACGTTATAAAAGAGACAACAGTTGTTTCTCATAGATAGACAAGAGAATGCTGAGCAATGCAATTTTAGGTTATTAGCATAAAACCTTGTTCATCCTGATGATATGGATGATTAAACTGGAGAAGTATTTTTGAAGTACCTATTAGTTATAGACAGCCCATGAAGTTTTATAGAACGGCTATGAAGAGCCATTCTTTTTGGTTAAGAATGCTGCATCATTATACATTTGCCCAAAGAAATTTGAGTTTATAATGAGAATGCTGAGATTGATGGCCGGTAATTTGTTCAAAATATAGGATGAGAAATAAAAGGTCCTGATTTGTTCTTCAACTTGCCTTAGAAAAAAATAGTGCGCTATACGCAAGTATCTATCAAAAATATTTCAAAAATATTAATCAAGATTTCTGATATTTGTACTTTTGCCTTCTTTCTTTAACAATGAAACAATGTATGCAAGTACCAGTGTTGCTTTCCTTTTGTATTACTATATAACCCTGCCCATGACTTAGTTTTGTTACTCGCATTTAAAGTTTGCTCAAAATATCTGCACAGTTTATGCTATATGTGATGGTAAACTCTCTTGTTACAATGCCCTATTACCCCGTCAGCTACCTATTGCTTGTAAATTTTTTCCTAGACTATATTTTATGTTCCTAGACTGTATTTTATGTGACAATGACAGTGTTGGGGTTGAAACAGCATGTGCTGGAGCATGGAAAGCCTCATGAGAGATCTGAAATTATAAAGAAATTAGCTGGGCAGATTGTTCAAATGAGTCAGCAGAAGTTTGCTTCAAATGTTGTCGAGAAATGTTTAGCCTTTGGCGGTCCAGTTGAACGTCAGATTTTGGTAAATGAGATGCTTGGGACCACTGATGAGAATGAGCTCCTTAAGGTTATGATAAACTCTATATACTATCCAATAATTTGCAAATTTTAAAATATATAAAATTTATATTCTGCATAGTTCCTGAGTTTTATTACGATAGGATGTAATTTTTTTTTGAACTGATGCTTCATTTATTTATCTTTCTTTTTTCTTGGTATCCGTTGGGTTACTGTTTAATCAAATTTCAAATGGATCTGACTTGGCAAACTCAACAGAATAGTGGGATATAAGGATAGTGGTAATTATTACATTGGTTAAGCAATTTGAGGTTACAAGTGATGCTAGACGCTTGTATCAAAATGCTAGAATGTGACTTCAACGGTCATAATTTTCTGTTATAGGTTCTTTTCACCAAATTTATTACTTCATTGCATACTGCCTTTTTTTTAATCCCTTTCACCAAATGAACAATTTGATTATATCTGCTTACCTACGTGCTTTCTCTCTTGTATGCAGGCTATGATGAAAGATCAGTTTGCTAATAATGTTGTACAGAAAGTTTTGGAAACCTGCGATGATCAGCAACGTGAACTGATCCCCTTGCGAATAAAAGTTCACCTGAACGCGCTGACGAAATACACTTACGGGAAGCATTTAGTTGCACGTGTAGAGAAACTTGTTACAGCCAGAGGTACTAACTACAACATTTCCAACTGATTAGTTTTTGATTCCGTCATATCTTTAATTTCCATATTCATGAGGTGGCTAAGTTGCAGGAAACCTCTCTATTTCCCTGTATCATGATACCGGTCTCTCTTTCCATTTTTT
Source organism: Agapanthus africanus (assembly GCA_030015575.1). NCBI lineage: Eukaryota > Viridiplantae > Streptophyta > Magnoliopsida > Asparagales > Amaryllidaceae > Agapanthus > Agapanthus africanus. The sequence goes on from CM057340.1 coordinate 544,563,782, forward strand.
TTTCCTTCTCCGACTTCAGCAGACATTTTCTTCTCCTGTTTTTTTTCAACATTCTTGTCCGACCATACTTTTTTGGTGAAATTACTAAATATACTTTGTTTCAAAAGTTGCATTTTCCCTTCTCCTCTATGTTACATTATTATCTTTCCGCTTCTGAATTATTTAATCACTAAATTACATTTTGGCGTAACTACAAAATATGCAAGAAGAACTGGAGGCTAAAGTGTCACTGTGAGAGCACTAAATAAAATGATGTGGCATAAGGCGAATCAAATATTTAATATTGAGAGATCTAGCGTATCACTTTAAATACTAGGCATCTTCCAATAGAATGTTCCCATCGCAGCATCACTGTAGGGTACATAGTGACACTTTACACATTTCACTATGCAATATCATTTGTTCCCATGGCAGAATCACTGTAGGGTACATAGTGACACTTTACACATATTTCACTATGCAATGTCATTTGTTTGGCAGTAAAAATAAATGTCACAAGGGTATTTTGGTTGTAAAAAGTTGCAAGGGGTGGGCGAGGACTAACATGTATCGAAGCAGGGGATAAAATATAACTTTGAAAGGAGATTGTGGATCTGTGGTATCCTGTCCTTACGCCTTACGGTCTAAACTGGTGGGGTTGCCTGCATTTTGGCCTTATTTTTTCTTTTTATCTTTTTAGCATTTAAAGTTAAAAAAAATTTCTTACATTTACTCGAGCTTTTACACGCATAATTTACATGAAGATTTCAGTTGCTTTTGTATGGCATTGAATGTTTCAAATATTAATGTAAACCTTTTTACTATGTGACGCGGGGCGGATCCGCGCCAAGATGTTACCTTCCGTTGATCTAACGATGGCGGCGATGGACGGCTGAGATTTTATCTGGAGGCTGGCTCCTGAAGCGTGTGGATCTCAATGGGTTTGAGGTTGTTTGCGCCGAGCTACTTGCAAGGAAGTCCCGGGGTGGTACCACCGAGGACCCTCCGACGGTCAAGTTAGAGAGGAAATCCGAGCTGAGTAACGGTTTAGTGGAGTAAAAATGGCTTACTTGGACTGTCTGAAGAAGGGGTTTATATAGCGGCGGCAGTAGGCAGGACAGGCGCGAGAATCACGCCAGCCGTTACGCTCCCGACGTCACGCTCGCGTGATGAGCAGAATCTCCCATTAATGGCGAGACATGCTCGTTAATGGGGGATCGTGATGGCGTGGAACGTGGGACGTGGCCGGTGGATATCCCGCGCATGGCGAGATCCGCGGGATGGCGGTTGCGCCTGTGAGCGATACTGTTGGTCGGTCGATGAGACCGAGGAAGATGACCTCGACGGGAGAGCTCGCGGACGGGCGGGAGAGCTCGCGGACGAGCGGGAGAGCCGAGGTATCTTGGTTCTGTGGTAGCCCGGAGACGAGCTGTGAGGCCGAGGAGGCCAATTGTGCTGGCTGCTCGGAGGTGAGCCAGTGCTTGTTTATGGGACGGGCACAAGAGTGGTCTGGTCGGCCACTGTAGGTCCTTTCTTGTGAGATTTGGGACACGCCATCTGCCACGTGTCATGATCTGGGAGAACACCGACATCGAGCATCATCATCATCAGCCCCCCACTCTCATCCCGACCAGCTGACGAGTCGGGGCGAGAGTGGCCTGCCGGGTCACTCAAGGTGAGCTCCTTTCGAAAATATCGTCGGGGCGTGTTCCCGGGCAATTTGTTGTATTTTCTGGATGACGCCAGCGGATCAGGGGAGAGATCTCTGCATTAAAGAGGGTGCGCCAGATCATGTGTATGTTTACAGAAGTGACAGTCCACGTGTCGGGCGCTGGTTGGCTGACGCGATGGGCCGCAGACCTCTGGTGTGTGAGAGGATATGCTAATGTGCATGCGACAGGTGGAGCGATCGTGGCCGTCGAGTGTACTGAACCGTTTTGGTGGTAGATGACTGTCGCCGTTGGATGAGAATGTCGGTGGCAATAAGTAGAGGTGGGGTCCATATGAGGGCACATTCCTCTTCATAATCTTCTCGTCTTTGGTCTTGTTAGCTCGGCATTCTCTTATTTAGGTCGGGATTTCCGCGTTTGTTTTTCCGAGAACTCCTCTTCATCAGGTTAGATGTCTTTCTTTGAGGAGTCTGTAAATGTAGCTGGTGTAGAGCTGGGAAGCCCTCTGTAGAGTCTTCCTTTTCTTCTTCTGGATCGGAGTCCTCCTAGGGAGCTAGGGTTAGGTCTCCTTTTCAGGGTCGCGCAACGGGGGCGCCCCCTCGAGTGGAGGTCGCGGATGCACCTGGCGTGCCATCTACGGTGAGGCACGAGGAGGAGCTTACCAATGCTCGGACTCGTTTCCATATTCCTCCTGTCTACACGTTGTGTTGGCCAGGGGGGAAGAGGGCAGATCAGGTACGAGGCAAGGAGATTGCCCTGTACTTAGAAGCCTTTTGGGCCGGAATGCGTCTGCCCTTCTCCCCCGAGATTGTTAGAGCGCTGAATTACTTCGGGTTAGCCTCGGGCCAGCTAGTGCCGAACCCCTGAAGGATTCTCCTCGGGTTCCTGGTCCGTTTGAAGTTGCAGACGATCCCCTTCGGTCTGTCCATCCTTGCCTCCTCTCTCATTTACAAAGGTCATCCCGACGCTCGCGCGGGCAACACGAGGTGGGTTTACCTCTCCTTTAGGAAACGACGGGGGAGTGCATCCGGGTCGGGAGTCGTCGTCTTGCCTTCTTCTAACCACGATTGGAAAAAAGTTTTTCTTTGTTGGGCCGCCAGAGGGTGAGGACTGGACCGTGCCCATCCAGTGGTCTAGGGATAGGTGCCGGCAGGGAAGTCAGTCCAACGATCCCGACGCAGTGAGAGTGGCGGAGTGGGAGCCCATTTCTCGGGCCGACGTGCTGTTTTCTGAGCGGGCCTTTAGTTGGGCTGGGCTCAGCCCCATCCAGTTCGTCGGTGAGTTAGGAGTTTGCGTTTGTCTTCATTTCTATTTGTGTTGCTAATTCCATTGTATTTTGTCTTGTGCAGAACCCATGGACTTGGGCCACCTCCGAGCAGCCATGCGCAAGCCGAAGAAGGGATCGAAGGTTGGAGGTGCCAGCTCTTCTCGTCCGACGTCTGTCCCCGTTCCCCCGGCAGCCGTCCCATCCCAGCGTTCGACTGCGGGCCGAGCCCCGGAGCCCAACCAGGCGCCGAGCAGAAAACGGGTTCGGGAAAAGGATGCCCATGCTTCGGAGATGGAGATCGGCTCTCCGCCGTCGCTTCTCAAGAGGTTCCCCCGAACAGTTCCGCGGACCCCGGCCTCCCCGATCTTTGTGGACGAGGGGGGCCTCCGCTTTGAGGTATCCTCGGGGCTTTCCGTCGCTGACAGCTTGCTGTCGGACATGGAGAGGTCGGCCAGGGGCAAGATCCTTTGGGGGACTCTCAGGGCACAGATGGCGGCAATCGCCCAAGAGGCCGTGCAGGTTAGTGCCTGTACTTTACTTGACTTTTGCTTCAGGTTCTTACCATTCGTGAGATTTGGTGCCTCTCTTTTCTTTCCGACCCCCTTCTGACTTCGTCAGGTTCTCCATCACGTCGCCCTCGTCATCCATATGGAGGACGAGGAAATTACACTGGCGGTGCAAGCCGCGGGCGAGCTCTCCTTGCTGGAGGAGAGCTCAAAGCGGGAGGTGGAGGCGGCGATGGCGAGGGTCGCTGCCTTGGAGGGCGAGGTGGCGGTCGGGAAGCAGGAAATGGCGGCCGCGAAGCAGGAGGCGGCGGCCGCGAAGCAGGAGGCTGTCAGGTATCGCGAGGCCGCCCAGGCCGTCGAGGCCAAGCTTCAGGACTCTAAGGTGCTCGTCAGCACCTTGAAGAAGTCGACGAGCACCCTCCGGAAGGAGCTCGAGGCGGTGGTAGAAGGGGTGAAGCGTGCTGACCTCAGAGCGGCGAAGGCGGTGGAGAACTTCCAGAAGTCGGAACATTTTTACACCGTCCTAGCCTCGGCCACTACCGCCATCTGGTACGAGGCCCTCGATGCCGTCAAGGCTCGGATGCCGGAGTTCGTTGACGACGAGCTCTGAGCTGAATATCCTCGCGGGGATGATGAGCAGGGAGACGGCCCCGGGGCGAGACCGAGGAAGAGATTCCCGGCGAGGGCGACGCCGATGCTCCTGTGATGGGCGCTGAGCTTCCAGAGGCTGCGCCTGGCCCTTAGGCCTGAAGCCCCTCGTCTTCTTTTTTCATTTCTTTGTTGTATTGGGAATTTTGTAAGCCTCCGGGCATTTTGTAAGGCTGGGGAGCCCCCAATACCCTTGTAAAGACTTTGACTTTGTGAATAAAGAATTTTTCCAGTAGTATTTGCGCGCGTATTTTTCTTTGTCGGTAAACACTTGTAGTTGCATAGTACTTCCTTTGTATTATGTCGATTCTTCGTCTAGCGATTACGCGTCGAGCTGAATCTGTTCATTTGCCCAGTGTGCAAAGAAGGTATCTCCATGGCCCCGAAGTCGAGGTGGAGATCGCTCAGACGTAGACAGACCGGATGTTCCATGGTGAGGTCATGTTCCTTAGCGTGGGAGGCTCGGAGAGGCATGCTAAGGACAGGGCCGAGCAGGGTAGCTGCTTGGTGCTTCTTGGTGAGGGATTTGATCCTTAGCGCGGGAGGGGCCGTAAGTGGCCTACCAAGGACGGGCCGAGCAGGATAGCTGCCCGGTGCCTCATGGTGAGGGCTTTGATCCCTGGTGTGTTGGGATAGGGAGCTACCAGCCAGGGATAACCGAGCAAGGGCGGCCCGGTTGCCTCTTTAGAGGGCTTTTGATCCTTAGCGCGGGAAGGGCCGTAAGTGGCCTACCAAGAACGGGCCGAGCAGGGTAGCTGCCCAGTGCCTCATGGTGAGGGCTTTGACCCCTGGTATGTTGGGATAGGGAGCTACCAGCCAGGGATAACCGAGCAAAGGCAGGCACGGTTGCCTCTTTCGAGGACTTTGGATCTTTAGCGCGGGAGGGGCCGTAAGTGGCCTACTAAGGATGGGCCGAGCAGGGTTACTGCCTGGTGCTTCTTGGCGAGGGCTTTGATCCTTAAGGATGGGCCGGGCAGGGTTGCTGCCCCGGTGCCTCTTGGCGAGGGCTTTGATCCCTGGTGTGTTGGGGAAAGGAGCTACCAGTCAGGGATAACCGAGCAAGGGTGGGCCCGGTTGCCTCTTGCGAGGGCTTTTTATCCTTAGCGCGGGAGGGTCCGTAAGAGGCTTACTGAGGATGGCCGAGCAGGGTTGCTGCCCGGTGCCTCTTGGCGAGGGCTTTGATCCTTAAGAATGGCCGAGCAGGGTTGCTGCCCGGTGCCTCTTGGCGAGGGCTTTGATCCCTGGCGTTGTGGGGGTAGGAGAGCTACCAGCCAGAGATACCCGAGCGGGGTAGCCGCTCGGCTGCCTCTTAGTGAGGGCTTCGATCTCTGGCGTTGCGGGGGTAGGGGAGCTACCAACCAGGGATAGCCGAGTAGGGTAGCCGCTCGGCTGCCTCTTGGTGAGGGCTTTGATCCCTGGCGTTGTGGGGTAGGGGAGCTACCAGCCAGGGATAGCCGAGCAGGGTAGCCGTTCGGCTGCCTCTTGGTGAAGGTTTTGATCCCTGGCGTTGTGGGGTAGGGGAGCTACCAGTTAGGGATAGCCGAGCAGGGTAGCCGCTCGGCTGCCTCTTGGTGAGGGCTTTGATCCCTGGCGTTGTGGGTTAGGTGAGCTACCAGTCAGGGATAGCCAAGCGGGGTAGGCGCTCGGCTGCCTTTTAGTGAGGGCTTCGATCCTTAGCGCTGGAGGGGCCGTGAGAGGCCTGCTAAGGATGGACCGAGTAGTGAAACTGTTCAGTTGCCTCTTGGCGAGGGTTTTGATCCCTGCCGTTGTGGGGTAAGGAGCTACTGGCCAGGGATAGCCGAGCAGGGTAGCTGCTCGGCTGCCACTTCATGAGGGCTTAGATCCCTGGCGTTGTGGGGGTAGGGGTGCTACCAGCCAGAGATAGCCGAGCAGTGAAGCTGCTCAGTTGCCTCTTGGCGAGGGCTTTGATCGTTGGCGTTGTGGGGTAGGGGGAGCTACCAGTCAGGGATAGCCGAGCGGGGTAGTCGCTCGGCTGCCTCTTGGTGAGGGCTTTGATCCCTGGCGTTGTTGGGTAGGGAGCTACCAGCCAGGGATAGCCGAGCAGGGTAGTTGCTCGGCTGCCTCTCCGTGAGGGCTTAGATCCTTGTGCTGGAGGGCCATGGGAGGCCTGCTAAGGATTGACCGAGCAGTGAAGCTGCTCAGTTGCCTCTTGGCGAGGGCTTTGATCCCTGGTGTTGTGGGGGTAGGGAGCTACCAGCCAGGGATAGCCGAGCAAGGTAGCCGCTCGGCTGCCTCTTTGTGAGAGCTTAGATCCTTAGCGCTGGAGGGGCCATGGGAGACCTGCTAAGGATTGACCGAGCAGTGAAGCTGCTCAGTTGCCTCTTGGCGAAGGCTTTGATCCCTGGCATTGTGGGGTAGGGGAGCTACCAGCCAGGGATAGCCGAGCGGGTAGCCGCTCGGCTGCCTCTTGGTGAGGGCTTAGATCTTTAGCACTGGAGGGGCCATTGGAAGCCTGCTAAGGATTGACCGAGCAGTGAAGCTCCTCAGTTGCCTCTTGGCGAGGGTTTTGATCCCTGGCGTTGTGGGGTAGGGAGCTACCAGCCAGGGATAGCCGAGCAGGGTAGCCGCTCGGCTGCCTCTTGATGAGGACTTAGATCCTTAGCGCTGGAGGGGCCATGGGAGGCCTGCTAAGGATTGACCGAGCAGTGAAGCTGCTCAGTTGCCTCTTGGCGAGGGCTTTGATCGTTGGCGTTGTGGGGTAGGGGAGCTACCAGTCAGGGATAGCCGAGCGGGGTAGTCGCTCGGCTGCCTCTTAGTGAGGGCTTCGATCCCTGGCGTTGTGGGGTAGGGGACTACCAGCCAGTGATAGCCAAGTAGGGCAGCCGAGCGGCTGCCTCTTCGTGAGGGCTTAGATCCTTAGCGCTGGAGGGGCCATGGGAGGCCTGCTAAGGATTGACCGAGCAGTGAAGCTGCTCAGATGCTTCTTGGCGAGGGCTTTGATCCCTGGCGTTGCGTGGTAGGGAGCCCCTGGCCAGGGATGACCGAGTAGGGCAGCTGCTCGGCAGCCTCCTCGTGAGGTTCTGTCCGACCTTCCCGGTGTAAGTATGGGGAATAGTGACAGTCACGGGCAACACGTGTATCGAACGCGTGGGAGAGGCGAATTGACGGGGCCGCGTCGTTTCGATTTCGTCAAGAAAGGCTCGAGGTTTGCCGCGTGGCGGTACAGTTGTGGGTGAAACGGGCGACTGTTGGATTCTCGAGGGCGCAACAAGCTATAAAGCGGAGAGAGCGTTGATCACTTCTTTCTTCACACCCAAAACGTAAGAATGGAGGACTTCCCTTTCACCATCCCGAGATCATAAACTTCGAGGACGTGTATCTCTACGATCAGTACTGTACTGAGGACACAGTGCAGTTGGTGATAGGCCGCATCAAGGATCATTTTGGCCGATTGCTCCCCCGGCGCTCCCCTCTACTTCAGCTGCTGATGTGTTCCATCTGGAGGGCGTCGCCGGGGCTCTACAACCCCTTGTCCGAACAGCTGAAAGACGAGGCCGTTGGCAAGCTACGGTCTCTGTGGCGCTTCGGGCTGATCTCTGCGAGTCGACTAAATTGCTCGGTGGTGCTCGTCCTTGAGTGCTACCAATTGAGGCACGATGCCGACGCTCGCGGAGGGCATCGAGGGCAGAGGTTAGATGCCGCGAGGGGCTCGGCTGGCGGAAATATCCTCAGAGTATCAGGAGCAGTGTTCTCTGCACCCCCTTTCCCCGCTATTGTAATTTTTCTTTTTGGACGATGTATAGCTGAGGAGCCCATAGTACCTTTTTTGAATAACTAAGATTCTTCTTTTAGCAATGTTTCATTGATCCTTTTTATTATATAAACAAAAAGATCTCAAGAAAGGTTTATATTGCCTTAAAAAGAAACACATGCTTGTAGATGTCTTATTTGTGCAGCTTGAGCCCCTCGGGTATCTGTTGCTCGCTATGCCCGGCATAGGGTACCGAGCTTCGTGGGTACCAGACGTATTCTCCGCTGACATGACCATGATTTGGCCGATGGTCAGCTCGGCGGGAAGGGGACGCTGCTCCTGCTCGCGGTCAGCCTGTCGCTTGCCCCTCAAGTACGCTGCGAGGTGCCCCGAACGGATGAGCTCCTCAATGTAGTCACGGAGCTGCTTGCAGCTCTCCGTGGAGTGGCCTAACGACCTGTGGAAACCGCAGTAGGGGTCCCGGGTTCGTTTTGAGGCCATTCACGAGATCGGGGGAAGCTTGAAGAATCCCTCGCCTTTGGCCTCCTCTAGTAGCACTATCTGGGAGACGTTGAGCGGGGTGTATTCCTAAAACTTCGGGAGATAGGGCTTTTCCCGCTCAGGCCCCCTTCTCTCTTCCCTTACCCTTTTCTTCTGGTTGGTTTGCTCTGCCCGGAGGAGATTTGCATTCACCTCGGATTCGAGCTGTACCCCGCGCTCGGTCCAGACTTTTACCTCGGCCATGGTCTTAGGTTGCGCTAATGCAAAGGAGCGTAGCCACTCCTTATGCCTAAGACCAGACCTAAGTGCTGTGATGACGGTCTCGTCCCGGTGCTCTGAGACCTCGAGAAGGGCGTTGTAGAAGCGGGTGATGTATGCTTTGAACGTCTTCTTGCCCCCACTCTTGATCGTGAAGAGATGGTCGACTGTGCGTTTTTGCCGCCTGTTCCCAACGAAGTGGCCGAGGAATTGGGTGGCCAGCTCGTCGAAAGTTGAGATCGAGCGAGGTTCGAGTCCTCGGAACCAGTCTCGTCCGGAGCGGATGAGAGTGGTCGGGAAGGCTCGGCACTGGGCGGCATCAGAGTTATCTTGGAAGCTCATTACCGCTGTGAACCCATCCAAATGGTCTTTCGGGTCAGATTTACCGTCGAAGAGAGAGACCTTTGGGGGCTTGTTGCGGGAGGAGACGTGGACGGCGAGCAGCTCCTCGGTGAATGGCTTGGTGAGCGAGTCGGCGGTGTATTTAGCCCCGTCGCTCGAGCGGTGACCTTCCCAATGCATACCCTCGATCTTCTTCTCGAGGGCGTCGAGTCGGCCGTGGTATCCCGACGATTTGACACATTCCGATCCCCGGCCTCTGCTGTCGGAGACCTGCGTTTGGGAGCGGCCCCGGTTCTTCTCAATGAGGTTCCTCAGATCCCCGGTGAGGTGGTCTTCGAGCCGCCGTGGCGAGTCCCGTCCGCGCGACCCCGTCGAGGGAGGGGGTGTTGGTCATGCCTGGGAACAGACGAGCTGACCGACATCTCCTCGAAAGGGAAAGGGTCGCGAAGAGGCTCGGGGTGAGGTGCTCTGGCGACGGACCTCGGTGTTGAACTGTGGGGCGCCCAGCGAGTCGCAGAAGGTATTGGCCCAGGAGATCTGCGGCCATGGGAGATAGCAAGGCGGTGGTCGGCAGTGCCGACGCGTGCGGAGTCTTCTTTCTCCCTGTAGGGGTCCCGGTCTCGAGGCGGAGGAGCGGCGACCTGAGGAACTTGTCCTGTCGTTTGGACATGGATGAGCGCCTCCACGACAGACGCGAGTCGGTCTATCCGGCCGGCAAGGTCGTTGATGGCATTCGGCGGAGGAGGTTCTTCCGTGCCTCCGTTGAGGGGGGCGGCTGGTGCTGGGATCGTCGTGATGATCGCTCGCCAGATTAAGATCGGAAGATGAACTTTTGTTTTTGTGGAATCAAGATTTCCCACAGACGGTGCCAGCTGACGCGGGACGGATCTGCGCCAAGATGTTGCCTTCCGTTGATTTGACGATGGCGGCGATGGACGGCTGAGATTTGATCTGGAGGCTGGCTCCTGAAGCGTGTGGATCTCAATGGGTTTGAGGTTGTTTGCGCCGAGCAGAGTAAAAACGGCTTAGTGGGGTTTATATAGCGGTGGCAGTAGGCAGGGCAGGCGTGAGAATCACGCCGGCCGTTATGCTCCCGACGTCACACCCGCGTGATGAACAGGATCTCCCATTAATGGCGAGACAGGCTCGTTAATGGGGGATTGTGATGGCGTGGAACGTGGGACGTGGCCGGCGGATATCTCGCGTACAGCGAGATTCGCGGGATGGCGGTTGCGCCTGTGAGCGATGCCGTCGGTCGGTCGATGAGACCGAGGAAGATGACCTCGGCGGGAGAGCTCGCGGACGAGCGGGAGAGCCGAGGTATCTTGGTTCTGCGGTAGTCCGGAGACGAGCTGTGAGGCCGAGGAGGCCAATTGTGCTGGCTGCTCGGAGGTGAGCCAGCACTTCTTTGTGGGACGGGTACAGAAGTGGTCTGGTCGGCCACTATAGGTCCTTTCTTGTGAACTTTAGGACACGCCATCTGCCACGTGTCATGATCTGGGAGATCACCGCTATCGAGCATCATCACTATGGTATGCCATTTTGTTTTCTTGGTTCAACCAACTTTGAATTTTTCTTTGTTAGCACAGATGAGATAATTAAAATGTCTGTGTAAGGATTTTTTAGCACTGGTGTACAGGAACGGTAAAGAAATATGTTAGCGTGACTATAAATGTCGCGATGCGGAGAGCTATCAGTTTGTTTATTAGCCGAAGGGAGGAAATTTTCTTTGTTTTGTTTGGGATGTTTCAAACTTAAAATATATATCATATATGATGTTAAGCAATGTGAACAATTTTCTTTTCTACCAGTTTTACTCTTATGATGCCGTCGGTTTTTCTATTTTTTATATGCTGTTTGCAGTTCTGATGGTGTATTCCCAGTTGTCCATTTATGTAAATGCTAATTGTTTCATCGACCCGATGTTTTAAATGTTTCCGACATATCCAATGTCTCTTGCAATGCTTTTATTTTAATCCGATATGTCTCTTGCAATGCTTTTATTTTATGTGGCTGCCGCCAACATTCATGCTCCAACATTTTCCAGTTTATGTCTCGATGCACTTTTACTCGAACCGACACTCCCATATATTTCCTACTTTTTCTGACACATCTTCCAACATAGATTGCCTATATGAATTGAACTAGTTTTGTTATCGTTATTTGATTGTTTGTTTTGGTGAACTGTTTCTTGTATTGCTTGATAGCCATGTGCGTATACATATATTTGATTTCAAAAAAGTTTATTTTGTTGATTTTTTAATGTTTTTTGTAAGTCATTAATCATGTGATTATTATTTATTTATTATGATTAATACTTATGTTTGTCCACGAGTATGAGTATGCATTGCTTTAGATTGATCAATGAATACAAAACCTGTTATCATGGCATTTAAGACGCAAATTCATCCGTCATGACAACAGATATTTACCAAACAACAGATATTTACCAAACGTTCCCGATACATCCTTATATGAATAGCTGACATGAAACTTTTCCGGCTGACATGCACCCACACATACTACATGAACAAAATGTTTTACAATATGAACACAAAGATGATATTACACAGATACAAAACACATTCAGGCAATTCAATCAGCCAAGAATTATTGGTGAAACCTTGAAAAACTAGCATGCCTTGCATTACATACACACTCTCCTAAGATTAAGTTCTTATGTAATTTAGTAAAGAGAAGGGAAGGCAAAGAATCCCATGATCTCATCCAAATTTTGAGAACTCCCATTCATTTGTCAGTAGTGAACTGCTTGTGCACAAATTTGATTTGTGTCAACTGTAACCACTCTCAGACTTGAGCTTCCACTCAATACAAACTGGAAAGCAGCTGCAGAAATTCAAGAGAGAACTTTGAGTTCAATTTAAAAATAATGGTATATTCTATCTTCTTCCATGATTTCCATTGCATCACAAAATTGCTTGATCAGTTATCGGATTACCCAATTAATAGTTTGTTCATGATCATTAAAACCGAAAAACGCCTCTGTTTAATGCTCGAAACCAGAAAAATCGATACTTATAAATTGTCCTTGCTACAACAAAGAACAAAGACAATTAAAGAAACCTAGGAAGATAAGACATGAGAGAGAATTCTCACATTGGACTCATCAATCATCATCATCTTCTTCCTCAATCTTCTGCCCGAAACCTCTCGGTCCACTCGAAGCCCTCACCTTTGTTCTCTTCTTCCCGCCTTTTTTCTTCTTTGCAGCCTCCTCTTTCTCAAACTTATCCCTCTCTCTTTTCTGCACGAAATCCTGGACCGCCAAGTATAAAACCTGCCCAAAATTCACTTCACAAAATCACATCTTTTCATAGAAAATGATAAAATGAAATTCCCTTACCTCCAATAGTATTGGATTCATTTTTAACTGGTGTTAATTAGTTTCGGTATGTGATATGCAAGTGCATACATGGCATTGCAGTAATTTGTAAATCTATATTTCATTCATGCTCAGACTCGATTAGTTTATAAAGACTTGTTAAGTAAAACGGTAGACATTAATTGAAGAATTTTGCAGATTGTATTAACATTGCACCTAAAATGATGGCATTATAGGAATATGACCTTCAAATAGAAGGTTTGGAAGAAAATTCACAAATCCAGCAACGACCCACATCACAAAAGCATGTTTGAAAGGTAAAAAATTGACAAAATACAAATGTGTTAGATTTCTTTAAAAATTTTGATGAAAATAATGAGCATCAAACTGGGTTAAACAAAATTTGTAAATCCATCAATGGCCCACATCACAAAATCACATGTTTAAATAAGAAGACTAATCAAAAAAGTTTCTTATTACCCCAATGGAGAGAAGGGAGAGGCCAATGAAGGCGGCAAAGAGAAGGGCAGAGACGACAGTGGAGACACCTTCATCACCACTAGCAGCAGCAGAAGCAGAAACTATCGGCTGGGCTTCCTGAATTGGGGCCTCTGAAGTTGTTAGAGCATCCTCAGCGGCAGCAGAGACTCTCCAAAGCTGGGGTCTTTTGTGTGAGATTCTTGTTCTAGGATTTGGGGAGCAGATGAGGAGAGGGGTTATGGAGATGGGTTTTGAGTTTGAGAGAGGGAGAGATTTTGGAGGAGGGATGAGAAAGAGAGATTGAGTTAAGGTTGATGATGTTGCCATCCCTCTCTCTCTCTCCCTCTCTCTGACACAAGAACAAGAAGATGGAGAGTTTTGTGACGAACCGCAACTGGATTGGATGAGTTCTTGCTTATTGGATCTGTGGGACCCGCTTATTAACGGCTGAGATCTTTCCAATGTTCTTTTTTTCTTTTGTGAAATCAAGCACTGTGAGGACCCCTCCCATGCACTCCCATGCTGGAGAGGAATTTGGTATCAACGCTAAGTCGTCTAGTCGGTAGATATTTCCTATGGTGGCCGCATTAAATTTCAGATAAATTGTTAAAACCTAGTGATGATGCTCAATATTGGCGATCTCCAAGATCTGGACACGTGGCAGGTGACGTGTTCCAGAACTTAGAAGAAAGGGCCCACAGTGTCCGACCAGGCCACCTTGTACCCGACCTGTAAGCACAAGCTGGCTCATCTCAGAGCCTCCTGCAAATTGGCTTCCTCGGTCCCTTAGCTCGCGCCGAGCTGCCACAAGACCAGGACTCCTCGGCCCTCTCGCTCGTCCCCAAGCTCCCGGCCGGGGCCGTCTTCCTCGGCACTCCGACCAGGGCCACCGCTCACAGGCGTAACCGCCGCTCCGCGAATCTCGCCATGCGCAGATTCTACGCCAACAACATCCCACGTTCCACGCTATCACGATCCCCATTATTGGGCGATCCGCTTTCTACGCAGGCGTGACGGCGGGGGGGGCGTAACTGCCGGCGAGATTCTCGCGCCTGCTGATGCGTGCCACCACCGCTATATAAACCCCCATCACAGAGGGGTCAGGGAAGCAATTTTTTACTCCTTTAAGCCGTTACTCTGCTCGGATCTCATCACTAATTTGATCGTCGGAGGGTCCTTGGTGGTACCAAACCACCCCGGGACTTCTTTACAGGTACTCGGCACCAAACTCCTCATACCTGTAAGTCCATGTCACGCATCCCACGAACTTGCGGGGAGGCGGAATATATGAATAACGATTATCAAAGGTTCGTAACACGGACTTGAGCGCATGAATCGTTATTTAAACCATTGCTAACTATCTACTAGAGGTTTAACTACTCGGATACGAAGTTATACCTCACGTTACTTGTCCTTTGGGTCTTCATCGCGGTCCTCCACTCCTCGTAGGCTCATTGGAACATCGGCACCTCAACGGCCTCCTCGAATCAAAGACGATCCACCCGAAAGCTCCTACGCCAAGCTTAATCTCAAACTTGAGATAACTAGGTTGCTTAAAGTGCTAACCTAAGCTACCTAGGGGATATAGAGTGAGGTCATAGATGTATTAGTCTAGCTAACCCTTGATCTCAACTCATGAGAGGTTAGGGTTAGGGTTTGAAGAGAGAGTGAGCTTGAGGAGAGAGAAGGTGAAGATGAGAATGAGAAGAAAAATGAACTCACTAGAATATATCAACCATAACAATTAATCAAATAAATAATATAAATGATTAATCATCACGGTTGATGCATTCATCTTGTGTGATTCATCATATGACTCATTAACTCATTAATGAATCATTTAATGCAAAGGATGAATCACACAAATGAGTCATTAAGCAATTAATGCTCATGCCACCTTAACCCCTTAGTCACCACTCTTCTAGAAGCTTCCCGGAAAATTACGAGAACGCCCTTCCAATTCGTGAAAACACGGAAAAACTTTAGACTGTATAAATCCAATAACCCGATACTAGAATCTGGCTTATACCAAAACCGGCTAGTAAAAACTGTCCGAAAAGTCGTACGTGCGTAAACACACGTATGCGTCCGAACCCTTATCGTAAAACCATACGACCTCTATATCGTTTCGCCTGGAGCAGGGAAACTCTCTGTGTGGGATTCTAAAGACTCGACACTACGCTGACAGTGGGTTTAACCACAGACCGCAAGCGGCACCAGCTGTATGTAACGGTCCCCAGGTAGATGTCGATAAGAAGGCCGATGAGGAAAACCATCCGAACCCCTACTAAGCCTGATGTGACAATCTCCATACAGTTCGGTCTGTTCGTCTAAGACTATCGCATATCGAGCCTAGGGGGCGGCAAGCGTCAGTCCCCTAATAGCTGTATAAGTCATGTCGGAGCGTAGCCCATTACACCCTGAGAAAACTACTGGAACCTACCAGTAAATCTCGCTTGCCCTGGCCAGGGACTTTGCGTAATGGCTCTCTGACACAGCACAACATCATCTCCCAATACCGGGAGAGACGAATCCTGTCTAACCACTACTGCCTCCAAGTGCTCGGGACTGCACCCAACTGCTACCTGTTTGCACGACTCCTTTGAGCCGTGGTAGGATAGCAATCTAAGAACAGTGGGACACACTCGAGGCGAAGTAGCAGTGTCAAGTCTGCGGACTATGTTGTACTCATGTCATCTGGGAACTATTAACTGACGACGGGTATAATACCAACCAATCAGTTCCTCTGCGAGTCTTGTCCGGTGTACCAATAACCTAACGAGCACCTGTATACTATCTCCAGTACGACGTACTGATGGCTGTGGGACAGACCATCTCCCCAACTGGGATGAGAAGCGTACACACTTAGTCTACTCCAGAATATCGATGCCCTATCTTGATAATCCAACGACCAGGGACCTGTATAGGATGTTGTTTACAGACTACCCAGCCCCCACTAGTGTGACTGCCATCACAACGCTGGTAATCAAGCAAAGATCCTATGGGCTCTACTAATATGTATAAGTGATACGTTACAAGAAACATATGCACATATTAAAGTAGACACAAACCAAGTAGCATACTACCATTTTTAGCAAGACTGTATATACAACTGTGAATATCCCAAGCTTCCATTAAGTAATATACATACAAGTATGATACAATAATGGCCCCTAGGGCATATACACTAACAATCTCCCACTTGCACTAGGGCCATGAGCTGGCATATCGTAGATCTATCATCTCGAATAGCCTCTCGAACTGCGTCTGAGGAAGGGCCTTTGTGAATGGATCAGCAATGTTATTCTCTGTCTCTACTCTTTTCACCTCGATCTCCCGGCGATCTACGATCTCCCTGATCAGGTGGTACCGCCTTAAGATGTGTCTGGATTTCTGATGGGACCTGGGTTCCTTCGCTAAAGCTATAGCGCCGTTGTTTTCACAATACAGAGGTATTGAACCAACATTGGAAGGAACCACCTGAAGTTCTGTGAGGAACTTCTTCATCCAGACAGCTTCTTTTGCGGCATCGCAAGCAGCTATATACTCCGCTTCCATCGTTGAGTCAGCAACGGTCTCCTGCTTGGAACTCTTCCAACAGACCGCCCCTCCATTGAGAGTAAAGATATAACCCGACATGGATTTAGAGTCATCCTTGTCACTCTGGAAGCCGGAGTCGGCAAAGGCCTCCATCTGGAGGGCTTTTCCGCCAACACCAAGAACATCTCCTTAGTCCTCCTCAGGTACTTGAGAATGTTCTTTACCGCTATCCAGTGCTTCTCCCCTGGGTTTGCCTGATACCTGCTTACAACGCTCAATGCGTATGCTACATCTGGTCTGGTACATAACATCGCATACATTATAGAGCCTACCGCAGAAGCGTAGGGTATAATCGACATGCGATCCCTTTCCAAATCAGTCTTGGGAGACATCTCTTTGGAGAGGGTGATTCCGTGACAAGCCGGTAGGTTACCGCACTTAGAATCATCCATACTGAATCTCTTCACTATGGTGTCTATGTACCTGGACTGTGAAAGTCCCAACATCCTCTTTGATCTATCACGATAGATCCGGATCCCCAGAATGTAGGTGGCATCACCCAGGTCTTTCATGGAGAATTTATGTGACAAGAATCTTTTGACTGACTGTAACATAGGAATATCATTTCCTATTAGGAGAATGTCATTCACGTACAAGACGAGGAATATTACAGCTCTCCCTACAATCTTACTGTATATGCATGGTTCATCTGGATTTTTGATAAAGTCAAATTCTTTGACAGCATCATCAAAACAGATGTTCCAACTCCACGATGCCTACTTTAGTCCATAAATGGACTTAAGCAGTTGCATACTTTACCGCTGCTCCCACTCTGAATGAATCCCTCTGGCTGATCCATATAGACGCTCTCTTCCAAATTTCCATTTAGAAAAGCTGTCTTTACGTCCATCTGCCAGATCTCATAATCGTGGAAGGCAGCAATAGCAAGAAGAATCCGAATGGATTTCAGCATAGCCACTGGAGAAAAGGTTTCGTCATAGTCCAAACCAGGTCTTTGACGGAAACCCTTTGCAACAAGTCTAGCCTTATAAGTTTCAACCTGTCTATCTACACCAATTTTCTTTTTGAAGATCCATTTGCATCCTACGGGTTTTACCCCATCTGGAGCAACGTCCAAAGTCCATATTTTGTTAGTGTACATGGACTCCATTTCGGTCCGCATTGCATCCAGCCATTTTACTGAGTCACCACTCTGAATGGCTTGCTGGAAGCTAGTAGGCTCATTATAGTCAACAATGCAATCCTCTCTATCCCCGTCTATGAGAAAACCGTAGTATCTCTCGGGCGGATGAGACTGCCTACTACTCCTGCGGAGTGGCGTCGGGATGTCCCTTTCTTCTGAAGCCTCTGGTTCTACCATACTTTCAGTAACGGCTTGTGGTTCTGGAATTTCTTCTAGTTCTATTTCGCTCCCATTTATTTCATTTTCTAAAAACTGATGCTCTAGAAAATGGGCATTACGAGAAACAAAAACCTTTTGTTCATCTGCGTAATAGAATAGATACCCCCTGGAGTTCTTTGGATATCCCACAAACTTACACTGTATCGATCGTGCCTCGAGCTTGTCCGCATGCTGCTTTTTAACAAAAGCTGGACATCCCCAAATCTTCAGATACTGAAGATAGGGTTCTTCCCACTCCACATCTGATATGGTGTGGTAGGCACAGTTTTAGTAGGAACTATGTTCAAAAGATATGCAGCTGATTCTAGTGCATATCCCCAGAATGATCGCGGTAACTCAGCCTTACTCATCATGGAATGAACCATATCCAATAGGGTTCGATTCCTTCTTTCTGATACACCGTTGTGTTGTGGTGTGTATGGAGGAGTAAGCTGAGAGAGAATTTCATTCTCTTTTAAGTAACCCAGGAACTCGGCGCTTAAGTATTCACCACCTCGATCAGATCTCAGTGTCTTGATATTTTTGCCGGTTTGTTTTTCCACTTCATTCTTGTATTCTTGGAATTTCTCAAAGGCCTCGGATTTATACTTCATTAAGAAGATATATCCATACCTAGAGAAATCATCCGTAAAAGTAATGAAGTAGGAATAACCACATCGCGCATGTGTAGACATTGGACCGCACACGTCACTGTGTACGAGTCCCAAGAGCTCGCTTGCTCTTACTCCGTGTCCAGTAAACGGAGTCTTTGTCATCTTTCCCATGAGACAAGATTCACAAGTAGCATAAGATTGATATTCGAACGGATTCAAATATCCTTTTCCATGTAACTTAGTCAACCTTCTCTCATTGATGTGACCTAGTCTACAATGCCATAAGAAATCCTGATTTATTTCCGGAGACTTTCTTTTAAGTGTATTCTGGATATTGAAAACCTGAGCTTGACTTAATACGTATATTCCGTTATCTAATGTACCTGACCCAATCAGAACTTGATTTAGGTGGATGTTAACTACATCGCTTACGAATGTAAAATCATCTCTCTCTCTTGAAAGTGAGGACACTGAAATGATATTACAAGTCATACTAGGTATATATAAACAGTTACGTAAAATCAATATATGCCCACTTGTCGAACCTAGGCGATATTCTCCCACGGATTCAGCGTTCACTGTCATTCCGTTTGCAACTTTGAGAGACCAATCACCTACCTTTATAACTTTGCGGTTTCTCAAAGCATGTAATGAATTACAGATATGAGATCCTACTCCGGTATCTAATACCTAGGAAGTAGAGTTAATTGACAAATAGTTCTCAATTACAAACACACTTGAGGTTGAAGCCACAACATGCTTCGTATCCTGGTTACTGGCTTCTAAAACCCTGCAATCTTTCTGCCAATGTCCAATCCTATAATAATAGGAACTACCCTCTTTTACTATATTAAGTTCCGAAACTTTTGCCCTTCTCTTTCCTTTTGCTTCCATGGTTTCCTTTAGGGCAGAAGGTAGAGACTGAAGAATCAAGTCAGTATCTGACCTGTTTCCCAACGTGGTCTCCAGGTCCTGGAGCTTATCAATATAGCTAGTCTTTGTAAGGACGTTGTCCCCTACAAAGGACCCGACGGTCAACCTCGCTTGAATTAATTCGGTCGAGCTCTCATATCTTGCGATATGAGATTGCTCTCCATATAAATCTTTGTTATGGAGAAAGATGGAAACTGAGTCCATCTTCTTGTGCTGCTTCTGGTATACACCATCAACTGAAGCTATCACGAGGCATTTGGCTTTCGCTTTATTCTTTTCCTTTGTCTGTCGGATATCCATATCTGTGACGGTGGAAACTGGACCTGAGACGGCGGGATCTTGAGTAGTAAAAGGGTGGTCTAGTTTGTCATAGGCAATGGACATCTGGACAGACCTTTGCCAGTCAAATAAGTCAGATTCAGTCAATTTGTTATCTAGATTTAACCTATGTGTGGTCACAAGGTCGCTGCAATTAAGAGAGAGAAGAAAACATTTTAGCATGATACTGTTACAAGTTTAGATTGGTTTTAAGTTTATCTAAACAGGATGGCTCCCACTGTTTCTCGAATCCTTCCTCAAACCATAAAAGAAGAATTAGCCAGGACAATTCTCACCGTACAATACTTGCTTAACCGTTCAGCCAGGCCAGCGTTGATACTTCGAAGGAGGTTTTCCAACGCTTTCGCGAAGTTCCTTAATTAAATAACCTCTTTTCGCTGGGGGCGTAATCCCGCTGACACCTTTCTAGGCACATACTTGGTTTATAGCATTGATCGTTAAGTGATGAATCTCCTGATAAGTAGCTTGTACTCACAGTAGGATCGGGATCCAAAATATCATCGTATGATAATGTTGAAGGAATCCTACTAACATTCATCAAACTCCAAATTGGTATGCATCTCTCTGCAAATTTCAGTTTCTTTAGAAATTCCCGATGTGGATTTTTGCCCCATGCTCTTATGATCTTGGCGTTAGGTCAAAATGTCATAAGTCACATGTCAAGTTCTACCCATCATTATCCTTGTTAATTTGAACCCATCCGTACATATCCTTGACGTTAGGCCAAAATGATAATACGACTGTCCCAAACTAACACATTTATCTATGTAACAAATGAATACCCAGCAGCTACCAAACACTATGCCTTGGCGTTAGGTCAAAATACATAGCTTGAATACTACTGACCATCCATAAGAAATGACGGAGGGTTACGACTGGTTTTGGCGAAACCGTGAACGTAGTGAACTTGATATAATTGAAGGAACCTGATAGCTTTTTAAAAGGAGTGGTTAAAGCTCCGCAATTAAAAATTCTGCTCTTTTAAAATAACCGAGTGGTTTCTTTTAAATTTGTTCCAACGATTTAACTTTGGTTTATTTTCTTTGCATTATAAAAATGCGTCCCATCATTTATCCTATCATTGCAGAAAACAACGAAAATACCACGTCCTCTTATGCCATCCGCATTCGCCACGGGGTCCCGTCATCACCCGTTAGGTTACTTAACTAACGACAGAGCGGGGGCTGGGCTAGCGCGGGTGTAAAACATAAGTGACGTCTAATAGCTATCATATATAGATATTGTACATTCGTCAGACGTAATAATAAGCATTCCAGATCACAGATGAACTTTATTGGATTTACTAGCAATCCGCATTTGCTTTAAGCCTGCAATAAAAGACGGATTACACAGTTGTGATGAATAGCCATTACCCCACTCTAGACCCCTACGGGTACGGCAAACTACCCGTCAAGTACCCGAAGTGAAGCGGTCTCCCTCAACAACGTGAGTAGGCCACTAAACACTTCGACGTATCCAGTAGTTTGTGTACCCCACCTTGGGTCTATCCTAAGAGCAAAAACAGTAAAAAGAAATAATACAACGGTGGCTACAACCGCAACCTGGATGTGCCCCGCAAAAGAATATTACATCAAATTACATTTACATTGAATGAATGAATATTAAACACATCTCAAACCCCGGCTAATCATCATAACAGTCCAACACAGTTCATATACACAAACAGTAAATATTACAGAAATGTGCAACTCTCTGCCAACCGACATACTAGCAGTTAGGGGAGGTTTACGAACACATTAAACATTACAGATAAAAACCCAATTAGCAAATATCTTAGAACATCGATCGATTACCATATTCCGTGTCTACCCCAAAAGCAAAGCAGCACTGAAGTAACCTGGGTATAAACAGAACAAACAGAGAACCAAAACACCAAAAAATAAGAATTACAAAGCAAATCCGAGTCAACTTGGAGTTGACTCGGCGGCGGATCCGCGGCACAAGCACTCTATTGCCGCGGATCCGCGGCCGTTTTGCCGAGTTGCTGGCTCGTTTTTTCCCAGTATTCTTAAAATACCCTGCTGTGAATTTTAAGGTATGTCAAATATTTTTTTAGACACTTTTAAAATTAACAGAAACTTAGGGTTTCGTATTTTTGTTTTCGTGTTTTTCTGTCGATCGAACTTCTAATCAGTTGCTAACAAGCTAGTAATGGTTTAGTTGGCTCTGATACCACTGTAAGTCCATGTCACGCACCCCACGAACTTGCGGAGAGGCGGAATATATGAATAACGATTATCAAAGCTTCGTAACACGGACTTGAGCGCATGAATCGTTATCTAAACCATTGCTAACTATCTACTAGAGGTTTAACTACTCGGATACGAAGTTATACCTCACGTTACTTGTCCTTCGGGTCTTCATCGCGGTCCTCCACTCCTCGTAGGCTCCTTGGAATATCGGCACCTCAACGGCCTCCTCGAATCAAAGACGATCCACCCGAAAGCTCCTACGCCAAGCTTAATCTCAAACTTGAGATAACTAGGTTGCTTAAAGTGCTAATCTAAGCTACCTAGGGGATATAGAGTGAGGTTATGGATGTATTAGTCTAGCTAACCCTTGATCTCAACTCATGAGAGGTTAGAGTTAGGGTTTGAAGAGAGAGTGAGCTTGAGGAGAGAGAAGGTGAAGATGAGAATGAGAAGAAAAATGAACTCACTAGAATATATCAACCATAACAATTAATCAAATAAATAATATAAATGATTAATCATCATGGTTGATGCATTCATCTTGTGTGATTCATCATATGACTCATTAACTCATTAATGAATCATTTAATGCAAAGGATGAATCACACAAATGAGTCATTAAGCAATTAATGCTCATGCCACCTTAACCCCTTAGTCACCACTCTTCTAGAAGCTTTTCGGAAAATTACGAGAACGCCCCTCCAATCCGTGAAAACACAGAAAAACTTTAGACTGTATAAATCCAATAAACCGATACTAGAATCTGGCTTATACCAAAGCCGGCTAGTAAAAACTGTCCGAAAAGTCGTACGTGCGTAAACACACGTATGCGTCCGAACCCTTATCGTAAAACCATACGACCTCTATATCATTTCGCCTGGAGCAGGGAAACTCTCTTTGTGGGACTCTAAAGACTCGACACTACGCTGGCAGTGGGTTTAACCACAGACCGCAAGCGGCACTAGCTGTACGTAACGGTCTCCAGGTAGATGTCGATAAGAAGGCCGATGAGGAAAACCATCCGAACCCCTACTGAGCCTGATATGACAATCTCCATACAGTCCGGTCTGTTCGTCTAAGACTATCGCATATCGAGCCTAGGGGGCGGCAAGCGTCAGTCCCCTAATAGCTGTATAAGTCATGTCGGAGCGTAGCCCATTACACCCTGAGAAAACTACTGGAACCTACCAGTAAATCTCGCTTGCCCTGGCCAGGGACTTTGCGTAATGGCTCTCTGACACAGCGCGATATCATCTCCCAATACCGGGAGAGACGAATCCTGTCTAACCACTACTGCCTCCAAGTGCTCGGGACTGCACCCAACTGCTACCTGTTTGCATGACTCCTTTGAGGCGTGGTAGGGTAGCAATCTAAGAACAGTGGGACATACTCGAGGCGAAGTAGCAGTGTCAAGTCTGCGGATTATGCTGTACTCATGTCACCTGGGAACTGTTAACTGACGACGGGTATAATACCAACCAATCAGTTCCCCTGCGAGTTCTGTCCGGTGTACCCGTAACCTAACGAGCACCTGTATACTATCTCCAGTACGACGTACTGATGGCTGTGGGACAAACCATCTCCCCAACTAGGATGAGAAGCGTACACACTTAGTCTACTCCGGAATATCGATGCCCCATCTCGATAATCCAACGACCAGGGACCTGTATAGGATGTTGCTTACAGACTACCCAGCCCCCACTAGTGTGACTGCCATCACAACGCTGGTAATCAAGCAAAGATCCTATGGGCTCTACTAATATGTATAAATGATACGTTACAAGAAACATATGCACATATTAAAGTAGACACAAACCAAGTAGCATACTACCATTTTTAGCAAGACTGTATATACAACTGTGAATATCCCAAGCTTCCATTAAGTAATATACATACAAGTATGATACAATAATGGCCCCTAGGGCTTATACACTAACAATACCACCTCTTCCACCAAAACCCATTGAGACCCACACGCGACAGAAGATAACCATCAAAATCCACCGGGAGATCAACGGAAGACAACATCTGACGGAGACCCGAAAAGGACCTCCATCAGTT
The DNA here is from genome assembly GCA_030015575.1 of Agapanthus africanus. Taxonomy (NCBI): domain Eukaryota; kingdom Viridiplantae; phylum Streptophyta; class Magnoliopsida; order Asparagales; family Amaryllidaceae; genus Agapanthus; species Agapanthus africanus. Next base: position 544,587,590 of record CM057340.1, read on the forward strand.
GGCGCCGTTTGTGGGAATCAACTCCACAAAACACAAAGTTGGCCTTCCGATCTCCGCCCATATGATAGGCAGCCATCCTAAAGATCCTGGTACCAGCCGCCGCCTTCCACTCACCGAAGGCGGGGATGAGCCTCCTCCAATGAGCGTCATCAACGCCTTCGCAGGCCGGATAGATTGGCTACAATCCCTCGTGGAGGCCCTCGTCCGCGTCCAAACGGTCGAGCCTGGGCCCCAGATCGCCGCTCCACCGCCACCAGAAGGCTTTGCCCCGCCTGGACGACTGACCACCAGCGGGCAACGACTCCTGGCCACCGATCTCTCGAGCCGGTGCTCCCTGAGGCCCGCTGGGCACCCCGCGGCTCCACACCAAGATCCGCCGCCAGAACGCCTCGCCTCGAGCCTCCACACGACCTTTATCCCCCTGAGGAGATGTCAGTCGCCTCGCCCATCCACAGGCATAGTCGACACCACCACCCTCGGCGGGGCCACACAGAAGGGGTTCACCTCGGCGGCACGAGAGCCACCTTACCCAAGGATCTAAGGCACCTCATCGAGAGGAACCGGGGCCGCTCCCAGACGCGGGTCACCTGCAGCAGAGGCCAGGGATCCTAAGACGCCGATTCCTCAGGATACCACTGTCGGCTCGACGCTCTCGAGAAGAAAATCGAGGGCATGCGCCGGGAGGCTCACCTCTCGAGCGACGGGGCTAAGTACGCCTCCGACTCGCTCACAAAGCCGTTCACTGAGGAGTTGCTCGCCGTCCACGTCTCCTCGCGCAACAAGCCCCCAAAGATCTCTCTGTTCGACAGGAAGACCGACCTGAAGGACCATTTGGACGCTTTCACCGCAGGGATGAGCTTCCACGACCACTCCGACGCCGCCCAGTGCAGGGCCTTCCCGGCCACCCTTATCCGCGCAGGTCGGGACTTGTTCCGGGGGCTCGAGCCCCGCTCGATTTCGACCTTCGACGAGCTGGCTACTCAGTTCCTTGACCATTTCGTTGGGAACCGTCGACAGAAGCATACGGTCGACTACCTCTTCACGGTTAAGAGTGGGGACAAGGAAACGTTCAAGGCCTACATTACCCGTTTCTACAATGCCCTTCTCGAGGTGCCCGAGCACCAGGACGAGACCGTCATCACGGCGCTTAGATCTGGTCTGAGGCACAAGGAATGGTTACGCTCCTTCGCGCTGGCGCAACCTAAGACCATGGCCGAGGTCAAGGCGTGGACCGAGCGCGAGATTCAGCTGGAATCCGAGGTGAATAGCAACCTCCCCCGAGCAGAACGATCCGACCAGAAGAAGAGGGCTCGGGAGGAGAGGCCGGAGCGTCAGCATCCCTACTACCCGAAGTTCCAGGAGTATACCCCCTCAACGTCTCCCTCGCAGTATTGCTGGAGGAGGCCCAGAACGAGGGGTTCTTCAAGTTCCCTCCGATCCCGCATCAGGTCGCGAAGCGAACCCGGGGCCCCTAGTACGCTTTCCACCGGGTACTGGGCCACGCCACAGAGGATTGCAAGCAACTTAGGCACTACATCGAAAAGCTCATCCGATCTGGGCACCTCGCCGCATACTTGAGGGACAAGCGGAGGCCGACCGCGAGCAAGAGCAACACCGCCCTCTCGCCGACCTGACCATCGGTCAGATCATGCTCGTTTTAGCAGACGGCCAGCCCAGAACTCAAAGGGCCCTAGACCCTGTGCCGAGCGCAGGGGCCAACAGTCCTTCAAGGAGTTCGGGCCGAGCCGATAAATTCATCTACTAGCTTGTACTTTTCTTTCAGCGCGATGTAAACTCTTCGTAGGATCTATTGTTAATATAATAAAGATCAAGGGAACATTGCGAGGAAGAGAGAAAAACCTTGTTATTCAAAAGGCATTATGGGCTCCTCGGCCGCACATGCAAGAAGGAAGAGGAAATTACGACAGTGGCGGGTAGCTTCCCTACCGCAACGCCAAGGATCTAAAAGCCCTCCCAGAGGCAGTCGAGCCCGAGGATCCCTCGCTCGGCTATCCCCAGCGGGAAGCTTCCCTGCCGCAACGCCGGGGATAAAAAGCCCTCCCAGAGGCAGTCGAGCCCGAGGATCTCTCACTCTGCTATCCCCAACGGGTAGCTTCCCTGCCGCCACGCCGGGGATCAAAAAGCCCTCCCAGAGGCAGTCGAGCCCGAGGATCTCTCGCTCGGCTATCTCCAGCGGGCAGCTTCCCTGCCGCAACGCCGGGGATCAAAAAGCCCTCCCAGAGGCAGTCGAGCCCGAGGTTCTCTCGCTCGGCTATCCTTCAAGACAAAAGCCCTCGCCAAGAGGCACCGGGCAGTAACTCTTCCCGGCTAAGGGTCCTTGGTAGGCTTCTACAGCCCCTCCCGCGCTAAGGACCAAAGTCCTCCCAGAGGCAGCCAAATCCTTGCTCGGCTATCCCCGGCTGGTAGCTTCGTACCACAACCGACAGGGATCAAAGTCCTCGCCAAGAGGCACTGGGCAGTAACCCTGATCGGTCCCCGTCCTGAAGGATCAAAAGCCCTCGCAAGAGGCAACCGAGCAGCTACCCTGCTCGGTCAAACTCCGGCTGGTAGCTCTCTACCCACGACGCCAGGGATCGAAAGCCCTCACAAGAGGCACCAGAGCGGCTACCCCGCTCGTTCATTCCAGGCTGGTAGCTGCCTACCCACGACGCCAGAGATCAAAAGCCCTCACCAGGAGGCAACCGAGCAGCCTTACTGCCCGGTCATCCTTAGTAGGCTTCTTACATCCCTTCCGATGCTGAGGATCGAGGCCCTCGCAAGAGGCAACCGAGCGGCTACCCTGCTCGGTCGTCCCCGGTCATCCTCGGCTATCCCCAGCGGGTAGCTTCCCTGCCGCAACGCCGGGGATCAAAAAGCCCTCCCAGAGGCAGTCGAGCCCGAGGATCCCTCGCTCGGCTATCCCCAACGGGCAGCTTCCTTGCCGCCACAGGTTCTCTCGCTCGGCTATCCTTCAGGACAAAAGCCCTCACCAAGAGGCACCGGGCAGTAACCCTGCCCGGCCAAGGGGCCTTGGTAGGCTTCTACAGCCCCTCCCGCGTTAAGGACCAAAGTCCTCCCAGAGGCAATCGAGTCCTTGCTCGGCTATCCCTGGCTGGTAGCTTCCTACCACAACCAACATGGATCAAAGTCCTAGCCAAGAGGCACTGGGCAGTAACCCTGCTCGGTCCTCGTCCTGAAGGATCAAAAGCCCTCGCAAGAGGCAACCGAGCAGGTACCCTGCTCGGTCAAACTCCGGCTGGTAGCTCCCTACCCATGACGCCAGGGATCGAAAGCCCTCATAAGAGGCACCAGAGCGGCTACCCCGCTCGTTCATCCCAGGCTGGTAGTTGCCTACCCACGACGCCAGAGGTCAAAAGCCCTCACCAGTAGGCAACCGAGCAGCCTCACTGCCCAGTCATCCTTAGTAGGCTTCTTACAGCCCTTCCGACGCTGAGGATCGAAGCCCTCGCAAGAGGCAACCGAGCGGCTACCCTGCTCGGTCGTCCCCGGCAGGTAGCTTCCCTACCGCGACGCCAGGGATCAGAAAGCCCTTGCAAGAGGCAACTGAGCGGCTATCCTGCTCAGTTACCCCCGGCTGGTGGTCGATGCTCGCACTGGCAGAGGTCAAAAGATAGCACCCCCATATAGCCACCGAGTAGGCGCCCACTCACGCTCGGCTCAAGTACAGTGAACAGCGCTCTGACTGTTACCCGCAGAGGGTCCGAGACCCTAGTGAGGGGCATCAGGTCTATCCGGGTCTAAGCAATCTCCCCTCGACTTCGGGGCCCATGGGGATACCTCCTCGGCAGCGCTTGGCGTGCTCGTCGGCGAATGATCGAAATCAACCCGACAGGCAATTGCTAGACAAGAGGCGAACCTGACATGAAAACACAACGGTGCAAGCAGAGATATCCTATGAGCATTCTTCGCAAACAGATGGTAGAGCATGATTCGATGAGGCCAAAGAAAAATTTTATTACTACCAAAAACAAAAGCTTTACAAAGGGTATTTTTTGGGGGATCCCCGGCCTTCCAAAACTAAAAAAAAAAAACAAAATGAAAGGAGGAAGACGGGGGCTCTACGCCTCGGGGCCAGGTGCGACCTCGAGGTCCTCGACCTCCATCACGTGGCGCGCGGGGTCCTCGGCGGCTTCCTCGCCAGGGGCTTCCTCCCCTTGCTCATCGGCGTCCACGAGGGGAACTCGGCCCGGAGATCTGCGTCGGCGAACTCCGGCATCCGGGCCTTTACGGCATCGAGGGCGTCGTGCCAAATATGGGTAGTGGCCACGGCCAAGTCGTCATAGAAGTCCTTCGACTTCTTATAGCCCTCCACCGCCCTCAATTCAGCCGACTTGGCCGCCTCAGGCGCCGCCCCCAGCTCCTTTCGGAGGGTCTTCACCGTCCTCTTCAGGTTGCCGGCGAGCACCTGAGCATCCTCGAGCTTGACCTCGGCGATCACGGCGGTCTCGCGGTGCCGGGCGACCTCCCGTTTCCCGGCCTCCACCTCGCCCTCCAAGGCGGCGACCCTCACCGTCATCGCCTCCAGCTCCCGCCTGGAGCTCTCTTGCGGCGAGGCGAGCCTACCCGCAACCTCCAACACCGGGGCTACCACCTCGGCCTTCATGCGCAGGGCAAGTGCAACGTGCTAGAGAACCTGGGAGACACGGGAAAGATCATAAAGATGAAGGAGACACCAAATCTCACAATGAACTAGAAACTTACCTGCACGGACTCCTGGGCGATCGACGCCAGCTGAGCCCTGAAGGTCCCCCCAGGAACTCAACCCCCGGCCGAGGTCTCTATTTCATGCAAGAGGCTATCCGCGACGGACAGCCCTGACGGCACCGCGAACCGGAGGCCCCCTTCTTCCACCATGGTCGGCGAGGACCGCCCTCGGGAAGGCCTCCGAGATCTCCTCTTGAGCGGCTCCGAGGGGGAGCCGAGCTCCTCTTCCGAGGCCGGGTCCTCCTGAATCAGGGCCCGCTTCCGGCCCGATACCCTGCTAGGACCCGGGGCGGGATCTGCCCCCGAGCGCCCACGGGACACCGCCACCGGGGCAGTAGGAGCCGAGGCGGGTGTCACGCCCCGCTTCCCAGAGTATGCTAAATTGGGCACGTGACATAGCCAACCATGCTACCTGTGGGTACGAAATATCCATCCACAGTCACATTACGGCTGTAGAGATATCAAGAACAAAATAAAACTATCTAAAACATGTCCATAAGCCAAGATAACATGAGTTAATAATATTAAAAGTGCGGAAGCAAAAAATCCAATACAAGTAACTGGAATGTACGTCCCATAATGCGGGCTCACATCAGGAATAAACTGCAGAAAATAAATGAACTAGCTACTCCTGAAACTCACAGCTCAGCCTGCTGGCTGAGGTACTCCTACTCGGACTGCAGCAACGGTACAGAATCTGGGCCATGCAAAACCCAGACGTCAGCGCGTCATGATATCAAACAATAGAATATGAACAGAGTAACAGGCAATGCAAATATAACATGAATGAAAAGCAGGGGTAACAGTAATATAAATCAGGCAGTGCAGGGTAGTGTGCAGTGAGTAAACTAAACTGTTCTATTGGGTTTTCTACTGTAAAGTCTTTGAAATCAAATTGATGAATTTTCGATATAACTCAATAGTATCCCGTGCATACCCGGGACCACGGTCCAGATTCTTGGGCTGAAACCGAGACATGCCGCTAGGCACTAAAACAGGAATGTGAACAGATGAATGATGTCAGCAGCAGCATCCCAAGGCTGGCCTAGCCTCTAAAACTGATCAGAACAAGTAACGAATTATTGAGTTACAAGTCAGGTTTCACCTTTGATTTCCCCATACTCCCAAGTTATATGTGTATGTCAACTCAGGTATTCAGTAATCAAGAACTAATGCCAACACAGGATCGGGTAAGCAGGTTTGTCTGGATAGACAACAGGAACGGTCCGTGAGGACTACATGTCAGGTTTGTTGGCATTAGACACAAGATCAGGTAACGGGTCAGGTCATGGTGCATCAGGTCAAGTCAAGCAGTATACGGTACCATGTCGGGTCAATCAATATGTATGTAGCAAGTCATGTCAAGATGTAAACGATATCATAGGTGTGCTCATAATCAGTTACATAATCAAGCATGGTTATCAGCAACATGATCTAAGCAATGAATTAAGCAATAAGCAGATTCAATTAATTAGCTGTACAGTTATCAGTGGTGTTTAACAGACAGTGTCAGCATTATGTGAATACAGTATGATAGATATGAATGCTGAAAACAGGTTAATAAATATGGATGCGACTACATGTATACTCTGTTTGATGAATGTAGTTGAAATTAGACCGGTTAAAGTTGCATGCGGATGTCTAGTAGGCTAAACTGGAAAAAAGGTATCATGGCAATAAACAATGTGATCTATCATGTACAGGTGATTGTTAGTTATAACTAATCAGGTGCAAGATTAAGCTTCAAGTCCGGAATTATAAAATGTGTAACGGCACTTTATACGGTTAATCTAGAAATCTACTTCTAGCAATTCTAATTAGGGATTTAACAGGAAATAATTACTTTAGCATATGAATAGTTTAAAATAGCATGTAGCAAGTTTCACTTGCCTCGACGGGTCGTGAAACGGAAAACGGAACGTTACAGGTCGTCGGGGAAAAATCGCGACGCGCACACGGTTCACGGAATGAACCCAAACAACGAACAACGGAGTCACGCGGGTCGAAGGTACCTGCTGGGTCGTCAGGAATCGCTATCGGCACGGTCGGATTCCGGCCAACACAAAAACAGTAAATAGGGTAATCGATATGAGATGCAAGGAAATGAAGCAAGAATGAGGCAAGAGAATGGAGGGGATTCATGAAGGAGACTTACTCACTGGATCGTAGGGAATGGCAGCGTCGTCGGCGCGTCGTCAACGGAGCTCCGGCGATCTACAGGGAATCCAGACATTTAATCAGAGAAGAAATCCTAAGATGAAAAAGAAGAGAGAGAGGAGGAAGAGAAGAAGAAGAGGGAGAAGAAGGAGAGACTGCTTACAGGGTTGCAAGGATGTGTTGGTGGTGAGATCGACGGCGGTGAGGGCGCCGGCGAAGAGGTTTCTGCAGATCTAGGGTTTGGTTAGGGTTTTGGGTCTGCTGGGTTCCCTGGAGTTTGAGGGTTCTGTGGGGGGAAAGAAGACAGAGAAGAGAGGAGAGGAAAAGAAGAATATGGTGACGGGGTGAGGTGGTCGGCAGCTAAGGAACGGTGGCGGTGATGGGTGCAGTGGGTGTGCAGGGCCTCGGGAGAGGGAGAAGGAGAAGAAAGAAGAAGGTGAAGACGAGGAGGATGAGGGTGGTGTCGGTGAGGGTGACGATAGAATGCCGAGTGGTCGACGAGGGTTTAGGAGCAGGGAAAAATATAGGGTTAGGGTTTAACTTTCATGGGTTCTCGTGGCGAGGCCTTAAAGAAAACAGAAGAAGAAGAAGAGGATGCTTAAGGGAGGTGATCAGATCCGAGGTGCGGTGATGAGAATCGAGGAATACACAGTAATCGCGAGATCTGCGAGAAACTGTGCGAGAGGAGAGAGAAAGAGAGAGAGAGAGAAAGAGAACGGGAAAGAGAGAAAGGGAGATGTGGGGTCCGGGCTCTCAAAAGAAATTCTCCGATTGGCTGGAGAAAGGTATTGGATGATGATAGAAAAGGGGAGAGAGAATTTGATGGTAGGGCCAGCACAAGTAAGAGAGCCCTGATTGGCTCGAGCAACAGAAATTGAGGTGGGAAAATATTTTTAGAAAAGATTTCAGTGAATGAAGGAAATGTGTGGGGCCCGGGGGTTTAAAAGTGTTTTGATTGGCTAGGGAAAAATTTCTGTGAAGGATTTGTGGGATGAACAGTTAGGGAAAACTTTAAAAAGATTTTAAAGAAAATGGAAAAATATTTTCTGGGTTGGTTTTTAAAAATATTAGAAAATGGGATTTGGCGGAATACAAATTATTTCAAAATTGCGCCCGGGTCGGGTCCAAAAATTTGAATTTGAAATAAGAAAATTATTGGCGGGTTCCAAAATTTAAAAATGAAGTATTTTTCAATTAAAAAGCATACCCCCAAGAACGGACGCACGTACGTGCGCGTAGCCGTCCAAACACGTCCGTTTCACTGAACGGGACGAGAACACGATGCAAGGACGCTACCACAGGGTTAGGGGTGTCAAGCAGGCCATATCAAATATTTTTAATTCATTTTAGATGACTTAAATTGTTATATGCAGCATTAGAATTGTCGGGGTAAATTTCAACAAGCAACAGTCAAGTAGAATCAATGAAATAAATACCATACACCATTCATACGGTAACAGAAACTAGTAGTATTGGGCTCGGTTGTTACATTATACCCAACTACAAAAAGAATTTCGTCCTCGAAATTCCAAGAATACAAAGATAGAGGACAAACAATTACAAGAAAACATGAGGAAACTTCTGCCCAATTTCATCTTCTCGTTCCCAGGTGGACTCTCCATGCGAGCGATTACCCTAAGAAACAAGTACAAGAGGGATAACCTTGTTCTTAAGAACCTTTTCCCTTCGATCCATAATTTCAACCGGTCGCTCCTCAAAAGCAAGTCTTCTCGTACCGTCAGCTCCGAATGATCCAATACATGCGTTGCATCTCGAACATACCTACGGAGTTGAGATACGTGAAACACATCGTGCACATTCGCCAAGGACTGCGGTAACGCCAAACGATATGCTACCTCACCAACACGCTCCATGATCTCAAAGGGTCCAACAAATCGAGGACTGAGCTTTCCTCGACTTCCAAAGCGAATCACCCCTCTAGTCGGTAATATCTTCAAGAATACCAAATCACCCACGGCGAACTCTAGAGGTCTTCTCGACGTATTTGCCCAACTCTTCTGTCTGTCTTGGGCTGCCTTCATATGATTTCTGATAGTGTTAACTTTCTCTACTGTCTGCACAACCAAATCTGGTCCCAACAATCTTCGTTCACCGACATCATCCCAGCAAACAGGTGAACGGCATTTGCGACCATACAAAGCTTCAAATGGAGCCATCTGGATAGTTGCCTGGAAACTGTTGTTGTAAGAAAACTCCACCAAATGTAGATGATCTTCCCATGAACCCTTGAAGTCCAACATGCATGCTCTCAACATATCTTCAAGAGTTTGGATCGTTCTTTCCGACTGACCATCAGTTTGAGGATGATAAGCTGTGCTAAACTTCAATCGAGTCCCTAAACTTTCCTGTAAACTCCTCTAGAAGTGTGATAAGAACTGAGTGTCCCGATCGGACACGATGCTCACCGGTACTCCATGCAATCTTACAATCTCCTGCATGTACCGCTCAGCCAAAGTTTCTGTTGATTGACCAACCTGAAAAGGAATAAAATGAGCTGCTTTGGTCAAACGATCAACAATCACCCATACTGCATTGTTGCCTTTTGGACTCCGCGGTAGAGCTGTCACGAAATCCATGGTTATATGTTCCCACTTCCACTGAGGAATCGGAAGTGGTTGCAATAAACCAACAACCCTTTGATGTTCAGCCTTAACTTGCTGACACACCAAGCACTTTGCCACAAAGCGAGCGATCTCCCATTTCATACCTTCCCACCAGAAATATTGTCGTAAGTCTCGGTACATCTTCGTGCCTCCTGGATGTACAGAATAAGCTGAACTGTATGCCCCCTTCATAAGTTCTTCACGAGTATCTCCCTTTGTTACACACAAACGGCTACCATATCTCAACGAACCATCTTCATGTATCAATAAATCTGTTCGTAGTCCGGCGTCAACCTGTTCTCGAAACTTTTGCAATCTAGGATCCTGCGATTGCGCTCCTTTAATATTCTCGATCAACGACGAATGTACTTGCAGCTGCATCAACTGTCCCGAAGATTGCGGTAGCACAACCTCCAAATCAAATCTTCGAAAGTCTTCAACGAGCTCTTTCTGCGTAGTCAACATCTGAATTGCTGGTAACCGACTGAGCGCATCCGGTACGACATTAACTTTCCCCGGATGGTACTTAAGATCAAGATCGTAATCAGCCATCAGCTCTAACCATCTACGCTGCCTCATATTAAGCTCCTTCTGCGTGAACACATACTTCAAGCTCTTATGATCAGTAAAAACTTCGACCCTTTCGCCCAAAAGGTAGTGTCTCCAAATTTTCAAAGCGAAGATCACAGCCGCAAGCTCCAAGTCATGAGTTGGGTAGTTCATCTCATGGGTCTTCAATTGTCTTGATGCGTACTCTACCACCTTCCCATGCTGCATCAGAACACAGCCCAATTCTTTTCCCGATGCGTCGCTGTGGATCACCAATCCTCCGGAACTGTCTGGCACGGTCAGAATAGGGGCGGTTATCAATTTCTGCTTCAACGTCTCAAAAGCTGACGCACATCTATCCGTCCACACAAAAGGTACCTCCTTGCGCGTAAGCTTGGTCAACGGCTCCGCCAGATGAGCAAAGTTCTCCACATCTGTAATACCCGACGAGTCCAAGAAAACTTTTTATCTCCGCAACATTCTTCGGAATCGGCCAATCACGAACTGCTGCAATCTTTTCGGGATCGACGGCGATTCCATCGCCAGACACAACATGCCCCAAAAACTTTACTTCTTCCAGCCAAAACTCGCACTTGCTCATCTTCGCGTATAACTTCTCTTGTCTCAGCGTCTGTAGTGCGATCTTCAAATGCTCAGTATGCTCTTCAAAACTCTTCGAGTAAACCAGAATATCGTCAATGAACACCACAATAAACTGGTCCAAGAATGGTGAAAAGATTCGGTTCATCAAGTCCATGAATATCGCCGGCGCATTCGTCACTCCGAAGGGCATCATTAAGTACTCGTAATGTCCATACCGAGTTCGGAACGCCGTCTTGCAAATATCTTCTGCTTTCACTCGGACCTGATGATATCCGGATCGCAAATCCAGCTTCGAGAATACCCTCACGCCACTAAGCTGCTCAAAAAGTTCGCCAATGCGAGGGATCGGGTACTTGTTCTTAATAGTCATCCGGTTTAATTCTCGATAGTCGATGCACATCCTTCTCGTGCCATCTTTCTTCTTAACTAGAAGAACTGGAGCTCCCCAAGGCGAGTTACTGCTTCGAATCCAACCCTTCTCAAGCAGTTCAGCAACTTGTTTATTGACTTCTTCTAACTCCACTGGTGCCATTGGATAATACGCTTTAGATACTGGCGCTGCACCAGGGATAAGATCAATTGCGAACTCCACGTCTCGCTTCGGCGGTAAACCCGATATATCTTCAAACACGTCCATAAAATCACGAACAATAGCTGGCTCTTCACTTTCATCAACCTCCATTGATACAAGAATATTATTTGTCGGCCTAGCCCTAAACTCGACTGGCCCGACAGAACTGCTTCCTCCAATGAAGGTAAACTCGGGATGTCCGGGAATCTGGAAAATTACTTTCTTTGCCCTACAATCAATGCGAGCGTGGAAAGTGCCAAGAAAATCCATTCCCAATACGACTTCGTAGCTGCCCGTATCAATCACCAAGAAATCTGCAAAAAGCTCCCGTCCGCAAACAACAACTGCACAATCTCTACATTCCCTACTAGATATGATTTTCCCATTCCCAGTGTGTATGTCCCAGAAACTAGACAGGGTCGTGCAGATAATCGAGTGTGTAGTTATAAACTTGGACGACATAAAACAATGGGATGCACCAGAATCAAATAACGCTAATGCGAGAAAACCATGAACGGGTAGAATACCTGAAACAACTTCTCCTGACGCCTTAGCTTCCTCAGCTGTCAAGGTAAAAGCTCGAGCCTGATTAGGTCCTTGAGTCAGCTGCTTCTGTCCCTGAAACGGTTTCTGCGGAGGCTTCTGAATATCATCCCTTGTACGAAGCTTCGACGGACATGAGTTAACAGTGTGATCTGCCGCTCCACAAACTAAAGAGAGTCCTTGCCTCCTTCGACAATCCTTTTGCACGTGGCCAGGCAAATTGCAGTAGTTACAAGTCACGCTCTTTTTCTGGTCAACCATAGCATGCTTCTTCATTGGTGCTACGCCACGACGGTCCACTGGAATACCTCTGCGACCATGAGCTCGGTTTGATACAAATGCTGGCTTCCTCACCGCAACTGCTGTCTGCTGTGAACTCCCAGTTTTTCCTGATAGGCTCTGCTGTTCTCGATCTGCCGTACAAACCTGTGAGAAAGTGGTCAAACCCAGGGAGACAATCTGCCTTTGGATGTCCACATCCAAGCTGCGCATGAACCTCCGTGCCCTGTCTGCATCGTTGGCAACTAAAGGTCCAGCGAATCTGCTGAGTCTTGTCCATTCTGCTGCATGCACATCCACGGGTGCTCCATTCTTCCTTAGCCCGATGAACTTCTCTTCCATTTCCTCCTGTGCAGTCCGCGGAAAGTACTTCTCTAGGAAACTCTTCGAAAAATCCGCCCACTTGATCGGCTTGGGCAAGCAGGTCTCCTCCACAAGCCACCATTCTCGGGCGTAGTCCACTAACTGAATGCGTACCACATCAACTCTTTTCTCATCTGGAATCTGTGCCGCAATAAGCAAGTTCTCTGTGTCAACTAGCCACTGCTCCGCTGGCAACGGCTCCTCCAAACCAGTAAATGCAGACGGACCCAAACGCCTGAAATCTGCTACGGTCCCTACTCGATCAACTGGTTTAGCTTCACCCTTGTCTACGGACTGCTGAACGGTCCGCAAACCTTTCTGAAACGATTCCGCTTGCTGCTGGATCAGCTCGGTCTGTCTCTTTTGATTCTCCAGCATTCCCCTTATCACTTCAAGCATGGCGGCTTCGTCCACACGCCTTTGGTACGTCTTCAAATTCTTATCTGCCATATTCCTGAAATCAAAACACCCAACATTAGCATGATAACAGATTCAAAATTTAGATCAAGGCTAGAACTCCAAGTTACTTAAATAGAGTACCGCATTGTAACTATGCCGCGGTATCATAGCCACAATTACATAACTCCACCCAAGTCGCCTAAGTCCTAGAGATAACAAGGAATCAGGTTTTCGAGTCGATATGCAAAGGAAGTTTGCACATCGTAAAAGACATAATCAGGATGAACTTGATTCAAGAACGGTAAACGGCAAGGTGGCAGGACATGTTTCCTAAACACGGGTATTCTGATTCGTGTATTGGGTACAATACCCAACTACAAAAAGAATCAACCCAACTAACCTATGGCTCTGATACCAAAAGAACCATGTCACGCCCCGCTTCCCAGAGTACGCTAAATTGGGCACGTGACATAGCTAACCATGCTACCTGTGGGTAGGAAGTATCCATCCACAGTCACATTACGGCTGTAGAGATATCAAGAACAAAATAAAACTATCTAAAATATGTCCATAAGCCAAGATAACATGAGTCAATAATATTAAAAGTGCGGAAGCAAAAGATCCAATACAAGTAACTGGAATGTACGTCCCATAATGCGGGCTCACATCAGGAATAAACTGCAGAAAATAAATGAACTAGCTACTACTGAAACTCACAGCTCAGCCTGCTGGCTGAGGTACTCCTACTCGGACTGCAGCAACGGTACAGAATTTGGGCCATGCAAAACCCAGACGTCAGCGCGTCATGATATCAAACAATAGAATATGAACAGAGTAACAGGCAATGCAAATATAACATGAATGAAAAGCAGGGGTAACAGTAATATAAATCAGGCAATGCAGGGTAGTGTGCAGTGAGTAAACTAAACTGTTCTATTGGGTTTTCTACTGTAAAGTCTTTGAAATCAAATTGATGAATCTTCGATGTAACTCAATAGTATCCCGTGCATACCCGGGACCACGGTCCAGATTCTTGGGCTGAAACCGAGACATGCCGCTAGGCACTAAAACAGGAATGTGAACAGATGAATGATGTCAGCAGCAGCATCCCAAGGCTGGCCTAGCCTCTAAAACTGATCAGTACAAGTAGCGAACTGTTGAGTTACAAGTCAGGTTTCACCTTTGATTTCCCCATACCCCCAAGTTATATGTGTATGTCAACTCAGGTATTCAGTAATCAAGAACTAATGCCAACACAGGATCGGGTAAGCAGGTTTGTCTGGATAGACAACAGGAACGGTCCGTGAGGACTACATGTCAGGTTTGTTGGCATTAGACACAAGATCAGGTAACGGGTCAGGTCATGGTGCATCAGGTCAAGTCAAGCAGTACACGGTACCATGTCGGGTCAATCAATATGTATGTAGCAAGTCATGTCAAGATGTAAACGATATCATAGGTGTGCTCATAATCAGTTACATAATCAAGTATGGTTATCAGCAACATGATCTAAGCAATGAATTAAGCAATAAGCAGATTCAATTAACTAGCTGTACAGTTATCAGTGGTGTTTAACAGACACTGTCAGCATTATGTGAATACAGTATGATAGATATGAATGCTGAAAACAGGTTAATAAATATGGATGCGACTACATGTATACTCTGTTTGATGAATGTAGTTGAAATTAGACCGGTTAAAGTTGCATGCGGATGTCTAGTAGGCTAAACTGGAAAAAGGGTATCATGGCAATAAACAATGTGATCTATCATGTACAGGTGATTGTTAGTTATAACTAATCAGGTGCAAGATTAAGCTTCAAGTCCGGAATTATAAAATGTGTAACGGCACTTTATACGGTTAATCTAGAAATCTACTTATAGCAATTCTAATTAGGGATTTAACAGGAAATAATTACTTTAGCATATGAATAGTTTAAAATAGCATGTAGCAAGTTTCACTTGCCTCGACGGGTCGTGAAACGGAATAAGGAACGTTACACGTCGGCGGGGAAAAATCGCGATGCGTGCACGGTTCACAGAATGAACCCAAACAACGAACAACGGAGTCACACGGGTCGAAGGTACCTGCTGGGTCGTCGAGAATCGCCATCGGCACGGTCGGATTCCGGCCAACACAAAAACAGTAATTAGGGTAATCGATATGAGATGCAAGGAAATAAAGCAAGAATGAGGCAAGAGAATGGAGGGGATTCATGAAGGAGACTTACTCACTGGATCGTAGGGAATGGCAGCGTCGTCGGCGCGTCGTCAACGGAGCTCCGGCGATCTACAGGGAATCCAGACATTTAATCAGAGAAGAAATCCTAAGATGAAAAAGAAGAGTGAGGAGGAAGAGAAGAAGAAGAAGAGGGAGAAGAAGGAGAGACTGCTTACAGGGTTGCAAGGATGTGTTGGTGGTGAGATCGACGGCGGTGAGGGCGCCGGCGAAGAGGTTTCTGCAGATCTAAGGTTTGGTTAGGGTTTTGGGTCTGCTGGGTTCCCTGGAGTTTGAGGGTTCTGTGGGGGAAAGAAGACAGAGAAGAGAGGAGAGGAGAAGAAGAAGATGGTGACGGGGTGAGGTGGTCGGCGGCTAAGGAACGGTGGCGGTGATGGGTGCAGTGGGTGTGCAGGGCCTCAGAAGAGGGAGAAGGAGAAGAAAGAAGAAGGTGAAGACGAGGAGGACGAGGGTGGTGTCGGTGAGGGTGACGAGGGAATGCCGAGTGGTCGACGAGGGTTTAGGAGCAGGGAAAAATATAGGGTTAGGGTTTAACTTTCATGGGTTCTCGTGGCGAGGCCTTAAAGAAAACAGAAGAAGAAGAAGAGGATGCTTAAGGGAGGTGACCAGATCCGAGGCGCGGTGACGAGAATCGAGGAATACACAGTAATCGCGAGATCTGCGAGAAACTGTGCGAGAGGAGAGAGAAAGAGAGAGAGAGAGAGAGAACAGGAAAGAGAGAAAGGGAGATGTGGGGCCCGGGCTCTCAAAAGAAATTCTCCGATTGGCTGGAGAAAGGTATTAGATGATGATAGAAAAGGGGAGAGAGAATTTGATGGTGGGGCCAGCGCAAGTAAGAGAGCCCTGATTGGCTCGAGCAACAGAAATTGAGGTGGGAAAATATTTTTAGAAAAGATTTCAGTGAATGAAGGAAATGTGTGGGGCCCGGGGGTTTAAAAGTGTTTTGATTGGTTAGGGAAAAATTTCTGTGAAGGATTTGTGGGATGAACAGTTAGGGAAAACTTTAAAAAGATTTTAAAGAAAATGGAAAAATATTTTCTGGGTTGGTTTTTAAAAATATTAGAAAATGGATTTGGCGGAATACAAATTATTTCAAAATTGCGCCCGGGTCGGGTCCAAAAATTTGAATTTGAAATAAGAAAATTATTGGCGAGTTCCAAAATTTAAAAATGAAGTATTTTTCAATTAAAAAACATACCCCCAAGAACGGACGCACGTACGTACGCGTAGCCGTCCAAACACGTCCGTTTCACTGAACGGGACGAGAACACGATGCAAGGACGCTACCACAGGGTTAGGGGTGTCAAGCAGGCCATATCAAATATTTTTAATTCATTTTAGATGACTTAAATTGTTATATGCAGCATTAGAATTGTCGGGGTAAATTTCAACAAGCAACAGTCAAGTAGAATCAATGAAATAAATACCATACACCATTCATACGGTAACAGAAACTAGTATCATTGGGCTCGGTTGTTACAGCGGGTTTCGCACGAGTAGAATTGGTGCCCCCAGCTTTCGTAGGCTGCCTCGGCTGGCGCATGGAGGCTCTGAGCGAGACGAAGTCCATGGATCCTGTACGAAACAAATACCCAACAAATCAGCGACACGAGTAAAACACAAACCTAAAAAGCAAGCCTAGCTTACCGACGAACTCGACGGGGCTAAGCCCGGCCCAGCTCAAGACCCTCTCGAACGGTAGCACGTTAGGTCGGGGGATGGGCTCCCACGACGCCACTCTCACCGCGGCGGGGTCATCGAACTGTTCCCCGGCAGACATTTCTCCCTCGACCACTTGGTAGGCACGGGCCAGCCTTCGGGAGGGGAAACGAAGAAAAATTTCTTTTTCCAATCATGAATAGAGGAGGGCAAGGCCACGACCCCGGTCCCGGCAGCGCACCCCGGCCGCTTCCTGAAAGTGAGATAAACCCATCTCGGGTCGCCCGCTCGACCACCAGGGTGACTCTTGAAGGCGAGAGAAGAATCGAGAAGGAAAAGGCTAAAAGGAACCGCCAGTAATTTCAGGCGGATCAAGAACCCGAGGAGGATCCTCCACGAGTTCGGCACTAGCTGGCCGGGGGCCAAACCAAAAAAATTCAGCACAGCAACGACCTCGGGAGAGAAGGGCAGACGCATTTCGCTCCAAAAAGCTTCCAAATACAGGGCAATTTCCCTACCCCGTACTTGATCCGTCCTCTCTCCCTCCTTGGCCAGGCGGACCGTGTAGCGCGAAGGGATGTGGAAGCGAGCCCGAGTATTGGCGAGCTCGTCCTCATGCCTCACCCAGTAAGAGGAGCCAGGGGCCACACCTGCCGCCTCCCTCCCGGAGGCGGCCCGCGCCTCACGATCCCGGGGAGAGGATCCAACCCCTGCTCCCCGAGGAGACTCAGACACAGCTAGAGGAACCCTAGAACCTACTCCTACAATGTCTACTGATTCTATAGAGGAAGACATCTAACCTTAGAAAAGAGAATCTTCAGAGGCTGAAAGCGGGAGAAAGGAGACGAGCGCCGAGCAACCAAGATTTAAGAGTGGGAAATATGAAAGAGTAAGGGCCCTAGGGCGGACCCCACCCCTGTTTATTGCGGCATACGGCCTCATCCGACGGCGCCCGTCATCTCCCGCCAAAACGACTCCTCTCGCCCAGCGGCTCCGATCGCTCCACGTGTCGATCCTGCGCTGAACCGCATCCCATCAGACGCCGCAGGCCTCCATACGTCGCGTCAACCAATCGACGCTTGACACGCGGACCGTCGCTTCAGTTGCAGAGTGCACGAACCGGCGCACTTTCTTTAAATGCAGAGATCTCGCCTCGATTCGCTAGCGGAAAAGACAACCGACAGTCCGAGGACTCGTCCCGGCAAAACCCTAGAAAGGAGCTCACCTCGGGATGCCCGGCAGTCCACTCCTGACCCGACCCGCTAGTCGGTCGGGACAAGAGTGGGGGGCTGATGATGATGCTCAATATTGGCGATCTCCAAGATCTGGACACATGGCAGATGACGTGTCCCCGAACTTAGAAGAAAGGGCCCACAGTGGCCGACCAGGCCACCCTGTACCCGACCTGCAAGTACAAGCTGGCTCATCTCAGAGCCCCTGATTGGCCTCCTCGGCCCCTTAGCTCGCGCCGAGTTGCCACAAGACCAGAACTCCTCGTCCCTGAGCTCCCTGCCGGGGCCGTCTTCTTCGGCCCTCCGACCAGGGCCACCGCTCACAAGCGTAACCGCTGCTCCGCGAATCTCGCCATGCGCAGATTCTATGCCAACAACATCCCACGTTCCATGCCATCACGATCCTCATTAATGGGCGATCCGCTTTCTACGCAGGCGTGACGGCGGGAGACGTAACTGCCGGCGAGATTCTCGCGCCTGCTGATGCGTACCACCACCACTATATAAACTCCCATCACAGAGGGGTCAGAGGAGCCATTTTTTACTCCTTTAAGCCGTTATTCTGCTCGGATCTCATCACTAACTTGATCGTCGGAGGGTCCTTGGTGGTACCAAACCATCCCAGGACTTCTTTGCAGGTACTCGACACCAAACTCTTCATACCACCTCTTCCACCAAAACTAATTGAGGCCCATACGCGACAGAAGATAACCATCAAAATCCACCGGGAGATCAACGGAAGACAACATCTGATGGAGACCCGAAAAGGACCTCCATCACCCAGGAATGTTTTTCCTTGACAACAACGTTGCCCAAAGGGAAAAAAACATGTTTGTGATACCTGTATGGTTGATTGCTATATATAATATTTATGCGATATGCGATATGTATGTAGTTGCCTGGCAGACAACTATACAGATACTGCATGAAAATTTTCCAGAGATTTAACTGCTTCGGGACGAGGGGGTTTTTGTCAGCTGTAAAATTTGCCCGTTTTTTTTGTTGACAATTTACCCATAAATTTTTGGTTTAAAGTTTCACTAAATTTCTGTCAGCTTCCTTCCTTTTTGGATAACTAAAACAAACGGACCAAGTAAATTGCGGATTAATACTATGCAGTTTTAGCGTTTTCCAATTTGGCCGAAAAGCCCTGGTGCACGGATGGTGTGGTAAATGAGCGAATTTGGAGGCCTTGTCAATTTGCCTTCTGCTGTGCATAGGGCCATATAATTCTTTCATTCTACTTGCATTACAATGTTATTGATTGAGTTTACGGAAAGGCGACAAATGAAAAAGAGCTTGAGGAGGCTGCAGCGTCCTGTAGCCCTCGGTCTGCAGTGCCCTCTCATGGGGGCACTTTTGCAGAAAAAAGTGCCCCCATGTGAGAGGGCACTGCAGGCTGCAGGGACGCTGCAGCCTCCCTTTGGCCAGCATACGATTATAGATTGAACTAAGCTTAAAATCTGTGTCAATTACTTTTTGGAATATATTATAAGTTCATTTGCCTTGGTTCTGTCCACGGGACCATATGCCGCTTACAATTTAGTTACATTGGTATCGGTTAAATAAGAAAAATACATGATTATAAATTAAACTGCTAAAAGTTTGCAGCATTTACTTTTTTGCAGTTTATTAAGCTTATTTAGCAATAGATATCTTTATTATTATAATGCAACTCCAAACGTGTAGCTAATATCATCTATTGATAACCTTTTTTTTAATAAGAGAATTCATGAGAGAGATGTTCTACCAATCCATTCTTTCAATTAAAATATCCACGTCTTCGTCACAATTAAATTATAAACGTCTCTTTATTTCAAAATTTAAACCATTCTCTCCCTTCCCTCACTCTCCCAATACATTTAAATATCATGGTTCAAGCTATCTTTTTTTATTTAATAGAAATATCTATAAAACTTTATTCTCAGGTAAATATTTAAATCTCATCCACGTGCATCACACATGCAAAAAATAGTAAATTATTTATTGAAATGTTATGATTCCACAAGTAGGAATTAAAACTTAAAAATTCTAGTGAGTTAGAACGCGCTCAAATTCTATCTTCAACGACACAAACATGCTATATAGATTTATAGCTGTTAAATGAGTTGAGTTTTACATTGTTCGGCATGGTTCAATTATTTAAACGAGTTTAAGAACTTATTCAAGTACGGCTTGTTTATTTCTTGAATGAGCCCGAGCAAATTTCACCGAGCCCGAGCCAAACCTCGAGCTTTATCGAGTAATTGCAAGAATATATGAAAAAACATTGATGTTCATTGTTCAATATTATTTTTGACAATCTGAGCAGTGAGAAATATTTCCATCAACTGTGTTTTAAATAAGAATATATGAAAAAACACGGTCGATGTCTAGATTTTTCGATACTTTTGTAACAATATTTGACTAAATATCAACGAAACATTTTTTTGATGAATGTATTTTGTGTTGTTCTAGCACATTTAGCATCTTTATCGCAGCCTATTTGTTTTACTGCATGCTGGAGTATTTGGCTCGAGAGAAATACCAGACTCTTCAATCATGTTTCTAAACAGCAGAAGACACCGATTATGGATATATTCCGTTTCTTTGCTTTATGGGCAGGGGATGCGAGGCCAAAGAAGAAGAACAAGACTCAGGATGTAGTTTAGCTTGTCATCTTTTATCCGCTTTAGCATTTTGTTTTATTAAGTACCGAACTTTTTAGGAGTAAGTAACGGATGATGACGAGCATACAAAGTACAATAGGAATTCAGAATTTGTATTAAATGATGCAGTTTTTGCTAGTTGGAAGAAAATTTATAACACTCTCTCCACAGTTAATTGGGTATGCAGGATCAAAAAAAATGGTTCAAGAGGTATATAAAATACTTTTTACCTCCTGGGAAAAGCCTAATGAGCATTGTCACAAGTTAAACACTGATGGAGCTATGAATGTTAGAAGCAAAGTCATCTTTGGTGGTGCTGTATCAAGAAATGATAAAGGAGATATAGTTTTTGCAACAAAGTTTTATTATGGGGCTGGTGATGTATAGGAAGCTGAATGTAGAGCAATATTGGATGGGTTATTACAATGCAAACTTAAGAAAATTAGAAGAATTGCAGTTGAATCTGATTCAAAAATCATTATTGATTATATTAACAGCAAAACCAAGCCTAAGTGGTCTCTATTCTACAATATTCAAGCTATACAGTATATTGCAAAGGAAATTGAAGCTACCTTCAGTCATATTTTCAGGGAGAACAATGAGGCAGCATCAGCAGCACAGATGGAAAGATGTAGTAGCAGTTATCATATTAATTTCATTCCAGCAAAGGTTAAAAAGATTGCTATATTAGATCTTTCTCACCTGCAGAGAATCAGAAGGATGAAGCAAAAAAGCCCTGATCTGTTCTTTTAAATCCAGAAGCGGGAATTTTGTTCTAATATAATAATTTCAGAATATAAATTTGAGATGAGAGTTCATGCAGATAAAAGTTTAATGAAGGAAAGATTAGATCTATTACTATGTATGATGGAGATTCTACAAAAAGTATTGTTACCTGATTGTCTTGGAGAAAAAAGTGAACATTTGAATTTAAAGATAAAACTGCCACCTTTGATGAATTTTATAGTAGTCGGGAAGCTGATGCAGATGTCGAGTTTGCAGTAAAATTTATCTAAATTTTTCCATTTTTTTGCTGCTGCAGGGAGAGCTCTAAACAACAAGATTAGATCTGAAAATTTCTGCTGAAATACAATAATAATAGCTAAAAGAAAAAGAAGAGTTTTTGTATCTACCTGAAGCTTACCTGGGCGAAGTATGAACAAGTGATGATAGAAGATGCAATTTGACTTGGGAAAGAAGTTATTTTTGGAGCTCAAAAATTTAAACGCCGAGAAATAAAGAGCTAAGGAGTTTCTATTAATATTACCTGAATGTTTCTTGTTAATGAGAAGATTTATACAGAGAACACTTGGATATATGAGGAAAAGTACTTGCTGAGGTCAAAAGTTACACCCCGGTTGATGGAGCTCCTTTTCGGACCTCCATCAGATGTTGTCTTCCGTTGATCTCGCGGTGAAATTAGCTGATTATCCTTCGTTGCATGTGGGTCTCAATGGGTTGTTGGAGGAAGCGGGGAGGTGAGGAAGTTGTTGCCGAATACCTGCAAAGAAGTCCCGGGGTGGTTTGGTACCACCAAGGACCCTCCGACGCTCAAATTAGTGATGAGATCCGAGCAGAGTAACGGCGTAAAAGTGTAAAGAATGGCTTACATGACCCCTCTGTGATGCGGGTTTATATAGCGGTGGTGGCATGCAGCAGCAGGCGCGAGAATCTCGCCGGCAGTTATGCTCCCGACGTCACGCCCGCGTAAAGAGCGGATCGTCCGTTAATGGGGATCGTGATGGCGTGGAACGTGGGATGTTGCCGGTGGAGAATCTGCGCATGGCGAGATTTGCGGAGCGGCGGTTACGCCTGTGAGTGGTGGAGTTGGTCGGTCGGAGGGACCGAGGAAGATGGTCTCGGCGGGAGAGCTCGGGAACGAGTGAGAGGGCCGAGGTATCTTGGTCCTGCGGTAGCTCGGAGGCGAGCTGAGAGACTGAGGAGGCCAATTTGCAAGGACCCTGAGGTGAGCCAGCTTTGTGCTTGTAGGTCGGGCCTGATCGGTCCCTGTGGGCCCTCTCTTCTGAGTTCCAGGACACGTCATCTGCCACGTGTCCTGGTCTGAAAGGTCGCCAATATTGAGCATCATCATTTGCCCCCCACTCTTGTCCCGACCAGCTAGTGAGTCGGGTCAAGAGTGGACTGCCGGGCCGTCTGGGGTAAGCTCCCTTCTAAGGTTTCGTCGGGACGCATCCCCGGGCTGTCAGCTGTCTTTTCTGCCAGCTTATCGGGACTAGATCTCTGCATTTAGGGAAGGTGCGCCGGTTCAAGCGTCCTGCCACTGAAGTGACAGTCCACGTGTCGAGCGCCGGTTGGCCGACACGACGTGTGCAGACCTGTGGAGTGATGGGGCGCAGCCCAGTGTGAGCGTGACATGTGGAGCGATCGATCGTCAAGTTGATTTCGATCACTTGCCGAGTGTGCCAAGCGCTGCTGAGAAGGAGGCATCTCCATGGCCCCGAAGTCGATGGGGGATTACTCAGACTTGGATAGACATGATGTCTCTTGTTGGGGATTCGGATCCGCTGCATGTGATGGGCTCAGTGGCCTCATTATGAGGGCTACAAACCCGCAGCGTCTGTTGGGTAAGAGGATGCCTGCTGGGGATGACCGAGTAGGGAAGCTGCTCGGTTGATCTTGGCGAGGGTCTTAACCCCTGGCGTTGCGAGTAAGGAAGCTACCGGCCAGGGATAGTCGAGTCTGGAAGGACTTTGATCCTTGTCTTTGTTGGGTAGGAAGCTACCCGCCGGGATGCGCTGAGTAGGAAGGGGCTCGGCGGCCTCGCGAAGAGGGCTTCAGATCCTCAGCGTTTGATGGGCAGGAGGACGCCCGCTGGGGATGCGCCGAGCAGGAAGGAACTCGGTGGCCTCGCGATGAGGGCTTCAGACCGTCAGTGTCTGATGGGCAGGAGGATGCGCCGAGCAGGAAGGAACTCGGCGGCCTCACGATACACCGAGCAGGAAGGAACTCGGTGGCCTCACGATGAGGGCTTGAGATCCTCAGCATCTGATGGGCAGGAGGATGCCCGCTAGGGATGCGCCGAGCAGGAAGGAACTCGGAGGCTTCACGATGAGGGATTGAGATCCTTAGCATCTGATGGGCAGGAGGATGCCCGCTGGGGATGCGCTGAGCAGGAAGGAACTCGGCGGCCTCACGATGAGGGCTTTGATCCTTGACGCTGGAGGGGCCGTGAAAGGCCTGTGAAGGATGGCCGAGCAGGGTAGCTGCTCGGTGCCTCTTGGCGAGGGCATTGGTCCTTGACGCTGGAGGGGCCCTGAGAGGCCTGCGAAGGATGGCCGAGCAGGGTAGCTGCTCGGTGCCTCTTGGCGAGGGCTTTGATCCTTGACGCTGGAGGGTATCTGAGAGGCCTGCGAAGGATGGCCGAGCAGGGTAGCTGCTCGGTGCCTCTTGGCGAGGGCATTGATCCTTGACGCTAGAGGGGCCCTGAGAGGCCTGCGAAGGATGGCCGAGCAGGGTAGCTGCTCGGTGCCTCTTGGCGAGGGCTTTGGTCCTTGACGCTGGAGAGGCCCTGAGAGGCCTGCGAAGGATGGCCGAGCAGGGTAACTGCTCGATGCCTCTTGGCGAGAGCATTGATCCTTGACGCTGGAGGGGCCCTGAGAGGCCCGCGAAGGATGGCCGAGCAAGATAGCTGCTCGGTGCCTCTTGGCGAGGGCTTTCTGATCCCCGGCGTTGCGGTAGGGAAGCTACCCGCCGGGGATAGCCGAGCGAGGGATCTTCAGGCTCGACTGCCTCTGGGAGGACTTTCTGATCCCTGGCGTTGCGGTAGGGATGCTACCCGCCAGGGATATCCGAGCGAGGGATCCTCGGGTTCAACTGCCTCTGGGAGGACTTTTGATCCTTCAGGATGGGGACCGAGCAGGGTTACTGCCCAGTGCCTCTTGGCGAGGACTTTGATCCCTGTTGGTTGTGGTAGGAAGCTACCAGCCGGGGATAGCCGACCAAGGACCCGACTGCCTCTGGGAGGACTTTGGTTCTTGGCGCGGGAAGAGCTATAGGGCTGTAAGAAGCCTACCAAAGACCCTTGGCCGGGCAGGGTTACTGCCCGGTGCCTCTTGGCGAGGGCTTTTGTCCTGAAGGATAGCCGAGCGAGGGATCCTCGGGCTCGACTGCCTCTGGGAGGGCTTTCTGATCCCTAGCGTTGCGGTAGGGAAGTTACCTGCCAGGGATAGCCGAGCGAGGGATCCTCGGGCTCGACTGGCTCTGGGAGGACTTTCTGATCCCTGGCGTTGCGGTAGGGAAGCTACCCGCCAAGGATAGCCGAGCGAGGGATCCTCGGGCTCGACTGCCTCTGGGAGGACTTTCTGATCCCTGGCGTTGCGGTAGGGAAGCTACACACCAGGGATAGCCGAGCGAGGGATCCTCGGGCTCGACCGCCTCTGGAAGGACTTTCTGATCCCTGGCATTGCGGTAGGGATGCTACCCACCAGGGATAGCCGAGCGAGGGATCCTCGGGCTCGACTGCCTCTGGGAGGACTTTCTGATCCCTGGCGTTGCGGTAGGGAAGCTACTCGCCAAGGATAGCCGAGCGAGAGATCCTCGGGCTCGACTGCCTCTGGAAGGGCTTTCTGATCCCTGGTGTTGCGGTAGGGAAGCTACCCGCCAGGGATAGCCGAGCAGGGTAGCTGCTGAGCTGCCTCTTAGTGAGGGCTTAGATCCTTGGGCGAGGTGGCCCTCGAGCCGCCGTGGCAAGCCCTCTCTGTGCAACCCGTCAAGGGAGTGGGTGTCGGTTTATTCGGCCGACGAGGGCGTTGATGACGGTCGCCGGAGGAGGTTCACCCACGCCTCCGGTGAGGGGAAGGCGGCGGCTGGTATCTGGATCTTCAAGGTGATCGCTTGCCATGAGGATGGAGATCGGAAGGCCAACTTTGTCTTTTGTGGAGTTTCGCTTCCCACAGATGGCGCCAACAGATGGGGCTCCTTTTTGGGCCTCCGTCAGATGTTGTCTTCCGTTGATCTCGCGGTGAACTTAGTTGATTATCCTTCGTTGCGTGTGGGTCTCAATGGGTTGTTGGAGGAAGCGGGGAGGTGAGGAAGTTGTTGCCGAGTACCTGCAAAGAAGTCCTGGGGTGGTTTGGTACCACCAAGGACCCTTCGACGCTCAAGTTAGTGATGAGATCCGAGCAGAGTAACGGCGTAAAAGTGTAAAGAATGGCTTACTTGACCCCTCTGTGATGGGGGTTTATATAGCGGTGGCATCATGCAGCAGCAGGCGCGAGAATCTCGCCGGCAGTTACGCTCCCAACGTCACGCCCGCGTAAAGAGAGGATCGCCCGTTAATGGGGATCGTGATGGCCTGGAACGTGGGATGTTTCCGGCGGAGAATCTGCGCATGGCGAGATTTGCGGAGTGGCGGTTACGCCTGTGAGTGGTGGAGTTGGTCGGTCGGAGGGACCGAGGAAGATGGTCTTGGCGGGAGAGCTCGGGAACAAGCGAGAGGGCCGAGGTATCTTGGTCCTGCGGTAGCTCGGAGGCGAGCTGAGAGACCGAGGAGGCCAATTTGCAAGGGCCCTGAGGTGAGCCAGCTTTGTGCTTGTAGGTCGAGCCTGATCGGCCCCTGTGGGCCATCTCTTCTGAGTTCCGGGACACGTCATCTGCCACGTGTCCTGATCTGAAAGGTCGCCAATATTGAGCTTCATCACCGGTTGATCAAGTAAAAGTCAAAATCAAGTCTAAACCAAGTGGGTCTAAGCTCAAGTCAAGACTAAGTATGAAAGGGGCCAGCTCCATACCAAAAAGGGATCAATAAATTAGTTTAAATGCAAATTTTAGAAATAAATGTATGAAAAATGGGCGAAAAGCAAAAATTTTATAAACCTCATAGCTTATGTGCAAAATGAAATAAGCGCATGAGGCATGGAGAGGCACAAGTGTCATTTAGAAAACCCCAAAGGGCTATATGTAAAATGTGTAGCCTATAAAGATAAACATGATGAGAAAATAAAAAAAACTTTCATTCTCTCAAGAAATTAGAATTCTGCGTCTCCTTTTCCTTTCTCAAGGTTCTAAACCTTCTTCCTTTTTCTTGAATTAAATTAAGAGTTTAACTTTTCTTTTCCTAAAAAGAAATAGTTTTCACCATAAAACCCACGAAGGGGAGCTCAGATCTCCCATCAAAGCCATAAAAGGAGAGATTTTTAAGTCCCAGTCCCTTTCTCCAAATCCAGCCTATAAGAGGAGGAAGAAAGTGACCCATCTCCAAAAATCTCATTTTGGGAAGATTCAAGGCTCAAGGAAGAAGTAAAGGATCCCTTTTGATCATCTCCGAAGATTTTTGGAAGTTCAACTCCATTTATCAAAATCTTTTGGAGTTTAACTCCATGAATAAAATTATTTTAGGAGTTTAACTCCATTTAAAATCTTTTGGAGTTTAACTCCATAATAAAAATTCTTTTGGAGTTGAACTCCACAATAAAAATACTTTTGGGAGTTTAACTCCATAAAGATAAAAATCCTCCCTTTTTTTAGAAGTTTTCCAAAATCTCTCGGGAGTTTAACTCCAGATCCCGAGGTTAAGCCCCCTTTTCTGCAGACGCTCAGCGCCCACGCGTCGGGCGCATGTGTAATGATTATGAATTTACTGTACGAAATTTTCCAGTTTAATGTACAGAAATGAGTTATACAGCCTAAGATTGAGTTATGAGTAAATTTTGTTAAAACAACTTGTAGCTCACTGGTAAAACCTTTGCACTGTTGTGACATAACCCCTGTGTTCGATCCCCATCAGACACATTATTTTTTTCTTTTGATTTTTCTTTTTAACTTTTTGGAAGCCCAAAAGTTTACACGTGCAATACACAGAAAAATGAAAAGTCAGAAAAATCAAACATGCACAAAATGGAGTAAACCCTATTTTAATCTCGTGGCATGAATCCCAAAACCAGATGGCAACAATCGACCAGCGGAATGCATGATATGACCGGCCTTGACGGTTGGATGAGCTCCAAAATGCCCCATGCTTTGCACACAAACTCTTTCACCTACCTCTAACACCTCTGCATTATTTTATTTCCCTGCAATCAAACAGAGACCCTTTATTTCACCATTTATCATCTTTTTAATGCATTTTAATTCATCATTTTAATTCCAAAACCCTAATTCTACATTATAAATATCACCCCACACTTTGGCTCAACATCATTCTAAAATTTCTAGCCAAAACTCTCAAAAAATTCTCTAAGTACAAGTAGAGTAAAGAAGAGTTAGCAAGCGGTCAACTTCCGGCGAAGGATCGAAGCTATTCTGGCGCTCCCGCGATGCCACGATGACAACCCTCGCTTCTTATACCTTTCTTTAAGCCTCCTAACTTGTAAGTCTCTTCCAATCTTCTTTTCTCTTCTTTAAGAATACATTTTTAAAATGAATATCGGTAAGTAGAGTTAATACCGATATCTATTTGCTAAACCCTAAAAACTCCCCTTTTTCTTACATATTGTTCATCCAAATTTTACACAATAATTGTAATCTTAATTATAAATGGCTAGAATAAATTTTAACCTAGAACTCCATACAAAATAACTCATATTTAAGTTTTTTATTTAAATACCATGAACTTTAATATTATCTCTTTTAGTGACGCTTAAACATACCTTAATAAAACTTCACGGGGTAACGACCTATCCCTCGTATACACTCTTGTTCCATAGCACGATGCCTTTGTGTGAATTTTGGTTATGAAGAAAATATTAAATTAAAATACCACTGACTTTAAAAACGGTTTTCTTTTAAAACAGTATTCTTAATTCTTTTGCGAATATGCCTCTACAACCCTCTTTATGGGACCCGTTATTGGATGGTGCGGATTATCGCACATCCTTGGGTTAGTAGAGCGAGACGTAGACCTCCTCACGGAGTATTCGGTTTCGAAAGGTTTTAAATACGGTTTTTAAGAAAAACGCATATTTCTGCTTAAATAAAATTTAATTTTTAATAATTATATAAAATTACAAAATCCATATATTTTCAAAATATAATAAACTTACATTTTTTTAAAATGAAAGAATTACAAGTTTCACTAAAATTCCATCAAGATACCAACAAAAGTCAAGTTTTACAATAAAATACCATGAACTTTCTAAGCTAAGCTATTATCACTAAAATACCTCAAATCCTTAAAATTCATATTCATGAAAACCCTAAATAATATAAATAAATACAAGAGGTTTATTTTAAAATTTTATTAAAAATATTTTTCATAAAATCCCTTCGAGTTATACAAAACAATATTTAAGGACTTTAGTAAGTATAAGTTTAAGCGGGATCAAATCTGTTGAGCCGGAGAAAGTGAGTGCTTGCCTATTTAAGGTGGAAAACTTAACGGAGTTATCAATGGTAATTGTCTTGGAAAAATATACAAATCCTGTCGTCCATGTGCAGCAGTTGCCGATGACTCCCAAACCTATTTCAGGATCTAAATCAGTTACAAGTGTCTGACTCAGTCTGAGTGTATCCCAACCAGAATCCAAACTCAAATCAGAGTCCAATTCAAACATGAATCCAAAGTCTAACATGAATACTTGAACCTGAACCTGAAACTTGAATTCAAACATCAATACCAAACATGAATACTTGATTTGACTTGACCGAGCCATGATTATATCTTGACCTGACTGTTTGAATACATGATTACATTCTGAACCTGGCTACTTAAACAACTTGTATTCATGGTTTCGGCAAGACTTGTAAATATAACTCTATACAATACATTATGCGGGGATAATGGGGTAGATTGGTACGGAACATATTAACGTGGCACGAGATGGTCACTTAAAAGATATCTACATGAACTCTCGTACCGTTGTCCCATGGGTTTTGACAGGGCCTTATACTACATGTTTCCATAGTCCACGGGGTAAGATGGACTTCTCCCGTATACACAAATACCTTCTGTACCAAGCTACAAACAACTACGTTAGAATAACAAATATATACATGTACAACTTACCGGTTTCATTTCACATTATTTGTTATATTCCATTCCTTCTTTTGAGACTTACCGAGCGCTAGTTCGCTGACAACATTCCTATCTATTTCTTTCTTTGGTATGTTCGTCAGGAGGACCGGACTCTCGGGAGATCGAGCATAGTCAGGAGGATTTGAAGCAGCTCACCGCTCAGCCGGACTACTAGCTCGTCTTGTACTTATTTTATTTTGTATGCAACTGTTTAGGCACTGCTTATTTCATTGTATCTTTCCTTTTCAAAAAAAGTTGTATGTAAATATGAATGTAAATAAAGGTTGCTGTTTATTTTATATCACTTGTCATTCAATATATATAGCTTAATTACGCTTAACGTATTTATTTCTTAATAAATACGTTGCGTCCCGCCTCGTCATCGTTTCTGTACACTGAGAAACGGGGCGTAACAGCATGGGGCGCTGATGCCCAGTACCCATGCGTCTTGCACGTGGTCCGTGGGCGCCCAGCGCCCACTTGCCGGACGCGTGAGGCGCCGGCGCCCATGCGTCCTTAGGACGCTACTCACCTCTCTTTTTCTCATACATTTCTCACTAAAAATACCTCTCTCGTTAGAAAAAAATTTCTAACGGGACGCTGCCTCGCACCTCGTAAAGGGGCTGATAGCTCTCTTGACCCCAGCCCACTATCCGGGTAGCGAGACCTCTGATATATCCAAAACCTTTCAGAGCACAACACACGTACACGGTACATTGAGTTCGCATGACCAGTTTGACCTGTCAAATGGAGGTTCGCTCGCTCCAAAAGCGAGGGGTAATTAACGGCAGTTTAGTCTGCGGCTGCTAGAGATTCGGATCCCCACAATCAATAAACCACAGCCTATCCTAGACAGGGGGAATCTTTATACGTCTGACAAGCACACGCATTCCTATCTTAATGGGGTGACGAAAAACACCCTACAACACTCAGATCTAATGATTTCAGAGCACAAATTCTACAATAGTAGCAAAAAATTTGATCTTTCAACCACAGCCGTGCTTACAATGAAGAATCACGGTGGAAAATGGTTTATTTTGGAATATTTATTGGAAAAGGAAGTGGTTGGGAGCTCAAAAAATTGAGAGAACGAAGAGGTGAAGAGTTGAGTTTTTTGTGTGGCTGCGCTGAATGTTTTAGATAACCCTAACTCTAGTTTTAAGTTTTGGTTATAGACTCATTGGATGATCCGTTTTGTATCGGGCTAAGCCCAATTACTTTCCCCTTAATAATATTCTAACTGGGTCCATCCTAGTTTTAGCAAAAAAAAAGTAATTGGGTCTGTTCCCCGTTCTTCACTTTTACCTTTCATTCAAAACCCAACATATTGCTTTGGACGCTGAATCTTTTTTTGGTTTTATGTATGATTCTATTATTAATATATTTTTTTAGTAGGGATTCCCTACATTTTATTGTAAAAAAAAATTGACAAAATATTTATTATAACCTGAGTATTCGTGGTAACATTAAAGTATTAATAAATATGAAGTGAGTTTAAGAATATCTATTTTATTAATACTACTAAATATTAATTAAGTTAATAAGCTATTCAAGTCCACACGAGCCCTAAACGGGCAAAGCTTGAAAGGCTATGTTCATGTTTGTTTGTTTATTTCTTGAGATTCAATTTATATTCAAGTCCGACTTGGTTAGCTATCGAACGTGCATGAACCAATTTTTCTGGTTTGATTTCACAAGTAAGTCGTTTATTTTAGCAGTTTTGAGTGCAATACGATCCTTTGATTTACATATATGGCTGAAATCTACTATCTACTATTTAATGCAAAGAAGAGAAGGTCTTTTAATCTGCAATTGATTACTGATTGTTACGTCCCGCTTCTCAAAATACGGAATGTGAGAGGTGACTAGGCCAGTCATGCACCTACAGTCAGGGAATAATCCCGCCGTAGTCACACTTCGGCTTCTAGCATTATATGGTAGTCAGTAAACAGTACTAAAGTAAAAAAAATCACAGCTCACAACTTTATTACGTTAAAATAAAAAAGTTCAAGATACATTTATTTGCATGGAAGAAATAGCTAACCAACGAAATGACAATGTTCTTATAGTAAGAAAGGGATGGCGCTGATGCCGCGGTCTAAACCTCCGCAGTCTCGAATGGCAGGTCCTGCTCCTTAGCTGGGTCTACTTCGTCCTCTGAGCATGCCCACTCAAGTCGTCAGCGCGACACATATAGCAATAAATATATAATGTGTGTACAATATTATTAAACATGAAAGGTATGACAGAATGCAGAAATATGAGAATAATGAATATCATTTGAATATGAACAGCGCAATATATATATCATGTCAGTAAATCAGGCAATATGTATGTCATTACTTATCAGTCACTAAATCAATGAAATCAATTGGTGGAAAGGATTCTCGTGTTTAACAAGGGTCTCGTGCATGTCTGAGATTACGGTCCACTGTTGCCCGGGACATAACCCTGCAGCCGTGCCGCTAGGCCCACGACCTAATGTGTGTGTGTGTGTGTATCACTAATATCGAATGATCATCCTCTAAGTCACTGTACCTTGCTAAATATGAGTTCAATTCCACCTTGATTTTCCTATTCCCCAGGTCTCAATAACTATAAATATAGGATTAATTGTGTACCAGCACGCGCTAAATCACGGACTTACTCATTTTCACTGCATTGTTCTCTTTTACTAGTCAATCACTTAGCACCGGCGTGCTTGATACAACTAATCTAATACCACTCACGTTCGACAATGCAAGTCAGTCGCTAGGTCTCAATATAAACGATCATTTTACACTGGGTATAAAGCAACACCGAATAAGGTAGAAAATGCACTAAACAAATGTTCACTAAATTATGACAGCCAACGCCCTATGACTTGCAAAATTCATCATAAATCACACGTATGGAATCGACCAAAATAATATAAAGGGCGTATGCAATATACATGATTATCTAAGCGGAAAAATTAGTTTCATGTCAAAAGGAATTCAGGTTAAGGATTCATTATCATTTTAAATCAGCGATCAGTTGCTGGAATTCCAGTTTCAGAACTGGAAGTCCAACTTCACGCGCGGTTTACTAAGGATTGTGTTTAGATTCAGATGTTGCTCCAGTTGAATAAAACCTAGTTCTATCTGTTATATTTCCGATACATCAAGTGGATAAATGATAGCCTTTTTGTACTAGGAGATATGTCCTGTTTAGTGGAAGGTGTAAAAAAATGTCACTGCAGAAACTGCAGAACACGTCGACGATCTAAAATATAATCAAAATACCAAACGACAGAGAAACTGAATGAAACCATAACCATATGTTAGATAACTAAATTATCTACGCGACGATATTGGACTCTGCATATTTTCAGTTTTTCGTAGGGATGTGCAGGCGCTTAAGTTCAGGTATCAGTCACGAAATACTGCTTGGGACTGCAGTCTAGAGCCGTATTTCCAGTTAGTTTTAGTCATTGTTTTATGGGAGTATCGTAATATAAAACATAAGGAGTCCTAGTTTATTGAGTCGGCTCCGGTATGAGCCCAGAACATCTCATTACGATTTATATTTAATTTAATGTAGATTTTAAAATGTGGTATGTGTGGTGAATTCCAGATTCAACGTGATGAAAAATCTCAATGTTTTAAACTTAAATCTCTATACAATAATTATTAATAGTAACAGAACACTGTTCCTAGATTAAAAATCAGGAATTACCTCAATGAGGTATCACGTGTTCACACGTGACCAAGGGTCACGTGTTGACACGCGATCTCTTTACAGAATTAAATTCTAATCAAGCAAAAGTGTAAACAAACGGCTGAGAAAAAACCCCAATGGGGCGTCACGTGCTCACACGTAACCAGGGGTCACATGTTGACACGTGATGATCCTTCGGCCCAGTTAAAAGACAGAATTAAATTCTGAATGAGGGAGGGTCACGTGCCAACACGTGATAGGCTTTGAAAGCCTTATAACTTGATAGAATTAAATTCTAATTAAGGGAAATCAAAGACCCTAACTGGGAAAGTATTTCTCCAAATCTTTCCAAACAAAAAGGATTATGGGGGACCGTTGGATTAAAAATCCAAGGTTGATAAAAAATCACCAATTTATGGAAAGAATTTATACAAGGAAAGATTTCCCTAAAATTCACCAAGAATAACAAATAGAATATCTTTTGGATTAAAAATCCAATGGTGAATAAAATTCACTAAGATTATGTTAGTTACAAAAACAAACAAAATCTCTCAAAAAAAAATTTACTAAACAAATTGATTCTTTTCTTTCTCCTATAAATAGGAGCCAAGAAGAGGAAGAAAAAATATAGAATTTTGGGATCTTGAAATTTTCTAAAGGCAAATAGCAGAGAGAAAAGAAAGGAGAATTTAATTCTCAGCAAAGAAAACCCTAAGTGAGAAAAGGGAAAGGGATCGAAGCTTCATAAAACAAAAAGAGAATTTAATTCTCGATCTAAGAGTTTAACTCTTCTGCAAAAGAACTTAGTTCTTCCTCTGGTGAAAGATCTACAGAAGCAAATCTCCCCATAGGTTGAGAATTTAATTCTTATCGGGAAGATTCTGCCATGCAGATCCAAAACTTAGAGGGAGAATTGAGTTTTGAGAATTTAATTCTCCCAATGCACAGGAATTTAATTCCTCCAAGATAAAACTAGGGTTTAATCCTATATGAGAATTCAATTCTCCCAATTCACAGGAATTTAATTCCTCCAAGATAAAACTAGGGTTTAACCCTATATGAGAATTCAATTCTCCCAAATTTACAGGAATTTAATTCCTCCAAGATAAAATTAGGGTTCAACCCTGCTTGAGAATTCAATCCTCCCAATTCACAGGAATTTGATTCCTCCAAGATAAAACTAGGGTTTAACCCTATATAAGAATTTAATTCTTTCACATACAGGGGAATTTAATTTCTCTAAAAACGAAATTAGGGTTAATCCCTACAAAAAATAAAGAGACTTGAAAGATCCCCATGCATGTAAAGAACTAAGATCACGTGTCCCCACGTGACCCCTAAACAGATCCCCCAAAAAGAGAAGGAAAAAGCTTTGAGGCAATGCCTCACGCGCTCCCACGTGACCTCCAAAACAAAGAGAATAAAAGCAAAGGCAATATTGACTTTGGGCGCTCTCACGTGTTACCACGTAACCCTTAATAAATGCTTTAATAACCAATGCACAAATATCCATCACGTGTCAACACGTGATGGCCAGAAAATCAAAAGTGTTTAACACTTATTTGCAGAACAAAGTAAAGGAGATCTGGCCCCACCTTTGGGTGCCCTCACGTGTCCCCACGTGACCCATTCCTATCTAGTGTTTAACACTAATTTGAGGGTTTCATTTCCAGTGTTTAACACTGTTGTCCTCTAGTGTTTAACACTACTTAGAGCATTTCATTTCCAGTGTTTAACACTGTTGTGCTCTAGTGTTTAACACTATTTTAAAGCCAATCTTAGCCAAATTGGCTAAGTTTCCAGAGGCAAGAACCTCTCCTTTAACTAAACCTCAAAGTTGAGTAAAACTCATAAATACAATGTTTAATGCTCAGTCAAAGACAAAAATGTATTAGAGCCTTCAAACTCCGGTTTAGCATTGCTAAATAATGTAGGTTTGAACCCAGACAAGTGTGTAGTGATCCAACAAAGAGCCAATATTTCTAATCTAATTGGACTTAGCCCAAACTGGCCATAAGTCCTCAATTCAGATTTAACTGAGCCAATGAGCTCATAATCTAATTAATTGATCTTAGTTCCAGATTGGACTACAGATCCCCAATCAACCTTGGTTCAAGGGTACATCTCTTCACTCCTTTGATATTTGTCGTTGTAATCTCTCAACGTCTTCAAAGAGGTGACGGGTCCCGACAACCACACATTTCACAGACTATAATGTCTCTAAACATTGGACTGTGGGGTCCTTAAACTCACGGACTATGATGTCCTTAACCTCGACCGTGATGTCCTTAAACTAACATTGGACTGTGTGGTCCTTAAACTCATGGACTATGACGTCCTTAACCTTGACTGTGAGGTCTTTAAACTCATGGACTATGATGTCCTTAATCTCGACCGTGATCTCTTTAAACTAACATTGGACCGTTGTTCCCGCCAAAAATTTTGGCTCAAAACCCGCTCCGTATAAAATAACAACAATAAAAGAATAAATAAATAAATAATAATAATAATAATAAAGAAGAAAATCTCCCTTTCAGAGCAAAACTCTGTTTGAATTTCAAATTCAAAGGGTAAAGCGATACTTCAGATTCCTTGCGCTGTGCGCAACGCGCCACGTGTCAAAATCAGACACGCCAGCATAAGGAGCGCAGCGCCCAAGATAGCGCACCCAATTAGAGCAAGGCTCTGTTTAAAGTAAAAATAAAAATAATTGAAGCAACGCTTCAGATGCACTGCGCTCTGCGCTGCGCGACACGTGTCAGCGCAGTTGCGCTGCGCTCTGCACGGCGCGACACGTGTCAAGCGCAAATGCGTTTGCGCCAAACAGAATTAAAATTCCAGAAAGATCTTTCTGTTCTTGTTAAAACAGGAAGATTGTCTTCTGTAAAACAGAAGCCCTTAGATCAAAGATCCAACGGTGGGGAAAAATCCCAAATCACTCAGAGAATGATCTCTTTAACAAATTTAACAAATTAATGGGCACTATATAAAGGCCCCTAGACCCCAATTCAAAACACACAAAAAAATACACAGAGAGACAAGAACACAGAGAGAAAAACAGAGAATTCCTCTAAAGAATTTTGAGAAAAGCTCGAAGAAAGAAAAGGTAAAAACCTTTAATAAAAGAAGAATTTCTTCTGAATAGATCATTGATCTAAGAACAAGATCAAGGATCTTCAATAAAAAATATAATAAATAACAAATGCATTGCCTTTTGATGAACCACTGGTTCTGGAATCTTAAAAGATTCTTTTCTTGAATCCATTGGATCAAGATATTAAAACAGTGCCTTGCACTTGTAAATCTGCACTATTGCGCTCTTGGGTTGGCGCAAGCCACCAGAGAGCGCCACGTGTCAGCTCCAAGACCACTTGCGCTATGCGCTTTTAAAATAGAGCATTGCTCTCTGAAATTGGCGCAACTCACCAGAGCGCGCCACGTGTCAGCAGCGCAATAGTGCAGCGTAGTGCGCTTGCGCTCACCAGAGCGTGACACGTGTCACCTCCCCATGGACTTGCGCCTTGCGCCCTTCAATTGGCGCAAAGCGCATGACAAGCCACGTAGGGCACTGTCAGAACATTAAATGCACCGCATTAATAAAAGGGCAGAGCCCAATAAAGGAAGATCTATCAGACCAAACAAAGTGCTATGCACTATTAAGAGGGGCAGAGCCCAAATCAAATAGGCCTTACAGGCCAAAATAAAATGCAGTGCATTATTAAACAGGGGCAAAACCCTAGCACAGGCCTAATAGGCCAAAGATAAAAATGTTGAATATTCTCAATTAGACTTAGCCCAATTCTGGCCGTAAGTTCTCAAATTAAATTGAACTGAGCACGGCTGCTCTCTTAAATCAATTTACACCTGGTTTAAGGGTACATCTCTGAACTCCTCTGACACCTGTCGTTATAATCCTTCAACGTCGTCAGAGAGGTGACGGGTCCCGACGGCCATACATTCAATGGACCTCCATGTCCCTAAACTGGAACATGGACCGCTATATCCCTAAACTGGAAATGGACCACTACGTCCCTAAACTGGAACAACAGAGCTCCCAAATGCTCTGTTGTCGGATCTAAACGATCCCGTTTAAGTTGATCTTAGCCTCAAACATGGCTAATATATCCTTAAACCTTCAAACAGACTTTAGTCCCAAATCGGACTATAGATCCCCTAATCAACTTTGGTTCAAGGGTACATCTCTGAACTCCTCTGACACCTATCGTTGTAATTCTTCAACGACGTCAGAAAGGTGATGGGTCCCGACGACCATATGTCAAATGGACCACTATGTCCCTAAACTGGAACAATCGAGCCCAAATGCTCTTTTGTCGGATCCAAATGATCCCGTTAAGTTGATCTTAGTCTCAAATTGGACTAACGTATCCTTAACAAGCGTTTAAGTTGATCTTAGCCTCAAATATGGTTAACGTATCCTTAAACCAAACCCCAAACCCAAATCTAAGAAAATACAGATTTGGACTAATCCACGTCCTACGGGCGACGACATAAATTAGTCTCCGTATACAATCCACGGGCAACCACAAACAAAACAAACACCCACGACACGAAGTGAAATTATGGAGAAGGAGAAAGTTGTTACCGCGATGCGGTAGCGTAATTAACTGCAGGGGCTTACGCCTGCAGGGAAGAGCGTCCCTACAATCAAAAACCCCTCAAGCGAGGGGGAATCTGACGAAGTCTGCTACATCGGCCGCATCCGTCTAAACCTCCAATACACGGTGCCATAAATCAACTTGGCATTTTCGGAGAGGTGGACGGATAAAACCAAATAGCATCTGCCCCGAATCTCAGGCAAGACGTCCATGTCTTGGCCGCCGTTCGGAGGGGAACAACCGTAATGTCCTTAAACTAACAATCGACCGTGATGTCTTTAAACTAATATTGGACCATAATGTCCTTAAACTAATAATCGACCGCGATGTCCTTAAACTAACATTCGACCGCGATGTTCTTAAACTAACATTGGACCATAATGTCTTTAAACTAATCGACCGCAATAAACAATAGAGCCCAAATGCTCTTTTGTTGGATCTAAACGATCCCGTTAAGTTGATCTTAGTCTAAAATGAGACTAACGTATCCTTAACAAACGTTTAAGTTGATATTAGTCTCAAATGAAGCTAACGTATCCTTAAACCCAACCCCCCAAACCTAAATCTAAGAATATACAGATTTGGACTAGTCCACGCCCTACGGGCGACAACATAAATTAGTCTCCGTATACAATCCACGGGCAACCACAAACAAAACAAATATCCACGACACGAAGTGACCATCTGGAGAAGGAGAAAGTTGTTACCGTGATACAGTAGCGTAATTAACTGCATGGGCTTGCGCCTGCAGGGAAGAGCGTCCCCACAATCAAAAACCCCTCAAACGAGGGGGGATCTGACGAAGTCTGCTACATTGGCCGCATCCGTTCAAACCTTCGATACATGGTGCCATAAATCAACTTGGTATCTTCGGAGAGGTGGACGGATAGCACCAATTAGCATCTGCCCCGAAATTCAGGCTAGACATTTATCGTGCCTCCGCGTTTCGGAGTTGAACAGATTCTGGCACGCCCGGTGGGACCTTTTCCTCTTTCCACTCCACACTTCGTGTGTTGTGTTCGCGAACGAATCGCAGTTTGCTAATGGTTGCCCTTGGGTTCGAGGTACTAAGATTTGGCGTTTTGCTTGGTGCAGAAAGCGAAGGATCAATGGCGTCCACTTGCGCGAAGTGTTCCAGCTGCAACTGCAACTCACGTTCCGCTTCATCTGGAGGCATAGCTTACGGGCCCCGAGCGGCTTCCCTGTTCACGATGCCGGTGGAACAGGTCACTCAGGCCACCATTGGATTGTTTTTCGGGACCATGCTCCCGCCAACGAGCTTCAGCGCTCCTATACCAACACAAGAAGCTCCCAAGAAGTCGGCCTTTGATCGGCTTACAACTACTGCGGCCCCTCTCAACGGGTCGTCCAGCTCCAGCGCCTCGGTCTTCGCCAGATTGGGCCAAAGTTCCTGTGGGCCCATGATGAAACCTGCAGTTCCAGAAAAAGTTATTCCGAAGAGGATAGCCATCCCTGCTCACGAAGTCGTCAAAGCGGCTTCTCCTGCTAAAGGGTCGGTCTTTACAAGACTGACTGTTCCGGCTCCCGTCCCTGCTCAAAAGTCTGTCTTTGACAGATTGGATACTGCAACTCAACGTACATCAGTCTTCAAGAGGCTGGTACCGGCAGCGCCTCACCTGAACAGGAGGCAAGACGAAGTCACCCCTAAAGCTGAAACAATCTCAACAGCTCGACACGCTCGACGTCTCCACTGGCACCGAGTAAGGAAGGCTGGGGGCAATTCCACCTCTGGGCTAACTCCACCAGTCCCAACGGTGGAAGTCAATGCTGCTGTTCCAACCGTAAACAGCTTCGAACTGCTGAACAAGGTGCGCAGGAACTCTCCTACCGCCGTACTGAAAAGATCTCCTCCACCGGTGGAGAATGTTACAGAAATAAAGCCAGATCAGCCCCCTCAATGGCTGTCCTCCAAAGTTTACAAAGTCTGGCAACGGGTCCAAGAGTCGGTGATTGATCAAGACTATCCCCGTCGACAGAAGAAGCTGAAGGTCCAGCAGGAAGAGAACCGTCCTGGCAAGCCACGAAGGATGACAACCACCTGGGTGCCTGCTGCAACGGCCCCCTCAATGTCAACTGCTCAAAAGAGGAGGAGGCCAGAGAAAACCCCTGTGACTACGGCAGATCGCAAAGACGGTAAGCCCAAACACCCTAGTCTGGGGGCATAATGGTACATACTGTTTACATGGCTTCCGGAAAAGAGGAAAGCCGCGCTTCTACAGGTCACCGACCGCTCACCCGATCCGTGACGAAAGCCCAGGAGCAGCAACACAAGCTTCAGGAAATGCTGACGCAAATGGCCGCACTCACCGGGCCAAAAGAAAGCCCAGAAGCGTCATCGGAGCAGCGTCACGAACAAGAAACCGATACTGACTTCCTACGCAGAGTCCTCAAAAGGAAGGACAGAGAAGCTGCAGAACAAGCTGCCAACATAAAACGAATGGCGCTTCTTGTTAGTATTTATGCCCTAGAGGCCATTACTGTATCATACTAGTTTGTATATTACTTAATGGAAGCTTGGGATATTCACAGTTGTATTGACAGTCTTGCTAAAAATGGCAGTATGCTACTTGGCTTGTGTCTACTTTAATATGTGCATATGTTTCTTGTAACGTATCGCTTATACATATTAGTAGAGCCCTTAGGATCTTTGCTTGATTACCAGCGTTGTGATGGCAGTCACACTAGTGGGGGTTGGGTAGTCTATAAACAACATCCTATACAGGTCCCTGGTCGTAGGATTATCGAGATAGGGCATCGATACTCCGGAGTAGACTGGTGTATACGCTTCTCATCCCAGCATGGGGAGATGGTCTGTCCCATAGCTATCAGTACGTCGTACTGGCGATAGTATACAGGTGCTCGTTGGGTTACGGGTACACCGGACAGGACTCGCGGGGAACTGTTGGTTGGTATTATACCCGTCGTCGGTTAACAGTTCCCAGGTGACCTGAGTACAGCATAGTCCGCAGACTTGATACTGCTACTTCGCCTCGAGTGTGTCCTACTGTTCTTAGATTGCTACCCTACCACGGCTCAAAGGAGTCGTGCAAACAGGTAGCAGTTGGGTGTAGTCCCGAGCACTTGGAGGCAGTGGCGGTTAGACAGGATTCGTCTCTCCCGGTATTGGGAGTTGATATCGCGCTGTGTCAGAGAGCCATTATGCAAAGTCCCTGGCCAGGGCAAGCGAGATTTACTGGTAGGTTCCAGTAGTTTCTCAAAGTGTAATAGGCTACGCTCTGACACGACTTATACCGCTGTTAGGGGACTGACGCTTGCCGCCCCCTAGGCCCGATATGCGATAGTCCTAGACGAACAGACTGGACTGTACGGAGATTGTCACATCAGGCTCAGTAGGAGTTCGGATGGGTTCCTCATCGTCCTTCTTATCGACATCTACCTAGGGACCGTTATGTACAACTAGTGCCACTTGCGGTCTGTGGTTAAACCCACTACCAGCGTAGTGTCGAGTCTTTAGAGTCCCACACAGAGAGTTTCCCTGCTTCGGGCGAAACGATATAGAGGTCGTATGGTTTTACGACAGGGTTCGGACGCATACGTGTTTTTACGCATGTACGATGTTCGGACAGTTTTTACTAGTCGGCTTTGGTTTAAACCAGATTCTAGTATCGGATTATTGGATTTATACAGTCTAAAGTTTTTCCGTGTTTTCACGGATAGGAGGGGCGTTCTCGTAATTTGTCGGGAAGCTTCTAGAAGGATGATGACTTGGAGGGTAAGGTGGCATTTGCATTTATTGGATTAATGAGTCATGAGAGTGAATCATCCATGGAGTTAATGATTCATTTATGATTCATATGACTCATGTGATGAATCACTTAGTGTATTAATGAAACATGATGATATATCATTATTTGTTATTCATTTAATAATATGATATGTTTCATATATACACAAATGATATCATTCATCCAAAAGGATTCTTATTCTCACCTTCTCTCTCCTCAAGCTCTCTCTCTTCAAACCCTAACCCTAACCTCTCATATGTTGAGATCAAGGGTTAGCTAGACTAATACATCCATAATCCAACTCTATATCCCTTAGGTTGCTTAGATTAGCACTTTGAGTAACCTAGTTATCTCAAGTTAGAGATCAAGCTTGGAGTAGGAGCTCTCGGGTGGATCATCTTTGACTCGAGGAGGCTGTTGAGGTGCCGACGTTCCATAGAGCCTACGAGGCGTGGAGGATAGCGATGAAGACCCGAAAGACAAGTAACGTGAGGTATAACTTCGAATCAGAGTAGTTAAACCTTTCGTAGTTTGCTAGTAATGGTTTAGACACAATCCGTGTGCTTAAGTCCGTGTTACGAAGCTTTGATAATTGTTTTTCATATAT
This sequence comes from Agapanthus africanus, assembly GCA_030015575.1. Classification (NCBI taxonomy): domain Eukaryota; kingdom Viridiplantae; phylum Streptophyta; class Magnoliopsida; order Asparagales; family Amaryllidaceae; genus Agapanthus; species Agapanthus africanus. The sequence continues at coordinate 544,629,819 of CM057340.1, forward strand.
TCCGCCTCCCCACAAGCTCGTAGAGTGCGTGACATGGACTTACAGTGGTATCAGAGCCAACTAAACCTTTACTAGCTTGTTAGCAACTAATTAGAACTTCGATCGTCGAAAAAACGCGAAAATTTAACCCCGGAATCCCCTCAGTTTCTGTCAATTTTAAACGTGTCGAAAAAATTATTTGATGTGCCAGAAAATTAACAGCAGGGGATTATAAGAATTCTGGGAAAATACGAGGACTTAACTCGGTAAGACGGTCGCGGATCCGCGGCCGAATGGTGCTTTTGGCCGCGGATCCGCCGCTGAGTCAACTCCGAGTTGATTCGGATTTTCACAGAAATTCATATTTTTTGGTGTTTTGTTTTCCAGTATATTTTGTTTCTGCCCAGGTTATTTTTTGTTAGTTGTATGTATGCCCTAGAGGCCAGTATTGTACAGATGATGTATATTATATTGGATGCTTGGACATATATAGAGATGGCTTTCTTGCTCGACATGATAGTATGCTATCTGGTTGCTCTTTATCTTAACATGTACACTAGTCTCTTTATACTGTCTTATAGTTACATGTTGGTAAAGCCCTTAGGATTTGTACTTGACTACCTGGACTATGATGCAGATCATACTAGTGGGGACATGGTAGTCCATAAGTACATCCTTCAAGGTCCCTAGTCGTGGGTGTATCGAGACGGGGCATCGATATACCAGAGTAGACTAGCGTATACGCTTCTCGACCCATGTGATGGGCGATGGATGATCCCATATCCATTGGTGTTTGACATCAGAGATAGTGTACGGGTGCTCAGTGGAGACTGGGTACACTGGACGGACTCGCCGAGAACTCCCAGATGGTATTATACCTCACGTCAGTGGCAGTTCTCAGGTGACACTTGTACAGGATAGTCTGTAGACCCGAGATCGTCATAGAGTCTTGTGTGATTCCCACTGTGCTTTGATCTCCACCTTACCACGTCCATGAGGGCGTGCAAAACGGTGGTCTTTGGGTACAGTCCTGAGTCACATGGAGGCAATGAGCGATAGGAGGGGTTTCGTCTCTCCCGGTATTGGGGGTACATGTTGCGCTGTGCTCGATTGGCCGTAACAGGGAAGTCCCTGGCCAGGGCTGATCAGAGATTTGCTGGTAAGTGTTACCAGTAGTTTCTCGACCCGTTACGAGCCTCACATCGGCACGACTTATCGGGTTATTGGGGTCTGACGTTTACCACCCCTAGACTTGATATGCGACGTATCAGACGAAGAGACCGGACTGTACGGTAAGTGTTACTGGTCGGATTCGCAGGAGTGTGAGCGGGCTAGCTCGTCGATCTTCTGATCGCTCAATACCCGGGTGGCCGTTACGTTTAGCAGACCGCTTGCGGCTTGTGGGTGCTTGATATGATCATCATCTGCTACCGGCGTATTGACGAGTCTTTAGAGTCCTACACAGAGGTTTCCTGGTTCAAGCGAAACGAAATAGGAGCGCATATGAGATATGTGCAGGACCGAGAATAATGCGTGTATGTGATACCGCATTTCATTCTCGCGATAAATGTTTCGATTGGTTATATTTGATATGACCTAGTTATCGAATCATTGATTCGATAAATCGATACATTGAATACTAGTCGGTTATGTGCGACATGACCGGATCATTGAATCAAATGTTGATTTAATGATTTAATGTATAATTATATATTTGATATATTACTTTGCATTAACTAGTATTGGTTCACTTTATACGGATTTTCTCACTTGATGCACATAGTATATGTGATATGCTTTTGTGCACTTTTTTGTATCATGTTTGATGATACTTGATCATTTAGTTAAGTATATAGAATTAATCCATGGTTAATTTGATAATTAGGGTTTTGCATATTCATTTATTTATTTATTTGTTTATTTATTTATTTGGAAAAGATAAAGATAAGAATGGTGGCTTTCTTTGTCATTAGTTGAAGCTTCATGAAGCCTTGACTTTTGTAACCATCCTTATCTTCATGCTTAACCCTAACCCATCCAAGTGACCATGGTTAATTCTCTACACTTAACCCTAGTTTAAGTTATGATAAGTATTTGATTTTCTATTTCTTTTTAATAGAACTTATCATAACTATCTTGATCTTCTTCTTCTTCTTCAAGCTTGCTACTTTAATGGCAACTTGAGCAAAAGTGAGTAAAATCCAATTCCAAAGAGAACCCACCTCCTATTTTCTCACCCTCTACCTCTTGCCAAGTTGTTTTGGGTGTTTACTTCACAAGTTTCACAAGTTTGTGAAGTCGGAGCTTGAACTTGCGATGCCTCGAGGTAGATCGTCTTTGACACAAAGCCGACGACCTAGCTTGCCCGTTTCTCCGATGAAGCCAAAGTTCGAGTTTGGGAATCGAGATGGACAGCGAAAGGATGCCTTCGTGGAGCCAAGGAAGAGGATTACCGGATCTACAAAGGTTGTAGCATCTAACCTATAGTTAATTTGTTAACTAGTTTTATATTTCGCCTAGACATCTAGCAACGATCCGTTAACTAGGGTTTCTCGGCACCATAATTTTTAAATTTGGCATGTTCGATGCCTTGTGAGACCTCTATAGGGTGCCTAGGAACCTTTCACTTTTGTGCTGGCTTGCATTTGGGGTAGACACGGAAAAAGGTTGTCGGTCGATATTCTAAGTTATTTGCTAATCGGGTTTTTATCTGTAATGTTTAATGTGTTCGTAAACCTCCCCTAACTGCTAGTATGTCGGTTGGCAGGGGGTTGCACATTTCTGTAATGTTTACTATTTGTGTATATGAACTTGATTGGATTGTTGTGATGATTAGCCGGGGTTTGAGATGGGTTTTAATATTCATTCATTCGATGTAAATTGTAATATGATGTAATATTCTTTTGCGGGGCACATCCAGGTTGCGGTTGTAGCCACCGTTGTATTATTTCATTTACTGTTTTTTGCTCCTAGGATAGACCCAAGGTGGGGTACACAGACTACCGGGTACGTTGAAGTGTTTAGTGGCCTACTCACGTTGTTGAGGGAGACCGCTTCACTTCGGGTACTTGGCGGGTAGTTTGCCGTACCCGTAGGGGTCTAGGGTGAGGTAATGGCTATTCATCACAACTGTGTAATCCGTCTTTTGTTGCAGGCTCAAAGCGAACACGGATTGCTTGTATATCCAATAATGTTCATCAGTGATCTGGAATGCCTATTATTGCGTCTGACGAATGTACAATATCTATATATGATAGCTATTAGACGTCACTTATGTTTTACACCCGCGCTAGCCCAGCCCCCGCTCTGTCGTTAGTTAAGTAACCTAACGAGTGATGACGGGACCCCGTGGCGAATGCGGATGGCATAAGAGGACGCGGTATTTTCGTTGTTTTCTGCAATGATAGGATAAATGATGGGACATATTATTATAATGCAAAGAAAATAAACCAAAGTTGTATCGTTGGAACAAATTTAAAAGAAACAACTCGGTTATTTTAAAAGAGCAGAATTTTTAATTGCGGAGCTTTAACCACTCCTTTTAAAAAAAGCTATCAGGTTCCTTCGATTATATCAAGTTCACTACGTTCGCGGTTTCGCCAAAACCAGTCGTAGCCCTCCGTCATTTCTTATGGATGGTCAGTAGTATTCAAGCTATGTTTGTTGGCTTTCGTCAAGGCATAGTGTTTGGTAGCTGCTGGGGTATTCATTTGTTTCATAGATAGATGAGTTGGTTTGGGACAGTCGTATTACCTTGTTGGCTTTCGTCAAGGGTATGTACGGGTGGGTTCAAATTAACAAGATAATGATGGGCAGAACTTGATATGTGACTTATGATTTGTTGGCTTTCGTCAAGGTCATAAGAACATGGGGCAAAAATCCACATCGGAAGTTTCTAAAGAAACTGAAACTTGCTAGTGTTGCATACCATTTGGAGTTTGATGAATATTGGTAGGATTCTTTCAACATTATCACACGATGATATTTGGATCCCGATCCTACTATGAGTATATGCTACTTATCAGGAGATTCGTCACTTAACGATCAATGCTATAAACCAAGTAGGTGTCGAGAAAGATGTCAGCGGGGCTACGCCCCCAGAGAAAAGAGGTTATTTAATTAAGGAACTTCGCGAAAGCGTTGGAAAACCTCCCTCGAAGTACCGACACTAGCCTGGCTGAACGGTTAAGCAAGTATTGTACAGTGAGAATAGTCCTGGCTAATTCTTCTTTTATGGTTTGAGGAAGGATTCGAGAAACAGTGGGAGCCATCCAGTTTAGATAAACTAAAAACCAATCTAAACTTGCAAGAGCATCATGCTAAAGTGTTTTCCTCTCTCTCTCATTGCAGCGACCTTGTGACCATGACTAGGTTACATCTAAATAACAAGTTGACTGAATCTATCTTATATGACTGGTAAAGGTCTGTCCAGATGTCCATTGCCTATGACAAGCTGGACCACCCTATTACTACTCAAGATCCCGCCGTCCCAGGTCCAGTTTCCACCGTTACGGATATGGATATCCTTCAGACAAGGGAAAAGGATAAAGCGAAAGCCAAGTGCCTCGTGTTGGCTTCAGTTGATGGTGTATACCAGAAGCAGCACGAGAAGATAGACTTAGTTTCCATCTTTCTCCATAACAAAGATTTATATGGAGAGCAATCTCATATCGCAAGATATGAGACCTCGAACGAATTAATTCAAGCGAGGTTGGCTGTCGGGTCATCTGTAGGGAACGACATCCTTACAATGACTAGCTATATTGATGAGCTCAAGGACCTGGAGACCACGTTGGGAAACAGGTCATACGCTGACTTATTTCCACAGTCCCTACCCTTTACTTACACCCTGAAAGAAACCAGGGAGACGCAAGCTCTGCTTAATGGGGGACCTTCTTCTTCTACATCCAGGGCGAAAGCAAAGAGTAAAAAGAAGAAGACCTCTACAAAGCCGATATACGGTGTCGGTAAAGTAGGAGGAAAGGGAAGAGCAAAAGTTTCGGGACTTAGTGTAGGTAAGGAGGGATGTTCCTATTGTTATGGGAACGGACATTGGCAGAAGGATTGCAGGGCTTTGGAAGCCAGTAGCTAGGATACGAAGCATGGTGTGGCTTCGGCCTCAAGTGTGTTTGTAATTAAGAACTGTTTGTCAATTAACTCTACTTCCTGGGTACTAGATACCGGAGCAGGATCTCATATCTGTAATTCATTACATACTTTGAGAAACCGTAGAGTTATCAGGGTAGGTGATTTGTCTCTCAGAGTTGCAAACGGAATGAGCGTGGACGCTGAATCCGTGGGAGAATATCGCCTAAGTTTAACAAGTGGGCAGATATTTATTCTACGTAACTGTTTGTATGTACCTAGTTTGACTTGTAATATCATATCAGTATCCTCACTTTCGAGAGAGGGATATGATTTTACATTCATAAGCGATGTAGTTCACATCCACCTAAATCAAGTTCTGATTGGGTCCGGTACATTAGATGACGGTATATACGTATTGAGTCAAGCTCAGGTTTTCAATGTCCAGAACACACTTAAAAGAAAGTCTCCAGAAATAAATCAGGCTTTCTTATGGCATTGTAGACTAGGTCACATCAATGAAACACGATTAACTAAGTTATATAGAGAAGGATATTTGAATCCGTTCGAATATCAATCTTATGCTACTTGTGAATCTTGTCTCATGGGAAAGATGACAAAGACTCCGTTTACTGGACACGGAGTAAGAGCGAGCGAGCTCTTGGGACTCGTACACAGTGACGTGTGCGGTCCAATGTCTACACTTGCGCGAGGTGGTTATTCCTACTTCATTACTTTTACGGATGATTTCTCTAGGTATGGACATATCTTCTTGATGAAGCATAAATCTGAGGCCTTTGAGAAATTCCAGGAATACAAGAATGAAGTGGAAAACCAAACAGGCAAAAGTATCAAGACACTGAGATCTGATCGAGGTGGTGAATGCTTAAGTGCCGAGTTCTTGAGTTACTTAAAAGAGAATGGAATTCTCTCTCAGCTTACTCCTCCATACACACTACAACACAACGGTGTATCGGAAAGGAGGAATCGAACCCTATTGGATATGGTTCGTTCCATAATGAGTAAGGCTGAGTTACCGCGATCTTTCTGGGGTTATGCACTAGAATCAGCTGCATATCTTTTGAACAAGGTTCCAACCAAGACTATGCCTACCACACCATATCAGATGTGGAGTGGGAAGAAACCCTATCTTCAGTACCTGAAGACATGGGGATGTCCAGCTTTTGTAAAAAAGCAGCATCCGGACAAGCTCGAGGCACGCTCAGTACAGTGTAAGTTTGTGGGATATCCAAAGAACTCCATGGGATATTGTTTCTATTACGCAGAGGAACAAAAGGTTTTTGTTTCTCGTTATGCCCACTTCTTAGAAGCTGAATTTTTAGAAAATCAGAAGAGTGGGAGCGCGGTAGAACTGGAAGAAATTCCAGAACCACAAGCTGTTACTGAAATATGGTAGAACCAGAGGTTTCAGAAGAAAAGGACATACCAGCGCCTATTCGCAGAAGTAGTAGGCAGTCTCATCCGCCCGAGAGATACTACGGTTTTCTCATAGACGGGGATCGAGAAGATTGCATCATTGATAATGATGACCCTACTAGCTTCCAGCAAGCCATTCAGAGCGGCGACTCGGTAAAATGGTTGGATGCAATGCAGACCGAAATGGAGTCCATGTACACTAACAAAGTATGGACTTTGGACATTGCTCCAGATGGAGTAAAACCCGTAGGATGCAAATGGATCTTCAGAAGGAAGATTGGTGTAGATGGACAGGTTGAAACCTATAAGGCTAGACTTGTTGCAAAGGGTTTCCGTCAAAGACCTGGTTTGGACTATGACGAAACCTTTTCTCTAGTGGCTATGCTCAAATCCATTCAGGTCCTTCTTTCCATTGCTGCCTTCCTGATTATGAGATCTGGCAGATGGACGTAAAGACGGCCTTTCTAAATGGTAATTTGGAAGAGTGCGTCTATATGGATCAGCCAGAGGGATTCATTCAGAGTGGGAGCAGCGGTAAAGTGTGAAAGTTGCTTAAGTCCATTTATGGATTAAAGCAAGCATCGCGGAGTTGGAACATCTGTTTTGATGATACTGTCAAAGAATTCGACTTTATCAAAAATCCAGATGAACCATGCATATACAGTAAGATTGTAGGGAGTGTTGTTGTATTCCTCGTCTTGTATGTGGATGACATTCTCCTAATAGGAAATGATATTCCTATGCTACAGTCAGTCAAAAGATTCTTGTCACAGAAGTTCTCCATGAAGGACCTGGGTGATGCCACCTACATTCTGGGGATCCAGATCTATCGTGATAGATCAAAGAGGATGTTGGGACTTTCGTAGTCCAGGTACATAGACACCATATTGAAAAGATTCAGTATGGAAGATTCTAAGCGCGGAACCTACCGGCTTGTCAAGGAATCACCCTCTCCAAAGAGATGTCTCCCAAAACTGATTTGGAAAGGGATCGCATGTCGATTATACCCTACGCTTCTGCGGTAGGCTCTATAATGTATGCGATGTTATGTACCAGACCAGATGTAGCATACGCATTGAGCGTTGTAGCCGGTATCAGGCAAACCCAGGGGAGAAGCACTGGATAGCAGTAAAGAGCATTCTCAAGTACCTGAGGAGGACTAAGGAGATGTTCTTGGTGTATGGCGGAAAAGACCTCCAGATCGAGGCCTTTGCTGACTCCAGCTTCCAGAGTGACAAGGATGACTCTAAGTCCATGTCGGGTTATGTCTTTACCCTCAATGAAGGGGCGGTCTGTTGGAAGAGTTCCAAGCAGGAGACCGTTGCTGACTCAACGATGGAAGCGGAGGACATAGCTGATTGCGATGCCGCAAAAGAAGCTGTCCGAATGAAGAAGTTCCTCACAGAACTTCAGGTGGTTCCTACCAGTGTTGGTCCAATACCTCTGTATTGCGACAACAACGGTGCTATAGCTTTAGCGAAGGAACCCAGGTCCCATCAGAAGTCCAGACACATCTTAAGGCGGTATCACCTGATCAGGGAGATCGTCGATCGCCAGGAGATCGAGGTAAAGAGAGTAGATACAGAGAATAACACTGCTGATCCATTCACAAAGGCCATTCCTCAGACGCAGTTCGAGAGGCTATTCGAGATGATAGGTCTGCGATATGCCAGTACATGGCCCCAGTGCAAGTGGGAGATTGTTAGTGTTTATGCCCTAGAGGCCATTACTGTATCATACTAGTTTGTATATTACTTAATGGAAGCTTGGGATATTCACAGTTGTATTGACAGTCTTGCTAAAAATGGTAGTATGCTACTTGGTTTGTGTCTACTTTAATATGTGCATATGTTTCTTGTAACGTATCGCTTATACATATTAGTAGAGCCCTTAGGATCTTTGCTTGATTACCAGCGTTGCGATGACAGTCACACTAGTGGGGGCTGGGTAGTCTATAAGCAACATCCTATACAGGTCCCTGGTCGTAGGATTATCGAGATAGGACATCGATACTCCGGAGTAGACTGGTGTATACGCTTCTCATCCCAGCATGGGGAGATGGTCTATCCCACAGCCATCAATACGTCGTACTGGAAATAGTATACAGGTGCTCGTTGGGTTACGGGTACACCGGACAGGACTCGCGGGGAACTGTTGGTTGGTATTATACCCGTCGTCGGTTAACAGTTCCCAGGTGACATGAGTACAGCATAGTCCGCAGACTTGACACTGCTACTTCGCCTCGAGTGTGTCCCACTGTTCTTAGATTGCTACCCTACCACGGCTCAAAGGAGTCGTACAAACAGGTAGCAGTTAGGTGCAGTCCCGAGCACTTGGAGGCAGTGGCGGTTAGACAGGATTCGTCTCTCCCGGTATTGGGAGTTGATATCGCGCTGTGTCAGAGAGCCATTACGCAAAGTCCCTGGCCAGGGCAAGCGAGATTTACTGGTAGGTTCCAGTAGTTTCTCAAGGTGTAATGGGCTACGCTCCGACACGACTTATACCGCTATTAGGGGACTGACGCTTGCCGCCCCTCTAGGTCCGATATGCGATAGTCCTAGACGAATAGACCTGACTGTACGGAGATTGTCACATCAGGCTCAGTAGGAGTTCGGATGGGTTCCTCATTATCCTTCTTATCGACATCTACCTGGGGACCGTTACGTACAGCTAGTGTCGCTTGCGGTCTATGGTTAAACCCACTGCCAGCGTAGTGTCGAGTCTTTAGAGTCCCACACAGAGAGTTTCCCTGCTTCGGGCGAAACGATATAGAGGTCGTATGGTTTTACGATAGGGTTCGGACGGATACGTGTTTTTACGCACGTACGATGTTCGGACAGTTTTTACTAGTCGGCTTTGGTTTAAGCCAGATTCTAGTATCGGATTATTGGATTTATACAGTCTAAATTTTTTCCGTGTTTTCACAGATAGGAGGGGCGTTCTCGTAATTTGTCGGGAAGCTTCTAGAAGGATGATGACTTGGAGGGTAAGGTGGCATTTGCATTTATTGGATTAATGAGTCATGAGAGTGAATCATCCATGGAGTTAATGATTCATTTATGATTCATATGACTCATGTGATGAATCACTTAGTGTATTAATGAAACATGATGATATATCATTATTTGTTATTCATTTAATAATATGATATGTTTTATATATACACAAATGATATGATTCATCCAAAAGGATTCTCATTCTCACCTTCTCTCTCCTCAGGCTCTCTCTCTTCAAACCCTAACCCTAACCTCTCATGTGTTGAGATCAAGGGTTAGCTAGACTAATACATCCATAATCCAACTCTATATCCCCTAGGTTGCTTAGATTAGCACTTTGAGTAACCTAGTTATCTCAAGTTAGAGATCAAGCTAGGAGTAGGAGCTCTCGGGTGGATCGTCTTTGACTCGAGGAGGCCGTTGAGGTGCCGACGTTCCATAGAGCCTACGAGGCATGGAGGATAGCGATGAAGACCCGAAGGACAAGTAACGTGAGGTATAACTTCGAATCAGAGTAGTTAAACCTTTTGTAGTTTGCTAGTAATGGTTTAGACACGATCCGTGTGCTCAAGTCCGTGTTACGAAGTTTTGATAATTGTTTTTCATATATTCCGCCTCCCCGCAAGCTCGTGGGGTGCGTGACATGGACTTACACTTCTCTTCCAAGACATGGTCAGGATGATGTTGCAGCCGGATCCTCCAGCTGAAGACCCTCCGATCATTATTGAAGACGACAAAGGGGAGATATCGAACCCTCCTCCGGCTCTTTCAGCAGCCAAAGAGGAAACTATTTCCAAGGCCGCTCTGGATGACTATATTGCTCAGCAAATACGAGCTCACCAGGCGAATGAAGCGGCCAGCCAAGTCGTTAAAACTGGGCGACCGTATCTAGGCTGGTATGACCAAATAAAGTACCCGCCGGAATACACAATCCCCAAATTCCATGTGTACAAGGGGACAGGCAATCCCCATCAACATGTTGCTCAGTTCAGGGCTCTTTGTGGCAACACCGGAGGTGATGATAAACTGCTCCTTCGCTAGTTCATCGGCAGCTTGTTAGAGACGGCATTCGAATGGTATTCTGAACTTCCAAATGACTCTGTCAAGACATTTGCGGGAATGGAACTATTATTCACGCAAAGATTTGCAAGCGCTAGCGAGCGCACCCCCATCACAGCATTGATTAACGCCAGGGTAAAGCCGGACGAGACGTGGGTTCAATATGCAATACGATGGAGGAATCTGTGGTCGAAATGCGAACAACGCATCGAAGAAGCGCCGGCGGTGGGCATGTTCGTGGGCACTCTGGACCCTCTTGCAACCATTTCCCAATTCATGATATTCTTTAAGCCGACCACATTCCAAGCCTTGATCGACAAGCTGGTCCAGATGGACCAGATGGGTCATAGACCGTCTCCTCTGAAGCCGGAGCTGCGGAACGAAAAGGGTAAAGGGAAGGCGACATTCGTTGCGAATACTCAACAGTAGCCCAGTGCCCCAAAACTAACGGATCAACTGGAAGAAAGACGATGATACTACAATGAGAAAATGAAGCGTCCTTATTCGTTCCCTCGGGACAAAACAAAGAGACTGTTCGAACTGGCAATGCGCAACAGGCTCATCAATCTGCCAAATCCTAAGCGACCACTACAACCCGGCGAGACTAATAATCCCAATTATTGCCCTTACCACCAAACGGTAAGCCATCCGATTGAAGATTACTTCGTCTTTAAGAGATGGATCGAGGACCAATACCAACAAGGCAAGTTTGCGCTGTCTGAGAAGTGGAAAGTAAACTCACCACAACCGCACACTCCTAAGAAGACAGACACGCCGGGGGCATCATGCTCTTTTGTTGAAAAGGCTCCATGGGAGGTCGCTGTTTCAGCCAAAACCAAAAGAATGCTTAACGATCTCCGGACATGCCTGGCGATCAGGTGGAAGAATCCGTTGGAACCTGAGTTCATCGAGGGGATGCTAAAGCTGCGCCCAACTCTAAAGATTGGTGGTGATAGCCAAAGCGTTCATACCCAGCCGTCGAAGTCTTCGAAAAAGAAGAAGGAGACCAAAAAGCCCGTGAAGCCTGGTGACAAGCGCACGGACCTGCAAAAATAGATTGACGCACTGGAAGAGTATAACCAGAAAGCACGGACTCCATTCACACTCCAAGAATTTCTCAGCCACGTCCTTAAAGACGGAGATGATGGAGAAGATTCGTCAGATGAATCTGAGGGTTACGTAGCAAGCTGCCATGTGATCTCTCACTCGTCGATAGACGATGAAGAAGCTCCTTGCACCGAGAAACTGGGGGCAAATCCTGAACCGGGACTTCCAGGGCCATCAGACGAAATGATCGACGCACTCCTAAACGAAGCTCTTCGGAAAAGTAAAGCTGATCGGGAGCGTGAGATGGCCATATTTGAAAAGGCCAAACGCCGGCGATTGGACAAAAGGGTTGAGACGCTCCCGCCAAATCAAAGTACATCCGCCGCGAATAAAAGCAGGTTCAAGATGAGGAAGAGGTTCGCCAAAGCCATATCAATGGGAATGAAGCTACCACCCTCCGAAGGAAACATTCTTGGTGAAGCAGAAATGCATCCTAGCTACTGCTTATATCATCGAAAGATTGCGCACCCCACCGAAGAGTGCAACGCTTTTAAAAAATGGTGGCAGGGATATGTTGCTCACCGGCAATATTTTAAGCGGATGAAACGCAAAACTCGTCGGGAGCGAGAAAGTACGACCGAGGGGCTTAGAAGAACTACCGGCAACTGTCGCATGGTTTAACACCGGAGGATCGCAAGTTCTCACCTTCGGGAGCGACTCTGACAAAGAAATGACTCTTGGCTCTATCTTCAAAGAATCCACCTCGGGAAAAGAGGAAGAACCGAAGACCTGTGAAAATATTCAGCTGCGCAATCGTACGCTGCCTGAAAAGAATCTCGGACCCATGAATAAAAAAGATAAGGGAAAAGAAAAAGTCCCTGAGAATATCGCCTTAGATGACCAAGCCGTCGAAAAGCTGACAGCCAAGGACCCGCCGAAGAAGAGCAAGGTGGACTACAATGTTCTGGCACACTTGAGGAAGCTACCCTCGTAGCTCAGCATTCTCGACGCGCTTATGCTATCCAAAGAGGCGAGAGATTCATTGATCAAGGCGCTACAAGAGCCAGGGCAATTCCAAGCTTTCCTCGCCGAAGAAAGGATGAAAGACGAGCTGGAAGAAGTACACACAGCCGATATCACCTTCGGGGATGAAGATCTCCTCCTTAGGACGTGCGAGCATAACCGTCCCCTTTATGTCTCCGGATACTGTCACGATATCAGGATAGGCAAAATCCTGATTGACAATGGGTCTTCCGTCAATCTCCTCAACGTGCGAGGATTGAAGGAAATTTGGATGAGCGTTCAGCACCTCGCTCGTGATAAAATTACCGTCTCCGGGGTTGACTCTCAGTCATCACGAACGCTTGGGTCTGTAATATTGACACTACACTTCGGACTGCTTGTCACGGATATTAAATTTCACGTCATTGACGCCAAGACATGCTACAATGCTTTGCTCGGCAGACCTTGGTTACATGAGTACAACATTATCCCTTCTACACAACATCAGTGTATGAAGTATTTTAAGGATGGTCTCGAGTACACTGCGACGGGGGAGTTGAACCCATTCTCCGTGAATGAAGTCCGAAAGTACAAAGATGCAAAATACTTCTTACCAGATTTTGAGGAATAGAAAGATGTCACAAACCGAAGAACAAAGCTATCATCACTATTCCAGTCTTCGGGAGTGATACCGAGGAGGAGGAAGAGATAGTTTATTCAGGGCCGCCCCAACGCAACAAACCGGGACCGGCCGCCCCTACGTTGATCTTCGGCAGCGACTCAGAAGATGAGGTTAACGCTATATTTTCCGCTCGACCGTCAATACAAGCCTTCGCTGGCGATAATCAAAGTTTGCAAGTTTCCATGGTTCCACAAGAGAATTACAAAGATCTCGATGCACTTGAAGCTTATAGTGTGCAAGAACTGCAGACATTTTACGTCCCTCCCAGACGAAAAGGTGAAGAGGCGATCCTATTCTACCGATCTGGGGAAACCAAAGTGGAGAAGGAAATCTGGCACGGCGCCGATTCTACGCTCGACAGGCTCCAGCCCATCCGTCTGCCTAGATATTACACGGAAGGCTTGAAAAGGCTATTGAAGCGCCAAGGGGTACCCTTCAGACTGACTACTCGACAAGCTCGATTCTACAATAGGATTTGGGATGTCCCCGGAACTCAGCGAAAGTTGCCCAATGGGAGAATGGAAACGATCGAACTTGGATATGTTCAATCCAAAAAACGAGAGCGAGTCCATGGTAGCTACGTCATACATGACTTCGATGAAGAAGAAGACGCCCTGTTAGAAAACGCTGACCCCGAACCAAAACAAGGTCCTGTCATCAAAATGCCGAGTCCGTCGTTCGAAGAATGGATGGACAAGCTAGTAAGGGATGCGGATCGAAGGGTCCGGGATGACCATAACCGTGAGATGGCCATTTACGAAAAATCCAGAACGCAGTGCCTCCTTCAACAGGCCGCGGAGAATGACAATGCTCTTCCTTATCAACCCGTCATACAAAAGGCACGACGCAGAGGTAAAAATAAATCAAAGAGCGGGAAAGGCGTTCGACAGCGACAAAGCGGGACCAAGAAGCTACGCGATCGGGAATCGAGCAATCCGGATTCGTCTCTTATAAAGAAGATGGGTCGAGCATACTCTTTTCCCCAAGACAAAACACAGAAGATACTTGATTTTGCCATAAAACATCAAATGATTACACTTCCGGAGTCCAAACACCCTGAGCAAGCCAACGGGGTCTCTCACCCAGACTATTGCTCTTATCACCGAGCAATAGGACATCCTCTTGAAGACTGCTTCACCTTCAAGAACTGGGTCGAAGACCAATATCAACAGGGCGGGTTCGCTCTATCCAGCAGTTGGAAAATAACCCCGCCGCAGAAGCATGAATTAAAGACCACGAGAGCAGAACCAGATCAACATCGGTTTTGGAAGCGATCTCATACTTGTCATATGATAATGCTGTCAGAAGAAGAGCCTGAGAATATGGATGACCTCCCCTGGTGCTTCGAAAACAATGATGACGAGGTGATCTTAGAGTTTCCACCGGCGCCGAAAGAGCTGGAAGATGGAATACATACTACTGCAGATAACCTCAAGAAAATTGATTTGGGGACGGCAAGTGACCCGCGACCGACATTCGTCAGTGAGCTGCTGTCTGAAGAAAGGGTGGCTACACTAAAGGACGTGCTTATGCAGCATAAAGATTGCTTCGCATGGAACTATTCCGAGATGCCAGGACTGGATCCAGAGATTGCTGTCCACAAATTGGCAATATCCCCGGACGCCAAGCCAATCAAACAAGCACCAAGGAGAATGCGGCTCGAGCTTGAGATGAGCATCAATGCCGAGGTCAAGAAACTAATCGACTCCGGTTTTATCCAAGAGGTTCAGTATCCTGACTGGATCGCCAACATCGTCCCGGTGATAAAGAAAAATGGGACAGTGCGCATATGCGTGGACTTTCGGGATCTCAACAAAGCCTATCCAAAGGACGACTTTCCAGTACCAGTCACTGAGCTAATGATAGATAACACATCCACCCACGAAGTCTTCTCCTTCATGGACGGATCATCAGGATATAATCAGATAAAAATGCATCTCGAGGACCAGAAGCACACCGCTTTCCGGACCCCTTTGGGTATATTCTGCTACAAGGTGATGCCTTTCGGTCTAAAGAACGCCGGTACCATCTATCAGAGGGCCATGACGAAGATTTTCGATGACCTCATATATGAAATTGTCGAATGCTATATCGACGACCTCATGGTGAAAAGTAAATCATACGAGGAACATCTGGAGCATCTGAAGATCGTATTTCAATGCCTTCGGCGATGCAACTTGAAGATGAACCCTCTCAAATGCGCGTTCGGAGTTTCCTCAGGTAAGTTCCTGGGATTCATCGTCCGACACCGAGGCATCGAGATAGATCCGTCAAAGATCAAGGCGATCATGGAAATGCCTCCGCCAAGGACTCTCAAGCAGCTGCGGTCTCTCCAAGGGAAGCTCGCGTATATCCGGCGATTTATAGCCAATCTCTCAGGCAAGTGCCGCCCTTACAGTCACCTAATGAAGAAGGGAACTCCATTCGTCTGGGATCACAAATGCCAAAGCGCACTGGACGAAATCAAGCAATACCTGCAGAATCCGCCAGTACTGGCCGCTCCCATTAAAGGAAAACCTCTCATTCTGTATACAGCCGCCCTTGAAGGTTCCTTAGGCGCATTATGGGCATAAGAGAACGACCAAGGGAAGAAGAGAGCCCTCTACTATTTGAGTCGAGTTCTACTGGGGGCAGAAAGCAATTATTCTCCCATCGAAAAACACTGCCTGACATTGATCTTCGCGATAACAAAGCTCAGGCACTATGTGTTGGCGCATGAAGTCCGTCTCATATCGAAGGTGGATCCTCTCAAGTATTTGATGTCAAAGGCCATATTGACGGGGCGGATCGCTAAATGGGCCTTGCTCTTGATGGAGTTCTCGATAACTTATCAGTCTCTTAAGGCAGTGAAAGGCCAGGTCATCGCCGACTTCTTCGCTGAGCATCCGATGCCTGCCGATTCTCCTTTGAACTGCGAATTGCCAGACGAACATGCATTTGACACGATCGACGGAGGTGATACCCGGTGGGAACTTTACTTCGATGGAGCATCTTCCATGAAGAAGCGCAAACAAAGCACGCCCATAATCAAATCAGGGGTAGGCCTCATCTTCGTAACTCCATAAGGAGGGATAATGCGCTTCGCTTTCTCCTTAACAGGGCCGAGGACAAACAATGAAGCCGAATACGAAGCTTTGATAGCAGGTCTCGAGATCGTCATCGACATGGGAATTGAAAACCTGCTCATATACGGAGACTTCCAGCTGGTCGTTAGTCAAATAAACGGTGACTACCAAACGTGCAAGCCAAAGTTGGTGAAGTACGGTGAGATAGTACAGCAACTGCTGACTCAAATTCCTTCCTACACCCTAGAAAGCATACCACGCGCGGAAAATAGCAAAGCGGATGCATTAGCCAAGCTCGCTAAAGAATTGGCCGATGAGAACCTCGATAACGTAAGAATTGTGGTACAAAGCCGCCGGGTTCTTGCACCGGCAGAAATATCTCCGGAGTCGTCCGAGGAAAAGGGAGCGACCGAGCAAATGGATCTACAAGTAAAAGACCAAGAAAAGGTTTAGAATTGGAGAGAAGTCTTTATAGACTACTTCAAATCCCGTCGAACACCTGAAGATGCGTCCTCAAAACATCAGCTCATGAAGCGAGCCCTATCTTTCGCCTTCGTCAATGATACTCTGTACAGGAGGTCATTTGATTCTCTGTGGCTAAGACGCCTGGGGCCTGAAGAAGCAAAAAGAGTCATCCAAGAAACTCACGACGGACTCTGCGGTTCTCACCAAGCCGGCCTGAAGATGAAGCTGAAGATCAAAAGGATGGGCTACTATTGGCCCACAATGATCCAGGACTGCCTCGAATACGCGAAGCAATGCCACTCGTGCCAGATTCATGGGGACTTTATCCATCAGCATCCAAATCCACTACATCCAACGGTGGCTAGCTGGTCGTTTGAAATGTGGGGAACTGACATAATCGGCCCCATCGAACCAGCATCGTCCAGAGGACATCGGTTCATTTTGGCAACAACTGATTACTTCTCCAAATGGGCAGAGACAGTACCGCTGAGGGAAGTGAAGACGGAGAATATCCTCCATTTCTTCAAGACACATGTCATTTATCGGTTTTTTCTCCGATAACGGGCCAGCCTACAGAAGCCACAAAATCAGCCGCTTTGCACAACAACATAACATAGACTGGAGATACTCTTCGGTCTATAATCCCCGAGCTAACGGTCTAGCTGAGGCCTTTAACAAGACCTTGACAAAGATCGTGAAAAAGACAGTGTCCGGAAATAAGAAGGACTGGCACGAGAGACTGCATGAAACTCTCTGGACGTATCGAACTACGTTCAAAACGGCCACGAACACAACACCATACGCATTGGTATTCGGTACAGAGGCGGTACTCCCCCTCGAGATAGAGCTACCTTCTCTACGAGTGGCAGTTCATTACGAGCTAATGGATGAAGAGAATGCTCACCTTTGGCTTAAGGAGCTCGATGCCCTTGATGAAACCCGGCTCATAGCGCAACAAAATCTGGAGGCTTATAAAGCAAAGATAACGCGCTCATATGAAAGATTGACTAGGCCGAGGACATTCCACCAAGGTGAACTCGTGCTAGTGGTCAAAAGACCTATGATCCCCAACCGTGCCAAGCGGGGAAAATTCGAGCGAAATTATGAAGGCCCGTATATCATAGACAAAGTCTACCAGGGTGGAGCCTATCTACTCATGGACATGCATGGTGAAAGACCTTTCTGGCCAATAAACGGTCGATTCCTAAAGAAATACTACGCCTGACGAGTCACGGCCTAGGTCAACGATAGATGACGACGCCTATATCCGCTCGCTATCTTCCTAAGCCCAAACTCTATAAGTAGTAGCTGGTTTATGGACCGAAACGTCCTTAAACTAACAACGGACCGAAACGTCCTTAAACTAACAACGGACCGAAACGTCCTTAAACTAACGATAGACCACTACGTCCTAAAACTAGCTGTTGACCGAGACGTCGATAAACTACTGTAGATTGCAGCATCCCAAGGCTGATAAAAAAATATATAAAAGAATAAAAAAAAAGAGGAAAAAAAAGAAAAAAACGATATGTCCATAAGCGAAATGGGCACGGATGAAAACCCGAAAGGGCTCCGTGAGTAAAAACAGCAGGGTTACCGGCGAGTTTTGTGAAAACCCGAAAGGACGCAATCTCGTTAAAAGACACTTACAAGGTCCTCTCGACTTTGTAAGGAGAAACCACCTGCGTGAGATCCTTACGACTCACAAGGGAGCAATACACTTAGGGATCCCCACGATTCCTAAGGAGAAAATACACTTGCGAGATCCTCACGACTCGTAAGGAGAACCCTCTTATGGGACCCTCACGGCTCATAAAATTCAAAAGGCTTAAACTACAGGGATCTGAACCTGTTCTTAAGCAACCACCACAACCTCCAACACTGCCCTACAAGCGGCTCAATGCTGACCCTTGTACACAATCCACGGGCGCGAATAAACATCTCCCTAACAAAGTCCCATCCGTGACTAGGGATGTGTCTATACGGTGAACACCCCTTGTAAGCCCTCTCGATTTATAAGGAGAAAGCACTCTTGTAAGAGCCTTACGACTTATAAGAGATCATGCACCTAGGAATCCTCACGATTCCTAGGGAGAAAATGCACCTACGAGATCCTCACGGCTTGTAGGGAGAAATACCTTTATGAGACCCTTACGGCTTATAAAGTCAAAAGCCTTAGTCGACAGAATCCTAACCCCGTCTGCTAAGCCCCCTTTGTTCGACATCGACGAAGGCAAATGATGATTCGCTCCTGGCAATACCCCAGTTGTAGCGGTGCTGATGCCGAAATCAGTGTCTAATTCCAAGCTTGCAGCAAAAAGCCAGCAAGCCACACATACATACGAAATAGCCGAAATGATGGGGCAACTTGCAACAAAGTCAACAAGTAAAAATGTATGCGTGCAAAATAGCCGAAATAATTGGGCAACTCGTAATAAAAAGCAACGAGTAAAAATAAAAAAATAGCCGAAATGATTGGGCACCGCGAAAAATAGCCGAAATGATTGGGCAATCGCGGAAAGAAACAAAAAAAATTAATAATTTATACCCTACAGGTGATATCATGTCAATCCCTGTATACAATCCAGGGGCGCAAACAAAGAGGGAATCATACCTTTCCTCCCCGGGCTTCATCGGAAGAAAAAGCCAAATCTCAACGGTTCACAGATAGCCTGGAGATCATCTCAACATCCGTCTCATTATGACAGACACAACATCAGACAAAGCAGAACCGCGGAAACTCCCAGTTCCATGACGCGGCGGTGCACAGATGACCGAGAGTCAAACCCCGACTCCGTGAAATGCGGATAAAGTCAAAAATTCCTGCTCACGTGGAACGCGGCTTATGTTAATCCTGACCCCGTGGGAAACGTCCAGAGCGGATCCTGGTCCTCGCAGAGCACGGCAATGACCCCGTGTGAAGCATCCAGAGTGGAGCCTGGTCCTCGTAGAACACGGCAATGACCCCGTGGGAAGTATCCAGAGAAAATTCCTGGTCACGTAGAACGCGGCTTATGTCAATCCTGACCCCGTGGGAAACGTCCAGAGCAGATCCTGGTCCTCGCAGAGCACGGTAATGACCCCGTGTGAAGCATCCAGAACAGAGCCAGTTCCATAACTCGGCGGTGCACAGATGACCGAGAGTCAAACCCCGACTCCGTGAAATGCGGATAAAGTCAAAAATTCCTGCTCACGTGGAACGCGGCTTATGTTAATCCTGACCCCGTAGGAAACGTCCAGAGCGGATCCTGGTCCTCGCAGAGCACGGCAATGACCCCATGTGAAGCATCCAGAGCGGAGCCTGGTCCTCGTAGAACATGGCAATGACCCCGTGGGAAGCATCCATAGCAAATTCCTGGTCACGTAGAACGCGGCTTATGTCAATCCTGACCCCATGGGAAACGTCCAGAGCAGATCCTGGTCCTCGCAGAGCACGGTAATGACCCCGTGTGAAGCATCCAGAATGGAGCCTGATCCTCGTAGAACACGGCAATGACCCCGTGGGAAGCATCCAGAGCAAATTCTTGGTCACGTGGAACGCGGCTTATGTCAATCCTGAACCCGTGGGAAACGTCCAGAGCGGATCCTGGTCCTCGCAGAACACGGCAATGACCTCGTGGGAAGCATCCAGAGCAAATTTCTGGTCACGTGGAACGCGTCTTATGTCAATCCTGACCCCATGGGAAACGTCCAGAGCGGATCCTGGTCCTTGCAGAGCACGGCAATGACCCCGTGTGAAGCATGCAGAGCGGAGCCTGGTCCTCGCAGAACACGGCAATGACCCCGTGGGAAGCATCCAGAGCAAATTCCTGGTTACGTGGAACGCGGCTTATGTCAATCCTGACCCCGTGGGAAACGTCCAGAGCGGATCCTAGTCCTCGCAGAGAACAGCAATGACCCCGTGTGAAGCATCCAGAGCGGAGCCTGGTCCTCGCAGAATACGGCAATGACCCCGTGGGAAGCATCCAGAGCAAATTCCTGGTTACGTGGAACACGGCTTATGTCAATCCTGACCCCGTAGGAAACGTCCAGAGCGGATCCTGGTCCTCGCAGAGCACGGTAATGACCCCGTATGAAGCATCCAGAGCGGAGCCTGGTCCTCGCAGAACACGGCAATGACCCCGAGGAAAGCATCCGGAGCAAATTCCTGGTTACGTGGAACGCGGCTTAT
Source organism: Agapanthus africanus (assembly GCA_030015575.1). NCBI lineage: Eukaryota > Viridiplantae > Streptophyta > Magnoliopsida > Asparagales > Amaryllidaceae > Agapanthus > Agapanthus africanus. The sequence continues at coordinate 544,650,807 of CM057340.1, forward strand.
GTCAATCCTGACCCCGTGGGAAACGTCCAGAGCGGATCCTGGTCCTCGCAGAGCACGGCAATGACCCCGAGTGAAGCATCCAGAGCGGAGCCTGGTCCTCGCAGAACACGGCAATGACCCTATGGGAAGCATCCAGAGCAAATTCCTGGTTACGTGGAACGCGGTTTATGTCAATCCTGACCTCATGGGAAACATCCAGAGCGGAGCCTGGTCCTCGCAGAACACGGCAATAACCCCATTGGAAGCATCCATAGCAAAATTCCTGGTTACGTGGAATACGGCTTGTGTTAATCCTGATCCCGTGGGAAACGTCCAGAGCGGATCCTGGTCCTTGCAGAGCACGGCAATGACCCCGTGTGAAGCATGCAGAGCGGAGCCTGGTCCTCACAGAACACGGCAACGACCCTGTGGGAAGCATCCAGAGCAAATTCCTGGTTACGTAGAACGCGGCTTATGTCAATCCTGACCCCGTGGGAAACGTCCAGAGCGGATCCTGGTCCTCGCAGAGCACGGCAATGACCCCGTGTGAAGCATCCAGAGCGGAGCCTGGTCCTCGCAGAACACGGCAATGACCCCGTGGGAAGCATCCAGAGCAACTCCTGACTCCGCAAAATGCGGATAAGGGTAACCTCATCCATCACTTGCGGGTCCTCACGACTCGTAAGGAAGCAAATTCTCTTGTGAGATCCTTAGGACTTACAAGAGAAAACACACTTAGGAATCCTCACGATTCTTAAGAAGAAATTACACCTACGGGATCTTCTCGACCGGTAGGGAGAAAATTCTTTATGAGACCCTCACGGCTCATGAAGTTGAAAAGTCTTAGGAGGCAGATCTTAACCCTGAATCCTAAGCCATCGTTGTCCTGCAAAGAAATCTAAATAGACTATCCACAAAATACATTTACTAAAAGGGACACACCATCGTGAAGAAAAATATGTCTTTTATTCATGAATCAAAATGAATACAAAGTACAATTCGTGAAAGAACAAAAAAATATACTCTCATTCATGAGTAGTATGTACAAAGGAAGAATGAAAAAATATATATACAATTCTTCAAGTCGGCGGGCGATTTAGTAGATTGGCCAGTTCATCCCTTTTTCGCTGAGCCTCGCCTTCATGATTCAGTATCGTCAAAAGACGGGCCTCCGCTTGAGCCTGTTGGGCCTGGTATGAGGCAAGCCGGCTTTCAAGCTCTTTTTCAGTAACCTTATGGGCTTCGACCATTTCACGAGTAAACACAGCGGCCTTATCAATGGCTACCACCTCCTTGATAGCCTCTTGAAGCACTCGCCAATGTTCATACGCTTTAGTGGCCTTAGCCGTAAGGTTGGCTTGAAGCTCCCTCAGCGCTTTGGAAGCCAGCTCCCTCTCCGAAAACTTGCGGCTGAGCCTTTTCTCGCATAATATCATGTTCGCAACGCACCGCTCAATCAGCCCCCGTAAGCTCACCTTCGCGGCCACAACCTCTGGAGGAAGGAGTGTACATTCAAGACTATATAAACAAGCCTCCATTCGACAACAATACTCGCTATAAAACAAGCACAAACCACTTGACGTGGGAAGCAACAAGGAAAGTCTCCAATGTATATCCTATCAAGCATGCATTTGCAACTGTATGAATGTTTAAAAAGAAATGATACCCAGAGCACTGATGTGCATGCAACATAACGATGGAGCTCGCAATTAAAGAAAGTTACCATAAAAATATATATATAAAGCTCATTTACGTAAGCAAAACGCACGTACGGGTATCCTGCAAACATAAAAATTCAACAGAAAGCATGTAATAGCCAATGATAAAATGAGTACATCGATTTAAACACACTACGCCACCGGGAAAAGATCACCAAACAAGGGATCAGCGGCACAAGGGTTAACAAAACAGAATAAAATTTTTTTTAACTCCCTCTCCGCCTTCTCCAGCATATCGAAACGACGATTTTCACGAGGAGTGGCTCCCCACCGATTGGCGCCATGTTCATCCGCAAAAGCAGACATAATAGCCCGCCGGGCTCTTATCTGGCCCAACAGATGAACCGAGCAATCTTTCAGAGCCTGAGTAATCAGGCACGCCTCATAAAAACACTCGAGCTTGTCTTCAGCCACATCAAGCATCACCAGGGTCATCTCCGCTGGGTGAGGAGGGATGTCAGCGAGCACGGTAAGAAGAATCATCCGGAGCCAAATGGATCCCATTGGAAGAGGGGACCCCTTACGGATCAGAAGTTCATACATCACCGCGTCACACTCGGCATCGGTGAGTAGGGGATCCACCAGTCGCGCGGCAAAACGAGGAATCATCTCCTCAACGGGTACCTCCCACGGTTGTCGACGAGCATGGGGGCGGTTGCAAGCCATAGCACTTAATTGTTTCCTCAAGATAAATCACCCTAAGTTGTAAATGGATTCCTCTGTGAAAAGAGAAAGAAAACTATGGCTTCAGGTTATAAAGGGAAGCATTAAATGCTGCGCACGGAAAATATTGCATGGTGGAACTATTTCCAAGACCCAGAAAAAGGAAAGGCGTTGGAAATCAAAGAGGTGGAACTATTTCCAAGGCTCCGTCTCTGCATTCAAAGTCATACACAGAAAGATTGCATGGGAAATTAAATAACCCCATCAATAGGACCCCACGTGCAGAGCACATGAGCACCAACCTTGACATGGACTAAAAAGCAAAACAGTATCGCACGTGAATAACACGTGAATGGGTGCCGATGTGAGATTGAAATCCCCAGCAATGCCTCACATGCCAAACACGTGAGCAACAACAACGATATGACAAAATGGCATAAATAAAGCATGCAAACACAAAGGGAAAAACCCTTGGGATGGATTTAAAATCCAATGAAGGTCTCTGCAAAAGTTCTTCAGTCGTTCAGGATCATTACCTGAGAAAAGGGAATCTTTCTGCAGAGTTAAACTCTGAAAATTTTGGAACAGAGAACTGAGCTCTGAGAAAGAGAATTAAATTCTCAAAAGAAGAAGATGAAAGAGAGGAGGCGCTTCTGAAGAGACCCCTGCATTTATAGGATGTGATGGGAAACATTTCATCTCCCCTATTCCCTAGACAGATCCAACGGTCACAAAGGTGACAGCATTGCACTCACGTGCAAACACGTGAGAACAACGCTGTAGGGACATTTGTTCCCTGATTAAAAATCAGGAATTACCTCAATGAGGTATCACGTGTTCACACGTGACCAAGGGTCATGTGTTGACACGTGATCTCTTTACAGAATTAAATTCTAATCAAGCAAAAGTGTAAACAAACGGCTGAGGAAAAACCCCAATGGGGCGTCACGTGCTCACACGTGATCAGGGGTCACGTGTTGACACGTGATGATCCTTTGGCCCAGTTAAAAGATAGAATTAAATTCTGAATGAGGGAGGGTCACGTGCCAACACGTGATAGGCTTTGAAAGCCTTATAACTTGATAGAATTAAATTCTAATTAAGGGAAATCAAAGACCCTAACTGGGAAAGTATTTCTCCAAATCTTTCCAAACAAAAAGGATTATGGGGGATCGTTGGATTAAAAATCCAAGGGTGATTAAAAATCACCAATTTATGGAAAGATTTTATACAAGGAAAGATTTCCCTAAAATTCACCAAGAATAACAAACAGAATATCTTTTGGATTAAAAATCCAATGGTGAATAAAATTCACTGAGATCATGTTAGTTACAAAAACAAACAAAATCTCTCAATGAAAAATTTACTAAAAAAATTGATTCTTTTCTTTCTCCTATAAATAGGAGCCAAGAAGAGGAAGAAAAAATATAAAATTTTGGGATCTTGAAATTTTCTAAAGGCAAATAGCAGAGAGAAAAGAAAGGAGAATTTAATTCTCAACAAAGAAAACCCTAGATGAGAAAAGGGAAAGGGATCAAAGCTTCATAAAACAAAAAAAGAATTTAATTCTCGATCTAAGAGTTTAACTCTTCTGCAAAAGAACTTAGTTCTTCCTCTGGTGAAAGATCTGCAGAAGCAAATCTCCCCATAGGTTGAGAATTTAATTCTCATCGGGGAGATTCTGCCATGCAGATCCAAAACTTAGAGGGAGAATTGAGTTTTGAGAATTTAATTCTCCCAATTCACAGGAATTTAATTCCTCCAAGATAAAACTAGAGTTTAACCCTATATGAGAAGTCAATTCTCCCAATTCACAGGAATTTAATTCCTCTAAGATAAAACTAGGGTTTAATCTTATATGAGAATTAAATTCTCCTAAATTTACAAGAATTTAATTCCTCCAAGATAAAATTAGGGTTCAACCCTGCTTGAGAATTCAATCCTCCTAATTCACAGGAATTTAATTCCTCCAAGATAAAACTAGGGTTTAACCCTATATAAGAATTTAATTCTTTCACATACATGGGGAATTTAATTCCTCTAAAAACGAAATTAGGGTTAATCCCTACAAAAAATAAAGAGACTTGAAAGATCCCCATGCATGTAAAGAACTAAGGTCACGTGTCCCAACATGACCCCTAAACAGATCCCCCCAAAAAAAGAAGGAAAAATCTTTGAGGCAATGCCTCACGCGCTCCCACGTGACCTCCAAAACAAAGAGAATAAAAGCAAAGGCAATATTGACTTTGGGCGCTCTCACGAGTTACCACGTGACCCTTAATAAATGCTTTAATAACCAATGCACAAATATCCATCACGTGTCAACACGTGATGGCCAGAAAATCAAAAGTGTTTAACACTTATTTGCAGAACAAAGTAAAGAAGATCTGGCCCCATCTTTGGGTGCCCTCACGTGTCCCCACGTGACCCATTCCTATCTAGTGTTTAACACTAATTTGAGGGTTTTATTTCCAGTGTTTAACAATGTTGTCCTCTAGTGTTTAACACTACTTAGAGCATTTCATTTCCAGTGTTTAACACTGTTGTCCTCTAGTGTTTAACACTATTTTAAAGCCAATCTTAGCCAAATTGGCTAAGTTTCCACAGGCAAGAACCTCTCCTTTAAATAAACCTCAAAGTTGAGTAAAACTCATAACTACAATATTTAATGCTCAGTCAAAAACAAAAATGTATTAGAGCCTTCAAACTCCGGTTTAGCATTGCTATAACACCCGAGCCCAAGGCTACTAATTTCAGTTACTGTTTGAGCGTAGTGTGGTACTCTTTTCATTTATCTTGCTTGTCTGTTGCTTACTGTAAAATTTTACCCGGTAAATTCATTTCTGCATATAACAAATTTTGGTATCTAAAATAAAATTAAAAATATTCATCTCGGCCTACTTGGCACCCCTAACCCCGTTGTAGCGTCCGTGCATCGTGTTCTCGTCCCGTTCAGTTAAACGGGTGAGTTTGGACGGCTACGCGTACGTACATGTGTCCGTTTTGGGGGTATGCTTTTTGATCATAAAACACTTCATTTTAAAATTTGGATCCCGCTTAAAATCCTATTATTTCAATTTCAAATTTTTCGACCCGACCCGGGCGCGATTTGGAAATGTTTTATTTGGCGCCAAAATCCCAAATTTTATTAATTTAAAACGTCGAATATATTTTCCTAACCATATACATTTTACCGTTTCCTATATCATTTAAATCTCTTAAAAATTTTATATCAAAACAAACCTTAACCCCCAGCCAATCACAACACTCCTTTAACCCCCGGGCCCCATTCACATTCTCTCTCTCTCACCGTCTCTCTCTCTTTCTCTCTTTCTCTCTCTCTCTCTCTCTCCCCCTCATATATCTCTCTCTCTCTCCCTCCCTCAAATCTTTTTCCTCTCTCTAATATTTTAAAACTCTTTTTCCCTCCTCTATTTTTCTCACAAACACAGAAGAACCCCATCGTGTGCTGCGCAGCCGCTTCGCCCCCGACGCCGCCGCAACCCCATCTCCGACGACACCAGCACTAGCACCCTCGCCTCATCTTCCTCGTCTCAACCACAGGCCCACTTCCTCCTCCCTTCTCCCGGTGCACCCCGACCAGACACGCGACCGCCTGCACCCTAGCCGTACCCTCGCCGCCGCAGCCCTGACGCCGGCGCCAGCATCACCTCCATCCTCGCCTCCTCAGCCTAGTCTCACCTACTTCCTCCTTCTTCGACCCCGTACACCCTGCACCTTCGCCGCAGCCACCGCAAACCCCCTGCACACCGTCAGACCGCCGGATCTGTTGCCGACGACGATCCCGCCTCTGTAGCCCCGGCCTCGCAAGCAACCCTCGGTGAGTTTCACCTCCCCTCCTCTCTTCATTTCTCCTTTTCTCTGCTATTTTCTGATCTGAAGATTCTTTAGCCATCACTGTAGATCACCGCCGGAGCCCGTCGACCTCGTCGTCGTTCTCGCGTCTCCTCTCTGTAACCACAGAGCAGTACCTTGTAAGCCTCCTCTTCTTATTCTTTGGTTTCCCTTCATTTCTTGTTGCATAGTCTTCTTGACATTCACTGTTCACCGTTTCGCCGGAATCCGACGATGCCGACGACATGATCCGACGTTCCAGCGAGGTACCCCGGCCCGTGTGGTTCCATTGTTCGTTGTTTGGGTTCAATCCGTGAACCGTGCGCCCGTCGCGAGTTTCCCCGCCGACGTTTATCGTTCCGTTTTTCCCGGTTCGCGACCCGTCGAGGCAAGTACCCCTTGCTACATGCTATACAATATTTACATATATATTATGACACCCAAAACCTGTAAATTTAACTTGGTACGATCATTTCTCATTTTCGGGTACAGTGTTGCAATATATCATTTTACTGTTAAACATGGAACCTACAGTTGCAAATTGAACCTAATAACCATATTTACCTGTTTAATCACATTTTTAATGTTAACGTAGCTTATGGCCTTTATCCCTATAGTTCTATTCCATTCGGACACTCGTATGCATTTAACCTGAAATAGCTGTACGTAACCATTACATATATCAGTGCACCTCTAAGGGTTCTTAAACCTGTTAACATGACTAAAACGGCTATACTTGTCTTACTGCACTCTTGTAATCATCTCTGTGACAAATTTGATGACTGTATTGCAAATTGAATGAAACTGCCTATTACTTAATTCATTGCTTATCTCATGTTGTTGATACCCATGCTAGATTATATAACTGATTGTGAGCACACCCACGATATTGCTTACATCTTGACCTAACTTGCTACATATATATATTGATATACCTGACATGGTACCGTACACTGTTGACTTGACCTGATGTACCATGACCTGACCCGTTACCTGATCTTGTGTCTAATGCCAACAAACCTGACATGTAGTCCTCATGGACCGTTCCTGTTGTCTATCCAGACAAACCTGCTTTTACCTGATCCTGTGTTGGCATTAGTTCTTCATTACTGAATACCTGACTTGACATACATAACTTGGGGGTATGGAGAAATCAAAGGTGAAACCTGAGTTGTAACTCAACAGTTCGATACCTGTTCTGATCAGTCTAACGGGCTAGGCCAGCCCCGGAGTGATGATGCTGACATCACTCGCCCATACCTGATACCTGTTTACTGCCTAGCGGCACGTCTCGGATTCAGCCCGAGAGTCTTGACCGTGGTCCCGGGCATGCACGGGATACTATTGAGTTACATCGACGATTCATCAATTGGTTTCAAAGACTTTAGAACAGAAAACCTGATAGAACGGTTCAGTTTACCCACTGCACATTACCCTGCACTGCTCTGACTTATATTGTTGTTACTCTTGTTTTATTCATGTTTATATTGCATTGCCTGCTACACTGTTCATATTATATTACTTGATGACTTGACGCGCTGACGTCTGGGTTTTGCATGGCCCAGATTCTTCTACCTTGCTGCAGATTGATTAGGAGTTTTGCCGCTGTTAGGCGAGCGGTGAGGTTCCTGTCGGTATGTAGTTTCACTCCAGGTGTTTCATTTATTGTATCCTTTAGCTTCCGCATATTGTTATTTCATGACTCTTTTACTCTGGCTTATGGACATGTACTAGATAGTTAGTTTTATTTTGTTCTTGATACCTCTACAGCCGTAATGTGACTGTGGAAGGATTTTTCATATCCGCAGGTAGCATGGTTGGCTATGTCACGTGCCCATATTAGCGTACTCTGGGAAGCGGGGCGTGACAATTGCTAAATAATGTGGGTTTGAACCCAGACAAGTGTGTAGTGGTCCAACAAAGAGCCAATATTTCTAATCTAATTGGACTTAGCCCAAACTGGCCATAAGTCCTCAATTCAGATTTAACTGAGCCAATGAGCTCATAATCTAATTAATTGATCTTAGTTCCAGATTGGACTACAGATCCCCAATCAACCTTGGTTCAAGGGTACATCTCTTCACTTCTTTGATATTTGTCGTTGTAATCCCTCAACGTCTTCAAAGAGGTGATGGGTCCCGACAACCACACATTTCATAGACTATGACGTCTCTAAACATTGGACTGTGGGGTCCTTAAACTCACGGACTATGATGTCCTTAATCTCGACCGTGATGTCTTTAAACTAATATTGGACCGTGGGGTCCTTAAACTCATGGACTATGACGTCCTTAACCTTGACTGTGAGGTCTTTAAACTCACGGACTATGATGTCCTTAACCTCGACTGTGATGTCTTTAAACTAACATTGGACCATAATGTCCTTAAACTAACAATCGACCGTGATGTCCTTAAACTAACATTGGACCGTAATGTCCTTAAACTAACAATCGACCGTGATGTCCTTAAACTAACATTCGACCGCGATGTCCTTAAACTAATTGACCACAATAAACAATAGAGCCCAAATGCTCTTTTGTTGGATCTAAACGATCCCGTTAAGTTGATCTTAGTCTAAAATGAGACTAACGTATCCTTAAGAAACGTTTAAGTTGATATTAGTCTCAAATGAGGCTAACGTATCCTTAAACCCACCCCCCCAAACCCAAATCTAAGAATATACGGATTTGGACTAATCCACGCTCTACGGGCGACAACATAAATTAGTCTCCGTATACAATCCACGGGCAACCACAAACAAAACAAATATCCACGACACGAAGTGACTATCTGGAGAAGGAGAAAGTTGTTACCGCGATGCGGTAGCGTAATTAACTGCAGGGGCTTGCGCCTGCAGGGAAGAGTGTCCCCACAATCAAAAACCCCTCAAACGAGGGGGAATCTGACGAAGTCTGCTACATCGGCCGCATCCGTTCAAACCTTCGATACATGGTGCCATAAATCAACTTGGCATTTTCGGAGAGGTGGACGGATAGCACCAATTAGCATCTGCCCCGAAATTCAGGCTAGACGTTTATCGCGTCTTCGCGTTTCGGAGGGGAACAAACACCATAAGCATAAAGTGTGGGTATTTAAAAGTACTCATCCATGTATCACAACGAACACTTGGGTTATCTTTACGGGTATCAACCGAAATATCGATTCCATTTAATCGATCCAAATTAGATGTCGTTCAAATAATTTCTATTTAATATTGATACGGGGTAGTAGCCCGAGTCGGGTTCCATTCATCGCAATCAAACTACGAGTGTCCACTAGAAAAATAATTTAATCATAATTTCTCGATACACACACACGATTGTAGGGTGTTTTTCGTCACCCTATTGAGATGGGAATACGCGCGCGCTTGTCAGGCGTACTACAAATTCCCCCTGCCTAGGGTAGGCCGGGGTTTATTGATTGTGGGGATCCGAATCTCCTGCAGCCGCGGACTAAGCTGCCGTTAATTACCCCTCGCTTTTGGAGCGAGGGAACCTCCGATTGACGGGTTAAACTGGTTATGCGAACTCAATGTGTGGCGTGTGTGTTGTGTTTTGAAAGGGGGTTTTGGATATATCGGGAGCCACGCAGAGTTTTTACGGGGGTCCCGCTACCGGGATAGCGGGCTGGGGGTCAAGGGGGCTAGCAGCCCCCTTACGGGGTGTAGGGTAGCGCCCCGGCCTAAATTTTTTTTGAAAGGGACAGTGTTGTAGAGTATGTGTGTGTGTGTGTATACATATATATAAAAAAGAAAGGAAAAGGACATCCAGAGAATGTGCGGGGAAAAGCGCCAGCGCTTTGGGTGCTAGCGCTTTGAGCGTAAGGGCGCTAGCGCTTTGAGCGCTGGCGCCCCACGTGTCAGCACGTGGGCGCTCGGGCGCTAGTGTTTTGGACGCTAGAGCTCTGAGCGCAAGAGCGCTAGCGCTTTGAGCGCTAGCGCTCCATGTGTCAGCACGTGGGCGCTCGGACGTTAGCGCTTTGGGCGCTAGTGCTCTGAGTGCAAGAGCGCTAGGGCTTTGAGCGCTAGCGCTCCACGTGTCAGCACGTGGGCGTTCGGATGCTAGCGCTCTGAGCGCAAAAGCGCTAGCGCTCCACGTGTCAGCACGTGGACGCTCGGCCGCAAAAAAGGACTTGGTCCCTGCAATGGGAGTTGTACTCCCAGAAAGGAGCACTTATTATTCTCTGTATATATATATATATATATATATATATATGAGGAGTTAAACTCCTAGGATGTTTTGAAGCTGATGAAGGGCTTCTTCCCTTGAGCCCTAGTTCTTCCCCAAAGTGGGGTTTCTGGAGATGGGTCTCCTTCTTCTTCCTTTGTTGGCCGGATCTTGAAAATCAAGAAGTATGAGATTTTAAAAATCTTTGCTTTCTGAGATCTGATGGAAGATCTGAGTTCCCCTTTATGGGTTTTGTGGTGAAAAACTATTTTGTTTTTTAAAAGGAAGAGTAAAACTCTTGATTTAATTCAAAAGAAAAAAAAGGTTTTAGAACCTTGAGGAAGAAGAAGATCACAGATCTGGATTTTTTGGAGAGAGAAAAAGTTGTCGGGATATTTTCATTATCCTTACCTTTATAGGCTATACACTTTACACATAGCCCCTTGGGCTTCACAAAATAGCATTTTGCCCATCCCATGACTCATGTGCCATTTCTTTTTGCACATAAGCCATGGGCTTTACAAAAATTTGGCTTTATACCCATTTTGAATACATTCATGTATAAAAAATTACATAAAAAAATTTGTTTATTACATGATCTATATTTTGTCATGAAGGAGGCTGGCTGCGGGCTCGACTTGGGCATAGGCCCGCTTGACCTGGGCTTGGGCCCACCTGTTAGTTATGTATATGACCTAGAGGCCATTGTTGTACATATGATGTATATTATAATGGATGCTTGGATATATATAGAGATGACTTTCTTGCTCGTCATGATAGTATGCTATTTGGTTTCACTTTATCTTAACATGTTGACTTGTATTGGTTTACTGTTTTACTCTCACATGTTGATAAAAGCCCTTAGGATCTGTACTCGACTACTGGGACTATGATGAGATCATACTAGTGGGGCCGCGGTAGTCGATGAGTACATCCTATAACTGTTCCTAGTCGAGGGTATATCGAGACAGGGCATCGATACACCAGAGTAGACTAGCGTATACGCATCTTGACCCATATGATGGGCGATGGATGATCCCATATCCATCGGTGTTAGACATCAGAGATGGTGTACGGGTGCTCAGTGGAGACTGGGTACACTGGACGGACTCGCCGAGAACTCCCAGATGGTGATATACCACACGTCAGATGGCAGTTCTCCGGTGACACTGGTACAGGGTAGTCTGTAGACCCGAGATCGTCATAGAGTCTTGTGTGATTCCCACTGTGCTTTGATTTCCACCTTACCACGTCCAAGAGGGCGTGCAAAACGGTGGCTTTTGGGTACAGTCCCGAATCACATGGAGGCAATGAGCGATAGGAGGGGATTCGTCTCTCCCGGTATAGGGAGTTGATGTTGTGCTGTGTTCGATTGGCTATAACTGGAAGTCCCTGGCCAGGGCTGATATAGAGATTTACTGGTAAGTGTTACTAGTAGTTTCTCGACCCGTTATGAGCCACACATCGACACGACTTATCGGTTACTGGGGTCTGACGTATACCACCCCTAGACTTGATATGCGACATATCAGACGAACAGACCGGACTGTACGGGAGTGTTACTGGTTGGATTCATAGGAGAACGCACAGGCTAGCTTGTTGATCTTCTGATCGCTCAATACCTGGGTGGCTGTTACGTTTAGCTGACCGCTTGCAGCTTGTGGGTGTTTGATATGATCATCACCTGCTACCGGCGTATTGACGATTCTTTAGAGTCCTACACAGAGGTTTCTTGGCTCAGGCGAAACAGAGTAGAGGCACATATGTGATATGTGCAGGACCGAGAATAATGCGATGTGGGATACCGTATTATATTCTCGCGATATTTAGTTATGAACCGGGTCATCGGATCAAGTGTTGATTCGATGGATCGGTACATGGTATATTAGTCGGTAATATTCGATATAGCCGGATCATCGATTCAAGTGTTGATTCGATGATTTAATGTATAATAATATATATGATATATTGTATTACATTATCTAATAATGGCTCGCTTTATTATTTCATTTTCTCACTGGATGATACATTGATATATATGCGATATATGTTAATTGTATTATTTTCTTTTGTTGCAAATATATAATATATATGTGATATATATTATTGTGACATGATATGATTAATTGTTAAACATGTTTAAGGATGATTAATTGAGGTTAGGGTTTGATTAGGGTTAGATACTTCATGCACCTTCTAGAAGCTTTTTCTTTTGTCATTCTTAAGATATTTTAGGATGACACATTCTTTAACCCAACCAAACCCTAACTCTAGTTTATTCTCTACTAAATCTTGACCACTCATCCTTGACCATGGTTAATAAATCAATCATATAGCTTTCATTCTATTCATCACAAAAGGATTAATCTTATTATTGATTTTCCATTATCATCTTCTTCTCTCTTGAAAAAGCTTACTTGATTTTCTTTATGTGATGAATAAATATGAGAAAATGATTTAAAAAGAAAGCAAAAATACTACTCTCTCATCCTCATCTCATCTAGCCCATGAGATTAGTGTGTTCATCTCTTTAGAGTGAGAAAGCTTGAGTCTTTGCAACTTCGAGGTAGATCATCGGAGATTTGGAATACTTCAAGCTAGCATGGATCGTTCGAGTCGTGGAGCCTCTCATGAGCCCGGGAGATCGTGGATCGCGGCAAAGGGATTTCTACTCGGAGCTTGTGAAGTGAAGGAGCGGACTACAAAGGTTGTAATCCCTCACACTTAGATAAAAAGTTATCATCTTGCATGTTTAACCCTAATAATCTAGCAAAGATCCCGGTTTTGGGTTGTTCGGCACGTCTAAATTTTTATCCGGGCATGTTTGATGCCTTATGAACCTTCACAAGAGTGCCTAGGAACCCTACTGTGGTATCAGAGCCTAGCTAGAGCATTAGGCGATGTGTTTACGAAGTTAAAACTCCGATCAAACCCGAAACGACAAAATTAGACCCCTCTCTGGAAATTTTTTAAATTTTGGGATTTTTCTGAATTAAAAATATGTAAAAAAATCAGCAGGGAATTCTAAGAATTACCATAAAACCCGAGCCACCAATTCGACCAAACGGCGGCGGAACCGCGGCGCAAGCATGCTTGCGCGGCGGTTCCGCGGCGGATTCATCGATTGGAGACACGTGGCTTTTATGGTAATATCCGTAGGTGCTTGTTGATGCTTCTGGGTATTTTTAATCTGTTTCAAGTGTTGAAAATTCTGGGGTTTGTTTTGTAATAGTAGATTCGATCGGAATATTTAAATTCGTATTTCTTTCCGGATATTTAGAAACTGTTAAACTATTTAAACGGATATCATTAACTCACTGTTTCCCGGCACGGAAAACTTTCAAGCGTTGAATTTTTATCGGGTTTTAAATCTTTCGGGAAAATTGTACAAGTTAAGCGGTGGACCCTCTAGAAGACAACAAACCTTAACTCGATTATGTGACCGTCTTGAACTGCCTTTTGAACCTTCGGGTTTGGGGCAGTACGGCGTGCCACATATGAGGCGTTGGCTTGACCCTTCTACGGCTGGATCACTGGTACTTTGACATATTCTGGGATTATTTGAACCCCGCTCAAGAGTTGAGCACTTTAGGAAATCTTGGGTATTTGATTATCTGTTCGAAAAGTTTAATACTGTCTATTTATCTGGAATGTGATACAATATATGGAATTCATAGAGTTAGGCATGAAATGCGGAGTATGTGATATTTCGGATTTATGATGTCTAAAGTGATTGTGAATTCCAAATATTGTAGTTTTACACTTTCTTTTCTGTGACCGTAAGTGTAATATGTGATATCGCCGGTTTCGTTGCTATATGTCAACGACAATTGGGATGCGCATATTTACTTACGTTGATGATATATGATATTATGTGTTGCTGTGATATGTTATATTGGATCGTCGCGTTCTGAATAGCCGGGGTTTTTTTGTGAGATGAGGGTTTTTATTTTCATTCATGTAAAATTCATTTGTAATGTAATATTCTTTTATTTGGGGCACTTCCAGGTTGCGGTTGCTGTCACCAGTGTATATTATTTGCTTTTCCGCATTAGGTAGACCCAAGGTGGGGAGCACAAGTAACCGGGTTCTAGGGTCCAGTGGGAGGCCATCTCGAGGAGTCGAGACCGGGTCTCCTAACCCTAGAATTGGCAGTGTTACTTGCCGCTCTCGTAGGGGTCTTGGGATGTGGGTTTGGCTATTCGTCGCGACCGTGGAATCCGTGTTTTATACAGGCTCGTATTGAAAACACGGACGTCCTAGTATATCTAATATTTCATATATGTTCTTCTGCTGCAATGTTCTGTGATGAGATCATATTACTGCCTGAGACGAATGCTTATACTATATATATATGCTGATATATAAATATTACTGCTTTCGTTTCTTCTGTGATGCTTAGGAAGCATAAGCTGATGGGATAATTATTAATGAGATTAATAAAAGAAAAGAAACCTAAAGATGTTGTAGAATCAAAAACTTTATAAAAGGAGTAGCTACAGTTTTGCTTTGCACAGTGATATATATGATATATCCTGCACCTTATTCGATGAGGAAAGGGCCGACGATCCCTTCACCGGGAGTGACCCCTTTAGCAAAACTGGCAGATGCTACAAAACGCGGTTTGTCTTTTGATTGCTTTTAGTGTTTTGCTTTGCACAGCGGTATATATGATATATCCTGCACCTTATTCGATGAGGAAAGGGCCGACGATCCCTTCACCGGGAGTGACCCCTTTAGCGAAACTAAGAAAAGCCTCAAAAACACTCCTTTTCAAAACTTCACTCGATTCTACGACGATATCAAGTTCATTACGCTCAGGGTTTTCTGAAAAACCTGCGTAGCCCTCCGTCTTTTCAGATAGATATTATTTAGTATTCGTGCTATGTTTGTTGACTTAGTTAAGGCATAGTGTACGGTAGCTAAGTAATGTTTATCTGCTAAAATATGAGATGTGATTGGATTAGGGTATTCGTACGGCCTTGTTGACTCAGTTAAGGGTCGTACGGGTGGGTTTAATTCAATCGGGAAATGTACGAGTTGAACTTGACTTGCGATTTATGGTTTGTTGACTTAGTTAAGGTCATAGATCGCTAGGGGCAAAATATTATCGGGAATTTCAAGTGTTGAAATTTGCAATGAGATTGCATACCTCCTATAAGATAGTTGGATCCCGATACCCACTAAGAGTAAGAGTTACTCCTGGGAGAGTTTTACAGAAGAAAATTAGCCGATCAAGTAGGTGTCTAGAAAAGTGTTAACGGGGTTACGCCTCTGGGAAAACGAGGTTTACTTTAATTAGGTCTGTGCGAAAGCACGGGGAACCTCCCTCAAAGTACCGACACTGATCTGGCTGAAAGATTGACGAAGTTGTAGGGTGTAATTAATCCCGGCTAATCTTACCTTTTTGGGTTTGAAGGTAGATTGGATAAAAACAGTGGGAGACATCCTGATTAGATAAGATAATAACCAATCTAATCTTACAAGAGCATACGCTAAAGTGTTTTCTTCTCTCTCTCTCCAGGTAGCGACCATGTCATGCCATAATCAAGATAATAATATGGATGTATTGACTGAACCCAATTATTGTACTGAGCTAGGGAATGTTGGACCGGTTCTTTCTTATAAGAGTTATAAGACTGAACAGGAAACAGGAGAATATCTAGATTCTCACGCCACCCAAAAGAACATGCATGCTGATGCATCTTCTTCGGGTGTGTTAGTTATTGAAAACTGTTTCTCAGTTCACCCTACATCCTGGGTATTAGATACCGGATCAGGATCCCACATATGTAAACAGTTACATGGGCTACGGAAAGGTAGAGAACTGGGAAAAGGTGATCATTCCGTTCAAGTAGGGAACGGTGCATGTATTGTAGCCAAAGCAGTTGGCGAATATCACCTAGTATTGCCGAGTCGTAATACACTGATTCTAAATGAGTGCTATTATATACCGAACATGATGTGCAACATTATATCAGTTTCTTTATTGAGTAAAGAGGGATATAATTTTGTAGTACAGGATAATGTTATGAACATATTCCTAGATCAAAAGTTGATTGCATCAGGCTCGTTACATAATGGCATATTCATTCTAAATCAGAATACAGTTCTGAATATACAAAACACACACAAGAGGAAAAGTTCAGATATGAACGAATCCTACTTGTGGCATTGTAGACTTGGTCATATCAATGCAACACGACTGGCTAAGTTACATAAAGATGGTTATTTGAATCCGTTCGAATTATCATCTTATGATACTTGCCATTCATGTCTCAAAGGAAAAATGACCAAAGCTCCGTTTAGTGGACACGGAGAAAGAGTTACCGAACTCTTAGGACTGGTACATAGTGATGTATGCGGTCCCATGTCTACGCATGCCAGGAACGGTTCTTCCTACTTCATTACATTCACTGACGATCTCTCTAGATACGGACATGTGTTCCTGTTGAAACACAAGTCTGAAGCTTTTGAGAAATTCAGAGAATATAAGCACGAAGTAGAGAACCAGACGGGCAAAAGTATTAAGATCCTTCGATCTGATCGAGGAGGAGAATACTTGAGCAATGAGTTCCAAGATTATCTAAAAGAGAATGGGATTCTCTCTCAGCTTACTCCACCTTATACACCACAGCACAACGGTGTATCGGAACGAAGGAATCGCACCCTATTAGATATGGTGCGTTCAATGATGAGTACAGCTGAGTTACCTATTTCCTTTTGGGGGTATGCGGTTGAGACAGCCATATACATATTGAATCTAGTTCCATCTAAATCTGTACCTACCACACCATATGAGATATGGAGTGGGAAGAGACCATATTTTAAACGAGTTAAGATATGGGGTTGTCCGGCCTATGTCAAAAGACAAAATCCAGACAAACTCGAGGCATGATCAGTTCTTTGCAAATTTGTGGGATATCCTAAGAATTCTCAAGGATATATTTTCTATCACGCTGAGGAACAAAAGGTGTTTATTTCTCAATATGCCACCTTTTTAGAAAAGGAATTTCTTGAAAAAGAAATTAGTGGCAAAGAGGTAGAACTGGAAGAGGTTCCAGCACCACAAACCGCAACTGATGATTTTTTGGAACCAGAAGATTCAGTAGTACCCGACGAACCCCAGCCTCTCCGCCGATCTAGTAGGGTTTCTCGTCCACCTGAGAGATACTACGGTTTTCTCATTGATGGTGGAAGCGAAGATTGCATCATGGATGATGATGACCCCACTAGTTTCGAGCAGGCCATCACGAGTGGTGACTCTGTGAAATGGCTGGATGCAATGCGATCTGAGATGGAATTCATGTACACCAATAAAGTATGGATTTTGGAAAATGCTCCTGAAGGGGTAAAACCCATTGGGAGCAAGTGGATTTTTAAAAGGAAATTTGGTGTAGATGGAAAAGTTGAGACTTTCAAAGCTAGACTTGTAGCAAAGGGTTTTCGTCAACGACCAGGTGTGGATTATGACGAAACGTTTTCTCCAGTGGCTATGCTTAAGTCCATCCGGATCTTACTTGCCATTGCTGCATACCATGACTATGAAATCTGGCAAATGGATGTTAAGACCGCCTTTCTAAACGGTGATTTAGAAGAGTGCGTGTACATGACTCAGCCAGAGGGCTTCGTAGATAGTGGGAGCAGCGGAAAGGTGTGCAAGCTGCTTAAATCCATTTATGGGTTAAAGCAAGCATCGCGGAGTTGGAACATCTGTTTTGATGTTGTAGTCAAAGAGTTTGATTTCATCAAAAATATAGATGAACCTTGTATCTATAAGAAGGTAGCAGAGGGTAAGGTTGTCTTCCTCATATTGTACGTGGATGACATACTCTTGATAGGAAATGATATTCCTATGCTGCAATCAGTCAAGCTCTTCTTATCACAGAGATTCTCAATGAAAGATCTAGGTGATGCCTCCTGCATATTGGGAATCATGATCTATAGAGATAGATCTAAACGGATACTGGGATTGTCCCAATCCAGGTACATTGACACCATACTAAAGAGGTTTAGTATGGAAGAATCCAAGCGTGGGAACCAACCCACGATCTCTGGACTCACTCTCTCCAAAGAGATGTCTCCCAAGACTGATTTGGAGAGAGCTCGCATGCAAGGGATACCCTATGCTTCGGCAGTAGTCTCTATCATGTATGCGATGCTATGTACCAGACCCATGTAGCATACTCACTAAGTGTAGTGAGTCGGTATCAAGCAGATCCTGGAGAGAGTCATTGGACAGTAGTGAAGAACATTCTCAAGTACTTGCGAAGGACTAAAGAGATGTTCTTGGTGTATGGTAACGGAGAACTCCAGGTGGAGTCCTTTACCGATTCCAGCTTCCAAAATGATAAGGACGACTCTAAGTCGCATTCGGGTTTTGTCTTTACCCTCAATGGAGGGACGGTATGTTGGAAAAGTTCCAAACAGGATACCGTTGCAGACTCGACGATGGAGGCTGAATACATCGCTGCCAACGATGCTGCCAAGGAGGCTGTCTGGATAAAGAAGTTCATTAGTGAACTTGGTGTGGTTTCATCCATTGAGCATCCAATACCTCTGTATTGCGATAACAATGGAGCTGTGGCGTTAGCCAAGGAACCCAGGTCCCATCAAAAGTCCAGACATATTCTGAGACGGTATCACCTGATCAGGGAGATAGTTGATCGCCGGGAGATCGAGGTCAGGAGAGTAGATACGAAGGAAAACACTGCGGATCCATTCACGAAGGCTATTCCCCAGATACAGTTTGAGAGATTATTCGGGATGCTAGGTATGCGATACTACAGCAGCTGGCCTTAGTGCAAGTGGGAAATTGTTAGTTATGTATATGCCCTAGAGGCCATTGTTGTACATATGATGTATATTATAATGGATGCTTGGATATATATAGAGATGACTTTCTTGCTCGTCATGATAGTATGCTATTTGGTTTCACTTTATCTTAACATGTTGACTTGTATTGGTTTACTGTTTTACTCTCACATGTTGATAAAGCCCTTAGGATCTGTACTCGACTACTGGGACTGTGATGAGATCATACTAGTGGGGCCGCGGTAGTCGATGAGTACATCCTATAACTGTTCCTAGTCGAGGGTATATCGAGACAGGGCATCGATACACCAGAGTAGACTAGCGTATACGCATCTTGACTCATATGATGGGCGATGGATGATCCTATATCCATCGGTGTTAGACATCAGAGATGGTGTACGGGTGCTCAGTGGAGACTGGGTACACTGGACGGACTCGCCGAGAACTCCCAGATGGTGATATACCACACGTCAGATGGCAGTTCTCTGGTGACACTGGTACAGGGTAGTCTGTAGACCCGAGATCGTCATAGAGTCTTGTGTGATTCCCACTGTGCTTTGATTTCCACCTTACCACGTCCAAGAGGGCGTGCAAAACGGTGGCTTTTGGGTACAGTCCCGAATCACATGGAGGCAATGAGCGATAGGAGGGGATTCGTCTCTCCCGGTATAGGGAGTTGATGTTGTGCTGTGTTCGATTGGCTATAACTGGAAGTCCCTGGCCAGGGCTGATATAGAGATTTACTGGTAAGTGTTACTAGTAGTTTCTCGACCCGTTATGAGCCACACATCGACACGACTTATCGGTTACTGGGGTCTGACGTATACCACCCCTAGACTTGATATGCGACATATCAGACGAACAGAACGGACTGTACGGGAGTGTTACTGGTTGGATTCATAGGAGAACGCACAGGCTAGCTTGTTGATCTTCTGATCGCTCAATACCTGGGTGGCTGTTACGTTTAGCTGACCGCTTGCAGCTTGTGGGTGTTTGATATGATCATCACCTGCTACCGGCGTATTGACGATTCTTTAGAGTCCTACACAGAGGTTTCTTGGCTCAGGCGAAACAGAGTAGAGGCACATATGTGATATGTGCAGGACCGAGAATAATGCGATGTGGGATACCGTATTATATTCTCGCGATATTTAGTTATGAACCGGGTCATCGGATCAAGTGTTGATTCGATGGATCGGTACATGGTATATTAGTCGGTAATATTCGATATAGCCGGATCATCGATTCAAGTGTTGATTCGATGATTTAATGTATAATAATATATATGATATATTGTATTACATTATCTAATAATGGCTCGCTTTATTATTTCATTTTCTCACTGGATGATACATTGATATATATGCGATATATGTTAATTGTATTATTTTCTTTTGTTGCAAATATATAATATATATGTGATATATATTATTGTGACATGATATGATTAATTGTTAAACATGTTTAAGGATGATTAATTGAGGTTAGGGTTTGATTAGGGTTAGATACTTCATGCACCTTCTAGAAGCTTTTTCTTTTGTCATTCTTAAGATATTTTAGGATGACACATTCTTTAACCCAACCAAACCCTAACTCTAGTTTATTCTCTACTAAATCTTGACCACTCATCCTTGACCATGGTTAATAAATCAATCATATAGCTTTCATTCTATTCATCACAAAAGGATTAATCTTATTATTGATTTTCCATTATCATCTTCTTCTCTCTTGAAAAAGCTTACTTGATTTTCTTTATGTGATGAATAAATATGAGAAAATGATTTAAAAAGAAAGCAAAAATACTACTCTCTCATCCTCATCTCATCTAGCCCATGAGATTAGTGTGTTCATCTCTTTAGAGTGAGAAAGCTTGAGTCTTTGCAACTTCGAGGTAGATCATCGGAGATTTGGAATACTTCAAGCTAGCATGGATCGTTCGAGTCGTGGAGCCTCTCATGAGCCCGGGAGATCGTGGATCGCGGCAAAGGGACTTCTACTCGGAGCTTGTGAAGTGAAGGAGCGGACTACAAAGGTTGTAATCCCTCACACTTAGATAAAAAGTTATCATCTTGCATGTTTAACCCTAATAATCTAGCAAAGATCCCGGCTTTGGGTTGTTCGGCACGTCTAAATTTTTATCCGGGCATGTTTGATGCCTTATGAACCTTCACAAGAGTGCCTAGGAACCCTACACCACCTGGCTTGGGGTTGAGCTTGACTTTGATTCGGTCAACCGGGGGTGCAAATTTTGACCCCAACAACGATTTCATTTATCGTCTATTCTAATTAACTACTATACTAGCATGAGTAGCAAGTGAAGGGTTTTCACTTGCCTTCGGTCGCTAATATAGAAGCGACACCACATGCGGGATTCGTCTCGACACACGAGACGATACAATGCTTGGCACGATGCGTGACGCGAGCGTAATGCGTGGTGATCCGGTACTGGACACGGTGACGATGCGAGCGTGACACGGTAGTGGGCGCGGTCTTGGCTCGGTGCATGGTGCGGGTGTGGCATGGCGCATGGTGCGGGTGTGGCACGGCACGATACGGTACTAGACGCGGTGCTGGTGTGGGAGTGGGCACGGTGTGTGCACTGGACCGGGCCACGGGATGGCACGGAGGCGGGCACGAGCTGCGACACGTCTGGGCACGCAGTGATACGGGGCTGGGCACGGAGGTGGTACGGTCGTGGCACGGTGCTGACGATGTCGAGTGCAGAGGTGGTCGGCGATGGGTGGTGCGGCTGGATGGTCTGCGATGGAGTCACGGTGGATATTGAGGATGGTGGCAATGGCGGTGGGATACCGATGGCGATGGTCCGGGCGAGGGCAGAGATGGGTAGCGACGGTAGTGGGTTCGGCTCGGGTGGGTGCTGGAGAGAGGGGGTGGTGCAGAGAGGTGGTGGTGATGTCACAGTGACGAGGCGACGTCGAGAGGGGTGGCCGGCGATGGAGTTGCAGCGATGGTGCTGGGGTTACATGAGATGGAGGGAGTAGTAGTGGGTTCGGTTTTGAAGAGGGGAGGAAGTGGAGGAGGCCTTGAGGAGGAAGGTGGTGGTGTACGGAGATGGGCCTCGATGGAGGAGAGTTCGTCGGCATTGGGTTCTTGGGGTTGAAGAAATAGGAAGTGGGGTGCTCAGTTGGGCGCTGACGGTGATGGTTGACTGTAGTGGAGGGAGGGGGGATAGAGGGAACTTGGGATTCTTTTTAGAGGGAGGGGTTGAAGGGAGAGGGAGAGGTCGGTTAAGGGTTTAGAGGAGGTGGCGCGAGATTCGTGGGGATGGTTGTTGGAAGAGCAGATCGCGGATGATGGGACGGGGAAGTCGCGGGCGTTAGGTGAGGGAAGAGAGAACGAGAGGGAGAGGGAGTGAGGATTTGGAGTAGAGGATCTCAGGGAGTCATTAGCGAGCGGGGAGCGGCGTAGACAAAGGCAGGGTCGGGGTCGAGCGTGAGAAGGGGGAGACTCGTTGGGGTGTGGCGGGAAAAGAAAGAGAAGGAGAAGAAAAAGAAGGGGTAACGAGTCGGGTCGGGTCGGGTTTGGGCTGGGGTTAGGGATTGGGTTTGGGTTTAGATTAGGCAAAACAATAAATAGAAATAGAAATAATTATTAAAAAATATATAAATAATAGGGAAAATTTGGAAAAATACGGGAAAAATATATACACGAAACTGGGGACTTACATCATACCCCACCCTTACAAAAAAATTCGTCCTCGAAATTAAAGAATGAAAACAACGGAACCAACAACAATCACTCAATTAGGTGCGGAAAACGTGGATGGATGTCCTCCCCGCGTTCCCAGGTAGACTCTCCTGCAGAACGACCACCCCAAGAAACTCGAACCAAGGGAATGACTTTGTTCTTTAGCACTTTTTCCCGACTATCGAGAATGGTGGTAGACTACTCCTCGTAAGATAGATCGGTGCCCAACGTTAATTCTGAATGGTCCATGATATGTATGTCATCCCGAACGTAGCATCTTAACTGAGATACATGGAAAGTATTATGCCCACCAGCTAGCGATGGAGGCAAGGCAAGTCGATAACCCACCTCTCCTACTCGCTCTAGCACCTCAAAAGGTCCGATGAATCGGGGACAGAGTTTCCCCCGACTACTAAAACCTGATCACTCCCCGAGTGGGTGATATCTTCATAAATACGTGGTCACCAACACCAAACTCCAACGACCTTCTGCCGGCATCTGCCCAACTCTTCTGTCGGTCCTGAGCAGCCTTGATTCGTTGCCTGATCATCTAAACCTTGCTCACTGTCGGTACTATAAGCTTAGGGCCCAACAACTTTCGTTCACTCACGTCATCCTAACAAAGAGGGGATCGACACATCCGTCCATACAGATCCTCGAATGGGGCCATTTGTATGCTAGCTTGGTAGCTGTTGTTATATGAAAATTCTACCAGATGGAGGTGATGTAACGACTCTGAATTTTCTGTACAAAATTTTTTCTTCTTAAAGTACAGAAAGGAGTTTGCAAGCCTGAGCACAATTTAAAAGTTATTCTTGTTTAAGAACAGCAAGAAAGCACTTGTAGCTCATTGGTAAAACCTTGCACTGCTGTGACATAGCCCCTGTGTTCGAATCCCATCAGCCACATGTTATTTTTTCCTGATTTTTCTTTTAAACTTTTTGGAAGCCCAAAAGTTTACACGTGCACTGCACACAAAAATGAACAGTCAGGAAAAACAAACATGTGTAAAATGTTATTAACAGCGAGTAGGACACGTGGCCAAGATCCGACGGCTCCCCTCCATAAGATGGCCGGCGAGATTGAGTGTAAGGCCGGCACCGACGGGTAGCCCATGGGGAAAAGTTCCCGTGCTTTGCGCACATGACTCTTCCCCTACCTCTATTACCCCTGCACTGTTTGTTTACTCTGAATTAAAACAAAGGATTCAATTTCATTTTTAAATCCAATTTAAATGCATTTTAATTCATTCTTTCAATTCCAAAACCCTAATTCTACACTATAAATACAATCTCATACCCTAGCCTTTCCACATTCTGAAATCTCTAGCCAAAATTATCAAATTTTTCTAAGTACAAATGGAGTAGAAGTGGAGTTAGCCCGAGACCAACTTCCAGCGAGGAATCGAGCAAGTTCCGGCGATCCCGCGACGCCGCAACGATCAAGCTATCATCTTCTATCTCTTTCCTACCCTTCTAGCTAGTAAGTCCCACCTCATTCTTCTCTTTCTACATAAAAAGTTCTCTTTTTCAAAATATGTCGGTAAGTGGAGTTAACACCAACTTTTGATTCTCAAACCTTGAAATCACACATTTTCTTAATCATTACTCAACCATATTATTAACATATGTTTATAACCATAAAGCTAATAATTAGAAACAATTTTCACCCAAAATCATCATGTTAAATAACTTTAAATTGAGTTTTACATTTAAATACCATGAACTTTGTATGTACCATATTTTATTACTTTACTTAATCATACCTCTAGAAAACTTCACGGGGTAATGACCTACCCCTCACATACACACATATTTACATAGCACGATACTCTTGGAAACATATTTTTGTGGCAAATACAATATTTCATTATACCATCGACTATAAAAACCCGGTTTTCTTTTTAATTGTATTATTAAATTCTTTGCGATTATGTCTCTACAACCCATTTTGGGGAACCCGCTATTGGATGATGCGGATTATCGCACATTCTCGGGCTAGTAGAGCGAGATGCAGACCTTCTCACGGAGCATTCGGTATCGAAAGATTTTTAATACGATTTTTAAGAAAAACGAATTTTCTAATTAATAATAAAATTAATTTTTAATATTATATAAATATTATCAAACCACATATTTTCAAGTTATAATAAAATTCCATGTTTTCTAAAAATAAAAGAATGACAAGTTTCACTAAAATACCATCAAGTATCAATACAAAACAAGTCTTATACTAAAATATCTTGAACTATTCAAGCTATGTAAAATATTCACTAATATACCTCACTCTTTAAAATTCACATCCATAAAAACCCTAAAGAACATAAATAATCACTCGAGGTTTATTTTGAAATTATATAAAATATTTTTCATAAAACCCTTTCGAGTTATATAAAATTACATTAAGAACCTTTGTAAGTATAGGTTTAAGCGGGATCAATTCTCTTGAGCCTCAGGGAGCCGGAGAAAGTGAGTGCTTGCCTATTTAAGGTAGAAAAACTTAACGGAGTTATCAATGGTAATTGTCTTGGAAAAAGATACAAATCCTGCCGTCCATGTGCAGCAGTTACCGATAACACCCGAATATAATTCAGGATCAAAAATCGTTTTAAAGTGTCTGACTCAATCTGAGTCTAAGTCTAATCTGAATCTAATTCAAACATGAATCCAATATACCAAACATAAATAATTGAACCTGAACCTGAATACCAGAACAATATCAACATGCAAATATGACTTGACTTGACCGAACCATGGCTATATCTTGACTTGACTACCTGATTACTTGATACATCCTAAACCTGATTACATGAACAACTTGTATCCATGGTCTCGGCAAGTCTGATAACTACAATCAATACAATATACATTATGGGGTTTAACGGGGTAGACTGGTACGAAATGTATTAGAAGTGGAACGAGATGGTCACTAAAAGTCACCTACCTGAATATCCTGTGCCGTTGTCCCGTGGGTTTTGACGGGCCTTGTACTACGGGTTACCATAGTCCATGGAGTAAGTTGGACTCCTCTCGTATACACTGATACCTTCTGTACCAAGCTACAAACAACTACGTTAGTATAACAAACATATACCTGTACAAATTACCAGTCATATACTCTCTGCTTGTCCTATTCTATTCTATTCTACTCTTACTTTTGGGACTTACCGAGCGCTAGTTCGCTGACGACATTCCTTCTATTTCTTTCTTTGGAATGTTCGTCAGGAGAACCGAACCCTCAGGAGACCGAGCCCAACCAGGACGACTTGGACCAGTTCATAGAGCAGCCAGACTTCTAGCTTTTACTTGTACTTATTTCAGTTCATATGCTACTGTTTAGGCATTGCTTTCTATCATTGTACATTTCCTTTTCAAATCAGTTGTAATGTAAAGAATGAAAGTTAACAAAAAGTTGTTATTCATATTACATCTCTTATTATACTTGTGCATTTATTTATATTGCTTATTTACGCTCAACGTGTTTACTTCTGAGTAAATACGTCGCATGCCCATCACGTCTACTTTCCCGTATCCTGGGGAGCGGGGTGTAACAGGTTTTGTTGGCGGCCCATGTAGGTCAGTTCTGCATGAAATCCTAAGCAATATATCACAAGAATAATAAGAATCGGCAACTATACATTCTTTACATTTCAAATTCCTTGAATCTATCTTGAACTTCACTTTCGAGTTCCTTGAATATAATCTATCGATTTTTGAATCCTTATCTCCGGTTCACCTTGCTACTTGTATCTTGTAAGCCTATTAGCTCAGTTGGTTAGAGCATCGATTTAGCTCGAAGAAGACTTACCCCAATTTTATTCTTACTTTCTCGTGTCTTGCTGCATCGTACTCCTTGAGAAAATTTCGCGGACGAAATTCTTTTAAGGAGAGTAGACTGTAACGCCTACAATATGATTGCGTCCTTTTGAATCTTTTCTTGTTTTCCCTGATAATCTTGCCTCGATGTAATACGAAACTACAAAACTCTTGATCTTCCTTTGATTTTTCTTAATTGTTTCTTAAATCTTATCATCTTGACTCTGATGGTAGGATTTGGGTGATTTAAATGGAGTTATGTGATTGTAACCATGAACTGCAACATAGTTACAATACAGTACTCTGTTTGAGTGACTTGGAGTTTTTCCCTTGATTCTCTTTCCTCTTGATTCAGCTATGTTCTACCATATATCTATAATTATCGAATCTTGTCTCTTTTGATAACTCATATCCTTCCCTGGTTTTAAATATCTTTGTACCGTTCTTGACAATCCAATTCTAATTTACGTTTCTTCTATTTGATTGCATGCTCACAGATTTCTTGAAAACTACTCTTGCATCCTTTCGTTATTTCAAACATTTTTCTGGCACTTTCAGTACCATATCAGTAGTTATTTCCCACTACTGTAATCAAATTTTTCTTGGATCTGTTACAACTTCCTTATATATCTAGGACGAAATTTTTATAAAGAGGGTAGAATGTAACGACTCTGAATTTTCTGTACAAAATTTTTTCTTCTTAAAGTACAGAAAGGAGTTTGTAAGCCTAAGCACAATTTAAAAGTTATTCTTGTTTAAGAATAGCAAGAAAGCACTTGTAGCTCATTGGTAAAGTCTTGCACTGCTGTGACATAGCCCTCATGTTCGAATCTCATCAGCCACATATTATTTTTCCTGATTTTTCTTTTAAACTTTTTGAAAGCCCAAAAGTTTACACGTGCACTGTACAAAAAAAACGAACAGTCAGGAAAAACAAACATGTGTAAAATGTTATTAACAGCGAGTAGGACACGTGGACAAGATCCGACGACTCCTGTAATAACTCTGTTTTAATGTACAAAATTTTCTTAAAGTTAATGTACTGAATGAAGTATTTGCAAGCCTGAGTATATTTTAAGTATTATTTTGTTTGAAAAACAACAACAAAGCACTTACAGCTCATTGGTAAAGCTTTGCATTGCAATGACGTAGTCCTTGTGTTCGAATCCCATCAGCCATATATCTTTTTTACTGATTTTTCTTTTAAACTTTTTGGAAGCCCAAAAGTTTACATGTGCTATACACGTAAAAATGAAAATTCACTGAAAACAAACATGTGGAAAATATTATATGAACAGACACCAATACGTGTCACCAATCCAAGCACCCACCCCCACCCATCGATCGACGAGAATTGAAAATTGGCTGGTGCCGCCGGGCTTACCCGATGGTAATGCCCCTAAACTTTGCCCAAGTGACTTTTCCCCTACCCCCACTACTCCTCTTCTGTTTTTTCGCCTGCAATTATCCAGAGAATTAAAAATCACCATTAAACCAAATTTTAAAGCATTTTAATTCTCTTTTTAATTCTCAAAAAACCCCTAATTCTATCCTATAAATACAACTCCACACCCTAGTCCTCTCCATTCTAAAATCCATTATAAAAAATTCTCAAATTTTCCAAGTCAAAGAAGTGTACAAGTGGAGTTAGCCCAAGGCCACTTTCCGGCGACGATTCAAGAAGATTCCGGTGACCCCGTGACTCCACGAAACTCTCAACTTGTTCCTATACCTCCCATCTCTCATTCCATCTAATAAGTCCCCTCTACTCTTTTCTTTTCACCTCTCAAATTTTTTTCTTTTCAATGATGTCGGTAAGTGGAGTTATACCAACATTCATTTCTAAAACTTCTTAAGCTAACCATTTTTCTTAAGAACTATTTATCTAAATCATTGTACTTTACTTGTTAAACATTAAACAATAATTAGAAACAAGTTTTAATTCAAAACTCCATATAAAACCACTTTTATTGCACTTTTACGTTTAAATACCATAAACTTTACATATGACATCTTTTATCATATTTCCTTGTACTACCTTTAGGAAAATCTCACGAGATAATGACCTACCTCTCACAACACGCATCTTGACATAGCACGATTTCGTTTTAACAATATTTTTGGGACAAATACGACTTTTACATTAAAATACCATAAACTATTAAAAACTGTATTCTTTAAATTTGTATTATTTACATTCCTTGCAATTAAACCTCTACAACCCATTTTGGGGAACCCGATCGAGATGATGCGGGTTATCGCACATCCTCGGGACTAGTAGAGCGAGATGCAAACCTCCTCATGGAGCATCCGATCTCGATGGAATTTTTAATTCAATTTTTAAGAATAACGTGATTTTCTATTAATAAATAAATTTTATTTTTAATAATTATATATAAATATTATCAAATCATCTATTTTAAATATATAATAAATTCTACGTTTTTCCAAACAAAAGAAAAGAATCACAAGTTTCATGAAAATACCATCAAGAATCCATACAAGTCAAATTTACATAAAAATACCATTTATTATTCAAGCTAGATATTTATTCACTAGAATACCTCACTTTTAAAAATTACATCCATGTAAACCCTAAATACGATAAATAAATACTTGAGATTTATTTTGAAAGTATACTAAAACTATTTTTCATAAAACCCCCTCAAGTTATATTAATTTACATTAAGGACCCTAGTAAATATAGGTTTAAGCGGGACCAATTCTCTTGAGCCTCAGGGAGCCGGAGAAAGTGGGTGCTTGCATATTTAAGGTAGAACACTAAAACGAGGTTATCAATGGTAATTGATTTGGAAAAAGTCATAAATCCTGCTGTCCATGTGCAGCAGTTACCGATAACTCCAAAACCTAATTCAGAAATCCAATTATGTTTAAGTGTCTGACTCAGACAGAGTCTCGGTCTAATCTGAATACAATCCATACATGAATACAATTCAAATATAACTCCAATACAACATGAATCCATATATACTGGAACTCGAACATGAATACCAGAATATTATCAAATATCAACATGGCTCGACTGGACCGAACCATGGATATATATTGACTTGACTACATGACTATCCGTTTACATCCTTATCCGTTTACATAAACAATATATACCATGGTCTCGGCAAGTCTTATATCTACCAATCATTAAAATCAATTCAAAATACATTACGGGGTTTTTAAAGGGGTAGACTGGTACGGAATGTGTTAAAAGTGGCATGATGATGATCACTATAATACACCTAACCTGAACATCCGTTGTCGTTGTCCCGTAGGTTTTGACGGGGCCTTGTACTCCATATATTTTAGTCCACGGAGCAAGTTGGACTCCTTTCGTATACACTGGCACATTCTGTACCAAGTTACAAACAACTACGTTAGCATAAAATACATTATACAGTTATATTCTCTTTAATTATCCATTCTATTTTCTCTCTCTCTCTTTTGGGACTTACCTAGCGATTGTTCGCTGAAGACATTCATTTTCTCTTCTTTCTTTGGAATGTTGTCAGGAGGATCCGACTCTCTGGAGATCGAGCCCAGCTAGGATGATTTAGAGCGGTTCATTGAGGACCCAGAGCTCTAGTTCACTTGTATATATTTTTACTTTCAGTTCATACAATTGTTTAGGCATTACCTTCCAGTATTGTATTTACTTTCCAGTGTATTGAAAAGAATATTTAATCAATAAAAAGTTACTGTTGATTTATATCTTTTGTCATTTCTTGTGTACATTTATTATATTACATATTTACACTTAACGTGTTTACTTCTGAGTAAAGACGTCGCGGGCCTCGTCGTCTCCTTACTCGTACACTGGAAAGCGGGACGTGACAGCTCCCCTCCATAAGATGGCCGGCGAGATTGAGTGTAGGGCCAACACCGACGAGTGGCCCATGGAGAACAGTCCCCGTGCTTTGCCCACATGACTCTTCCCCTACCCCCATTACCCCTGCACTGTTTGTTTACTCTGAATTAAAACAGAGGATTCAATTTCATCTTTAAATCCAATTTAAATGCATTTTAATTTATTCTTTCAATTCCAAAACCCTAATTCCATATTATAAATACAACCACATACCCTAGCCTTTTCTCATTCTGAAACCTTTAGCCAAAATTATCAAATTTTTCTAAGTATAAATGGAGTAGAAGTGTAGTTAGCCCAAGACCAACTTCCGGCGAGAAATAGAGCAAGTTCCGGCGACCCCGTGACACCGCAACGATCAAGCTATCATCTTCTACCCCTTTCCTACCCTTCTAGGTAGTAAGTCCCACCTCATTCTTCCCTTTCTACATAAAAAGTTCTCTTTTTCAAATCATGTCGGTAAGTGGAGTTAACACCGACTTTTGATTCTAAAACCTTGAAATCACACTTTTTCTTAATCATTGTTCATCCATATTCTTAACATATGTTTATAACCATAAAACTAATAATTAGAAACAACTTCCATCCTAAATCATCAAGTTAAATAAGTTTAAATTGAGCTTTATATTTAAATACCATGAACTTTGTATCTACCATATTTTATTACTTTACTTAATCATACCTCTAGAAAACTTCACGGGGTAATGACCTACCCCTCACATACACACATGTTTACATAGCACGATACTCTTGGAAACATATTTTTGTGGCAAATACAATATTTCATTAAAATACCATCGACTATAAAAACCCGGTTTTCTTTTTAATTGTATTATTTAATTCTTTGCAATTATACCTTTACAACCCATTTTGGGGAATCCGCTATTGTATGGTGCAGATTATCGCACATTCTCGGGCTAGTAGAGCGAGATCCAGACCTCCCCACGGAGCATTCGGTCTCGAAAGATTTTTAATATGATTTTTAAGAAAAACGAGATTTTCTAATTGATAATAAAATTAATTTTTAATATTATATAAATATTATCAAACCACATATTTTCAAGTTATAATAAAATTCCATATTTTTCTAAAAATAAAAGAATGACAAGTTTCACTAAGATACCATCAAGTATCAATACAAGACAAGTCTTACACTAAAATATCTTGAACTATTCAAGCTATGTAAATATTCACTAATATACCTCACTTTTTAAAATTCAAATTTATGAAAACCCTAAAGAACATAAATAATTACTCGAGATATATTTTGAAAGTATATAAAATATTTTTCATAAAACCCTTTCGAATTATATAAAATTATATTAAGGACCTTAGTAAGTATAGGTTTAAGTGGGATCAATTCTCTTGAGCCTCAGGGAGCCGGAGAAAGCGAGTGCTTGCCTATTTAAGGTAGAAAAACTTAACGGAGTTATCAATGGTAATTGTCTTGGAAAAAGACATAAATCCTGCCGTTCATGTGCAGCAGTTACCGATAACACCCGAATATAATTCAGGATCCAAATATGTTTTAAAGTGTCTGACTTAATCTGAGTCTAAGTCTAATCTGAATCCAATTCAAACATGAATCCAATATACTAAACATGAATACTTGAACCTGAATCTGAATACCAGAACAATATCAATATGCAAACATGACTTGACTTGACTGAACTATGGCTATATCTTGACTTGACTACCTGACTACTTGATATATCCTGAACCTGATTACATGAACAACTTGTATCCATGGTCTCGGCAACTCTGATAACTGCAATCAATACAATATACATTACGGGGTTTAACGGGGTAGACCGGTACGGAATGTATTAGAAGTGGAACGAGATGGTCACTAAAAGACACCTACATGAATATCCTGTGCCGTTGTCCCGTGGGTTTTGATGGGGCCTTGTACTACGGGTTACCATAGTCCACGGAGCAAGTTGGACTCCTCTTACACCGATACCTTCTATACTAAGTTACAAACAACTACGTTAGTATAACAAATATATACATATACAAATTACTAGTCATATACTCTCTATATGTCCTATTCTATTCTATTCTACTCTTACTTTTGGGACTTACTGAGCACTAGTTCGCTGATGACATTCCTTCTATTTGTTTCTTTGGAATGTTCGTCAGGAGGACCGAGCTCTTAGGAGACCGAGCCCAGCCAGGACGACTTGGATCAGTTCATAGAGCAGCCAGACTTCTAGCTTTTACTTGTACTTATTTCAGTTCATTTGCCACTGTTTAGGCATTGCTTTCTATCATTGTATATTCCCTTTTCAAATCAGTTGTAATGTAAAGAATGAAAGTTAATAAAAAGTTGATGCTCATATTACATCTCTTGTTATACTTGTGTATTTATTTATATTGCTTATTTACGCTCAACGTGTTTACTTCTGAGTAAATACGTCGCGTGCCCGTCACGTCTACTTTCCTGTATCCTGGGAAGCGGGGTGTGACAGGTGATCTTCCTAAGAGCCCTGAAAATCAAGCATGCATGCCCTCAGCATATCCTCGAGCGTCTGGATAGTACGCTTGGATTGTCCATCCGTCTTCGGATGATAGGCCGTGTTGAACTTGAGACGAGTGCTCAAACTTTCCTGCAGGCTCTTCCATAAATGGGAAACAAACCTGGTGTCTCGATCAGACAATATACTAACGGGTACTCCGTGCAGTCTCACAATCTCCTGCATACACTTCTCCGTAAGCGACTCCGTCGATTGTCTGACTCGGAAAGGTATGAAATGTGTAGCCTTCGTGAGATGATCAACAATAACCCATACAGTATTATTGCCCTTTGGACTTCGAGGTAGTGCCGTCACAAAATCTGTGGTGATGTGCTCCCATTTCCACTCTAGCACTGGAAGCGGTTGCAACAACCCAGCTATTCTCTGATGCTCGGCTTTCACCTGTTGGCATACCAGACACTTGGAGACAAAGTGA
Source organism: Agapanthus africanus (assembly GCA_030015575.1). NCBI lineage: Eukaryota > Viridiplantae > Streptophyta > Magnoliopsida > Asparagales > Amaryllidaceae > Agapanthus > Agapanthus africanus. The sequence goes on from CM057340.1 coordinate 544,684,354, forward strand.
GCAATCTCTCTCTTCATTCTGTTCCACTAGAAGTGTTGTCTCAGATCTCTGTACATCTTGGTGCCTCCTGGGTGCACTGAGTAAGCGGAACTGTATGCCTCAGCTAGAACTTCATCTCGAATACTCCCCTTTGGAACACACAGCCGACTGCCAAATCTCAGGGAACCATCTTCGTGAATCTGCAAATCCGTCCTCAAACCAGCCTCAACTAACCCTTTGAACTTCTGCAACCGAGAGTCCCAAGCCTGTGCAGCTTTAATGCGATCTATAAGCGATGATTGAACTTGCAACTGCCAGAGCTATCCGGGCACACTCGGTGTAACTACCTCTAACTCGAGTCTTTGAAGGTCATCGAGAATCCCCTTCTGATAAGTCGGCAACGTGGCTGACGGCCTACGGCTGAGAGCATCAGGAACGAAGTTCACCTTTCCCGGGTGATATTGCAGATCAATATCTGCGTTGTCTCATATTCAGCTCCTTCTGAGTGAACACGTATTTCAAACTTTTGTGATCCGTGTACACTTCCACTCTTTCGCTTAGCAAGTAATGCCTCCATATCTTTAAAGCGAACACAACGGTCGCTAATTTCAAGTCATGCGTGGGGTAGTTCTTCTCGTGAGTTTTCAGCTGACGAGAGGCGTAAGCCACCACTCGACCGTACTACATCAAAAACAACCAAAACCTTTTCCCGACGCATCACTATGAACAACCAAGCCACCGGAACTGTCTGGCACGGTCAGGATTGGGGTCGTGGTCAACTTCAGTTTCAATAGCTCGAATGCCTGGGTGCACTCCTCCGACCAAATATATGGCACCTCTTTTCGTGTAAGTTTCATCAAGGGTTCTGCTACTCTGGCGAAATCTTGAACAAACCGCCGATAATACCCAGCCAATCCTAGGAAGTTTCTTATCTCATCAACTGATTTCAGTGTTGGCCAGTCTTTGATAGATTCAATTTTCGTCGGATCTACTGAGATGCCGTCACTCGAAACGACATGCCCCAGAAATTGTACCTTATCGAGCCAAAACTCGCACTTGCCTAGCTTAGCATAGAGCTTCTCCTCCCGTAGAACCTGCAATACAATTCGTAGATGCTCGGCGTGCTCTTCTCGACTCTTGGAGTAGACTAGAATGTCATCTATGAATACAACGATAAATTGATCCGAGTACTTAGAGAAAATCCTGTTCATCAAGTCCATAAATATGGCGCGTGCATTGGTAACACCGAACGGCATCACAAGAAACTCATAGTGGCCATATCGGGTTCGGAAAGTCGTCTTGCATACATCCTCTGCTCTAACCCTGATTTGGTGATACCCTGACCGAAGATCTAGTTTAGAAAATACCCGAGCACCACCCAGCTGGTCAAACAAGTCATCGATGCGGGGAATGTGATACTTGTTTTTCATGGTCACCCGGTTTAACTCACGGTAGTCGATGCACATGCGTAAGGTACAGTCCTTCTTCTTAACCGGTAACACAAGAGCACCCCACGGAGAAGCGCTTGGATGGATAAATCCCTTGTCTAGAAGATCTTCTACCCGCTTCTTTAATTCTGCCAACTCAACTGGCGCCATCCTGTAGGGAGCCTTAGAGACCGGCGCCGTTCCTGGAATCAGGTCGATCGAGAAGCCTATAATGACTCTGTTTCAGTGTACAGAAAATTTGTTTAAAAGTTAATATACAAATGGAGTATTTGCAATCCTGTGTATGCAATAAGTATTTAACTTACTTTTGAACGGCAAGAAAACACTTGTAGCTCATTGGTAAAGCCTTGCACTGCTGTGACGTAGCCCCTGTATTCAAATCACCCCAACCACATATTATTTTTGTTGATTTTTCTTTAAAAACTTTAAGAAGCTCAAAAGTTTGCACGTGCACTGCACGTAAAATGAAAAGTCACACTAAAAATAAACATGTGGAAAATGATATACAAACAGTCTATGATACGTGGCATTCATCCAGACCCAACCCATAACAATGGACCGGCGATATTTACTGAAGGGGCCGGCACCGGCGGTTTTATCCATAGGGGATGCTCCCAAACTTTAACCCTAGCATCCCTTGGCCTACCCCACTGCCCCCATGCTGTTTGATTTCTCTGCATTTATCCAGAGAATGATAAATTCCCCTCTTTAATCCATTTTAATGCATATTTTTAATTCATTCATCATTACCCTGAACCCTAATTCTATCCTATAAATACCCCCTACACTTAAGCCCTCCTCATTCAGAATTCTTTTGCCAAAACTCTCTAAATTTTCCAAGTCCAAGAAGTTATACAAATGAAGTTAGTCAAGGTCAAAATTCCGGCGAGGATTTAAAGCACTTCCGGCGACCTCGTAAATCCGCGAAGACCACAAATCTTTTCCTTTACCTTCCCTCTAAACCCTAAGCTTGTAAGTCCCCTCTTCCCTCTCCACTCTCTATTAAAAAGAATTCTATTTTCAAAACTCGTCGGAAGCGAAGTTAATCCGACTTCCGATTCTTATTTCCTTTAAAAACTCAATTTTTATTAAACAAAAAATTAATCTTTTAATTATATAATGTTTAGTAACCATTAAACAACAATTGGATAAAATTTCAATTCAAAATATTATGTTAAACAAATTTTATTTCACTTTTACAGTAAAATACCCTTAAGTTTACATACGATATTACCTTATCTTTTTGCTCATATTACCTTTAGAAAACTCATGAGGTAATGATCTATCTCATCACAACACTCATTCTTGACATAGCATGATGACTTTTGGAACATTAGTTTGTGGGATAAAATACGAAATTACATTTAAATACCATAAACTTTCAAAAACTGTTTTCTTTAAAAGTGTATTAAATAATTCCATGCAAATAGACTCTACAACCCATTTTGGGGACCCCGATCGGGATGGTGCGGGTTATCGCACATCTTCGGGCCTAATAGAGCAAAATGCAGACCTCCTCATGGAGCATTCGATCTCGATGGAATTCTTATTACAATTTTTAAGAAAAACGTGATTTCTATTTAATAAATAAATTCTATTTTTTTATAATTATATATATATATATATATTATCAAAATATCCATTTTAAATATAATATATATTCCATGTTTTCTAATCAAAAGAAAAGAATTACAAAAGATCATGAAAATACCATCACATTTCAATACAAGTCAAATTACACTATAGTACCATATACTATTCAAGTTAGGTTTATATCCACTAAAATATTTCATTTTATAAAAACTACATCTATGAAAACCCTAAAGACGATAAATAAATACTTGAGATTTATTTTGAAAATATATCAAAACTATTTTTCATAAAACCCTCTCAAGTTATTTACAATAAGGACCCTAGTAATATAGGTTTAAGCGGGACCAGTTCTCTTGAGTCTCAGGGAGCCGGAGAATATGGGTGCTTGCCTATCTAAGGTATACAACCTAAAAACGGTGTTATCAATACGGTAATTGTCTTGAAAAAAGACACAAATCCTGTCGTCCATGTACAGCAGTTACCGATAACATCAAAACTAATTCAGGACTTCAATTCGTTTTAAAGTGTCTGACTCAGACAGGGTCTCAGTCTAATATGAATCAATCAATCTATTCTTGAATATGATTCAAGTATAACTCCATTTCAACATGAATCCATTTATACCAGAATTCAATCTATATCAACATGACTCGACTGAACCGAACCATGGATATACTCTGATTACATGACTATCCATTTATATCCATTCCGTTTACATGATATCATGGTGTCGACAGGTCGTACCTCTATTAAACAAAACAATACAAATCAATGCATAATACATTACGGGGTTTTAAATGGGTAGACTGGTACGGAATGTGTTAGAAGTGGCATGAGACGGTCACTTTAATACACCGTTTCCCTCCGAACACAGAGACGCGACCGCGTAGGTTCTTCTTGTCTGAAATTCGAGGCAGATGCTAATTGGTGCTATCCGTCCACCTTTCCGAAGATGCCAAGTTGATTTATGGCACCATGTATCGAAGGTTTAAACGGATGCGGCCGATATAGCAGACTTCGTCAGATTCCCCCTCGTTTGAGGGGTTTTTGATTGTGGGGACGCTCTTCCCTGCAGGCGCAAGCCCCTGCAGTTAATTACGCGACCACATCGTGGTAACAACTTTCTCCTTCTCTAGATGGTCACTTCGTGTCGTGGGTGTTTGTTTTGTTTTTGGTTACCCGTGGATCGTATACGGAGACTAATGTATGTTGTCGCCCGTAGGGTGTGGATTAGTCCAAATCCGTATCTTCTTAGATTTGGGTTTTTGGTTTGGGTTTAAGGATACGTTAGTCTTATTTGAGACTAAGATCAACTTAAACGTTTGTTAAGGATACGTTAGTCTAATTTTAGACTAAGATCAACTTAACGTTTGTTAAGGACACGTTAGTCTAATTTTAGACTAAGATCGACTTAACAGGATCGTTTAGATCCAACAAAAGAGCATTTTGGCTCTATTGTTCTAGTTTAGGGACTTTGCGGTCAATTATCAGTTTAAGGATATAGTGGTCCATTACCAGTTTAAAGACATGGTGGTCCAAGATTAAGGACATCATAGTCCATGGGTTTAAAGGGACCCCACAGTCCGAGGTTAAGGACATCGTAGTCCGTGGGTTTAAGGACCCCACAGTCCAGTTAAAGACATCATAGTCTGTAGAAGGTATGGCCATCAGGACCCGTCACCTCTCTGAAGACGTTGAAGGATTACAACGACAAATATCAGAGGAGTTCAGAGATGTACCCTTGAACCAATTTTGGTTGGGAGATTTATAGTCCAATTTGGGACTAAAGTCTGTTAAAAGGTTTATAAGCATATGGGCTCAGTTGATATGAGTTGAGGACTTACGGCCAATCTTGGGCTAAGTCTAATAAATGTTTAACATTTTATTGTTCTGGCTATTGAGCCTTTATTTGGGCTTGGCCCTTTTAATAATGCAGAGCATCAGATCCTGACATTTTTTTGTCTTGTATTGAATGCATAGCATTCATCAGAACAATGTGTGTTCTGACAGTGCGCCACGTGGCGCGCCAGGCGCTTTGCGCCAGCTAAAGAGCGCATTACGTTTCTGTCGGGTAGCGCACACGAAGAGGACACGTGTCGCGCTTAGCGCTAAGCGCTAGTTTATTAGTGCTTTGCGCTTCTAATTTATAAGCGTGTTGCGCTAGTCTGTTGATGCGCCAGTGAGCGTGGCGCGCTTGGCGCTGAGCGCCAGCCCATGAGCGCTGTTTCAGAAGCGTAAAGCGCAGATTATGTCTTTAGTTGACACGTGGCATGGTTTGGCGCTGAGCGCCGGTCCAAGAAGCGCAAGAGCGCAATTCGTGAGTGCAAGGCACTTTCAAGATCAAAGAATAAATTTATGTTCTTCTTAAAGGAGGTTTTGCCTCAAGATTCAAGAACAAAAGTTCTTGTTTTATAAAAGGGCTTTGCCTTTATAGATCAAAGATCTGTGAATGAAGTAAAATACTTCTTTTAGTTTTTTATAATTAGATCTTTTGATCTTTTTTCTTTTTATCAAAGACCTTGGTCTTTTATAGATCTATGATCTTTTTAGAAGATAGTTCTTCTTTTTACGAGATGATTTCATCTCTGTGGTTCAAGAACTATTTCTTTACCTTGAAGATGAAGAAATGATCTTCTTTTTCTAAAGGCTTGCCTTTCTTTCTCTTTGAGTTTTCTCAAAGTTTGCAGAGGGTTTTCTCTATATCTCTCTCGTGTATGTATATCTTTTAGACTTGAAGTCTAGGGGTCTTTATATAGGGCCAAATGATTTGTTGAATCATTTTTAAAAGATCTTTCTCTGATTGATTTGGGAATATTTCCTACCGTTGGATCTTTGATCCTAAGGCTTCTATTTTGCAGAAGATAATCTTCTTGTTTTAATAAGATTGGAAATCTTTCCATAACAGAATTTTAGTTCTGATTAATTAATAATTTATTGTTAGGAGATCTTTTGATCTAACGGTAGGCGATTTTTAATTCCAGCGCTGGCGTACCTGCGTTTGACACGTGGCTCGCAGCGCAGAGCGCAGCGCAACTGAGCTAGCGCACCCGTGTTTGACACGTGGCATGCAGCGCAACTGCGCTAGCGCACCCGTGTTTGACACGTGGCGCGCAGCGCAGAGCGCTGGATCTGAAGCGTTGCTTCAACTTTTAAATTTTGAATTTTAAAACAGAGCTTTACTCTGATTGGGGGTGCGCTGCCTAGGGCGCAGCGCACCTGGCGCTAGCGTGTCTGTGTTTAACACGTGGCGCTCAGCGCGCAGAGCGCTGAATCTGAAACGTTGCTTCAATTTAAATTTTGAATTTTGAAACAGAGCTTTGCTCTGATTGGGGGAAACATACACCTAACCTGAATATCCATTGCTGTTGTTCTGTGGCTTAAAGGTTCCTTGTGCTCTGTATACCTTAGTCCACGGAATAGTTGGACTCCTCTCGTATACACTGGCATATTTTGTACCAAACTACAAACAACTACGTTAGCATAACAGTATACATTTATATTCTTTCTGTCTATTTTATTTCTACCTTTCTTTAAGACTTACCGAGTGATTGTTCGCTGACGACATTCCTTCTCTCTTCTTTCTTTGGAATGTTGTCAGGTGGATCCGACTCACTGAAGATAGAGCCCAGTTCAGAGGACTTGGATCAGTTCAGCGAGGACCCCGAGCTTTAGACTCTTGTATATACTTTACTTTCATGTTCATGCCATTGTTTAGGCATTGCTTTCATCATTGTATTTACTTTTCAGTTGTATTGTAAAGAAATGTTTATTAAATAAAAGTTGTTCATTTACATCTCTTGTCATTTTCTTATGTACTTTATTATATCGCTTAGTTACGCTTAGCGTATTTACTTCTGAGTAAATACGTAGCGTGCCTCGTCGCGTCTCCTTACCTGTACACTGGAAAGCGGGGCGTGACAGGTTTTGTTGGCGGCCCATGCAGGTCAATTCTGCATGGACATGCAGGTCAATTCTGCATGAAGTCATAAGCAATATAACACAAGAATCAGCAACTAAAAACATTCTTTACATTTCATATTTCTTGAATCTTACAATTTCATATTCTTTGAATATATCATAACCCTATTTTTTCTTTTAAGGTTATGGATTCTCTAAACAATACCAGTACAAACTTCAACAACACACCACCACCTCTTCTACTTACACCTACCGTTGCAGCTCCAATCAACGAGCAAACGGTATTGCTTGAGGCAATCCGAAGCCTCCTGGAAGGACAGCAGCAGCAGGCTGCTATCTTGTTAAACCGCCCAGAAGCGGAAGCATTCGGAGTGAAGCAATTCCGGGCATTGCACCCGAAGCAATTTTCTGTGAAAGAGAGCCCTTTAGAAGCTGAAGAATGGGCTCAGATAATTGAGGATGATCTGGCAGCAGCACAAGCGCCAGAGATCGCTTGGGTACGGGTTGCGAAGCTACAATTCACTGACAACGCCCGAGTATGGTGGAAGACGGAAGAAAGCCGTCTTGCCCAGCCAATCAAATGGAGGACTTTTCGCGAGATGCTCGACGCGAAATATTTCCCCGAGACTGCCCGATTTGATATGAAGCAGCAATTCATCCACCTGCAATAAGGTTCGATGTGGACCAAATCTGTGGATGAGTATGATGCTGAGTTTACCATGCTCGGTAGGTAAGATATGTCTTAATTATTCAATTTTCTTATATCACATACTACACAGATAACACGAGACCGTAACAGGTTCGCGACACACCTCATTCCGACTGCTGAGATCAGGTCCAGACGATTTCAGCAAGGGTTAGATCCGGTGATCCAAGCTGCTTTAGCTACAGGGGATTTCCCAACCTAAGAACTGGCTCTGAAAGCTGCTCGTCGATATGAGGCAGTAGTGAAGACGAAGGGCAGTACCCAATCTGCCGGAGTGAAGCGCCTGCCACCCAGATGGAAGGAGGAGCTTCTTCAAGGCCACCTTTTGTGCCCAGGAGACCGGGAGTACCAATCAACCGGACCAGCCCAGCCTTTTGCACCTACTGCAGGAGGGATGGACACCTGGCGAAGGATTGTAGGCGTGCTAATCGCCTTTGCTTAGTCTGCGGCTCATCCACACATGATATTGGGTCTTGTCCTCGTAGACTCAATCCAAATGCTACACCCAGAGCAGCGATTACCTATCCGCAGCGGCCAACTATCCAGGTACCTGCTCTACGACCAACTCTCCCAGCTCCACCTCCTCGTGGACCGACTGTACCTCCTCCTCATCAGTTCCACCAAGCACAAAGGAACTTACCTCAAGTACAGAGGAATGGACAGAGGAATGCTCCTCCAGCAAGGAGGAATGTACCGAGGCGACAGGCTTTGAAGCTGAAGCCACTGGTCAAGTCATCACTGGTTTCTTTCAGTCTTTATACATACCCATATATCTTTCTCTTATACCTAAAACCTATCCCACATAACTTAGATACGATCTTAGTAGCCTCACTTCTTGCACTAGCACTCTTCGATACTGGAGTATCTCATTGCTTTATGTCGCAACGGTTCGTCCGAACTCATGCGATTCCAGTCAAACCACTTGTATCCAGCTGGAATGTCAGTTAAGGGAATGGTGTTCTAAAGGCAACAATAGGATACGACCTATGTCTAGTGGTCGTCTGCAGCAGAGAATTCTATGCTGACTTTAAGGTGTCGGACATACCGAATTTCAATGTTGTTTTGGGTATGGATTGGCTAGGAACATTCTATGCTACCATTGTCTGTCGTCAAAGGAGGGTAGTGTTCGAGATTCCAGAGCATCCAGTCTTTTATTTCAAAAGTGGAGACCATACCCTAGAGCCAAGCATATACAAAGCAAAACCGAAGAAGGCTGTGATTGCAACACTTCAAGCATAGGAAGGATCGAAGCCAGAGGTAGTTCGAGAGTTCGACGATGTATTTCCTAAAGACATATCAGGTTTGTCTCCCAATCGAGCTCTTGAATTTATCATTGATTTAGTACCTGGAGCACAACCGGTGATCAAAGCTCCGTATCGATTGAGTCCCGAAGGTTTGAAAGAGATCAGAACTCAGTTGGACGAATTATTGAAGAAAGAATGGATTCGTCCCAGCACTTCAAGTTGGGGATCGTCAGTTCTACTTGTGAAGAAGAAGGAAGGTTCATATCGAATGTGCATTGATTATAAAGCTCTGAACGAAGTAACTATAAAGAACAAGTATCCACTTCCGTGCATCGACGATCTGTTCGATTAGCTAAGTGGGTTTTGCGTTTTCTCCAAGTTAGATCTTCGTTCGGGTTATCATCAGGTGAAGGTCAAAGAATCTGATATTCCAAAAACGGCATTCAGAACTCGCTATGGTCATTATGAGTTTATTGTGATGCCATTTAGAGTGACCAACACACCAGCTATATTCATGAACCTAATGAATCAATTTTTCCGAGAGTACCTAGACAGGTTTGTTGTCATCTTCATCGACGACATCCTGGTGTATTCTAAGAGTCGGAAAGAACATGCCGAGCACCTACGAATTGTCTTAGAGACATTACGACAGCATCAACTATATGCCAAGTACAGCAAGTGCGAGTTTTGGCCAGATCAAGTCGGTTTTCTCAGACATATTGTATCAGGCGATGGAATCTTTATAGATCCTGCTAAGGTAGCAGCAGTAAGCGAATGAACGACACCGAAGTCAGTGAAGGAAATTCAAAGTTTCTTGGGTTTAGCAGGATATTACAGAAGATTCATTGAAGGATTTTCGAAGATTGCAACACCCCTGACCAAGCTCATACGTAAAGATGAAGAATTCGTGTGGTCAGAAGCATGCGAACAAGCTTTCGTAGAACTCAAGTCAAGATTGATATCAGCGCCTATTCTCGTAATACCAGACCAATCTGGAGGTTTCGTAGTGCATTGCGATGCATCCGGTAAGGGATTAGGATGTGTTCTACATCAACACGGTAAAGTTGTAGCTTATGCATCAAGACAGCTGAAGATTCATGAGCGCAACTATCCGACGCATGATCTGGAGTTGGTAGCCGTTATCTTTGCTCTTAAGATTTGGCGCCATTATCTTCTTAGAGAACGCGTGGACATATACATAGACCACAAGAGTCTGAAATATATGTTTACTCAGAAAGAGTTGAATATGCGGCAGAGAAGATGGTTAGAACTTATGGCGGACTTCGACATCAACCTACAATATCATTCAGGGAAGGTGAATGTAGTACCTGATGCACTTAGTCGCCAACCACTATCAATGAATCTCACTGCACGGTGGAAGCTTCAACAAGATTTGCATCAGATGGAGATAGAAGTGATCATGCCAGGTAACGCTTCAAGCTTGATGAACTTACAAGTTCAATCAACCATTGTCAATCAGATCAAAACAGCTCAAGCAAGTGATGCCAAGTTGCAAAAGATCAGAGAACAAGTAGAAAGTGGACTTAGAACAGACTTCATCATCCATGAAGACGGATCTTTGAGATATGGCAGTAGATTGTGTGTACCACAAGGTCCTGTTCGGGAAGAATTGATGAAAGAAGCTCATAGCTCTCCCTATGCAGTACACCCTGGTGGTACAAAGATGTACAAAGATCTGCGGCAACATTACTGGTGGCATGGAATGAAGCGTGAAGTAGCCAGAAGCGTCGCTAAATGTTTGGTGCGTCGGCAAGTGAAAGCTGAATACCACAGGACTGCTAGTTTACTTCAACCGTTATCTATTCTAGAGTGAAAGTGGCAACACATCACCATAGACTTCATGACTGCTCTTCCTCGCAGCACGAAAGGTAACGATGCGGTATAGGTTATTGTGGATCGACTCACAAAGTCGGCTCACTTCATCCCCTTTCGAGTTGGTCAATCTACCGAGACATTAGTAAAGAAGTACATGGAGGTAAGTTTGAATCTAAGTAAGATTTAACTCTTCAATATGTACTAACTCTGATACCTATGAACTCATTCAAGAGATCGTGAGATTACATGGAGTACCAGTTTGCATTGTCTACGATCGTGACACCAGATTCCGATCGCAATTTTGGCAGAGTCTGCAAGCTAGCTTGGGAACAAGTCTGAACTTTAGCACAGCTTACCATCCACAAACAGATGGACAGTCTGAGCGAATGATTCAGATCTCAGAAGATATGCTAAGAGCTTGTATGCTAGACTTCGGAGGATCGTGGGAAAATCACCTACATCTTGTGGAGTTTTCATACAACAACAGCTACCAAGAAAGTATTGGAATGACACTCTTTGCAGCTCTATATGGAAGGAAGTGTTGTTCACAATTAAGTTGGGACGACATCGGAGATAGAGAACTCCTTGGACCTGAGATGATAGTAGCAACAGTGGATGTAGTTCGCACTATCAGGGAAAGAATGCGCATGGCCCAAGATCGACAGAAGCACTGGGCTGGTGTAAAGCGCCGTCACTTGGAGTTCCAACCGGAAGATCATGTATTTTTAAAGATCTAACTAAACCGTGGAGTGATTCTCTTTGGAAGGCGGGGTAAGCTAAGTCCGAGATTCATTGGACCATTCGACATACTCGAACGAGTCGGAGAAGTGGCTTATCACTTGGCGCTTCTACCCTCATTGGAAGGAGTGCACAATGTTTTCCACATATCACAACTCAGAAGGTATATGAGTGACCCCAGTCATTTTCTTGATCACTCCGAGCTCACTGTACAGACGAATCTATCTTGTGAGCAACAACCCGTTGAAATCCTGGACAGAAAGGTGAAGTCACTTCGAAACAAAGAAGTAAATATGGTCCGGGTGATGTGGAGAAAAGACACACCAGGAGAATCAACGTGGGAAAGAGAAGACGACATGCTTGCAAGATACCCTCACTTGTTTGTAAATTAGTCCTTAAAATAATTGTAAATTTCGAGTACGAAATTTTTGTAAGGAGGGTAGAATGTAACGACTCAGTTTCAGTATACAGAAAATTTGCTCAAAAGTTAATGTACAAATGGAGTATTTACAATCTTGTGTATGCTATAAGTATTTAATTTACTTTTGAACAATAAGAAAACACTTATAGCTCATTGGTAAAGCCTTGCACCGCTGTGACGTAGCCCATGTGTTCAAATCCCCCCAGCCACATATTATTTTTGCTGATTTTTCTTTAATAACTTTTAGAAGCTCAAAAGTTTGCACGTGCACTGCACGTAAAATAAAAAGTCGCACTAAAAACAAACATGTGGAAAATGATATTCAAACAGTCTAGGATACGTGGCATTCATCCAGACCCCAACCTATAACAATGGACCTGCGAGATTTAGTGAAGGGGCCGTCACCGCCGGTTTTATCCGTAGGGGATGCTCCCAAACTTTAACCCTAGCACCCCTTGGCCTACCCCACTACCCCCATGCTGTTTGATTTCTCTGCATTTATCCAGAGAATGATAAATCCCCTCTTTAATCCATTTTAATGCATACTTTTAATTCATTCTTCATTACCCTAAACCCTAATTCTATCCTATAAATACCCCCTACACTTTGGCCCTCCTCATTCAGAATTCTTTTGCCAAAACTCTCTAAATTTTTCAAGTCCAAGAAGTTGTACAAGTGGAGTTAGTCAAGGTCAAAGTTCCGGAGAGGATTTGAAACACTTCCGGCGACCCCGCGACTCCGCGAAGACCACAAACCTTTTTCTTTACCTCCCCTCTAAACCCTAAGCTTGTAAGTCCCTTCTTCCCTCTCCTATCTCTATTAAAAATAATCCTATTTTCAAAACTCGTCGGAAGCGGAGTTAATCCGACTTTCGATTCTCATTTTCTTTAAAAACTCAATTTTTATTAAACAAAAAATTAATCTTTTAATTATATAATGTTTAGTAACCATTAAACAACAATTGGAAAAAGTTTCAATTCAAAATATTATGTTAAACAAATTCTATTTCACTTTACAGTAAAATACCCTTAAGTTTGCATACGATATTACCTTATCTTTTTGCTCATATTACCTTTAGAAAACTCACGAGGTAATGACCTACCTCATCACAACGGTCATTCTTGACATAGAACGATAACTTTTGGAACATTAGTTTATGGGATAAAATACGAAATTACATTTAAATATCATAAACTTTCAAAAACCGTTTTCTTTAAAAGTGTATTAAATAATTCCTTACAAATAAGCCTCTACAACCCATTTTGGGAACCCCGATCGGGATGGTGCAGGTTATCGCACGTCCTCGGGCCTAGTAAAGCGAGATGCAGACCTCCTCACGGAGCATTTGATCTCGATGGAATTCTTATTACAATTTTTAAGAAAAACGTGATTTCTATTTAATAAATAAATTCTACTTTTTATAATTATATATATATAAATATTATCAAAATATCTATTTTAAATATAATATATATTCCATGTTTTCTAATCAAATTAAAAGAATCATAAAATATCATGAAAATACCATCATATTTCAATACAAGTTAAATTACACTATAATACCATATACTATTCAAGTTAGGTTTATATCCACTAGAATATTTCATTTTATAAAAACTACATCTATGAAAACCCTAAAGACGATAAATAAATACTTGAGGTTTATTTTGAAAATATATCAAAACTATTTTTCATAAAACCCCCTCAAGTTATATTAATTTACAATAAGGACCCTAGTAATATAGGTTTAAGCGGGACCAGTTCTCTTGAGCCTCAGGGAGCCGGAGAATATGTGTGCTTGCCTATCTAAGATAGACAACCTAAAAACGGTGTTATCAAAACGGTAATTATCTTGGAAAAAGACACAAATCATGCCGTCTATGTGCAGCAGTTACCGATAATATCAAAACTAATTCAGGACTTCAATTCGTTTTAAAGTGTCTGACTTAGACAGAGTCTCAGTCTAATATGAATCAATCAATCTATCTTTGAATATGATTCAAGTATAACTCCATTTTAACATGAATCTGTTTATACCAGAATTCAATCTATATCAACATGACTCGACTGAACCGAACCATGGATATACCCTGAACACATGACTATCCATTTATATCCATTCCGTTTACATGATATCATGGTTTTGACAAGTCGTACCTCTATTAAACAAAACAATACATGATACATTACGGGGTTTTAAAGGGGTAGACTGGTACGGAATGTATTAGAAGTGGCACGAGATGGTCACTTTAATACACATAACCTAAATATCCATTGCTGTTGTTCCATGGCTTAATGGTTCCTTATTCCGTATACCTTAGTCCACAGAATAGTTGGACTCCTCTTGTATACACTGGTATATTCTGTACCAAGGTACAAACAACTGCGTTGGCATAACAGTATACAGTTATATTCTTTCTGTCTATTCTATTTCTACCTTTCTTTGGGACTTACCGAGCGATTGTTCGCTGACGACATTCCTTCTCTTCTTTCTTTGGAATGTTGTCAGGTGGATCTGACTCACTGGAGATAGGGCCCAGTTTAGAGGACTTGGATCAGTTCAGGGAGGACCCCGAGCTCTAGACTCTTGTATATACTTTACTTTCATGTTCATGCCATTGTTTAGGCATTGCTTTCATCATTGTATTTACTTTTCAGCTGTATTGTAAAGAAATGTTTAATAAATAAAAGTTGATGTTCATTTACATCTCTGTAATTTTCTTGTGTAATTTATTATATTGCTTAGTTACGCTTCGCGTGTTTATTTCTGAGTAAATACGTAGCGGGCCTCGTCGCGTCTCCTTACCCGTATACTGGGAAGCGGGGCGTGACAAAGCCCAATACGCAAGGCGGGGGTAAATCAGGTAGATCTTCAGGGAACACATCAAGAAACTCTCCAACTACCTCCGGTGCTGGCTCCTCTTCTATTTCCATAGCTATCTAGGTCTTCGGCTTCGCTCAGAACTTAGCTGGTTCTAAAGACTCGCTACTGTCCACGAATACGAACTCCGAATGATTAGGAATGCGAAACGTCACACTCCTAGCCCGACAGTTGATAACAGCATGGAACGTGCTCAACCAATATATCCCCAGAATAGCGTTGTAGCTACCAGTCCTAATCAAAAGGAAGTTTGCATAGAATTCTCTTCCACAAACCACAACAGGGAATAACCTACGCTCTTGGCTGGACACAATAATTCCGTTTTCCGTATGTATCTCCCAACCCTTGGTCAATGGCTCGTGAGGTATAGAGTGTGTGTCGACAAACCGTGCAGAAATAAAGCAATGCGTAGCACCCAAATAAAAAGAACTCTAGTTAGTACATAATAAATAAGGAGAGTACCTGCAACCACTTCTCCAGAAGCCTCTGCCTGCTCGGCGGACAGGGTGAAAGCCTGCCCCTGATTCTGACCCGTACCAGTCTGCCTCTGATCGAATAATCGTCCCTGGGATACCAGAGGTGGACCCCTCTGAGCTGAAGTGTCATACGACGGCTGTTGTTGCTCGAACCCTCCCTATAGCTTGGATCTCTGGGGACACCCGCTAACCCTGTGCTCGCTGGATCCACAAATCAGACACTGCCCCTTGGCTCTGCGACAATCTCTTTGCATGTGCCCTGACCTCTGGCAATAGTCGCAAATTAGTGCCCTCCGCTGCCGTTGCTGAGGTGAGAAGGTACGCTTCATCTGTGCAACACCCGACATGTGAACTGGGATCGCTCCATGAGGGGAAATGGTAGTTCGTGATGGAACTACATGGGATCTCCTGTCCACCGATCATTGGCCCTTGGCCTTCTCCGCCAATCTTTCCTGTACTCGAGCAGCGTTCAACACCTGAGCGAAGGTCTGTAGGTTGAGAGACGCGATAAGCTGCTGCAGTTCAATATCGAGCCCCTGCTGAACCCGTCTGGCCCTGGCGGCTTCGGTGGCTACCATGTACGGTGCGAAGTGACTCAGCCAGTTAAACTCTGCGGCGTAGACATCTACTGAGTGTCCATTTGCTTCAATATGATGATTTCTCCTCCATTTCGGCCTTGGCAGTGGCCGGGAAATAGTGATCTAGAAAGCACGCGGAGAACGTGTCCCATCCGATAGATTTCTGTAGTCGGCTTTCCTCTACAGACCACCACGTGCGAGCCTCGTCCTCCAGCTGAATCTTCACCATGCTCACTCTGTCATCATCAGGGACCCGAGCGGCCATCAAAAGGTTCTCCACGTTGATGAGCCATTGCTCGGCCTCGAGTGGATTTGCTGATCCCGTGAAAACCATTGGATGAAGCCTCCTAAAGTCAGAAACGGTACCAACTCTAGCCTATGTAGTCGGTACGAGAGCACCCTCAAGGGTGGCGGGAGCAGCTGTAGATCTCTCCAGAGCGGTAATTGCGATCTCTTGCACCGCCTTCAATCCCTCAGCCAAAAGATCGGTCTTCTTCTCTTGAGCCTGGGCTAGGGTCGTCAGTGTGCTGAGGATCTTCTCGGTATGATCGTGGGAACCGGCACCTAAGGAGTTGCCTGAAGAGTCCATACCTCTAAAAGATGATCAAGAAAAGGAATCATATTCAAGCAAGGATTATAGAATAATTCGACGAGGATTAGAAAAATGAAAATGAAATGCAATAAAGCATAAACCAAGGGTGTAACTCAATCTAGGGATCCCTTGACAGAACTGTAATTTCATCCAAACCTGGCTCTGATACCAACAAAACCATGTCACGCCCCGCTTCCCAAAATATGGAATGCGATGGGTGACTAGGCCAGCCATGCTCCTACGGTCAGGAAATAATCTCGCCGTAGTCACACTTCGGTTTCTAGCATTATATGGTAGTCAGTATACAATACTATAGTAAAGGAAATCACAGCTCACAACTTTATTACATTAAAATAAAAGAGTTCAAGATATATTTATTTGTATGGAAGAAATAACTAACCAACGAAATGACAATGTTCTTATAGCAAGGATGGCGCTGATGTTGCGGTAGCGTTATAGGTCGTTGGGCGGCCGGAAGATTGCCAATGAGTAAGGTTGGGCGGGTCCTGCTCCTTAACTGGGTTTACTTCGCCCTCTGAGCATGCACACTCAGGTCGTCAGGAAGACACATATTGCAATAAATATATAATGTATGTACAATATTATTAAACATGAAAGGTGCGGCAGAATGCAGAAATATGAGAATAATGAATATCATTTGAATATGAACAGCGCGATATATGCATCATGTCAGTAAACCAGGCAATCTGTATGTCACTACTTATCAGTCACTAAGTCAATAAAATCAATTGGTGGAAAGGATACCCGTGTTTAACAAGGGTCTCGTGCATATCCGAGACTACGGTCCACTGTTGCTCGGGACATAATTCTGCAGCTGTTCCGCTAGGCCCATGACCTAATGTATATATATACATATCACTAATATCGAATGATCATCCTCTAAGTCACTGTACCTTGCTATATACGAGTTCAATTCCACCTTGATTTTCCCATTCCCCAGGTCTCAATAACTATAAGTATAGGATTAATTGTGTACTAGCACGCTCCAAATCACGGACTTACTCATTTTCACTGCATTGTTCACTTTCACTAGTCAATCACTTATCACTGACGTGCTTGATACAACTAATCCAATATCACTCA
The DNA here is from genome assembly GCA_030015575.1 of Agapanthus africanus. Lineage (NCBI taxonomy): Eukaryota > Viridiplantae > Streptophyta > Magnoliopsida > Asparagales > Amaryllidaceae > Agapanthus > Agapanthus africanus. The sequence continues at coordinate 544,701,868 of CM057340.1, forward strand.
TGTTCGACAATGCAAGTCAGTCGCTAGGTCTCAATATAAATGATCACTTTGCACTAGGTATAAAGCAATACAGAATAAGGTAGAAATGCACTTAACAAATGTTCACTAAATTATGATAGCCAACGCCCTATGACTTGCAAAATTCACCATAAATCACACGTATGGAAAAGTCCAAAACAATATTAAGGGCGTACGAAGTATACATGATTATCTAAGCGGTAAAATTAGTTTCATGTCAAAAGAAATTCAGGTTAAGGATTCATTATCATTTTAAATCAGCGGTCGGTTGCTGGAATTCCAGTTTCAGAACTGGAAGTCCAACTTCACGCGCGGTTTAATAGTGATTGTGTTTAGATTCATATGTTGACACAGTTGAATAAAACCTAGTTCTATCTGTTAGGTTTCCGATGCATTAAGAGGATCAATGATAGCCTTTCTGTACTAGGAGATATGTCCTGTTTAGTGCGAAGGTGTAAAAAAATGTCACTGCAGAAACTGCAGAACACGTCGACAATCTAAAATATAATCAAAATACCAAACGCCAGAGAAACTGAACGAGACCATAACCATATGTTAGCTAACTAAATTATCTACGCGACGATATAGGACTCTGCATATTTTCAATTTTTTGTAGGGATGTGCAGGCGCTTAAGTTCAGGTATCAGTCATGAAATACTGCTCGAGACTGCAGTCCAGAGCCGTATTTCCAGTTAGTTTTAGCTATCGTTTATGGCAGTATCGTAATATAAAACACAAGGGGTCCTAGTTTATCGAGTCGGCTCCGATATGAGCCCTAGAACATCTTATTACGATTTATATTTAATTTAATTTAGATTTTAAAACGTGGCATGTGCGGTGAATTCCAGATTCAACGTGATGAAAAATCTTAATGTTTTTAACTTAAATCTCTATACAATAATTATTAACAGTAACAGAACACCATAAGCATAAAGTGTGGGTATTTAAAAGTACTCATCCATGTATCACATAGAACACTTGGGTTATCTTTATGGGTATCAACCGAAATATCGATTCCATTTAATCGATCCAAATTAGATGTCGTTCAAATAATTTCCATTTAATATTGATATGGGGTAGTAGCCCGAGTCGGCTTCCATTCATCGCAATCAAACTACGAGTGTCCGCTAGAAAAATAATTTGATCATAATTCCTCGATACACACACACACAATTTCATTTATCGTCTATTCTAATTAACTACTATACTAGCATGAGTAGAAAATAAAGGGTTTTCACTTGCCTTCGGTCGCTGATATAATGCGACACCACGTGCGGTATTCGTTTCGACACACGAGACGATACGATACTGGACATAGTGCGTGACGCAAGCGTGATGCGTGGTGATCTGGTACTGGACACGGTGACGACGCGGGCGTGACACGGTAGCGGGCACGGTCTTGGCTCGGTGCGTGGTGCGGGTGTGGCACGGCGCGACACGGTACTGGACACGGTGCTGGTGTGGGAGTGGGCATGGTGTGTGCACTGGACTGGGGCGCGGGGTGGCACGGAGGCAGGAACGAGCCGCGACACGTCCGGGCACGCGGTGATACGGGGTTGGGCACGGAGGTGGTGCGGTTGTGGCACGGTCCGACAATGTCGAGTGCGAAGGTGGTCGGCGATGGGTGGTGCGGCTAGATGGTCCGCGATGGAGTCACGGGGCTGTTGAGGATGGTGGCGTTGGGTTACCGGCGGCAATGGTCCGAGCGAGGGGCAGAGATGGGTAGTGAAGGTGCTGGGTTCGGCTCGGGTGGGTGTTGGAGAGAACGGGTGGTGCAGGGAGGTGGTGGCGATGTCGCAGTGACGAGGCGGCGTCGAGAGGGTTGGTCGGCAATGGAGTTGCAGCGGTGGTGCTGGGGTTACACGAGATGGAGGGAGTGGTGGTAGGTTCGGTTTTGAAGAGGGGGAGGAAGGTGGCGGTGTCGGAAGCAAGGCCTCGACGGAGGAGAGTTCGTCAGCGTTAGGTTGTTGGGGTTGGAGAAATAGGAAGTGGGGGGCTCGGTTGGGTGCCGACGGTGATGGCTGCCGGTAGTAGAGGGAGGGGGAGAGAGAGGGAACTTAGGATTTTTTTTAGAAGGAGGGGTTGAAGGGAGAAGGAGAGGTTGGTTAAGGGTTTAGAGGTGGTGGCGCGAGATTCGTGGGGATGGTTGTTGGAGGAGCGGGTCGCGGGTGATGGGACGAGGAAGTTGCGGGCATTAGGTGAGGGAAGAGAGAACGAGAGGGAGAGGGAGTGAGGATTTGGAGGAGAGGATCTGGGGGAGATCGTTGGCGAGCGGGAAGCGGCGTCGACGAGGGCCGGGTCGGAGTCGAGCACGGGAAGAGGGGAGAGTCGTTGGGGTGTGGCGGGAAAAGAAAGAGAAGAAGGGGTAACGGGTCGGGTTTCGGCTGGGGTTAAGGATTGGGTTTGGGTTTAAATTAGGGAAAATAATAAATAAAAATAGAAAAAATATTTAAAAATATAAAAATAATAGGGAAAAAATTGGAAAAATATGGGAAAAATATATACACGGAACTGGGGATCTACACTGATATGTTTCTTTATTTCTCAAGAGAAATAAACGCAAAAAATGCCTATCAAGATTCACAGCCGCGACTAACTTCATCACTTACGGCGATATACACGCGTCATACGTGCAATTTACTACTTATTTCTATTTTGGATTTTTTCCCCTTAAAGCCCCTCAAAACCGAGGTAATTACTAAAATCCCCCCAAAACTTGATAATTACTTGTTACCCCGAGAACGTTTAAGTTGCATCGTTTACCTATACTAGCACATTCACTTCATTCTGTTAGTCAATTAACGAAGTAAGTGGGGCTGGGGTTATTAAACCCTCCCAACCCACTTGTATTTACTCTTCTTATTCTAAAATTTTAAATTAGAGACCCTATTCAGAATTAAGCCTTTGAAATTAGGGCTTAAATCTCCAACTGGAAATGAAATATGGGTTCTCTTTCTTAACCAGGGGTTTTGATTTGTAATTATAAATGAAGAAGAGTGAATACGAGTGGGTTTGATGGTTTGATAACCCTATCCCGACTTTCTTTGTTAGTTGACTAACGGAGTGAAATGAAAGGCTAGTGGGGTAAAATAATGCAACTTAAACGTTTTAGCTAATAAGTAATTATCACGGTTTATTAATTATCTTAGTCTCGGGGCTTTAAGTAAAAAAACCCTATTTCTAAACATAATTCTGGAGAGCTGCAGAAAGCTTCATTTCTCTCTTCTTCAATCCGCCTCCTTTCTCGCGCTTTCTTCAACCCTCTCTCACACATCTAATAAAACCCTTGTTCTTTCTGCTGACAGAGAACTCTCTTTTCTTTATCTCAACGCAGACTCATTGTTTTCATCTCTCTCTCTCATCGAGGAACAAAATGGCCGGCGATGGCGCTAAATGGGACGGATTACTCAAATGGAGCCTCGCGCACTCCGATGGCACTCACCCTGCTCGCAATCTCAGGCAATCCTAGGGTTTGTCGCGTGGATCGAGTTTTTTCGGTCGAGATCCGTCCTGTTTGCTTAGGGTTTTACTCGTTTGGGATCTTTTGTTTTTAATTTGGGTAAAATTTTTATGTTTTTTGCGCAGCGAGGATGATCGGCGATGGTTCATGGAGGCCATGCAAGGGCAGAGCGTTGATGTTGTGAAGAGGATGAAGGAGATCACGTTCGTGATGAAGACTCCTGAGGATATTTTGGTGTCTCAAGGCATCACTCCTGCAGATATTGAAGGTCAAAATTTATTTTTGGTTAGAACTTTTGGAATTGCTTGGTAGCAGCTTAGAAATAGAGGATTGCGAATATTACAAATTGCTAAACAGTGTGCTAGATGAACAAGATTACATCATACCCTTCTTCATTGCGCAGTAGTTCACATAAAATTTGTATATCTAGTGGAGAAACTGTGAATTTAGGTGATCAGTTGGTGTTGAAGCATTTTGTTATATGCGCTGGAGAATCGGTTTTGTGTTCGAGTCAAGCTGATTTAGTATTCTACGAAACATAGGCCGGAGACGAGTCACAAACATGGCTACAACTAGTCTTGCATTTGGAGACAATTCTTGCATTTGGAGACGATATAGCAAGAATGCCCCAGCAAATGTAGCAATGAGAAAAGACTAGATGAGAGAGAGATACCAGATGCTTGGGTTAGTGTTATTGAGACAAGTATAACATACTTAGATGTGCGCACTTATATTCAATTTGCTATGTAACTATTGAGTTTCGGTGCGATTGAAACTGAACAAATCTTTAACCCAAGCCTGTAGTCTAATTTTTGGCTTGCAAATTCTCGGTCCGGATCAATCCTCCAACCTGCTTATAACTTGCCGTTCACTCATTAAAGTGGTTCTCTTGGATTGGGGCGTGGTACGTGGTACACCCTTAGTGTCGTTTGCTCATATAACTTTGTCACATACCTAGTTGGTTTAGCTTTAGGCTAAGATCATATTGGCATAATATTTAGTCTGGTTGAGTTTGGATTGGCCTCCAACCCGACCATTCCACCGCCCCTAAAGATGACCCGGAAGGGCTGTGTAATAGGATGCAAAGATATGATGGAAAATAACATTCTTCTAGGTTCCAATGACCTTAGCGGTTTTTTTTGTGTGTAAAATCATTCACTTTACTGCCATTAAACAAATGATTAAGAGAGTTTGAACCACCTAAGATAATAGATCAAGCTATACAATTTTTTCCCCAAAGAAATTACTTTCTTAGCAACATCTTCCCATCCTTTTACCAAGACTTCTGCTGGGGTTTGTGTATTTTTTTATTTTATTTTATTTTATTCATATTCGTATAAGGTCTATGCTGCTGCTGCCATTAGTTTTTATTATGTCTTATTGTGGAATTCTATCTGAGGTCTTCATTGCCTAAATGTCAATGATTGAACTGTTCAACATTTTTTACAAACACACCATCGAGCCTGGTCCAAACTCGTCGCTGAAAAAATTCAGATATCTTTTTTCTTCATATCCTTATATGAAGGACATGGGCGCTGTGATTGCAATTTGTTACAGATTTTTAGAATGCACCTATAGTTCATATTGTTCAATATTTTTATATTCTCCTCATTTATGACCCATGAGCATGATTTTTCTGTGCTAGGGCTTTACTGTATAATATGTATCTAAAGCATCTCAGTTGTTTCTTTATTGATTTGTATTTTTCCACTAAACATTCTAGAATCCACTCAGCGTCACCTTGTTCTTCCAGTTGGAATGCAAATCCATGTTATCATTCTTATTGATGCAGCAATCATCAAACCTTTACCATCCTTTTTTGATCACCCAAAAAGTTAGCATTCTTATTGATGCAGCAATCATCAAACCTGTACCATCCTAATAAATCTTTCAATCCAAACCCCCAAAAAGTTCACTTTCAGTTCCTCCTCGAGTTTAAATGAGGCATGCCAGCAATCTTGTTTTCATTTTGCATAGATTTGACAACAAGATCATTACCCTGAGGCAAAATTTGATCAACGTTATGAAGTTACCACCCACCACCACCAGCAGCAAACCCAAAAAAAATGTGTAAAGTGAATGAATTACATTGACCTTTCTGTATCCCTGTGACAATTTTAAAATTTGGCCTTAATACAAGTCTCTTATGACTGGCGCGTCAACGTTTTCATGTTTCCTACAGTCTACATATTCTTCCTGATAACTTGAGTTAAATTTGTTGGTCCATAGTTTAAATATTGTCCCTTTTATCTTGAGTTGATAGGAACTAGTTTAGTTGATGTGCAGATATGCTGGATGAGCTACAAGAACATTTCGAGTCCATTGACATGGCTAATGGTAAGCCTGTTACTTCATTGTTTTCTTTGTGCCTTTCTTACTTATATGGTGAAATAGACACTTGGTAATGACAAGTGATACTGCTATTTTATATCCTCAAATCTGGCAAAAAAATTAAGCTGGGAAGTTTCCTTCTTTTCTTTGTTTAATAAAATACTGTGAACAGATAAATGATTTCGGACTCCAGACTTTATAATTGTTTACATACCATTTTCATCTGGAAATAACATAATAGTTAAGCCATGTCATTCTTTGCTATAATTTATTGATTGTTGGTCAGGGAATTCTTAGCTGTATTAGTAATGGATTGGTTAATGTTTCATGATTTGATTTTTTTTAATATTATAATTTAAGGCAGACGTCTCTTGAATAGGAAGATTAATGTACGAGTATGGATCTTTCTAAATGAACATTCTAGTAAGATAACCCATACCATTCAATATTACATTTTAAGGTTTCCATGTACAAAAAACACAACAATAGCATTAAGATTTTCCATGTTCATGATTATCATGAGTAAGAATAACCCATACCGCAGAATATTACAACAAAAACCACAACTATAATTATAGCTGAAGCAACAGTAGAAGCAAAACTCCATTGAATTACAACCACTGTAAACTGTGTTTAATTATAATAACTGTATACTTTTTTGAATATCACAATCCTAATACCCAAGGCTAATTGATAATCAGAATTTGATGTTTTGAATGTTCTGCATCAGTAGTATTGAAACCATCTTAACTGCTTTCTAACGTAATATACTCAAGTAAAGCTCGAGTGTGTGCTTATTAGTGAACAAGTATTACATTCTTCATAAATTGATATTTCATGTCAGATTCTTCTTAGCAGAACTATGACGATTTGATTTTGCTCGTCTTTTATTGATTTTAGTGTGGGAGAATTCTCCAACAAATGATAATCATTTTAGCTTCTCTTCTGTTTGAGTAGAGTATGCCGTATGATAATTTTTATAGTAAAACTATAGTTCACCAATTTTTTCCAATGAATTTTGTGATTCTATAGATCTACACTCAATTGGTGGTCTAGTTCCTCTTCTTGGTTACCTGAAAAACTCCAATGCTTCCATAAGAGCAAAGGCCGCAGATGTTGTGACCACAATTGTGCAGAATAATCCAAGGAGCCAATAACTTGTAATGGAAGTTAGCGGCCTCGAGCCTCTCCTCTCAAATTTCACTTCTCATCCTGATATAAGCACACGGACAAAAGCTCTTGGTGCAATATCATGTAAGTTATCTTTCTTACCGGTGAAAAAATGTCTGATTTTGCACATGTTGGAAGAATGATTTTATTTGCTTTCTCCTCTGCACTTTCAGCATTAGTCCGGAATAATAAACCGGGAATTACCGCATTTCGTTTGGCAAATGGTTATGCGGCGCTCAGAGATGCCTTGGGATCTGAAAATGCTCGATTCCAAAGGTATCCCACATTTGAACCTTAAAAGCTTGTGCTGAACATGCTTTGGATTAGTTGCATGCTTTTTGATGATTGCATCATATAAAGAATGCTATAGTGTTTGCGGAAATAGAATATTAAATACTTCTAGACATAACTTCCATTATCGGTGATACTGAGGCATCTCTAGGAGTAAGCGAGGTAGTATATGGTGAATAGATAACCTACTTTCTTTGTTTGCTCCTTAATCATATTTCTTAGTTCTCCAAAATCGGTGAGGAAGGATTATAATAACCAAATTTGCCTTTTCATAAAAATAAAATAAGATAAATAATAATAAAAAATTGCCTACTTTATTGGAAGATTTTGTGTGAAATTTTGTATACCTATAGGATCCATATAGGATTGCAAGAGGTCACTTCCTAAATTACTTCTAGCAGGACAAACATGTCCACATTCTCTAAAAGCCTAAACTGTTGGGTTCGCTTGATTACATTGTATATCAAGCTAATATAATCTTAATACTCCTCTTACGACGGGCATCCACTCCACTTGGAAAGGTCTGGAAAAGTCTCTGGCGAAAACGCTCTCTTGTAACGCAGAATAGATTGGACTACATAATTTTTCAAAATGCGTGCTTAGATAACAGTTTATCAACCACTTTCACCCAAAAAGCTCAAACAACAAGGTTGTGTATCAAGCTAAACATAATTTTTAGGCTTACCTCCAAAAAACTGCCATCAAGTTTCAAACAACTCCCAAAAGGTTTGAGAACTCAAGAAAATTACCATGATTAACAGTGCGACATCATCGCCACATTATTTAAGTTGCCACGTTATCAAAAGAAATTTAAAAATTCCCAAAATACTCATCTTCTTCATCCTTTATCTTCTTCTCTACTTCTAACCCCGAACTCACCCCTCCGCCAGAGCTCCCCCCTTCACCCCCCTGCCATCCACCCTCCTTTCTAACAAACCCAACTTCAACCTCCTCTTCCTCTTTCCCTAACCTCAACGTCTTTCATCTCTCCTGCTTCTAATCCACCTCCACCCTCTTCTTTCTCCTTCGCAAACAAACCTAGCCATAACCTCCACCATCTCCCTCCTCCACCTTCCTCTAACTCCGCCTAAAGTTCCTCTTCCTGCTTCCACGGCCTCCACCCCATCTTCCTCCTCACTAATCAAGCCCCAGTCTATTTCCTCCTCTTCTCACTAATCAAACCCCCATCTATCCCCCCCCCCCAATACTCTCTCCTCTTCATCTTCTTTTTCTTTAACCTAACCCTAACCCAACAGTTATTCCTCCACTACCATCGTCGTCCTCTTCCATCACCGACGTTGGCAACCTAGCCTTATGGTTTAATTAACAGTTAATTAATTTAACTAGTTGTAATTATTAAAAGAATAAACAGGTCATTTAATATGCAAATTTGACACTGTTAAATTTTGACCATTAATCATGGTTGTTTTTGGGAGTTTTCAGACCTTTTGATAGTTTTTTGTCAAACACTGAAACTTGGTGGGTTTTTTCGAAGAGAAGCCTAATTTTACAAAACATAAAGTAAACGCAAGTAACCTTCTCCTGATTTTTTCTTACCTTTTCATTTCAAACAAACCCCGCTCTAGAGCATGCATTGAATTTTTACTTGTTCTAACATCTTTTTTCCAAAACAGAAAAGCTCTCAACCTAATCCAATACCTCCTCCGCGAAAACACTTCTGACCGCACCACTGTTGCTGAGCTCGGACCCCCTCGCCTCATGGTCCACCTTGCCTCCAGTGAAGACCCGGACGTCCGGGGAGCCGTCCTTGGCGGGCCTCCTTGAGCTCGCACGGGACCGAACCTCCACCAGCACCACCCTCGCCGAAGAAGACAAACTAACAAGTCCTTCAGAACCGTATCGATGACATCAGTGCAATGTCATCAGAAGATCTTGGAGCAGCAAGGGAGGGGCGGCAGCTGGTGGAGTCACTTTGGAACGCGTGCTATGATGAACCTTCATCCCTTCAAGATAAGGGTTTGGTCGTGCTTCCCAGGGAGGAGGTGGGCCCTCTCCGGATGTTGGGGAAAATATTCGAGCCGCCGTTTCGCGAGTGGTCAGCGAGACCTCCAGATTCTGAGAGCAGTGGAAAAAAGAATGCAGAGAAGCAGCAGCAGAGCCCATTGTTGCTGGGCCCTGGGCCTAGTTCTGGCTAATTGTAGGTAACATTCCTCATTTTTGGTCATACAGCGGGACGCCCGCCATCTTTTTCATGGCCCTTGGTCATTGTTTCTATTGTTGTTTTGTATATGGTATACCCCTTGGTTAGTGAGAAGTGGGGAATTAGCGTTGAGTAGGGGCAAACCCAACTTCTGAGTAGTGATGGGCGATAGGTTGTATGTGCAAAATGATGGGAGTTCACTGCAAATTTCCCCAATGCTTGTTTATTAGATACTTGTTATATGGTTTGGGACATCCAAGTTTGTCTTTGGTACATGCTTATGTGTATATATATTTTTAATTTTCAGCAATACCCATCAGATCCAAAAAGGCAGTTCTAGAAAGTGAGTATACTGCAAGTGGCCTTGTGCTATGAATGTCTGCATCACTAAAACATGGTAATTTGGGATATAAGAGAGAATGGATGGACTGTTGTGAAGAACTTGCTATTTGGTTCTTAAAGTTTTGCAAGTTTGCTTCCTTTTTTCTTGCTTTGAATCTTCAGCTGCTTTGGGATGGTGTTCTTTTGGGTGCATGTGAATATTGGATGCAAAAAGAAGATTATGCTAGAAAGGAAGTGGAAATGCTTCTTTATTCTGGGGGATTGGTACAACTTTATTCCCAAGTCATTAGAGGTACAGCTGTCACCAATTCATAATGTACGGGGACTTCTCAAAACGAAGATAAGTGTTTGGTATTTTTTGACTGTTGTTTGGTGGGAATCTTGTCAAAGGACCAGTTTTGGATGTGATTTGATTCCGAGGCATTTAGTTGGATGAATGAAATCGGCTGTTTATGGTTTTAGCAGGCGCCGTTAATGGGGTAGTTTAGTGGGATTGTGAAACTGAATGGCTGAAATTTACTTATACCGAACGAAAAGGACATTATTCGTTTTTTCACATGATGTCTCTTCCATTTTTGAATCTCATTATCTTTCTAGCTTTTATTTTTTCGTTGTTTTTGGGATTGTTATGCTCCTTATTTTATTTTTTTGTCTTTTCTTTCCGATGCCTAGAATTTGATCTTCTGGTGTTAGCACTACTACAATAATCATTTGTCCCTACGGATTTAGCCGTAGGGGCAAACCACCGTAAAGATATAAAATTTGTCCGTAGGTCCAAAGGCCGCAGGTACAAGTTTTCGCTCTGAACATACCCTTATGGAGTATTAATTTATCTGTTTATAAAATAAAATAATTGCCCCTATGAAGTTGTTCGTAGGGCCGGATAAATGCCCATACGGTTTAAGCCGTAGGGTTAAGTTTTGCCTCTGTTGCTGAGTCCATATGGACAAAATATCAGAATATCTGATATTTTGTCCCTACTGAGAAATGTGTAGAGGTAAAACTTGTCCTACGGATTAATCCGTAGGTGCAACAGTTGCCCTTACGGAGTAATCCGTAGGGATATTATATCAGGTTTTTTCTTTAAAAAGGGTTTCTCGTTTTTTCCCCGCCCTGTGCATAATAGTATATATATCATATAACCAAATACAGAAATATTCATAAACATCATCTTATGCATAATATATAAAAGAAGTAAAAAAAACATAATACGAAATCAATCTAAAACCATCGTGAACATACAAACAACCACCAATATCGTCCAAAATATATACAATATGTATCAAAATTTACATTCATCCTCAAAAATATAAATAAAGCTACTCTAGTTCGATCCAGCTCCTCCACGTCTCGCCGTAATTTAGCGTATCTGCTTCTCGGTACAACCTTGAGTCATCAAAAACTCGACTAATGAAGGAGCGGACTGTGCGGGAGTCTAAGCGGGCTATGAAGCTATAGAAGTGATCTGCGCAACCGCAGCTGAGGTAGCGGCTTGCGGAGCCGCAGCCGAAGGAGATGCATGTGGAGCCGCAGCCGAAATAGCCTGCCGAATTTGTAAAATTTTGTGTTTGTGTAATAAACGAGTAAGAACGGTGTATTATATTTTAGTCGAATTCGTATCATTATCAGATTATTGCGAAACTGTGAATTTATATATACTTTGTTGAGATTTCACACGCTCTGTTGAAATTCATTTGTTATGCATGAGAATTTATATATCTTGAAATTCCACACATTCAGAGCTATACTTTTATACTCCAATCTAAGAATACTTAGGGACTTAGGCCTAATTTGGATATCTAGTTTGGAAAACCGTAGTTTATTTTAAGTGGAGATAGAAATGATGCTTACTTTAACTTGTAAGCCCGCATCTCTCCTTAATTGTTTAGTTTTGATTGGATATTTGGTTTTGGAGTTATCTAATTTACAAAGAAATGTTTTCTTCTCAAGTTTTGAATTTAATCATAACTTTTTAATCTTCAAAATGAAGAAAAATATGGTATGGTTATGATTATAGAGTTTAGTTTAATTAGATAGTTTTATGTAAGTCTGATTAATAAAATCTAAGTCTAAAACTAAATAAGCCCAGGCTACTAATATTGCATATGTTACTATCTATAATGTGATATAATATTTTACTAATAAGTAATATATATATACCAACATCTTCTTCAACTCTTCGACGGTGGTCTTCAAGACGGCAACATCATGCTCCAGATATCGCTCACGGGGTAAGAGAAGTAACCGCTGGAGTGGAGACTAACTTCATATGGGCCTTGGTAGGACGCAGTCCTCGGCCTCTCTCCTAACCTCCGTGGTGCCCTTCGTATGCGGCATTTAGAACTGGGGTCAATAGGATTGGATCGGACTGTCCACTAAAATCGATCCCCGATACCTTCGTCTGCTCCACCACCTGCTCCTACACCCACATTAACCATTAAAATATAAGTATATCATTTAAATTTGAACTTATCAAAATAAAAATTCATTCGAATTAGAATAAATATTAACACCTACGCAATACTCCTAGGTAAGGATGTCGGGGAATCGAAGCTCGCCCATGGCGGGATCTGTCGAGATGTCATGGATGGCACGATACATAGTCAACACGCTCGGTGTACCTTCTATGCCAGGATCCGAATTCTCTGCAATTCGCCAAAATTTTACATATATTATAAAATAACTCTTAATTTTGTATTATATCAAAATAGATCTATTGTAATTTACCGATACCTCCTTGGCACGAGTAATATTTCTCGAACCACCTGTGTAAGTAGGGCAACCCCTCTTCGCCGATTTCCTATTCTTCTTATTTTGATCGGCTTGTTTCTGCACAACACAATCAGATTTAGTTTTCTAATTAAGCAACACAAAAAAATAAATTATATACTAAATAATGAATTACATTTAAATTACAAACCTGTTTGCGCGAGTCATAATATTGGCACAAGAGGGGCCATGTATCTATGTCGACTCTGGTAAAGGCCGGAGAATGTAGGAGAGCCGCTCTCTCCGCCTCAGGGGTCGCCAGCAATACCAAATAGCAATCGATCTTCAGCTCATTTCTATAATATCGGACCTTAGATTGCATGTTCTTCATGAGGTAAAGAGCGTGAAGATTGAGCACTCTGTCAGGGTGATCAGGGTCGGGTACAAGCTGAAAGTCGTAATCCAACTATAAATACAAGAAACTAATGTATTTAAATTATAAGTGTTAAATAGTAATAAATTTATTTGATAAGTCAAATGAAAATATATATTAATACCTGAGCCTGATCCCAGAAGAGGGGAAATGAGCGCCTGTGCTGATCGCCCCACTCAACGTGAAATGGATATTTCTTTTGGATGCGGCTCTCATCCCCCATATACCGGCTGAATCTCTTGACATAATCATCAGTATAGCAATAATCAATGGTAAAGAAAAGGAGGAATGGTGCCTCCCCCTAGCTTTATCGGACCTCAGCCTGTGGGACTGATTCGGCCATCGAGTCCCTCTTTCGGGATAGGGTTGTCCTGCATCTACAAGAAATATTAAGACAAGCAATATCAAGACAAAACGGTATTTAGAAATTAAGAATTAATGAAAATTGAAGTGCGATATATATCTCCAGCGACAACAGCACGAGCGGGACGATAGTTCCTCCGGTGAGAAATAGCCGGTGACCCGGACGTGGACGCATCCTCTCCAACTAAAAAATAAATATTGACGATAAAATTATATGAAGTTCATGCTTATTCTTAGATGATATGTAAAATGAAAAAATATTTTATATTTAAGAATACTGACCTGCAGACTGAGAGGAGGGTACGGAAGTGGCGTGAGTGGCCTCTGCACCAGATGTGGATGCACCACCTACAGCTAGACAATTAAAAATAGATTATATAAGTAATTGCAAAAAGAATGTGTATATCTATAATATAATATTTTAAATCAATATGCATGCAATATAGGATATATAAATATACCTGCAGGTGCGGTGGTGGCCTCTGCCTGGGATGTGGAGGCACCACCTACAGTTAGACAATCAAAAATCGATTATCTAAGTAAGAGCAAAAAGAATGTATGTATATTTATAATATAACATTTTAAATCAATATGCATGCACTATAGAATATATAAACATACCTGCAGGTGCGGTGGTGGCCTCTGCCCGGGATGTGGAGGCGCCACCTATAGCAAGACAATCAAAAATTGATTATCTAAGTAAGAGCAAAAAAAATGTGTGTGTATTTATAATATACCATTCTAAATCAATATGCATGCTGTTGGGGTCGAAAATTGCACGCCGGTTGACCAAGTCAAAGTCAAGGTCAACCCCAAACCAGGTGGGCCCAAGCCCAGATCAAGCGGGCTCATGCCCGAGTCGAGCCCGAACATGAAGCGGCCGGCCTCCCTTATGTAAATAAAAAATCATGTAATAAATAATTTTGATATAATTTTTTTATGCATGAATGTAAGCAAAATGGGTATAAAGCCAAATTTTTGTAAAGTCCATGACTTATGTACAAAAGAAATGAGTACATGAGATATGGGATAGGCAAAATACCATTTTGTTAAGTCCAAAGGGCTATATGTAAATGTGTAAGCCTATATAAGGCAACATGATGATGAAATAAAAAAGACTTTTCATTTCCCTAAAAAATCTAGGGTTTTTTGTGCCTCCTTCTCCTTCCTCAAGGTTCTAAACCTTCTTCCCCTTTTCATTTAAATCAAGAGTTTTACTCTTCCTTTTCCAAAACTAAATAGTTTTTTACCACAAAACCCACAAAGGGGAGCTCAGATCTTCGATCAGATCTCAAAAGGGGGAGATTTTTAAATCTCACCTGCTTTCTCCAAGATCCGGTCAACCGAGAGGAAGAAGAAGGAAACCCATCTTCAAAAGTCCTATCTTAGGAATATCCAGGACCAAAGGGGAGAGAAACAAAGGGCCCCCCTTTGATCATTTCCAAAGAATTTTAGGAGTTTAACTCCATTCAAGATCTGTTGGAGTTTAACTCCATAATTTAATCTCTTTTCAGAGAAGTCAAATCGGGAGCACAGCTCCCAGTGCAGAGACCAAGTCCCTTTTTCTGCTGGCACCTAGCACCCGCGTGCCAAGCACGTGGGACGTCGGCGCCCGGCGTCTGCGTGCCAAGCACGTAGGGCGCCGGTGCCAGGCGCCCGCGTGCCAAGCACGTGAGGCGCTGGCCCCCCATGCGTCCTTTGGACGTTTTTTCCCTTTTTATATATATGTACACACACACACACTACACAACATTGTCCCTGTTAAAAAAAATTTCTAACTGGGTGTTGCCCCGCACCCCGCAAGGGGGCTGCTAGCCCCCTTGACCCCCAGCCCGCTATCCGGGTAGCGGGACCCCCGTAAAAACTCTGCGGGGCCCTCGATATATCCAAAACCCCTTCAAAACACAACACTGCACATTGAGTTCGCATGACCTATTTGACCCGCCAATCGGAGGTTCCTTCACCCCAAAGGCGAGGCGTAATTAAAGCCAGCTTAGTCCGCGGCTGCCGGAGATTCGGATCCCCACAATCAATAAACCCCAGCCTACCCTAGGGAGGGGGAATCTGTAGTACGCCTGACAAGCGCGCGCGTATTCCCATCTCAATGGGGTGATGAAAAACATCTTACAGATTCTGGCATGCTCGGTGGGACCTTTCTCTCTTCCCATGTCTCGGGTTAAACGTTCATGTGAGCTCAATCAATGTACATATCGATTGCCTGTACTGAAATCATGTTTCTATTTGCAGGGGTTAACAATTTTCAATTGCCATCTTCGAACGCAAGTCGGTATTTAAACAACTTTCCTTGGCCCCAGCTGGGGGCAAGGCCATCAGCACCGACAAAGTAATAACGCATTTCGGGCAAGCTCCAATGGTGCCCCTGACAACCGCTCAATCGGGTATCTTCTCTAAGCTCCCCGTCAGATGACCTCTAAGTCGTTAAACTGGAAACAGATGATCACCGCGTCGTTAAACTGGAAACAGATGACCTTTATGTCGTTAAACTGGAAACAGTAGACCTCTAAGTCTTTAAACTGGAAACAGATGACCACTAAGTCGTTAAACTGGAAACAGATGACCTCTAAGTCGTTAAACTGGAAACCGTAGACCACCATGTCATTAAACTGGGAGCATAGACCACCACGTCGTTAAACTGAGAACGATGACCCCTAAGTCGTTAAACTGGGAACAATCGACCTCTAAGTCGTTAAACTGGGGATGTAAAAATATGTAAATAAAACAAAAAATAATTAAAAAATATATATATAAAGCCGAAATGATGGGGCAACTCGCAATAAAAATCAACGAGTAAAATAAATAAGAAAATAAAGCCGAAATGATGGGGCAACCGCGAATAAATAGCCGAAATGATAAGGCAATCGCGACCTTTATAAGAAAAGCTGAAATGATAGAGCAATCGCGGTAAAAAAAAAATAATAATAATAAATAAATAAAAAGCCTTTCAAATGGCGAATGATGAGTCACTTCTTGTACCATATTCCAGTGCAGCGATGCAGACGCCAACCAAAATTTCAAATCCTTGAATGTCCCAACGGCGAATGATGAGTCGCTCCTGATACCATATTCCAGTGCAGCGATACAGACGCCAACAAAATTCCAAAATTCTCGCAACCCTACGGTTGGTCCCTAAGTTGACCACCATATACAATCCACGGGCTCAAATAATTTGCATCATACCCATACCCTACCGCAATCACCAGTCACGCGGCTAGTCTCCACCCTCAGAATTATGCTCCATTTGGGAAGACCCACTCATGTGTCCTCACGATGCATGAGGAGAACAAACTTACGAGATCCTCTCGACTCGTAAGAAAACACCTTCGCAGGATCCTTACGATTCACGAAGGAAAAACACACTTAGGAGTCCCTACGACTCCTAAGGAGAAAGTACACCTACGAGATCATTTCGACTCGTAGAGAGAAAATGTTTTTATAGGACCCTTACGGCTCATAAAATTGAAAAGTCTTAGGTGATAGGGATCTAAACCTGTCTCCTAAGCCATCGCTCCCCAACAGGGAACGGCAAATGATGAATTGCTCCTGGCACCTGTGTTTCAGTGTTAGCAACGCTGATGCCAACCCCTATCCCAAAATCCCAAACTCCAATCCAATAAACCCCTAAGTTTTTAAACTGAGAACAGATGGCCCCTAAGTTGTTAAACTGGGAACATATGACCTCTAAGTTGTTAAACTGGGAGCAGATGGCCCCTAAGTCGTTAAACTGGGAATGAGGGAAATCCCCTCACGGTAAATGATGATTCGCTCCTGGACCGCATTCCAATGTAGCGATGTTGATGCCAAACCAAAACCAAAATCCCAAGTTCTCCTAGGGCAAATGATGAGTTGCTCCTGGTATTATTCTAGTGCAGCAATACTGATGTTAAATAAATTCCAAATTCCTCTCAAATTCAAAAGTCCCGCCGAATAAGGCAAAAATCAAACAAATCAAACTAACCAATTCCAACATCGACCTCTGCGTCAAACAAAGAGACACTCCGTAACGGGAAAACGTCAAGCAGACACTCCGTGCCGGGGAAACGTCAAGTAGACACTCCATCTCGGGGAAACGTCCAACACAGACACTCTGTACCGGGGACACGTCAACCAGCGACACTCCGTCTCGGGGAAACGTCCAACACAGACACTCCGTACCAGGGAACGTCAACCAGCGACACTCTGTGCCGGGGATACGCCAAACAAAGAGACACTCCGTAACGGGAAACGTCAAGCAGACACTCTGTAACGGGGAAACGTCAAGCAGACACTCCGTACCGAGGACACATCAACTAGCGACACTCCGTGCCGAGGAAACTTCAAGCAGACACTCCGTACCGGGGACACGTCAACCAGCGACACTCCGTGCCGGGGAAAAGTCAAGCATACACTCTGTCTCAGGGAAACGTCCAACACAGACACTCCGTGCCGTGGGCACGTCAACCAGTGACACTCCGTAACGGGGAAACGTCAAGCAAGACACTCCGTAACGGGGAACGTCAAGCAGACACTCCGTGCCGGGGAAACGTCAAACAGACACTCTGCGTCAGGGATACGTCATACACCGACACTCCGTCTCGGAGACACGTCAAGCATCGACCATTCATATCGTAAAAAGGGCAGTGCAGGCTTCCTACAAAGCGGGAACCAAATCACTCCGTGCCGGGAAAACGTCTACTATGGACACTCCGTCTCGGAGACGCGTCAAGCGTCGACCGTCCAAAAGGGGCAGTGCATCCCAAAAAGTGGGAACCAAAGCAAGTCGCCTCCACGCGAAAGAAGATCCATCAATTTCATGCACACGACCCATATATGTGGTGTGCATTTATTGATGGAGGCACTTTGTCGGGGTCGAAAATTGCACCCCGGTTGACCAAGTCAAAGTCAAGGTCAACCCCAAGCCAGGTGGGCCCAAGCCCAGATCAAGCGGGCTCATGCCCGAGTCGAGCCCGAACATGAAGCGGCCGGCCTCCCCTATGCAAATAAAAAATCATGTAATAAATAATTTTGATGTAATTTTTTTATGCATGAATGTAAACAAAATGGGCATAAAGCCAAATTTTTGTAAATCCCATAGTTTATGTGCAAAAGAAATGAGCACATGAGGTATGGGATGGGCAAAATGCCATTTTGTAAAGTCCAAGAGGCTATATGTAAATGTGTAAGCCTATATAAGGCAACATGATAATAAAATAAAAAAGACTTTTCATTTCCCTAAAAAATTTAGGGTTTTTTGTGGCTCTTTCTCCTTCCTTAAGGTTCTAAACCTTCTTCCCCTTTTCAATTAAATCAAGAGTTGTACTCTTCTTTTTCCAAAACTAAATAGTTTTTCACCACAAAACCCACAAAGGGGAGCTCAGATCTTCCATCAGATCTCAAAAAGAGAAGATTTTTAAATCTCACCCTTTTTCACTCAAATCCAGTCAACCGAGAGGAAGAAGAAGGAGACCCATCTTCAAAAATCCCATCTTGGAAAGATCCATGACCAAAGAGGAGAGAAACAAAGGGGCCTCCTTTGATCATTTCGAAAGATTTCTAGGAGTTTAACTCTATTCAAGATCTGTTGGAATTTAACTCCATAATTTAATATCTTTTCAGAGAAATGAAATCGGGAGCACAGCTCCCACTACAGGGAACAAGTCCTTTTTTCTGCTGACGCCCAGCGCCCGCGTGCCAAGCACGTAGGGCGCCCAGCGCCCGAGTGCCATGCACGTAGGGCGCTGGCGCCCAGCGCGCGAGCGCCCACGTGCCAAGCACGTGAGGCGCCAGCGCCCAGCGCCTGCGTGCCACGCATGTGAGGCGCTGGTCCCCCACGCGTCCTTTGGACGCTTTTTCCCTTTTTATATATATGTATATATGTATATATATATATATACAGATACACATACACTCCACGACACTGTCCCTGCTAGAAAAAATTTCTATCGGGGCGCTGCCCCGCACCCCACAAGGGGGCTGCTAGCCCCCTTGACCCCCAGCCCGATATCCGGGTAGCGGGACCCCCGTAAAAACTTTGCGGGGCCCCCGATATATCCAAAACCCCTTCAAAACACAACACTGCACATTGAGTTCGCATGACCTGTTTGACCCGTCAATCGGAGGTTCCTTCGCCCCAAAGGCGAGGCGTAATTAACGTCAGCTTAGTCCGCGGCTGCCGGAGATTCAGATCCCCACAATCAATAAACCCCAGCCTACTCTAAGCAGGGGGAATTTGTAGTACGCCTGACAAGAGCGCGCGTATTCCTATCTCAATGGGGTGACGAAAAACACCCTACACATGCACTATAGGATATATAAACACATATGCAGGTGCGATAGCGACCTCTGCCTCTAATGTGGACGCACCATCTATAGCTAGACAATTAAATATTGACTATATAAGTAATTTTGAAATAAATATGCGTGTATATCTATAATATTACATTCAAAATGAATATGCGTGCAATATACGTAGAGGTGTGGCAAATTCTATACGAAAGGAGTCATCCGAAGGGGATACGGATCGGGGTGCAAGACCAGCCCTCTGGAGCTCCCTACGCAACTCCCCGAGTGGCACAACCGCTCTGCCTCTGCCTCTGCCTTTGCCGCGGCTGATGCTCCTACCGCCCCTTGCTGCTTCGAGCGTCCTTATCAGACCAAGATAAGAGTACAATCATTACATATGCATGCAATATATGTATAGATCGTATAATTGTGGAGTAATAATATAACATTACTGATAACCTTTTTCGTTTCGTAGACTCATTAGACATATCTACTTGGATTTCATCATCGATATCATTCCTAACCCACGTAACTTCACGATCAGCCGAAGACAACCCGTCTTTGGAAACATATGGTCGGAACACTCTAAGTCTTCTCTCTTCTTCATCCTTATCGCTGTCCTCCATACGATCTTCGAATTCTAAGATATCGTAAACATCCCTGGGTTTCCAACGGCATACGACACTCCATCCCGGATACTTCAAGCACTGTTGCGGAAAGATAAATGGACCGTCATGATCGTAAAATCGAAGTGTGTTCATACTAGTCAATCCATATTCATCTTTTCAAGTTCCGAGATTGTTTCTCCATTTATCCGTATCGGTACATGTATCATACTGAATACACTAAAATATATAAAATGGTTCTGATCGTCCGGGATATTGGATGTCAAGTATGCAATTTAAGTATCCATAATAAATCACACCATCCGATCGTACAGTCGCAATCCTACTATTCTGAGTGGTTCGAGATATTTTTATGTTCTTAACTTCAAATTTGTATCCAAGAACACTGAATCTTTTATAGTATGCAACCTCCATGATAGAAAATTGAACTAAACATCTTGAATCTCTCTCTAATGATGCAAACAAGTTCGGATCATGGATCTGACAAAATAAATTTTATGGCAAATACATAACGATATAAATTTAGATTAAGACTGGTAGAATTAACATGTTATTCGAATAAGTTACATGATCCGCAACCCAATCGCAAAAATTATCCTGATAATATTTTTCCAATCGTTCATCATCCAATCAGGATGCCCTCACGTATCTCATCAATATGAATTCTGTTCTCAAGAATAAATTAGGATATTAATATTATATCATTTCATACACATACACACACAAATATAACAATTAATCCAAAAAAACTTACTCTCTAATTTTTTCAAGACATACGTTATTGAGGAAGATAAATCGATATATCTTATTGATAAATATAGGGTCTACTCTCTTATAATCAGCTTTACCATATGACCCGTCCTGAATTCTTCGAGACTGGTTAAGCTTCGTCTCAATATTCTTGTCCAGATAGTGGGAACAAAATGTGGTTACTTTATCTAGAAGATAATCTTGCATGATAGAACCCTCTGGTCGATTTCTATTGCGTATATACTTTTTAAGAGTGTAGAAGTACCTAAAGAAAAATATGTTAAATAAATAAATACGGGCATATAGGACAACAATAATTTCACAAATGCATGAAACGAAAAATTCAACGTACCTTTCGACGGGATATATCCATCGATATTGAACCGGTCCGGCAAACTTAGCCTCGGTTGCAAGAAAAACCGTCAGGTGTATTATGATATCGAAGAACGACGGCGGAAAAATACGCTCAACCTTATAAAGTATTAATGAAATAGAATTTTTTAGATTCTCCAGCGTCACAATATCCAAGGTTTTAGCGCACAATTCTTTAAAACGGCAACTAAGGTCATTAATTATTAGACCAATCGATTCGGGAAGGAAAGTCCTGAAGGCTAATAGGAGAAGGTGCTCCATAATAATATGGTGATCATGATTTTTCAGCACATCGATCTTTTGTTTCACAATTTTTATTTTCTTACTAAATGATCATGAGAAAACTGTGGGAACTTTCAAATCATGCAACACCTGCAGGCACCTTTTCTTCTCCGGTTGTGATATAAGATACGCGGTGTTGGGAAGTACAAACTTGCCTGGTTTACCCGCTATCAGTTTAGGATGCAATTCACTTTTAATTTCCCAGTCCTGAAAATCCATCCGAGTACGAATGTTGTCTTTTGATTTTCTATCTTTATAAAGAAACAAGTTAAGTACGAGCTCGGATACTCCCTTCTCTATGTTCATGACGTCCAGACAATGATGCACTAGATTTGTTGACTAGTACGGAAACTCGTAGAAAATGCTTAACTTGTTCCAGTATGGTGGTTTGATCTGTTTTACTGGATGTATCCCGAAAGTCAAATTATTGTAACCATCCCACTGAGCAATCACGTTCTCTTCGGACAATAAGGATGGAGGCCCAAGAAGCTCCTGATGATCATTAAAGTGAGCAACATCTAACCTGTAGGGATGGTCTAGTGGAAGCAAACGCCAAGGACCGCAATAACAAACATTCTTGCTAAAATTCAACCATTTTGTCACATTCCGCTTCTCAGTGTACGGAGAAGGAGACGTGACAGGCACACGACGTATTTACTCAGAAGTAAAAACGTTAAGCGTAAATAAGCAATATATATTAAATGCACAAGAAATGACAAGAGATATAAAATGAATATCAACTTTTATTAATATTCATCTTTACAATACATTGCTTTGAAAAGGAAAGTATAAGGATATAAAGAAATGCCTAAACAGTGGCATATAATTGAAAAGTATGTACAAGGAAAATCTAGAAGTCTGGTTGCTCTGTGAACTAGTCCAAGTCGTCCTGACTGGGCTCGATCTCCTGAAGGTCCGGTCCTTCCGACGAACATTCCAAAAAAGATAGAAACAGGAATGTCGTCAGCGAACTAGCGCTCGGTAAGTCCCAAAAGTAAGAATGGAATAGAACAAGTAAAGAGAAAGAACTGGTAATTTATACAGGTATATGTTAGTTATACTAACGTAGTGTTTGTAGTTTGGTACAAAAGGTATCAGTGTATACGAGAGGAGTCCAACTATCCCGTGGACTATGGTAACATGTAAGTACAAGGCCCCGTCAAAACCCACGGGATAACGGCACGAGAGTTCATGTAGGTGTCTTTTAGTATCCATCATCGTGCCACTTTTAATACATTCCGTACCAATCTATCCCGTTAAAACCCGTAATGTGTTGTATAGATTATATTTATCATACTTACCGAGACAATGGATACAAGTTGTTCATGTAATCAGGTTCAGGATGTAAACAAGTAGTCATATAATCAAGTCAAGCTATAGCCATGGTTCAGTCAAGTCAAGTCATGTTTGCATGTTGATATTGTTGTGGTATTCAGGTTCAGGTTCAAATATACATGTTAGAGTTTGGATTCATGTTTGAATTGGATTCTGGTTTGAGTTGAATTCAAGTTTGATTTAGACTCAGACTTCAGTCAGACGCTTAGAACTGATTTGGATCTTGAATTATGTTCGGGAGTTATCGGTAACCGCTGCACATGGACGACGGGATTTGTATTTTTTTCCAAAACAATTGCCATTGATAACACCGTTAAGTTTTTCTACCTTAAATAGGCAAGCACTCACTTTCTCCGGCTTCCCGAAGCTCAAGAAAATTGATCCCGCTTAAACCTATATTTACTAAAGTCCTTAACAGTGTTTTATATAAGTCGAGGGGGTTTTACGAAAAATTGTTTTTATATAATTTCAAAATAAACCTCGAGAAGTTATTTACATTATTTAGGGTTTTCATGGATGTGAATTTTAAAAATTTGAAGTATTTTAGTGATAAATACATAGCTTAAATAGTTCATGGTATTTTACTGTAAACCTTGACTTTTGGATAACTTGAGGGTATTTTAGTGAAACCTGTCATTCTTTTATCTTTTTAGAAACATGGAATTTATTATATCTTGAAAATATTTGGTTTGATAATATTTATATAATTATGGAAAGTTAGTTTTATAATTAAGTAGAAAATTTCGTTTTTCTTAAAAATCGTATTAAAAATATTTCGAGACCGAATGCTCCGTGAGGAGGTCTGCATCTCGATCTACTAGCTCGAGAATGTGCGATAATCCATATCATCCAATAGCGGGTTTTCCAAATAGATTGTAGAGGCATAATCGCAAAGAATTGTAAAATACAATTCAAAAGAAAACCATTTTTTTTATTAAATGGTATTTTGTTGAAATATTGTAACTGTAACCAAAAATATGCTCAAAGGGTATTGTGCTATGGAAACATGTGTGTGTGAGGGGTAGGTCATTACCCCATGAAGCTTTCTAAAGGTATAACTTTCAAAAGCACTAAAAGATGGATATACGAAGTTCATGGTATTTTAGCATAAAAGTTAATTTAGGGTTATGTTTCATGAGATTTAGGTTACAATTTATTCTAAACATCTATATTAGTGTTACAAAGATTGTGTGACAGTTGGATGAACAATATGTAAGTAAAAAGGTGAGTTTTTAGGGTTTAGAAGAGTGACATCGGTATTAACTCCAATTATTGATGTTTGTCTTGAAAAGAGATTTCAAAGAGGAGAAAAAAGATTGGGAGGGACTTACAAGTGATTTAGGGTAAACAAAGGTTGATAAAATAGATTGGTAGTCGTGTCGTCGCGGGGTCGCCGAACTATCCTCGATTCCTCGCCGGAAGTTGGTCGTTGGCTAACTCCACTTGTACACTTCTTGTACTTGAGAAAATGTGATAGTTTTGGCAAGAATTTTCAGAATAAGAAAGGGCTAGGGCATGGGCTAGTATTTATAGTGTGGAATTAGGGTTTTGGAATTGAAAAAATGAATTAAAATGCATTAAAAAGTGATTAATTGGGGAAATGAGGGGTCTTTGTTTGATTGCAGAGTAATCAAACTGTGCAGGGGTAATGGGGTAGGGGAAACGACAAGTGTGCAAAGCCCGGGGTCCATTAGCTATGGGGGGCCGTCCCCGCCGGCCAAACTTGGCATCTCGTCGGTCAAATAGTGAGAGGAGGTCGTCGGATCTTGGCCACGTGTCTATCTCAGTATATACAACATTTTGCACATGTTTATTTTCTTTATCTTTTCATTTCTATATGCAGTACACGTGTAAACTTTTAGGCTTCCCAAAAAGTTTAAATGAAAATTCAGAAAAAATATAATGTGTCTGAGAGAATTCGAACACAGGGGCTACGTCACAGCTGTGCAAGGCTTTACCAATAAGCTACAAGTGCTTTCTTGCTGTTCTCAAACAAAAATAACTTATAAATTGTACTCAGGCTTGTAAACTCCTTTCTGTATATCGAATTGAAAAATTTTGTACAGTAATTTCAGAATCGTTACATTCTACCATCCTTATAAAAATTTCGTCCTCGAAATTTACAATGACATAAGGACTAATTTACAAATAAATAAGGATATCTTGCACGCATGTCGTCTTCTCGTTCCCACGTTGATTCTCTTGGTGAATCTTTTCTCCACATCACTCGGACTAAGTTTACTTCCTTATTCCTCAGTGACTTTACCTTTCGGTCCAGGATCTCGATGGGTTGTTACTCACAAGTTAAGTTTGTCTGTACAGTGAGTTCGGAGTGATCAAGGATGTGGCTGGGGTCGCTCACATATCTTCGAAGCTGGGATATGTGGAACACGTTGTGCACTCCTTCCAATGAGGGTGGAAGTGCCAAACGGTATGCCACTTCTCCGATTCGTTCGAGTATGTCGAACGGTCCTATATATCTCGGACTGAGCTTACCCCTCTTACCAAAGCAGATTACTCCTTGGTTTGGAGAGATCTTTAAGAAAACATGATCTCCAGGTGTTGACACTTTGCATCATCCCAGTGTTTCTGTCGGTCTTGTGCTATGCGTATTCTTTCCCAGATCGTGCGAACAACATCCACAGTTGCCACGATCATCTCTGGTCCAAGAAGTTCACGATCTCCGATGTCTTCCTAACTTAGTGGTGAACGATACTTCCTTCCATAGAGAGCTGCAAATGGTGCCATTCTAATGCTCGCCTGATAACTGTTGTTGTATGAAAACTCCACAAGGTGTAGGTGATCTTCCCACGAACCTCCGAAGTCTAACATACAAGCTCTTAGCATGTCTTCTAAAATTTGAATTGTTCACTCAGACTGTCTGTCTGTTTGTGGGTGGTAAACTGTGCTGAAGTTCAGACTCGTTCCCAGGCTAGCTTGCAGACTCTGCCAAAACTGTGATCGGAATCTGGTATCACGATCGGAGACGATGCAAACTAGTACTCCATGCAATCTCATAATCTCCTGCATGAGTTCATGGGTATCAAAAATAGTATATCTTGAGGTTAAATCTTACTTTAGATTTATGCTTACCTCCATGTACTTCATTGCTAACGTCTCGGTAGATTGGCTAACTCGAAATGGAATGAAATGTGCCGACTTGGTGAGTCGATCCACAATAACCCATACTGCGTCGTTACCCTTCGTACTGCGAGGAAAGGCAGTCACGAAGTCCATGGTAATGTGCTGCCATTTCCATTCTGGGATTGGTAACGGCTGAAGTAGACCATCAATTCTTTGATGTTCAGCCTTTACTTGCTGACACACCAAACACTTGGCTACGCTTCTGGCTACTTCGTGCTTCATTCCATGCCACCAGTAGTGTTGCCGTAGATCCTTATACATTTTGGTACCACCGGGGTGTTCTGAGTATGGAGAGCTGTAAGTTTCTTTCATCAACTCTTCTCGAACTGTGCCGTGTGGTACACACAACTTCCATACCTCAAGGATCCGTCTTCGTGGATGATGAAGTTTGTTTGAAGTCCACTTTCTACCTGTTCTCGGATCTTTTGCAGCTTGGCATCACTTACTTGAGTTGCCTTGATCTGATTGACAATAGTAGACTAAACTTATAAGTTCATCAACTCTGAAGCATTACTTGGTATAACTACCTCGATCTCCATTCCGTGCAATTCCTGCTGTAACTTCTACTGAGCGATGAGATTCATTGATAATGGCTGATGGTTAAGTGCATCAGGAACTACATTCATCTTCCCTGGATGATATTATAGATTGATGTCGAAGTCCACCATAAGTTCTAGCCATCTTCTCTGTCGCATGTTTAACTCTTTCTGAGTAAATACATATTTTAGACTTTTGTGGTCCGTGTATATATCCACTCGTTCACCCAAAAGATAGTGGCGCCAAATTTTAAGTGCAAAGATAACGGCCGCCAACTCCAAGTCATGTGTTGGATAGTTGTGCTCTTGAACTTTCAGTTGTCTTAATGCTAAGGATACGACTTTTCCATGCTAATGTAAAATACATCATAATCCCTTACTGGACGCATCACAATGTACAACGAAACCTCCAGATTGATCCGGTATTACGAGAATAAGAGCTGATGTCAATCTTGACTTGAGTTCTACAAAAGCTTGTTCACATGTTTCTGACCACACGAATGCTTCATCTTTACATGTGAGCTTGGTCAGGGGTGCTGCAATTTTCGAGAAACCTTCAATGGATCTTTGGTAGTATCCTTCTAATCCCAAGAAATTTCAAATATCCTTCACCGTCTTTGGTGTCGGCCATTCGCTAACAGCTGACACTTTAGCTGGATAGACTGAGATTCATTCGCCTGAAACAATGTGTCCGAGAAATCTGACTTGATCTAGCCAAAATTCACACTTGCTGTACTTGGTATAGTATTGATGTTGTCGCAATGTCTTCAGGACAATCCGCAAATGCTCAGCGTGCTCTTTCCAATTCTTTGAATACACCAGGATGTCGTCGATAAAAATAACAACGAACATGTCTAAGTATTCTCAGAAAACTTGGTTCATCAGATTCATAAATATAGCAGGTGCATTGGTCACTCCAAATGGCATCACAAGATATTCGTAATGACCATAGTGATTCCTGAACGCCGTTTTAGGAATATCAAACTCTTTGACCTTCACCTGATGATAACCTGAACGAAGATCTAATTTTGAGTATACACAAGACCCACTTAGCTGATTGAAAAGATCATCGATGCGCAGTAGTGGATACTTGTTCTTTATCGTCACTTCGTTCAGAGGTCGGTAATCTATACACATTCGGTATAAACCTTTTTTCTTCTTCACAAGTAAAACTGGAGATCCCCGACTTGAAGTACTGGGACGAATCCGACCTTTCTTCAGAAGTTCGTCCAACTGAGTACGGATCTCCTTCAATCCTTCTGGACTTAACCGATACGGAGCTTTGATCACCGGTTGCGCACCAGGTATTAAGTCAATGCTGAATTCAAGAGCTCGATCGGGAGGCAAACCTGTTATATCTTCAGGAAATACGTCCTCGAACTACCTCTGGCTTTTCTTCTTCCGCCGGTAGAGTAAATACTTTTGCATCCTTCGGCTTGGCACAGAAAATTCCTGGCTCCAAAGTTCTGTCTCCATTCTTGAAGTAAAAGACTGGGTGATCAGGTATCTCAAATACTACTCTCATTTGACGGCAGTCAATTGTAGCATAGAAAACTCCCAGCCAGTCCATTCCCAACATAACATCGAAGTTTGGGATGTCCAGTACTTTGAAATTCGCGTAAAATTCTCATCCGCAAACTACAACTGGACACTGATCCAATCCCATAGTTGTCTTCAATACTCCATTCCCGGAACCGACACTCCAGCTTGAAATGAGTGGCTTTACGGGAATCGAATGTTTTCCCACAAAACATTGGGATAAGAAGCAGCGTGACGCTCCAGTGTCGAACAATGCTAGTGCCGGAAGAGTGGCTACTAGTATAGTACCTAAATTTTGTGAGGTTGCTTTAGATATAGGAAAATAGAGATATACAACGATTGAAAAGATAAAAGGATTGGAGATTACCCGTGATAACTTGGCCAGTGGCTTCGGCTTCCTCAACGGTCATGGTGAAAGCCTGACGCCTGGGTACATTCCTCCATGCTGGAGGAATATTCCTCTGTTCCTGGGGCATGTTCCTCTGCCCTGGAGGCATGTTCTTCTGTGCTTGATGGAACTAACGAGGTGGCTATGCCGGAGGTCCACATGGAGGTGGAGCAGGTAGAGCAAGACGAGGTGTAGAAGCCTGAATAACTGGCCGCTGCGGAATTGTGATTGCTGGTCGGGGTGCGGGAGCTGGATTGAGACGATATGGACAAGCTCTAATGCGTGAGTGAATGTGCCACAAACTAAGCACAGGCCATTCGCACGCCTGCAGTCTTTCTTCAGGTGTCCATTCCTCTTGCAGTAGAAACAAAAGTCTGGATTGGGCCGGTTAAAAGTTACTCCCGGTCTCCTAGGTGCAAAAGGTGGCCTGGAAGAGGCTCCTCCTGCCATCTGAGTGGCAGGGCGTTTCACACCGGTAGTCTGAGATCTTCCTTTCTTCTTCACCACTGCTTCATAGCGTCGGACAGCCTTCAGAGCAAGATCATGGGTTAGAAAATCCCCTTTAGCTAGTGCAGCTTGGATTTCCGGATCCAACCCTTATTGAAATCTTCGTGCCCGGATCTCAGCAATCGGGATCAGGTGTGCCACGAACCTGTTACGATCTTGTGTTAGCATTGTAGTATGTGATATCAGGAAATTGAATATTGAGACATATCTTATCTGCCAAGCATGATAAACTCAGTATCGTATTTGTAACAACCCTAAACTTTCTGTACAACTTTCTGTACAAATTTTTCAAAAAATACAGAAAGAGGTACTTTTGCCTGAGCACAAGTTATAAATTTGTTTTGCTTTTTAATAGCAAGAAGGAGCTTGTAGCTCGCTGGTAAAACCTTGCACTGCTGAACCAAAGCACCAGAGTTCAAATCCCATCCCCCACATTATTTTTAATATTGATTTCATTTTAAATTTTTAGAATTCCAAGAGTCTACACGTGCTAAACCAGTAAAACCAAAAGTCACATATAAAACAAACTGTCTCAGGGAGTAGACCAACCGACGAGCGACCCACGGTAGCGAGCCCCGGCCTGACTCGGCCCGCCGCCGCCGGCCGAGCTGAGTCGGATCGGCCGAGTCTCTCCTTGAAACCTCTGTCTTTTTACATTCCTATGATCCCTGTACACTTTAAATTTCCTGCACAGTTCCAGAGCATTTTAAATTCAATTAAAACCCCATTAAACCATATTTTTAATACAATTTTTAATACATTTTCAATACAACTTTTCACTTACCCTAACCCTAGTTTTACCCTATAAATACCACACCTAAACACACACCCCTCACTCACAATTCTGTCCAAACTCTCAAGAAAACTTTAAAGAAATTTTGTGTACAAGTGGAGTTAGCAAAGGGCGAAACTCCGGCGAACATCCGACGGCGATACGAGGAGTTTCCGGCGGCAACGCACCGGCGATTCCCCTCTCCACCTCTATCCTACCTCTTTCTTGCTAGCTAGTAACTCCCACCTCCCTCTTCTTTAATCTATCCCTAAAACTTCTTTTACTAAAACCCGACGGAAGCGGAGTTAAATCTGACTTTCGATTCGATTTTCTTTATAAAGTTCAATTTTCCTTAACACAACCATACTAAACTCTTACATCTTGACTATTAATCATTAACAAAAAATATTGAATAAGTTTCATAGCAAAACATTTCATTTTGTAACTTATACCGCTCTTTTTCAGTAAAATACCATGTAGTTTAGTTTCGACTTTAAAACATCATTAATCTTGCTATACCTTTAATTAGATCACGAGGTAATGACCTACCTCCTCACAACACTCATATGCAATATAACACAATACTTTTTGGGAAATATAGATTTGGGAAATATCTTTTTACACAAAACTACTTTTAACTTATAAAAACCGTTTTCTACAAGATTACGTATTTTTACAAATCTTTACAAAGTGCCGCTACAACCCATTTTGGGGAACCCGACTGGGATGGTGCGGATTATCGCACATCTCTGGACTTAGTAGTGCGAGATGCAGACCTCCGCAAGGAGTATTCGGTCTCAAAAGATTTGAAATACAAATATCTTAAGAAAATGAGATTTCTAGAAAATAATAAAATTATTTTTATAAATATATATATATATATATATATATATATATATATGTGTGTGTGTGTGTGTGTGTGTATTATCAACATACCTATTTTTAATATAATATAAATATTCCAACTTTTCTAAATCAAAAGTATTACTTTACATGAAAATACCTTGAAATTCCATACAAGTTCAATATTACAATTAAATACCTTATATTATGAAAAATATGTTTATTCACTAAAAATGTCACAAATATAAAATGCACAACTATGAAAACTCTAAAAACGATAATTAAATACTTGAGGTGTATTTTGAAAATTATACAAAATTATTTTTAAATAAAACCCCCTCAAGTTTTATAAATTACAATAAAGACCCTAGTAAATATAGGTACAAGCGGAACCAGTCTCTTGAGCCTCAGGGAGCCGGAGATATGGGTGCTTGCCTATTTAAGGTAGACAACTTAACAAAATGTGTTATCAACACGGTAATCATCTTTGAATAAGACACAAATCCTGCCGTCCATGTGTAGCGGTTACCGATAACATCAAAACCTAATTCAGGACTTCAATTTCTCTTTCTAATTGTTCGGATTCAGACCGAGTCTCATTATAAATAATCTGACTTGAATATATTTCAAGTACAATCTACAATCTACAATCCAATATGAATCCATGAATCCATATATTCAATCTGTTCAAACTATTCAATATGTATCGACCGAACCGAACTATGGATATACTTCTATTTACATGATTCTCCAGTTATATCCATTTACTGATATCATGGTTTCGGCAAGTCATCCAATTATACAATCTATATTACAAGATAATACCAGTTGCAATACAACACAACAATACAAACAAGACATCGCGGGGTTTAAGGGGTAGATTGGTACGGAAGGTGTTAGAAGTGGCATGAGACTGCAAGATTTAAGACACCTAACCTGAATACAACGCCGTTGTTCCGGGCTTTCTAATGGAGCCTTGTACTTCCAGTTACCTTTAGTCTCTGGCATATAGAGACTCCTCCCGTATACACCGGCATCCTTCTGTACCAAGCTACAAACAACAGCGTTAATACTAAATACAACTTTATAACAACATAATACAACTTTAAAAGTTACACACACTCTCTCTCTGTCTATTCTACTTCTCCCTTATCTTTGGGACTTACCGAGTGATTGTTCGCTGACGACATTCCTTCTCTTTCTTCTTTGGAATGTTGTCAGGTGGATCGGATGCACTAGAGTAGGAGACCATTCAGGAGCATTCGGAGAAGGCCCTTGAGCAGTACACCAAAGACCCAGAACTGTAGCCACTTGTACCTATTTCATTTCAGTACTTTCCATTTTTGTTATGCCACTGTTTAGGCATTGTTTTCATTCAAATGTATTTACTTTTCCATGTATTGTAAAAAGAATGTGAATAAATAAAGTTGTTGTTTCATTACATTTGTCTCTTGTGTATATTTCCTTTATATTACTTAATTACGCTTAGCGTATTTACTTCAGAGTAAATACGTAGCGGCCTCTCGCGTCCCCTTCGCCGTACACCGGGAAGTGGGGCGTGACAGTATTCATCCACAAATTTGTTCCACGTTGAATCTAGTTGTAAGTGGATGAACTGTTGTTCTATGTCGAAACGGGCAGTCTCAGGGAAGTATTTCGCGTTGAACATATCGGGAAACGTCTTCCATTCAATCGGTTGGGCGAGTCGGCTTTCTTCAGCCTTCTACCAGACTCTGGGGTTATCCGTTAGTTGCAACTTTGCAACTCTCACCCAAGCAATTTTTGGCACTTGTGCTGCTGCCAGATCATCCTCGATAGACTGAGCCTATTCCTCTGCCTCTAGTGGGCTCTCTTTCCTAGAGAAATGTTTCAGGTGCAATGCCCAGAATTGTTTGACTCCGGGTGCCTCGACCTCTAATAGCAATCTGCTGCTGACTGACCCTCCAAGAGGCTCTTGATCACCTCAAGCAGTACCGTTTGCTCATTGATGGGAGCTGCAACGGTAGGTGGTGGTGGTAGAGTAGGAGGTAGGTGTTTCCATTGACGTTGGTACTCGTGTTGTTCGATGAATCCATAACCTTGATAGAAAAAAAAGTTAGGATAGATTCAAGAAATTTGAAATGTAAAAAATGTATAGTTGCCGATTCTTATTATTCTTGTGATATGTTGCTTAGAATTCCATGCAGAACTGACCTGCATGGGCCACCAACAAAACCTGTCATGCCCCGCTTCCCAGGGTACGGAGACGGAGACGTGACGGGCACGCGACGTATTTACTCAGAAATAAACACGTTAAGCGTAAATAAGCAATATATATAAAATGCACAAGAAATGACAAGAGATATAAAATGAACAGCAACTTTTATTAGCATTCATCTTTACAATGCATTGCTTTGAAAAGGAAAGTACAAGGATATAAAGCAATGCCTACACAATGGCATATAATTGAAAAGTAAGTACAAGGAAAAGCTAGAAGTCTGGCTGCTCTTTGAACCGGTCTAAGTCGTCCCGACTGGGCTCGATCTTCTGAGGGTCCGGTCCTCCTGATGAACATTCCAAAGAAAGAAAGAAATAGGAATGTCGTCAGCGAATTAGCGCTCGGTAATTCCTAGAAGTAAGAATGGAATAGAACAAGTAAAGAGAAAGAACTAGTAATTTATACAGGTATATGTTAGTTATATTAACGTAGTGTTTGTAGGTTGGTACAGAAGGTATCAGTGTATACGAGAGGAGTCCAACTATCCCGTGGACTATGGTAACATGTAAGTACAAGGCCCCGTCAAAACCCACGGGACAACGGCACGAGAGTTCATGTAGGTGTCTTTTAGTATCCATCATCGTGCCACTTTTAATACATTCCGTACCAATCTATCCCGTTAAAACCCGTAATGTGTTGTATAGATTATATTTATCAGACTTACCGAGACCATGGATACAAGTTGTTCATGTAATCAGGTTCAGCATGTAAACAAGTAGTCATATAATCAAGTCAAGTTATAGCCATGGTTCAGTCAAGTCAAGTCATGTTTGCATATTGATATTGTTGTGGTATTCAGGTTCAGGTTCAAGTATACATGTTAGAGTTTGGATTCATGTTTGAATTGGATTCTGGTTTAAGTTGAATTCAAGTTTAATTTAGACTCAGGCTTGAGTCAGACGCTTAGAACTGATTTGGATCCTGAATTATGTTCAGGAGTTATCGGTAACTGCTGCACATGGACGGCAGGATTTGTGTCTTTTTCCAAGACAATTACCATCGATAACACCATTAAGTTTTCCTACCTTAAATAGGCAAGCACTTACTTTCTCCGACTCCCTGAGGTTCAAGAGAATTGATCCCGCTTAAACCTATATTTACTAAAGTCCTTAACAGTGTTTTATATAACTCGAGGGGGTTTTACGAAAAATTGTTTTTATATAATTTCAAAATAAACCTCGAGAAGTTATTTACATTATTTAGGGTTTTCATGGATGTGAATTTTAAAGATTTGAAGTATTTTAGTGATAAATACATAGCTTGAATAGTTCATGGTATTTTACTGTACAGCTTGACTTTTGGATAAGTTGAGGGTATTTTAGTGAAACTTGTCATTCTTTTATTACTTTAGAAAACATGGAATTTTATTATATCTTGAAAATATGTGGTTTGATAATATTTATATAATTATGGAAAATTAATTTTATAATTAAGTAGAAAATTTCGTTTTTCTTAAAAATCGTATTAAAAATCTTTCGAGACCGAATGTTCCGTGAGGAAATCTGCATCTCACTCTACTTGCCAGAGAATGTGCGATAATCTGCACCATCCAATATCGGGTTCCCCAAATAGGTTTTAGAGACATAATCGCAAAGAATTGTGAAATACAATTCAAAAGAAAACCGGGTTTTTATATTAAATGGTATTTTGTTGAAATATTGTAACTGTAACCAAAAGTATGCTCAAAGGGTATCGTGCTATGGAAACATGTGTGTATGTAGGGCAGGTCATTACCCCATGAAGTTTCTAAAGGTATAACTATCAAAAGTACTAAAAGATGAATATATGAAGTTCATGGTATTTTAGCGTAAAAGTTAATTTAAGATTATGTTTCATGATATTTTAGGTTACAATTTATTCTAAACATCTATATTAGTGTTACAAAGATTGTGTGAAAATTGGATGAACAATATGTAAGTAAAAAGGTGAGTTTTTAAGGTTTAGAAAATTGACATCAGTATTAACTCCAATTACCGATGTTTGTTTTGAAAAGAGATTTCAAAAAGGAAAAAGAAAGATTGGGAGGGACTTACAAGTGATTTAGGGTAAAGAAAGGTTGAAGAAACTAGGTTGGTAGTCGTGGCGTCGCGGGGTCGCCGGAATATCCTCGATTCCTTGCTGGAAGTTGGTCGTTGGCTAACTCCACTTGTACTTAAGAAAATGTGATAGTTTTAGCTAGAATTTTCAGAATGAGGAAGGGTTAGGGCATGGGGTAGTATTTATAGTGTGGAATTAGGGTTTTGGAATTGAAAGAATGAATTAAAATGCATTAAAAAGTTATTAATTGGGGAAATGAGGGGTTTCTGATTGATTGCAGAGTAATCAAACTGTGCAGGGGTAATGGGGGTAGGGGAAACGACAAGTGTGTAAAGCCCGGGGTCCATTTGCTATGGGGAGGCCATCCCTGCCGGCTAAACTTGGCATCTCGCCGGTCAAATAGTAAGGGGAGCCGTCGGAACTTGGCCACATGTCCATCTCAGTATATACAACGCTTTGCACATGTTTATTTTCTCTGTCTTTTCATTCTATGTGCAGTACACGTGTAAACTTTTGGTCTTCCCAAAAAGTTAAAAAGAAAATTCAGAAAAAATATAAT
This sequence comes from Agapanthus africanus, assembly GCA_030015575.1. Taxonomy (NCBI): domain Eukaryota; kingdom Viridiplantae; phylum Streptophyta; class Magnoliopsida; order Asparagales; family Amaryllidaceae; genus Agapanthus; species Agapanthus africanus. The sequence continues at coordinate 544,737,372 of CM057340.1, forward strand.
GTGTCGGGGGGGATTCGAACACAGGGGCTACGTCACAGCAGTGCAAGGTTTTACCAATGAGCTAAAAGTGCTTTCTTGCTGTTCTCAAACAAAAATAACTTATAAATTGTATTCAGGCTTGTAAACTCCTTTCTGTACATTGAATTGAAAATTTTTGTACGGTAGTTTCAGAGTCATTACACATTTCGATATTGTATCTTGATGGCAATAAGGGCATGCTTTGTGACCATATACGGACTAACATGATAGCATTTCATACGCAGGAAAGTCATTAATTTTCCACATTAAAACCACACCCATTATGAAGGTTGCATCTGTATTTGCATTGTAAGTCTCTACACCATCAATGAATAAAGATTTTAACTCATCGATCAGAGGTCGGAGATAGACGTCGATATTGTTTCCCGGTGAGTTTAGTCCATCAATAAGAAGAGGTATCATAAAGTAAGATTGATCCATAACCAACCAAGGCGAAAGATTATAAACCATCATTACAATGGGCCATGTGCTGTGGCCTCCAGCTATATAGTTGAATGGGCAGAAATTATCACCAGCCAGTCTGAGCCTGACATTGCGAGGATCACTATTGAATATTTGGTGCCTCCTATCGAAATCCTTCCATGCCGGTGAATCTCTTAGATGACTCATTTTTTTATCTTCGCTTGGAGCAGCACGGTGATGCCAAATCACTGCCACAGCTGTTTTCTTGCACCTGAATAGCCTCAGTGTTATGGGAAAATATTGTGCTATCTTGACAGGTATATCGGGCTTCTTATCAGATTCTTTCGGATTTTACCTGGTCTCTCCGCATGTTGGACACTCTTTCAAATCTGAATTGTTTTTCCGGTACAACATGCAATCTTTGGGACATGCATAAATTTTCTCACAGTTTAAACCCAAATCAGACATTATCTTCTGGGTTTCGTACCAGTTGTCCGGTACGTTATTTCCCGGGGGTATAGAATCTTTCAGGAACTTCAGAAATATCGTGAATGATTTATTGCTCCATCCATTTAGGCACTTAATCTGGAAAAGTTGGATGAACCACGATAGGGTGGAATATTTTGCATTCTCATAAATTGGTTTTCTAGCATCATTCATGAACTTTTCATACTTATTCGCACGCGATTCTTGACCGGAAGGAATGTCATTTTCGGTAGGAATACTATCACCGATGGCAGGCTCTACCATTTCTTTCATTTCTTCTCCTGAAAAGAAATTATCGTCTTCTTCTTCTTCCACCGCATTACCGTCTTCTCCTTCTTCTTCTGCCGCATTACCGTCTTCTTCTTGTCCTTCCCCGTGATATAGCCAAGTTGTATAAAATCTAGTAAAACCATGTTTAACGATATGAAGCTCTACGATTTCTACTTTCTGTCAGAACTTATTCTCATATCTATCGCACGGATAGAGAATCTTCTCTAACACGATCTTATTATGCGCGCATGCAAATTCAATGAAAACAGCAACTCCAGCGACAAACTTAGATTGCATGCGTTGTTGCCAATCCACGTACATCCAGTCCTTAACTCTGATGTACTTATAGGTCATGTTAGACTGTATAACATATAAATTGAAGTTATGGTGACTATATTGAGAAATCTAAGAACGGTATGGTTATTTACAAAGAAGAAAATTCGTAGAGGCAAGTTTGTCGTTGAAAAGAATAAATTATTGATTAATAAAGTTAGGTTTGAAGATACCCAAATATGAGTTGTATTCTGTGTATGTGTGTTTCAATTTATGATTTCGTTTAGGTGTAGAGTTGTTAGTGTGTATGTGCTTTGTGTGTGCGTTTGTTGTGTATTTGTATTGTGTGTGTGCGTTTCGGCTGTCGGGAGTAAGGCTTCTATCTCATTAATAATATATAGAGCAGACACCCATTCATTTGTGCTTTCATCCATTTCGAATAAATTTCGGCAGCATCTCCAAGCTGTTCTCCGAGTACACTGTAATAGAATAGATAATCATTTCAATGTTGTGAAACAACATTGAAATGAACATCTAATCTATCTTTGTACATGCAGAACCAGCAGAAAAGTACCGAAAAAATAACTCGAAATGAATGAAAACACAAGTGAATGCAGGTGTTTACTTTATACATTTCTAACTTGTCCAAACTGGACAAATTTATCGGTTATCATACGATTGAATATTCTCGTCATATAGACTACACGGTGGTTGTTAGCACCGAACGATACCGTCCTATATTTAACAACCTTCGTATTGTTCTACGTCACGACGAATATCGAACGTATGTTAACCGATAGACGGGGACTAAGTCGCGCTTTGATTTTCACATATGACGGTCGATGAGCATATGAAAATTTCATATTATCATCGATTATCGTATATACATTTATTATAAGATTTAATTTGAATTGATTTTACGTTTACGTTTCAATTCAAGGGTTTTAAGTTTTTAGTTTAGGTAAAGTTTTTTAAAGTTAAGGGTTTTCTTAATCAAGTTTAAAATTTTAAATTTGGTTCTAGTGTGAAGTTTAAGATTTTGGATTTAGTTCCGGTATTAAGTTTAAAATTAGGGGTTAGCCTTATTTAATATGAGAGATCAACATCATCATTATCACAAACACAAACACACGCATATCATCATCAACATTATCTCTCTCACACATACACACATACACTTACACTAACACTAAAATACCCTAATCATAACCCTTACCCTTAACTCTAACCCTAATTACCTTAACCTTAACCCTATATCTAATTAACCCTAACTATCTTAACCCGAGCCCTAAACTCAATTAACCCTAACCCTAAATCTAATTACAGCACAGCCACCACCACCCATAGCCGCCACCACCACTACAGCCACCACCACCGCTATCCACATCCTCAAACCACAGCCGCCACCACAACCACCACCACAGCCTCCATGAACCCACCCACCATCGACTACCACAGCCACCATCAGAGCCACCAATACCCACTACCACTGACCACCGCCCCTACAGATTTTATTATCATGCACCCAATTCCTAACCTTAATTAACCTAAATTAACATAATTAACCCTAATCATCACCTTAACCCAAATTAAACATATTTAATTTAATTAGCCCATAATACCTCTAACCCTAATCATAATTATCACCCAAATTCTAACCCTAATTAATACAAATTACCCTAATTAACCCTAATCATCACCCTAACCCAAATCTCCATGAACTCCATCATCATCAGCATCACCAAACAACCGCCTCCACCAACAATCATCATCATCATCATCATCTACTTCTTCAGCTTCTTTTAAAAATCGATTTTTAAAAATGAAATAAAAACGTTTTACGTACCTGGAAAAGAATTACGGCACTGAATGGCGACGGCGACAATGACTGCTTGCTGGCAATGGAAGCTAGACAGCAAAGAAGACTCGGCGATGGAACTCGATGAGATGGAACGGACGATGGAGCTCGAGGAGAAGGAAGGGGGAGTTGGAGCTCGCCGGTGATGGAAGCTAGACGAGATGGAGTCGGCGACTCGGCCACTGGAGGATAAGAGGAACGACCGGAGAAGGTCGCTGGAGGATCAGAGGAGAGCTAGACCACCGGAGGATCGGATGAGGAGGAGGAGGTCGCTGGAGACGCTGGAGATGGCGATCGGAGGATCGGAGGAGGCGTTGATGATCGGAGGATCAGAGGAGACGTTGATAATGGAAGGGATTGACGACGGAAAGGAGGGTGACGAGGAGGGTGGTTGCGGCGATCGGCGACGGCGGGAGTGCGGTGGCGACGAGAGGAGAAGCGCAGAGGAGGAAATTTTTTAGGGGGAAATGAATTGGGCGTGGAAAACATTATCTGGTAATTTATTTTATTTTATTTAATACATCAACATTGCCCCTACGGTGCAAACCATAGGGTTTTTTTTTGCGGCACCGTACAGGCATTTACAAAGGTTATTTTTTATTAATTTTTTATATAAAACTATCCCTACGGTGGTATCCGTAGGGACATTTGTTGTCCCTATGGTAGAAACTGTAGGGACAAACTAAAATTACTCCGTTCCATCTTTATACTAGTGTAGTTGTCAAAAATCAATTTTATTTTAGAAGTGACTGTTTGCATAGAAGTAAAATATGCAAGTGAAATAGTGTGGACTTAATAATAATAATAATAATAATTATTATTATTATTATTATTATTTTTTGGGAAATTACTGAATAATATCTCAATATTTCATCACTTTTGCATTTAATATCTTATAATTTTATTTTCAACATTTTAATACCCTAATGTACGTAGCCATTTACACTTTGCTACTTTTTATTTTTACCGCCGTACTTATACTATATTGGTTATTCATAACGAACCGTTTTCATTGTCTATATAAGATAATGGGAGTAAATCGACATAAAATAGTTACTGCGATAAAAACAAGAGGTGGGAAAGTTCTAATGGAGAAATATATTAGGATATTAAAATGTTTTAGAAGAAAACTATAAGATATTAAAATACACGAATTTAAATGCCACTGTGGGTCGAAGATGAAGATCACCGGCAAGGGATTTACACTCTATGTCGGTAGGGACTCCACTCGCGGCCAACACCATCATCTTTGACGTGGATAGGATGTCACGCTCTCGATGATGGCAAAAGTTACCCGACATCGATTGATTCAAACTTCTACTCTGTTAGGTCCTCTGACAACACGGTCTTTTATTTTACTCCTAAGATAAGTTAAAATATAAATATCATAACAGTTTGATCGATTAGAAAACGGTCTTGAGCGAGATCATCGAACTCTCCTAGGGGTGGCTTTTACGCTCATGATCTTCAAAATAACTCCCCACGTTTCCTTTTTAAATGTGGCCATATGCTTCCAAGTGGTCGCATGTATCGATCCACGTCCTTATGCACATCCGACTATCAAGGCCAATAAGTTTCAACTAAAACTTTTGGTTCAACCTAGACAGGACTTCGGCTCATAGTTTCACGATCCTTTGGATGTTCAGAGCAAAAGCAATGATCTCTCAACTATAAACACCTACAATGTCTTGTCCATCCTATTCTGTGCATATCTAGTCGCAACTAATGTCCACTAATTTTAAACAAAAACAATTGAGCTCCAACTTCACATAAGCAAACAATAATCGGAAAATCATTCTACGATTGAGTTATCTCGAACTCTGTTTATGTAAGGAGCATTGTTTAGCGGGTAAAACTTTTGTTTTTTGTTTTTGGTTTTTTCTGTTTTTGCAAAAATAAAAATAAAAATAAAAATAAAAAACCTTTTTAAGGGTTTCATATCCTCCGAAAATAAACTTTTCAATTGATTTCTAACCAAAAATGGGAAACAAATGAATACCAAATTTGCTATCTTCTGATGTACTCAAAAACAAAGAACGTGTCAGGAACCAAAACTATTGGTTGGTTGTAAAGAGTCAAGATCAGAGAGAAACATTATCCATGGCCTGCCTACCATTGTAACTATCTTTCTCATTTAGATTATTTTATATAAATGCAAAGGTTCTGTGGTCTGTAGCCAAATAAGATATTGCCAGCTGACACACTAGGCAACATCACCACATATTGTCTCTCTCTATGCATGTGGACATTTTCAGACCATAATTTTGCAAAATTTATTTAATTTCTTTATATATTTTCTAACATCTGATTGCTAATATAGGTTGGTAAGTGAGCAAATTCCGTATAAGTAGAGTCGAGGAATATTATTTTATAGTGTAATATTGCTTATAACCTATACATTATTATGTGTAATTATTAAAGTGCTTTAGTTTTGGTTGAATTAATAACAATGTGTTTACTTAATGATTTTCGAAATAATTACATTTATGAACACTGCTTATGAGTTTTTTTTAACCAACCAAATAGCTTAGTGAAAAGCATGACAATTAGCAACTAGAATTCTGCCGCCAGAGTAACCACAGCCATCTCATTGCCGCCGTTCATATTACCGCCTCATCCATCGGCTCTCACCTCAACAGCCAACAACCTTTTATAAATTTTTTTAATTCAAATATAAAAGAAGTTAATGCTATAAATGGAATTCTAAATTAAAAATAATAAAGAAAAAATTAAGTTCCCTCTATGGAATACCAACCATCGATGCAATACAATAAGTTGGTCAGGAAAAACGGTTATATTGCAATTAATATAGGAACAAAGTAAGAATTGGCATAAAAATATATGCAACTAACGTAATGAATTACTTCTTTTATAAATAAAAAGTTAAAAAAAAAACTAAACGTAATGAATTTTCATCTTAATTATTATGATAAGAAATTAACTTATTATGTCAAATGTGAGATAAATGACATTTTGACTGGAGAAACTTTAGGACAAAAATGGCCACATTTTCAAGAGAACTTTTTCGATATAATCTTTTTTTCTTCTTCATAACCATATACATTACTGCATATATCCGATTACTATGATAACTGCAAAACATAAAAAATGGGAAAATTGCTATTTGGTCCAGTTCCTTAACTTGATTTATGTTCTTTAGACCCATAAATTTTCAAAATTGATGTTATGATTTGATAAATAATGCTATAGTTGGATTTATAAATTTAAAGACTTGAGAAAAGGTAAACCTAGTAATTTTGAAAACATATAGAATACATGTGGCTTGAAACATTGGTATTGTTTTAAGTATTATGATTATTACTGAACAATTTTCTCTTAGAAAAATAGATTTTTTTTAATAAAATGGTCCTTCAAAACTTGGCGAATTACTAAACTCCCAATACTTGATAATTACTATTTACTCTCCAAAACCATCAAGTTGTTATCATTTTACCCTCAAAATTTCCATTCAAAGATAACGCTAATACCTTCTAAATTATTCTCGATTTCATTTGAGAATCGATCTTTTTTCTATTTCAAAACTCTTTCCCCAATTACTTCAACTTCTCCCACTTTGATTTAGGTTTTCATTTATCCTTAGCTTGCGAATTTGACCATATTCGTATTCCACTAATGCATGGGAAGAAAAGGTTGAGGAAGAAGATCATGTTTCCTTGGCAAATGAAGTTTTGATAAAGCAAATTCTTAACCCTAATTTTGATTTGGAGTTGAACTTGGAGATTTTAGTTATAGGAGAAGGATTTGGGGGTTTAAATCCTTGCCTTGGCAACCTTTATGTTAGATGCCTAACAGAGTGAGAAAAAGAAAATCTTTTCAGCAAGGCGGGGACCTTTTAAAAAGCATCTAGAGTTTTGGGGAGTAAATAATAATTATCAAGTATTGGGGAGTTTTAGTAATTAGTCAAGTTTTGAGGGACCAAATTGTAAGAAACTCTAAAAAATATTATAAAAAATGAATGTCATCACAAATCTTTCAAAACGCTGTCCAAACTCCCACAGCTAATCTCCTCCCAAAAAGGCAAACGCCGAGAAAGTTCCAAGATCCATCGACCGTCAGATGCTCGGCAATTGATCTCATACTCGGATCCAACCGTCAATTAAATATCATATCCCCCCTCTCTCAAGCGGTAGCAATAAAAAAAAAGCAAGGGTACCAATATCAGCTCCGAAAAGCGCACCCCCGAATCAAAAATATCGGGTCGAGTCGTCCACGTGGACGGTTACCCACTACCAGCAAGGCACAAGATTTGCACTTTTCCCACCGCCTTTCCTATTCTGCCCCTCTTCCCTTTTCTCAAATATCCCCGAAAGGCCCCCTTTTCTCCTCCTCTCAAAAGAAAGATATCTCTCTCTATCGAAACCCTAATCCTAATTCTCTGATGAATTGAGCTCCATCCCATGGGGGAAGAGGCGGATCCGAGCGAGTACGGCCGATTCGCCGGTGACGACGGGAGGGTCCTAGAGTGGGAGGTCGGCCTCCCGAGCGCCGACGACCTGACGCCGCTTTCTCAGTCGCTGGTGCCGCCGGAGCTTGCGTCGGCGTTCTGCATCTCGCCTGAGCCCGCACGCACGATCCTCGACGTGCATCGCGCCTCGCAGGGCACGCTCTCGTCCCTCCGCCGCCACATCTCCTCGTCGTCGGCGGCGATGAAGTCGTTCGATCCGTTCCCTGAAGATCCGATGGCCGTCGAGGCGGCCGAAGATCCCAAGGAGGATTCGAGGGTCCGAAGAATATCCGAGGCCGAGAACGAGAACTCGATCGACGATCAGTCGGCGAGGACCCTGAAGCGGCCGAGGTTGGTCTGGACGCCGCAGCTGCACAAGAGATTCATCGACGTGGTGGCACATCTCGGGATCAAGAACGCGGTGCCGAAGACGATTATGCAGCTGATGAATGTCGAGGGGTTGACTCGAGAGAACGTCGCCAGCCACCTGCAAAAGTACCGCATTTACCTGAAGAGGATGCAGGGGCTCTCCGACGAGGGGCCCACCTCGTCCGACCCTCTGTTCGCGTCGACCCGCGTGCCTCAGAGCTTGCACGAGAGCAGCCCGATGCCAGCTCAGCCTCAGCCTCAGCCTCAGCCTCAGCCTCAGCCGCCGCCGCCTCCTGTTCAGCCGCAGCCCATGGCTATGCCGATGCCTTACGCAGTGCCCACGATGATCCCCATGCCGATGTTCGGGATTTCACATCACAGTGGGGCGATGGGGATGGTGCCGGTGAATAATGGGCATCATGGGTATGATCCCAGTTATCATCATCGTCATCCTCATATGCATCAGCATCATCCCTTCGGCGGGTTTGGGGAGCAGAGGAGCAAGGATTGGGCGAGCGGGAGCAAGTTCGGTAATCCCGTTGTTTCTTACCCTTCTCGTATTACTCCTAATGATAAATAAAAATCCGAAAATAATTTGGAAATTTGGTGGCTTGATGTGTTAGTGTATCTCTCTCTGTTGTGATTTTTTGTCTGAAAATGTTACTGTCTTTGTGACTATGTATGTGTCTAATTATAATGAATTGACTCTCATTGGAATGCTGGTCTTAATTAGAAGCATAGTTTGTGGTAGTTTTCCAATTACTTGGCTGATGTATTCAACCTGTTAGTGGTGTGATGTTGTTTTTATAATTAGTTTTAGATAGATAGGCAATTGAAGCACATTATTAGTGCTTAGGGAAAAAATAAATGTAAATTTGGTGAATAAGCCTTTAAAGGATTAATTTCATGATGTGTTGTCGCCACAAGAAAGGTGAGTGCTTGATTAAGAAGTTTGAGGTAGTTTGCTAATTATGTAGCTACTACATGCATTTTTTGCTGTGTGATCTTTGTTGAAACAAATTGTGAAACAAATCGACTTTCTCATTGAATTGGTGAATAGTTGGGCTTAAAAGCTTAGTTCTAGGTAGGTTGCTGTTTATGTAGCTAATGCAGTTATCTTGCTGTGATCTTGTTTCTACACTCACCCTGCGGATGGACGATAAACGATATTAGTTAAGTTTGCAATCATATTCAGTAAGTTGATTTTTCAACAGAGTAAGATGATTTAGTTGCTTTGACATTGTAATTTCTTACTGTGATAATGTTGCATGGACGGGCCGTTGTTGCCCTAGTTGAATATAATGGCTAAAAAAATACAATAAATTGAGTTGAGCTACATAATCATATCTTTAAAGCAATTTTTGCTCCCTACAATACGACAGGGGTGTGTGCGAATTGCTTCCAAGATACAACAACCCAATCTCGCGTTTTAATCCTCCGCATTCCACTCGCAGAGAATTGCTCCAAAAACATGATCTTTTGAGTACCAAAATCCAAAAAGTGAAGAGAAGAAAATAATTGTTATCATGTCTATCACTACTACAATAAGGGATTGTCCCTGCGGATATAAGAATTCATAGGGGTAACTTTTTATTGCCCCTACGGATTAATCTGTAGGACCATCGATTTGTCTCTACGGTGCCCTACGGATTAATTAAAAAATATTAAAATGTAATTTTTTATTTGGCCCTACGGAGCTGCAAAAGAAGGCAACAAAAGGTTATTTATAAAAAAAATAAAGTTCAGTAATTTTCCACCGCCTCCAAATTTTCTCATCAACTCTCGCGCGATCGATGATCCGCCTCCTCCATCTTTCGGCGCAAAAATTTCCCGCCACCGCAACTCCAAAAACCCGTCCTCAGTTCGGATTGCAGGCTGCAACTCGCCTGCATGAAGCCGGCCAAAATTTCCTGCCGCCACCGTCACTACAGTCTCGTCACCACATGCTCGTCGCCATCTTTGCCGCCACCACAGTCTCGTCGAACTCCATCCGCCGGCAAAACTACAACTGAGGTGAGTTAATTTCCATTTTGAACTTATAATTATACTTTTTTGTGTTATTGTTGACTTTAAAGTTAGGGTCAGGGTTCGGTTGATTTAGGGTTAATTGGAGTTAGGGTCAGGGTTCGGTTGATTTAGGTAGGGTCAGGGTTAGGGTTCGGTTGATATTTAGGGTTAGGGTTATAGCTAGGGCCGGTTAATTGGGGGTTAATTAGGGTTAGGGTTAGATTAATATGGTTAATTTTGGTTTGGGCCGGGGTTAATTAGGGTTAGGGTTAGATTAATATGGTTAATTTTGGTTTGGGCCAGGGTTAATTTGGATTGGGGTTTAGGTGATGATTATGGTTAGATTAATTTGGGTTAGGGTTTGGACTAGGGTTAATTTAGGTTAATTAGGTAAAATAGAGTGTATTTGTGTTAGCTTGATTAAGGTTAATTTGGTTTAATTAGCTTAATTTTGGGTTAAATAGGGATAATTTGAGTTAGGGTGTTGATTATGGTTAATTTGGGTTAATTAGGCTAATTGGGTTAATTTTGGGTTAATTAGGGATAATTTGAGTTAGGGTGATGATTAGGGTTAATTTGGGTTAATTAGGTTAATTTGGGATAGGGTTTAGGGTGCACTAGTTCTTTTAGTAGGATACTCGACGATAACGTAAACGTACAATTTTACCGTAAACGTAAGAAAAATTTATCCTAAATTAAAAACTTCGAACCCTTAAAAACGAAATGTAAACGTAAAATTTATTCAAGTTAAATGTTCAAGTTAAAACCAATATATGATACTCGATAATAATATGAAACTTTCATATTCTCATCGATACTCATATGTGAAAATCAAAGCGCGATTTAGTCTCCGTCTATTGGTTAACATACGTTCGATGTTCGTCGTGACATAAAACTATACAAAGGTTGTTAAATATCGGACGGTATAATTCAGTACTAACAACTGTCGTGTAGTCTATGTGACGAGAAGATTCAATCGTATGATAACCAATAGATTTGTCCAGTGTGGACAAGTTAGGAATGTATAAAGCAAACACCTGCATTCACTTGTGTTTTCATTCGTTTCGAATTATTTCGTTGGTACTTTTCCGCCAGTTCTCCGTGTACAAAGATAAATTAGATGTTCATTTCAACGTTATTTCACAACATTGAAATGATTATCTATTCTATTACAGTGTACTCGGAGAACAGTGGGGAGGTGCTGCCGAAATTTACTCGAAACGGATGAAATTACAAGCGAATGGGTGTCTGCTCTATACATTCTTAATGTGATAGAAGCCTTACCCCCGACAGCTGAAACACACGCATACAACATGAATACACAACAAACGCACACACAAAGCACATACACACTAACAACCCTACATTTAAGCGAAATCATAAATTAAAACGCACATACACAGAATACAACTCATATCTGGGTATCTTCAAATCTAACTTTGTTTATCGATAATTTATTCTTTTCAATGACAAACTTGCCTCTACGGATTTTCTTCTTTGTCAGTAACCATCCCGTTCTTATATTTCTCAATATAGTCACCATAACCTACAATTTATATGTTATACAGTCTAACATGGCCCATGAGTACATCAGAGTTAAGGACTGGATGTATGTGGATTGGTAACAACGCATGCAATCTAAGTTTGTCGCAGAAGTTGCTGCTTTCATTGAATTTGCACGCGCACATAATAAAATCGTGTTAGAGAAGATTCTCTGCCCATGCGATAAATGTGGAAATAAGTTCCGGCAGAAGGTAGAAATCGTAGAGCTTCACATCGTTAAATATGGTTTTACTAGATTTTATACAATTTGGCTATATCACGGGAAAGAACAAGAAGAAGACGGTAATGCGGCAGAAGAAGAAGGAGAAGACGGTAATGCGGCAGAAGAAGGAGGAGAAGACAGTAATGCGACAGAAGAAAAAGAAGACGATAATTTCTTTTTAGGAGAAGAAATGGAGGATATGGTAGATGCTTCCCTAGGTGATAGTATTCCTACCGAAAATGACATTCCTTCCGGTCAAGGACGGCGTGCGGATAAGTATGAAAAGTTCATGAATGATGCTAGAAGACCAATTTATGAGAATGCAAAGTATTCCACCTTATCATGATTCGTTCAAATTTTCCAGATTAAGCGCCTAAATGGATGGAGTAACAAGTCATTCACGATACTTCTGAAGTTCCTTAAAAGATTCTATAGCCCCGGGAAATAACGTGCCCGATAGCTGGTACGAAACTCAGAAGATGATGTCTGATTTGGGTCTGAAGCGTGAGAAGATTCATGCATGTCCTAAAGATTGCGTGTTGTACCGGAAAGAGAATTCAGATTCGAAGGAGTATCCAATATGCGGAGAGGCCAGATATAAGCCGAAAGAATCTGCTATGAAGCCCGATATACCTGTCAAGATAGCACAATACTTTTCCATAACACAGAGGCTGCAGAGGCTATTCAGGTGCAAGAAAACAGCCGAGGCAATGATTTGGCATCATCGTGCTGCTCGAAGTGAAGATGGAAAAATGAGTCATCCAATAGATTCACCGGCATGGAAGGATTTCGATAGGAGACACGAAATATTCATAAGTGATTCTCACAATGTCAGGCTCGGACTCGCTAGTGCTGGTTTCTGCCCATTCAACTATATGGTTGGAAGCCACAGCACATGGCCCATTGTAAGTCGATGTCGCGCACCCTGCGGGTTCGCGGGAAGGAGGAATATGCAAAAAATGATTTTTACAGACATCGCAACACTGACTTGAACTCCAGGATCGATACTAAACCCTAGCTAGCAAAACTGTATGACGTTAACTACTCGGATAGAAAGTTATACCTCACAGAACCATCTCTTTCGGGTCTTCCTGATGCCTTCCTCCTCATCATAGGCTCCTCGGATCGTACACGGATCGAACCTCCTCGTCGGTCCTCTCAAGTCAAAGACGATCCACCCGAGTGTCTATAGTCCGAGCTCCAACCTCAAGTCCGAGGTAACTAAGGCACTTAGTTCGCTAAACTAGATATCCTAGATGATATAGAGAGTGAAGATGGATTAGTTTGTCTCTAAATACCCTATATTTCTCAACACATGAGACATTTAGGGTTTGTCACGACCGAAATTGGCACGTGACGGCCCTTAAACTACGCAACGTCTACAGGCGTAACGAAGTTTAAGTAAGCCGAAAACCCAGCAATCTAAACCATAAAAGGTAGTAAGAAATGATATAAATTTTAAAACCTTTGAAATCTCAACCCAAAATTCTTTAAAGTCCAACTTTATTTTCTTAAAAATTTTGGCAGCACCTCCTTTGTAAAAACTAACCCCAAAAATGGGTACAACATAAATATAAGTAAAGCATCCCAATGGGAGCAAATCCACGCCCAACGGCGGAAAACAACCACCACAATAGATATACGACGCCGTAGCGAAGAAATAAAAGACGATAGAAGTAAAACTGCATAAAAGAGCTCCAAGTCACAAAATAATATAATATCGTCCTCACATCAAGTCTCTAAGTCATACAAGATAATGGTAGATGGAGAGTATATGGATACAACGAATATACAATAAACAACTTTGGATAACCGCAAAACCCACTTAAGCAAAACTGCTCACTGTGAGTAAAGCGGTATCCGCTGCAAAAAATGATGTGATAGATGAATAGGCTGCCTCGACTACTCTGGGAAAACAACCTGCAAAATCCTGTGGCACAACGGGGGTGAGTTGCCAACTCGTGAATAGTAAATAACATATGCAGCTAATCGCAAGTATGCATGTACAGCGCGAATCTAATATATGGAAGCTAATAGCAATAAATGGTCATATGTATGCAATAGTCATGAAAGGTACACTAGCAGGTACAACTAATACATGAAGCAATACAAATATGACAATTTGCATGCAACAATCATGTAAGGTACTCTATCAGGTACTACTAATACATGATGAAATGATATGACAATGTATATATGCAACAGTCATGAAAGGTACTCTAGCAGGTACAACTAATACATGAAGCAATACATATAAAATAAAATATATAAATGCAACAGTCATGGAAGGTACTCTATCAGGTACTACTAATAAATGAAGCAGTGCATAAACAATAAATGCGAAGTATGATATGAAACATGTCATTTCCACGGAATTCTGACATCGTGGTAGGACCAAAGTCCATCAAGACAATCCAAATCTCAATTCCTCAAATCAGCCCCTAAATTGGCTCTCATATCATGTAAGTCTCATAAACCCCGAATGTACAGCATCAAGTAAATCTCATTTATCCTGAATGTACAAAATCAAGTAAATCTCATATATCCTGTATCCAATATCAAGTGAATCTCATATATCCTGAATAAGTATATTTGCATGAATAATTATGATGATGTATATGAATTGAAATGTATACATATATATTAGCGTCTCATTCCACTAATATATATTCCACTGTTATATATATTTAGAAGTAAAAATATCATGAAACTAAGTGTCAAGTATCGACACATAAATACTGATCTATCGGGTGCTGTCACCACGACTGGTCCCCTGATAGGTACGTATCATATGCTATACCGAAAGCTCGAGTGCCTAACTCTGACTCTCGCCTCTCGACGTATCCATACGTACATGACTCCTGTCGGTATCTCTAAGATAACCGCCGAGTCATTGGTACTGTCACCGGTAGGTACTTGTCCACCTTTCAGGCTTAATTGGCATGGACCGTCGATCATCTTGCCGAGGGGAACCGTACCGGGCCCCACCATGTACCCTCACATGGCCCACGACGCTCCTCGCATGGTGTATATATATCAGAACCGATAAAACTCATGGTGGCTGCTGAAATATCATATCAAGAGAAACTGAGTTTTTTTCAAATAATGAATAATTTCATGAAACTACCACGGTCCTCAAATCTAGAAAACATCATGAAAACTCCATATCTTAATGCGAAAATCCATGAATATAATATATGCAACATAAAACTGCAATGTAAGCTTATAAAGGAAAAGCCGCTATTTAACCGCAACAAGTTAAAATATATATATGCGGTTCCTAATTTCTCCAAGTCTATATAACATCAAATAAAGGTAGACATGTAGCTACAACCAGATATGTGTGTAAACATGAAGGTATAACAAGGTATATGTATCTACCTATCAATAATGATGTAATATACCCTCCAGGTATAAGTGAAGTATGTATGCAAGATATACATGTAGCTATATTATTATGTGTGTATGTACCTATCGCTAATGGTACAATACCCTATAGGTATACATGTATCTAGCATGTAAGCATGTCAAGGCATATGTGTAAGCATGTAGGTATACATGTATGCTCTATGTCATATGCATGAAGAAATATGAATCAATGTCTCAATGTCCCTAACCAAACAATATCATATAGGTATGTGTGTTGTGCGTGTCATGGCAATTATTGACGGTGTGTGTGGCATACAATCAGTGCTCATGCAACATGAGCCGTTAATAATAGTGCAGTGTTCTAAAGGTACAAGTCCAAGCACAACAAATAACTAAGCAATAAGGTGTATGCGCAACTCTATATATGAAATAGAATATGCGACAATTCATAACATCTCTAGCCCAGACGCATAACGCCATGCGGGCGATTTCCCTGTAGATGTTAAATCTACTCACCAACGCTCCTGGCTAAGTAAAGCCTACCACTCGCTTTCTCCTGTTCGTAGTGCCCGAAGTCCCTGCTTGCGATCTTGAACACATATAACAATAAAGCAAGCGTATATAAGCAATCGACCAAAAATATGTACAACTATATTTAACCGACGCACCAACTCCAAACATACTCCCAAGTGTTCGTTTTAGTGTCTAACGCGCGTAGCGACATTACGAAACGAACTTAAGAGCAAAAGCTATACAAAGACACGAACGACATCGGCACGACCCTAGCTAAGAACGCAAAGCGACACAACTACTAAGTCTAGACCCTGATCGTACCGATCGCACATTCACAACACAAGATATAGTGTGGAATCAATATAATTAACGTCGAAACGTCAAAAGAAACCCACGCCCAAAATATTCGTAAATCTAGTAAGCAGTATTTATCATTTTAGCACAAAACCACAAGTTTTACCAAAAAGTAGAATTTATAAACATTTTCAAATAGCAAGGTTAAACCACTTACACCTTTACTAAAATTTTAGATTTCACTAATTAGGATTAGCAAAAGTTTAGTTTGTTAATTAGCTTAATTATCCAATTAGGAAAATATCATTTAACAAATTAGCAACTTGGTTTAATTTTCTTCAAGCTTAACATATTAATTAATCATTTCACTAATCAAAACCCTAATTGATTAACCAAAACCATTTGCTAGAAATTCTACATATACAAATTAAAGCTTTATTTAAACATCTAATTAACTAGATTAAGGTATTAAAACAAGAACTTAAGCTTAGAGTTATGATTTATACCTCAAACTTGATTTCAAAAACTAGCAAAAATCTCCAAAATTAGCCTCCAAAATGATGTCTTGATTGAAGATCCAAGCATGTTTGAAGAAGAATGATGGGTTTGATTTATATTTGATTTTGTATGAATTTATTTGGATTTTTCATGAATTTTTGAAGCAAAATGAGATGAAAATGGAGCAAAGAAGAACAAGGGCGGCAAACATTTCAAGTGGCCGGCCATGTGATGAAGGCAAGGGTTTTGTGGAATTTTGGAGAAAATTCTAGAAGGAATTTACAATAATTGCATAATAAAATAAAATACCATTTTGTCACCATTTTCTTTTTCCTTAAAACACAAAATAAATCCTAAAAATCTAGATATTTTGGAGAGAAGGTTCTAAACATAATTCTAGTGATTAGTTTAGCATAAAACCACATTACTAGTAATTAACCCACAAAAAAAAGTAATTACCACTAATAAAGTGCACAAACAAAGTATTAAAATAATATTTTATTAGGGAAAAATTCTATGTGAACTAAATCTTTCCATTGACCCCCAAAGTTCGTGCACTAGCTTTATTCTAGATAAACTAGGTGCCGTGAAGTCTATACAGAAGTTTGATCACAATCGGGTTAAAACGGAAAACACCGACAATTTTACCCTAAAAACGGAAAATTCGCAAAACGATTTCTAAAACGTTACAATCTTCCCCCCTTAAAAAAATCCGGTCTCCGAATTTAAAATTCTCACTTAGCGTACCTTCAAAGAGATGAGTACAAAACTCCCAAATCTCGCTGGCAGCCTCCCAAGTGATCATCTCACCATACGGCTACGCCAAAGAACCCTCATAGATGGGAAGACCTTTGACCGAAATTCCTCCACCTGCCGATCCACTATAACCATCGGCTGCTGGTGAACGAAAGATCGTGTCCAAACTAAATGGTTTGATGCCGAATCATGTAAAAAAGGTCATGAAGGTAATTGCGAAATATCGACACAAGGAATACAGGGTGAATACTCAAAAATCTGGGCGGAAGTGCTAAATTATAGGCAACGGTACCAACTCACTTCAAGGATCTCAAAAGGACCTACAATTCTGGAACTAAGCTTCCCAAAACTCAACACGCCATTCATCAGAAAAATCCATAGGAACACATGATCTTCCACGGTCGACATAAGATTTCTGTCTGCACTGGGCTACTCTTATCCTGACTTGAACCAACTGGATATTCTCCGACACCTCTGGACTAGCTGGGGTCCAAAAATCCTAAATCCGCAGAGTTAATAAAATAGACTGGCGATCGACACATCCTACCACACAAGGCCAGAAAGGTTGCCAATTGGAAAGTCTCCTAATAACAGCTATCGAAGGAGAGCCCTATCAATGGCAAGTGACGATCCCACAACCAACAACCAATTAGCACGTAAGCATAAGTATAACCTCCTGAGTCTGTATAGTCCGCCATGTCCAACCATCGGCCTACAGATGGAAAAGCGGAGCTAAAGCTCAACCAGTACCCAAGGCTTCCTGAAGCTTCAGCCAAAGATGGCTAGCGAACGGGTGTCTCTATTGGATACAACGCAAGAAGAAACTCCGTGCAAACGTACAACTCACCGAAGAACACAGAGCAAACTGAGTATAACCGGACAACAACACCCAATTTGAGTCACACCCTGCCTAAACCTGGGTAGACACCACCACGAAATTCATGGAGATCTGCTCCTATTCCCACTCTGGAACAGTTAAAGGTTGCAACTCTCCAGTCGGTTTCAAATGCTCAATCTTATCTCACAACAAGACAGACACCTTGATACGAAATCCAAAACTTCACTCTTCATCCCTGTCCACCCGTAACTATCTCACAAGTCACGCTACAAATTGGTGGAACTTGAATGAACACCGAAAGCTGACTGATATGCCTGCTCTAGGATTTCGCGTCTCTTCCCATCAGCAACAGGTACACACAAACGCGTCCCTAAACGTAGCACACCCTAGTCACAAATCAAGGACTCCGAATCATTACCCAGCCGAGTATGCTTAAGAATCTCTGACGAACGAGTATCGGCGGGCTGTGCCTCGCGTAAGCGATTAAGGAAAAGTGGACGGGCGCGGACATGAGTAAGCTATCCCCTCAGTAGAGGCGAACTTAAGCTATACTCCAAGATCGCACAAAAACTGTAAATCTGCAGAAGACTGTCTCAACAATTAAAACCCGCTGCAGGAAGATGTACATTAAGCTCTGGTGGTCCGTGAAAATCTGACACGACTTTCCACACCAGTAGTGTCCCCAATCTTCAACGCAAAACCACCACGGCCATCTCCAGGTCATGAGTGGGATATTCTGCTCGTACTTCCTCCAACTGTCGGGAAGCATAAGCGATAACTCTATAGTGCACATCAGTACACAATATAGCCCCACTCGCGAAACATCATAGTAAACAACAAAGTCGCCCGATCCAGAAGCAAAGATAGATCTGGTGCAGTCGTCACCCGAGTTTTCAACTGCTGAAAACTCCGCACGCATGCCTCAGTCTAAGAAAAGGAACTCCCTTCCTGGTCAACCCGGTCAACGGTGCAGCACTACACAAGAAAACCTGCATGAAAAGGCGGTAAAAACCGGCTAAGCCCAAAAGCTGCGGACCTCAGTCACTGATACAAGTCTGGGCCAAAGCTGTACGGCCTCGATCTCCTTCGGGTCCGTACGAAAATCGTCTCCCGTAACCACATGACCTTAGAATGTCAACACAATCAAGCCTGAAGGAACCTTCGAGAATTTAGCAAACCGCTGGGGTTCTCCCAATGTCTGCAAAGCAAATCATCAAGTGCTGCTCCTGTTCCTCACGGCATATTGGAATAGACCAGAATGTTATCAATAACACAACAATAAACTGGTCGAGGAACGGCCTGAAAAAGTCTGGTTCATCACATCCACGAATGCTGCTAGGGCATTGGTGAGTCCAACGACACCACCAAAACACATAAATCACGTAGCGTGCACAAAGCAGTCTTCGGAATGTCATCACTTCGAACCTGCAGCAAATGATGACCCGATCCCAAACAAACTTAGAAAATGTCTCAAACTCTGGAGCTGATCGAAGAAATCGTCAATGCGAGGTAAAGGATACCTATCCACACCGTAAGCCGGTTTAATTGACGATCAATCAACCGCAACCTCAAACTTGTAGGGTTACTAGGCACTGTCATAAGGGTCTATAAGGCATCAACCATGCCCAATTTAAAATTTAGACGTGCCGAACAACCCTAACCAAGATCTTAGACTAGAGATTAGGTGGAACAATTAGCAAGTAAATAACTTTACTTCTAAGAGCTAGGGATTACAACCTTTGTAGTCCATTCCTTCACTTCTAAAGCTCCGTGTTAAGGTCCCTTCACTGCGATCATCGAGTACCCGGACTCAAGAGAGGCTCCATGAAGAGAAAGATGTAAGCTTGCTTCCGATCTTCGATAACAAAGATGATCTACCTTGAAGAAACTCAAGCCCAAGCTTTTGCTTTGCTAATCAAGTATTAGCAAAGCAAACACCCTAATCTAAACGGCTAGAATAGATAAGGATGATGAAGTAGGAATTTAGCTCTCATTTATTTTCTATTTCTCACTCATTTTCATCACTTCACAAAAGGCTAGAAAGCTTTTCATGCAAGGAAGAAAAAGAAAGAAGATGATCAATCTTTTTGTGATGAATAATGAAATCTAGTGAGGTTAGAAATGCAACCATGGGTTAAGTATGATAACTTAACCCATGTAGAGACTTAACCATGATGATGGGTTGGGTTGGGTTAACAAATATCAACCAAAATATCTTTAGAAAATATCTTTAGTTAAAAACAAAAGCAAAGCTTCTAGAAGCTTCAAGAAGGTTTAACCCTAATCCAAACCCTAACCATGTTTAAACTCCACAAAACATGTTGTATTTGTAACCTTAACTTGTTACAATATTATATATCACATATATAATATATTTTGTAACAAAATAAAATAATACAATTAACATATATCGCATATATATCAATGTATTACCCGAGTGAGAAAAAGAATCTTTTAGTGAGCTTATATTAGTTAATGTAATTTAATATATCAAATATATAATTATACATTAAATTATCGAATCAACACTTGATCCGATAATCCGGTTATTTCACAAATAACCGACTAATATAATCTGTATCAGTTCATCGAATCAACACTTGATCCGATGACCCGGCTATATCTCATATACCCGGCCGATAACTCATATCGCGAGAATCTAATACGGTATCACATACACGTATTGTTCTCGGTCCCGCACATATCATATATATGCTCCTACTCCGTTTTACCTGAGTCAGGAAACCTCTGTGTAGGACTCTAAAGAATCGTCAATACGCCGGCAGTAGGTGATGATCATATCAAACACCCACAAGCTGCAAGCGGTCAGCTAAACGTAACAGCCACTCAGGTATTGAGCGATCAGAAGATCAACAAGCAAGCCTGTACATTCTCCAGCGAATCCAATCAGTAACACTCCCGTATAGTCCGGTCTCTTCGTCTGATATGTCGCATATCTCGTCTAGTGGTGGTAAACGTCAGACCCCGGCAGCTTGATAAGTCGTGTCGATATGAGGTCCATAACAGTTCGAGAAACTACTGATAACACTTACCAGTAAATCTCAGCAACCCTGGCCAGGGATTTCCAGTTATAGCCAATCGAACACAGCACAACATCAACTCCCTATACCGGGAGAGACGAAACCCCTTCTATCGCTCATTGCCTCCATGTGATTCGGGACTGTACCCAAAAGCCACCTTTTTGCACGCCCTCTTAGACGTGGTATGATGGAAATCAAAGCACAGTGGGAATCACACAAGACTTTATGACGATCTCGGGTCTACAGACTAACCTGTACCAGTGTCACCAGAGAACTGCCATTTGACGTGAGGTATAATACCATCTGGGAGTTCTCGGCGAGTCCGTCCAGTGTACCCAGTCTCCACTGAGCACCCGTATACCTTCTCTGATGTCAAACACCAATGGATATAACATCATCCATCATCCATCATATGGGTCAAGAAGCGCATACATTAGTCTACTCTGGAGTATCGATGCCCATCTCGGTACTCCCACGACTAGGAACCTTTGAAGGATGTACTTACCGACTACACTATCCCCACTAGTATGATCTGCATCATAGTCCTGGTAGTCAAGTACTCATCCTAAGGGCTTTATCAACATGTGACATAGAGACAATCAGAGTACATGTTAAGATAAAGAGTAACCAGATAGCATACTATCATGTCGAGCAAGAAAGTCCTCCCTATATATGTCCAAGCATCCACTACAATATACAACGTATGTACAGTAATGGCCTCTAGGGCATACATATAACTAACAATCTCCTACTTGCACTAGGGCCATCTGTTGTGTTATCTCATACCCAACAATCAGCTGTGGTTGAAATATCTCATACTCAACCATCCCATAAAAGTTTCTATTGGGAAATAGGCCTTTGTGAGTGGATCCGCGCTGTTGTCCTCTGTGTCTACTCTCCTAACCTCGATCTTCCTGGAGATCAACCATCTCCATGATCAGGTGATACTGCCTAAGAATATATCTGGATCTCAGATGAGACGGGGGTTCCTTGGCATAACCCACAACTCCATTGTCACACAATGGCAGGAACGAAGTTCATTTCATGAACTTATATATATCCAGACTGCCTCTTTGGTAGCATCCTTGGTAACGATGTATCTTGCCTTTAATCGTTTAGTAAGTCACGGTATCTAGCTTGGAACTCTTCCAACATACCGTCCCTCCACTGAGGGTAAAGACAATATCTGCGACTGACATTCAGTCGTCCTTATCACCCTGGAACCTTTCCAGTGATTCTCCCCAGGATCGATTGATACCATCTCACTACAACTAGTGAGAATCCTAACATCCAATTAGATCTATCTCATAGATCCATAACTCAGGATTTAGGAGGTATCACCTTGATCCTATATGGAGAATCTTTGTGATAAGAGGAGATTGACCGAGCGTAGCATAGGAAACTCCTTCCCTATCAAGAGTATGTCATCCACGTACTCTACGAGGATCACCACCATACTCTCTACTACCTTTTTGTATATACAAGGTTCATCTACCATTTTGATGAAGTCAAACTCTTTGACTACCATATCAAAACAGACGTTCCAACTCCGCGATGCCTGCTTTATTGCATAAAACAACTTGCACACGTTTCCGCTGCTCCCACTGTCTACGAAGCCCTCTGGCTGTGAACTTATAGACGCTCTCTTCTAAATCATCATTTAGAAAAGCAGTCATGACACCCAACCGCCAGATATCGTAGTCATGGTATGTAGCCATGGCAAGTAGGATCTGGATGGATTTAAGCATAGCTTTGAAAGTCTCAACTTTTCCATATACACCAAGTAATCTTCTCAAGATATACTTGCTGCTGATGGGGATTTAACCCTTCAGATAATGCAACCAAAGTCCATACTTTGTTGGTGTATAAGGATTCCATCTCAGATCACTAAGCATCCAGCCATGCTCACAGAGTCCTCACTCCTGATGGCCTGCTCGAAACTATTTGGGTCATCATCTCATGATGCAATCCTCGCTCTCACTATCATAGAGAAACCGAAGTATCTCTCAGGTGGATGAGGAACCCTACCAGATCGGTGAGAGGCTGAGGTTCGTTGGAAACTATTGAATCCTTTGGTTCTACCAAATCATCAGCTGCAGTTTGTATAGCTGGAACTCTTTCCAGTTCTACCTCATGACCACTAATTTCTTCACAAGAAATTCCCTTTCACAAAGGTGGCATGCTGAGAAACAAAAACACCTTTTGTTCCTCGGTGTGATAGAAGATATTCCCTTGCGGATGCTTGGGATATCCAACAAACTTCCACAGAACTGACCTTGCCTCGAGCTTGTCCGTATTTTGCTTTTAAACATAGGCCGGACAACCCTAAATCTTAACATATTTAAGAGATAGACTCTTCCCATACCATATCACATATGGAGTGGTAGGCATCTGATTTGGTCGGAACCCTATTCAACAGGTATGCAACTTCTCAAGTGCATAACCCCAAAAGAAAATAGGCAACTCAGTAGTACTCATCATAGAGCACACCATATCACATAGGGTGCGATTGCTCCGCCCCGATACACCGACGTGCTGTGGTGCATGTGGAGGAGTAGTGCTGAGAGAGAATCTCATTCTCCTTTAGAATAGTCCAGGAATTCCGTGCTCAAGTATTCTCCTCCTTGATCTCATCAAAGGACATAATACTTATACCCGTTTTTGGTTCTCTATTTCTAACTTATATTCATTGAATTTCTCAAAAGTTCCAGACTTGTGTTTCAACAGGAACATATGTCCAGATCTTGAGAGATAATCAGTGAATGTAATGAAGTACAAAGAACCGGTCTTGGCATGTGTAGACAGGGGACCTTCATACATCAACATGTATCAATCCTAAGAGCTCACTAATTCTTTCTCTGTTTCCAATAAACGGAGCTGTGGTCATCTTATCTTTATGACATGAATAGCAAGTTTTACAAGATGTAAATCCAAACTAATTTATATATGCAACTTTATGTAACTTCATCTAGTCGGGTCGCATTGATATGACTTAGTCTACAATGCCTCAAGAAGGATTCGTTCATTTCTGAACTCTTCCTCTTGTGTGTGTTCTGTACGTTAAGAACCGTGGTTTGATTTAGAACGTCTATACTTTTAGATAACGTGCCTGAACCGATCAACTCTTGATATAGGAAATGTTCAAAACATTATCCAACAGTACAAAATTATATCCTTCTTTACTAATAAAAAGACTGATACGATGTTGTATATCAGATTCGGTATCTAATAACATTCGTTCAGAATCAATGTATTTTGGTAATACAGGGTGATAACTGCCAACAAACTTGGCTGCAATACTTGCATCATTTCCAACTCTTGAAACTTATCATCCGTTCTCAGTTCTTTACCTTTCTGTAGCCCATGTAACAGATAACATTTGTGGGATCCTGATTCGGTATCTCATACCCAGGACGTAAAGGATACTGAGAAACAGTTCACGGTAATGAACACACCCGAAGAAGGTGTATCAGCATGTACTTTCTTCGTTTGGGTGGCACGGGAATTCTGGTAATCCCCTATTTCCTGCTCTGTCTTATAACAATTATAATGTGGAGCGGGACCAACATTCCCTAACGTAGTATAACAAGCGGGTTCGGTCAATACATCCGTATTATTATTTTGATTAAGGCGTGACAAGGTCGCTACCAGGAGAAAGGTAGAAGAAAACACTCAGCGTGCGCTTTTACAAGATTAGATTGGTTATTAATATATCTAATCAGGATACCTCCCACTGTTTTAGTCAAATCTTCCTTCAAACCCTAAAAGGAAAGACTAGCCGGGATTAATTACACTCTACAATTTCGCCAATCTTTCAGCCAGACCAGTGCCGGTACTTTGAGGGAGGTTCCCCGCGCTTTCGCACGGACCTAATTAAAATAAACCTCGTTTTCCCAGAGGCATAACCCTGTTGACACCTTTCTAGACACCTACTTGAACGGCTAATTGTAATGTGTAAAACTCTCCCAGGAGTAACTCTTACTCGCAGTGGGTATCGGGATCCAACTATCTCATAGAAGGTATGCAATCTCATTGCAAATTTCAACACTTGAAATTCCCAATAATATTTTGCCCCAAGCGATCTATGACCTTGACTAAGTCAACAAACTATAGACCGCAAGTAAAGTTCAACCCGTCATTTCCCGATTGAATTAAACCTGTTGGAGATAGTGCCCTCAGAGTCAATTATTGGATCACAGGCACGTGATTGCAATGATTGAGGGAGGACCTATGCCGATAGGACAGTCTTATTTAAGATGATAGTATGCTATCTGGTTTATCTTTATCATCGTGCATTGCTTTAGATGACCTTACAGGTCACTATTGCACGTTGATAGAGCCCCTAGGATTCTTGCTTGACTGCCAGCAGTATGAGGGCGATCATATACGTGGGAGCTGGTAGTCTATAAGCACATCCTTAAAAGGTCCCTAGTCGTGGGAGTTTCGAGACAGGGTATCGATACTCCAGAGTAGACTAGTGTATACAGTCGAGATCCCGACGAGGGGCGGTGGCCGGTCTCACAAGCCACTGGTGTTAGTTGGTTCACCTAAGATGTATACAGGTGCTCATTGGGTTATGAGTATACCGGACAGGACTCGCCGGGAACATGCTAGTTGGTCTTATACCAGACGTCAGATAGCAGTTCCCTGGTGACATTTGTACAGGTTAGTTCATCGACCTGAGATCGTTATTTGTCTCGTGTGAGTTCCCACTCTACTTTGATTACTACCCTACCACGCTCAAAGGAGACGTGCAAACAGGTTTTAGTTGGGTACAGTCCCGAGCCACATGGAGGCAGTGAGCGGATCTGCAGGGGTTTGTCTCTCCCGGTATTGGGGGTGAGGTCGCGCTGTGTCTAGGAGAGCTCTTACACGAAGTCCTTGGCCAAGGCAGGAGATTTACTGGTAGGTATTCCAGTAGTATCTCAGGGTGTTCTGGGCTACACTCCGACACGACTTGTACCGCTTTTGTGGGTCTGACTTTTACCAACCACCTAGGCCCGCCATGCGATGCTCATAGACGAACGGACCGGACTGTACGGATATTGTCACTGACAGGCTCAGTAGGGTGTCAGGATGAGTTCGCTCATCGACGTCCCTTTTGGTCAATACCTGGTAGCCCGTTACGTATGGTTAATATCTCTGACGTGCTAGTGGTTAAATCCACAACCAAAGTATTGATGAGTCTTTAGAGTCCCCCACAGACCGTTTCTCAAGTTTCGAGCGAAACGCTGTAGAGGCCGTATGGAGATATGGCAGGGTTCGATCAGATACGTGCGGTATTGTACGGATCATGATCGGACGGATAATACTAGCGGGCTTTGGTTTAAGCCGGATCCTAGTATTATACAGTGTATATTTTGTCTCATTGCATTTGTATTCGGTCGGAATACAAATGCGGGTATGTATATAGAGTCGCGGGGTTTTCCTGTACTTTATTACGGGATCAGTTTTTTAGAGTTGCCAGTTTGCATTCCGTTCCGGCCATTTTCCTTTGTATCTTTCCTTGGCTGAAAATTGGTGGAGGAGGGCTTATTTGCAATTGTGCAAATTAGCATTGTGGAGGGTGGTCTTTGTATATTGTTGTATCATGATGGTTTCATGATGATTCCACCATCCCTTGACTTTCTTTTGTTTATGATGGCTTGACCTTTGGAGTTATGATGGTTAATGGAGTGTTGGATTTTGTTGGTGATCATTTCTTCTCATCATCACTTTTTCTCTTTCTTGCATTATTCTTTTGGCTCACTCCCTCTTCACAAGGCAAGGCCGGCCACTTCTTGGTGAGGGATTCATTTTTGTTGTGAGGAAAAATGTTGATCTCATTTTTGCATGCCACATATTCCTCACCTCTCTTCAAAGTTCATTTCCTCCACCAAATGGCAACTTCCTTAACCCCAATAGAGACAAAGAGCACTACACTTATTCTACAGCAATTCTTGGGCACGTCGGCTCGCCAACTTCGTGCCCGAGTTGCCTCGGTCCAAAGGTGGGAGCCAGTAAAAGTACCCGGCGATGTGGTGCCCTTCCGACGAGGAGATGAAGACCGGAGATTTCACGGGGAGATCGGGACGACGACGAGAAGACCGAAGGACACGGATCGCTCGGTATATCTCTCTATTCCTTCTCTAGTTAGCTAGCATTAGGTTAATGGCCCGACCCGGGATTTTAGTGCGCGGTGGTGCCGGTTCAAAAGTTTTGTAAAAGTATTGTTTCTGCATTTTGGCCTCGTTCCGACGGCCCAGCCGCCGCCGTGCACAAACACTGGTATCAGAGCCACGCCATCAACCTAGTCTAGCTTGCTCTAACGTGTTTACAAGTTCGATCGAACGAGTTTCCAAAAACCACATTTTCCATGCATCAGTTCTGTCGAATTTTTCCAGTCGTCAAAAAATTATTTGGTACATTGGAAAATTACGTGCAGGGTTTTTTATGCATTCTGTGTAAATTTGGTCGGCTGATATTACTATAGCGCGGCGGATCAGCGGCCAAAACCACATTTTGGCCGCGGATCCGCCGCCGTTCTGTGGCCAAACAGCACCAAATTTCTACAGTGGGTTTATGACATGGAAATAGGGTTTCTGGTATATTCTTTTTGGGCCCAGATTTATTTTAAGTGCTACAGTTGTGCTTGGGGCCCACTTGGAAAAATTTAGTCGATCGAATATTTTAAATATGTTAGTTCACAGTATTTACATTATATCTGCGACTGTGAATGTCACTTTATCGGTAAATCCTGTCGAACTGCTATAGCCTTTTTAGACGGATTTGCGAACGTGACATTCACGTTGATGTTCTGTGTTGTGCTGTGATATTGCGGATTGTCGTGGTGGATAGCCTGGATGCAATGTTAGTACAGTTTTGTTGTTTATGTACATTTGATATTGCGGGGCGAGCGTCCGGCATGTGGACTGTCGTCACTGCCTGTTTGTAAATTATTCTTTTGGGGCACAACCGGGCTGAGGTCGATATACCCGTTGTATGTATATTTTACTTTCTGTACTAGGATTACCCCACGGTGGGGTGCACGGATAGCCGGATTCTAGAGGGCAACGGGCTTGCATCTCATGGCGTTGAGACGGAGGGGGCTTCACTCTAGAATTGGCAGGCTATTCGCTGCACTTGTAGGGGGTACAGGTTGACCCAAGGAGGGGTGCCCAAGTTACCGGATTCCGTGAAGTGGTAGGTGGTCCATTCACGTTGTTGAAGGGGGCTGCCTCTCTTCAGGTTTTGGCGGGTAACTTGCCGCGCCCGTAGGGATCTAGGATTTTCATTGCACAGGCTATCCACACGACCAGGGGAACGTCGGGTTTCAGTAGCGGCTCTATGAAACCCGGGGATCTTAGATATCTGTATTGTTCTGTGATACTTAATACATTTCTGTGATGTTGCATTTTATCACGCCTTGAGCGAATATTATATATTGATATATATACTAGTAGATGTTGTATATGTTTTGCATTCGCGCTAGTCCAGTCCCCGCTCTGTCGTTAGTTAAGTAACCTAACAGGTAATGACGGGACCTAGTGGCGAATGCGGATGGCATATACGTACATCATTATTTTCGTTCTTTATTGGTGTGATCAATTGATGGGGCTGCATTGATTCGGATCAATGCAAGCTAAACAAACCTATTCTGATGTTGTTGGAACAATTTTTCAAAAAGCTGTTATTGCAAGGACGTTCACTTTTGTTTTGCACAGTGGTATTCAGTTGGAATATCCTGCACCTCAGTCGACGAGGCAAGGGCCGAGATCCCTTCATCGGGAGTGACCCCTTGGACAGAAGTTTGCGTCAGGGTAATAACTTTACTATAGCCGATTACTTTTACTTTGCATCGTGGTATTCAGTTGGAATATCCTGCACCTTATTCTACGGGGAAAGAGCCGAGATCCCTTCATCGGGAGTGACCTCTTTAGCAAAGGTTTTCGCCACTATATTTTTATAAAGCTATCCGGTTCCTTCAACGATATCAAGTTTATTACGTTAAAGGTTTTTCGCTAAAAACCATTCGTAGCCCTCCGTCATTTCAGAAAGGTAGCACTTAGTATTCACGTTATGTATGTTGGCCTTCGTCAAGGCATAGTGTATGGTAGCTATTTGTTACTTTTCTGCAGCATAGATAGATGCGTTGGTTTGGGACAGTCGTACTACCTTGTTGGCCAAAGTCAAGGGTATGTAAGGGTGGGTTCAAATTAACCTGAATAATGACGGGTAGAACTTGACATGTGACTTATGATATGTTGGCCTTCGTCAAGGTCATAAGAGCATGGGGCAGAAATCATATCGGGAGTTTCTAAAGAAACTGAAACTTGCCAGATATGCGCATACCTTCTGGAGTGTGATAACGTGAGCGGATTCCGTCACGTTATCATGCGATGATAGTTGGATCCCGATTCCTACTGATGAGTTGGTTTACTCCTCGGGTGATCCCGACTAATTCTTCTTTCAGGTTTGGAGACGAATTTGACGTTACAGTGGAAGGTTTCCTGATTAGATAAAGTAATAACCATTCTGATCTAGGTTAGAGTGCATGCTGAGTGTTTCTTTTCTCTCTCTCTTTGGCAGCGACCATGACCCGACCCTAGACCATGACTCAGTGACCAAGTTGACCGAACCTTTTTAAACACTGGCTTTTGGATTGTCAGAGTTGCATACCTCATTGCCACTCCTACTTTTACCCTTTTCTCCAGGACACCCCGTATTACTACGAACGTCCACTTCCATTGGACAAAACCATCGTATGGTTATATACGAACTCGAAGGAATTTATTCGAGGATGGTTTCCGGTTCTGGAGGAAACGAATAGGACTATTCAGTTGTCTTTTCCTTTTTACCTTCTCTCAGGTTGCGAGTACTCCTTGGTTTAGGAGATAGTACACCCATTACGCAAATTGGATAGTCTTCTTCTAAACCATAGG
This sequence comes from Agapanthus africanus, assembly GCA_030015575.1. Lineage (NCBI taxonomy): Eukaryota > Viridiplantae > Streptophyta > Magnoliopsida > Asparagales > Amaryllidaceae > Agapanthus > Agapanthus africanus. Next base: position 544,767,536 of record CM057340.1, read on the forward strand.
CAGGTGCCGACCGGTAGGGAATGAAGAAAGCCGATTAGCCTAAGTGTGGTGTACAGAAGGTATTAAGTTAAGACAGGTAAAGGGATTAGAAGGAGAGCAAAGTAAATTGCGACTGCTATTCACGACCAAACCAAGTATTTCATTACCACTCCCACTTCACCTTTGTATTTCTCCAGAACACTCCGTATCACTACGAAGATCCACAGTTATTTGGATACTCCATCGTATGGTTATATACGAATTCGAAAGGAACTTGTTCCAGTTCGGGGATGGATTCTGGTTTAGGAGAAATAGGAATAAGGTTTATTCAGTTGTCTTTTATCTTTACCTTCTCTCGGGTTGTGAGTGCTCCTAGGATTAGGACAGTACACCCATTATGCTTATTGGATAGTCTTCTTCCAAACCATAGGCTGGTACCGAACGGTAGGGAAGGAAGAAAACCATTTGGCCTAAAGGGGTATGCAGAAAGTAATGACTAAAGACATATGAAGGGAATTGGAAAGATGGCATAGAAATATACGGTTACAGTTGTGAATCTAGATAATGGAAGAGGCATTACTAGGAATACCAGGATACCCCTACGAAACATTTCAATGTTTCAGTTTCACTGTGTACTGTTAAAAGAAAACTGATTTCCCAATTAGATACTTACTCCAGGGTATGTATTTACCAGGTATGTTTCTCACATCTGTATGGTTTTACAGATGATGAGTGGGAGTAAATTATTGGAAATTGGGTGATCATCCTCATTATATCGGGATTCGTTGTAATTGGTGATATTTGAGGAAATCACCTGGGTTGTCTGCCGGACGGCAAATATTTGGTTTTGAATAACCGCTGTTATGCACCAATTTCAAATTGATATATTTGTACGTCTATTTTTATAGAGTGAGATATATCTTTTTGAAATTATGTCTATGACATTTACCTATATCAGTTGATGGTTAGGTAAGGAGTATTAAACAACGGTGTAATTCTTCTTAACCATAAGTACAGTTTTTAACCTACGACGCACAGGTTTGAGTTATTCGACTCAGAGGACTTATACAGAGGATTGTATATTGTCCAGTGTCTATTAGGACAGAGGGGTTGGTCCTCGTACTATATTCGGTTTACTTATGACTTCTCTAGTTTTTAGACAAGTATTTCGTAGAAACGCAAGGTCCGAATTTTGAGAAGTTATAGGTATATGAATAAAGTAGAGAATCAGGTGTTGCAAGTATCGGGATTCTTCAAGATGATCGAAGATGTAGATACTTGTGTATGCTATTCAGTTGATAATAATGGTTTTGAGAAACTTGTTTCTTTTTCAGGTTACTCATAATTAGAAGCACTCCTAAGTTGAGTAACGCTGATCGGCCTCTTTCCATTTAGTTGACATGCACTGGAGACAGCTGCATGATTTGAATCTGGTTTAATTAAATCAGTATCTCTGTTTCTATATTAGATATAGAACAGTTCATATCTTGACATTGTTAAGGTATGGGGAGTTGTCCAGCTTATGCTTAAAACCAGACTCTGGATAACTCAAGGCACGTTTCTGTAATGGCTGTTTGTGGGTTGACCCAGGCTATGACGTGGGTTGATTTTCTACCATCTGGAAGATCAATAGTGATATTGTTCTAGACTCGCCACAGTTTTAAAAGAAATGGATTTTTTCAGAAAACAGTAGTGGGAGTATGGTAGAACTGGAAGTGATTCCAGAACCGCAAACGATTACTGAAAATTTGATAAGAACCTGAAGATTCAATCTGATTTGACATTCCATTAGCCACTCCGCGGATATGGTGGGTAACCTCAGACACTCGAGAGGTACTTCGGTATGCTCAAAGACGGTGACAGGGAGGTTCTTGTTTACCCAGACTTGCCATTGCTGTTGTTCCAGACTGTGAGACCCGACAGGAGGATGAGTATAGCGTCGTTCTGAACTGGCTTTAGAAGTGTACGTCTATATGACTCTGCCAGAGGGTTGTCATAGTCAGTGGGAGCAGCGGAAGCATAGTGGACAAGTGGCTTATGCCTATTTATAGACTAAAGCAGATATAGCGGAGATAGATTATCTATTTCTGATGTGACAGTCATAGGTTTGATTTCATCAGAATAAGGGATGGATCTGTTAAGAAGGTAGTAGCGTGTGATGTCTTGGTATTTGGATGACATACACAGAGTAGGAAGTGAAATTCCTATACTACGATCGGTTATACTTTGGTTGTCACACAGTAGTTTCTCCACATAGGACTTGGATATTATATCAGACATTCTGGTTACTGGATCTATGGTTTTAGGTCTAGATTTGGGTAGTTTCCCAATCTGGGTATTTAGACAGCATTCTAAAGGTGTTTTAGAATGGACGACTCCTGGCACGGTAGTGTACCTACAGGTGATGGAGTCACCCTCTCTAAAGGTGTCTTACAGACTAAAGGGGAGAGGGATGTGCATGATCGGCAGATCACTTGCTTAGGCAATTGAGTTGATCATGAGATGTCAAGTACCACACCAGATGTTTTTGCACTAGATGCAATAAGGTGATATTGATCCAACCCTGGAGAAACATTCGGAAGCAGTTTTAGAACATAAGTTGATGTTCTGGGGAAATGATAACGACATCCTCCTTCGGGAGAGAGTTATCATTCCAGGCTTCCAAGGTGACCTGGATGACAGAGTGGCTGTCAGAGTTATAGTTTTCCCTCTGACGAGGGGCAGTGTTTTGGACAGGCGATCCAAGCGGACATGAGAGAGGCATGGCGCAGGATACTGATTAAGTTCAGTTGACGATACAGTCTAAGAAGTTTAGATTTGGAGTTCATTTATGAACTAGGTCCCATCAGACATCCAGACATATTCTAAGACAGGTATTGCTCATTTCGGGAGATGGGTTTCTCCGCGAACTTGAGATTAAGAGAGACATAGAAAGAAATATTAGAGCGGATCAACTCACCGAGGCTATTCCTCGATCGCAATAGTTTCGCAAACGGGTTTTGTGAGACTGATTAGTAGAGGAGTTGGGTGTTCGGTATCACACGGGCTGTGAGTATGCGATATCGCAATAATTAGCCTTGAGTGCAAGTGGGAGATTGTTGGAGATAGTGCCCTCAGAGTCAATTATTAGATTACAGGCACGTGATTGCAATGATTGAGGGAGGACCTATGCCGATAGGACAGTCTTACTCAAGATGATAGTATCCTATCTGGTTTATCTTTATCATCGTGTACTGCTTTAGGTGACCTTACAGGTCACTATTGCACGTTGATAGAGCCCCTAGGATTCTTGCTTGACTGCCAGCAGTATGAGGGCGATCATATACGTGGGAGCTGGTAGTTGTAAGGTTACTAGGCACACTAAGGAGGCTCTACAAGGCATCGACCATGCCGGATTAAAATTTTTAGGTGCCGAACAACCCTAAGCTTGATCGTTAACTAGAGATTAGGCGAAACATAAAGCTAGTAGATAACAATTATCACTAAGAGAAGGGACTGCAACCTTTGTAGATCCGGCCCTCCACTTCCAAAGCTCCGTGACGACGCCCCTTCGCTGCGATCATCCAACTCCCGGACTCTCGGACGGCTCCTTGATGAAATTGCAACGGGATTGCTTGAAGTCTTCGAGGCCGAAGATGATCTACGTCGAGAGAATACGGACTCAAGCTTCTACCTCACTAACCATAGAATTAGTGAAGCAAACACCCTAAACTAAAGTGCTAGTCTAGTAGAGGATGGTGAGATAGGAAGTGGGTACTCTTTAGATTTTGATTTCTCACTTGGATTCATCACTTGGAATTTTCTAGCAAGGTTTTCTTCTCTTCATGAAGAAGAAGAAGAAGAAAGAAAAAGAATGAATTATTCATTAAAGAAAATCAAGTGAAGCCTTATCATAATGCAACCATGGGTGAGGTTAACTCATGTAGAGAGCAAACCATAGTTTAGGTAATGGTTAGGTTTAAGCATAAAACAAAATGGCTAGACTTTTCAAAGATGCTTAAAAAACGCATGAAGCTTCTAGCAAAGTGCAAAGAAAGCCACCATTTTGTTTTTGCAAAATAAATAAAGAAAATAAAACCCTATCCATTAACTAAACATGGTGTATAGCACACACACACCCAAGTTTGCATGTATCATCAATCATGATACAATCTAGTGCACAAAAATATATCACATATACAACTTGTGCACATCAAGTGAGAAAATCAATCTTAAGTGAACCAATACTAGTTAATGTAAAGTAATATATCAAATATATAATTATACATTAAATCATTAAATCAACACTTGATTTAACGATCCAGTCATATCGCATATAACCGACTAATATCCAATGTATCGACTTATCGAATCAATCCTTGATTCGATAACTAGGTTATATCGCATACAACCAATCGATACAATCATCGCGAGAATAGAATACGGTATCACATACTCGTATCATTCTCAGTCCCGCACATATCACATATGCGCTCCTATCTCGTTTTGCCTGAGCAAGTACAACCTCTATGTAGGACTCTAAAGACTCGTCAATACGCCGGCAGTAGGTGATGATCATATCAAACACCCACAAGCCGTCAGCGGTACTAGCTGGACGTAACGGCTACCCGGGTATTGAGCGATCAGAAGATCAGCAAGCAATCCCGCTCCAACTCCTGCAAAAAGTCTGACAGTGACACTACCGTACAGTCCGGTCTTCTCGTCTGATATATCGCATATCAAGTCTAGGGGTGGTAAACGTCAGACCCCAATAACCAATAAGTCGTGCCGATATGAGGCTCATAACGGGTCGAGAAACTACGGGTAACACTTACCGGTAAATCTCTAAACCAGCCCTGGCCAGGGACATCCCTGTTATGGCCAATCGAGCACAGCGCAACATCAACCCCCAATACCGGGAGAGACGAAACCCCTCCTATCGCTCATTGCCTCCATGTGACTCGGGACTGTACCCAAAAACCACCGTTTTGTACGCCCTCTTGGACGTGGTAAAATGGAAATCAAAGCACAGTGGGAATCACACAAGACTCTATGACGATCTCGGGTCTACAGACTAACCTGTACCAGTGTCACCTGAGAACTGCCATTTGACGTAAGGTATAATACCATCTGGGAGTTCTCGGCGAGTCCGTCCAGTGTAACCAGTCTCCACTGAGCACCCGTATATCATCTCTGATGTCAAACACCAATGGATATGGGATCATCCATCGCCCATCTGTATGGGTCGAGAAGGTATACGCTAGTCTACTCTGGTATATCGATGCCCCGTCTCGATATACCCACTACTAGGGACCTTGAAGGATATACTTATGGACTACCATGTCCCCACTAGTATGATCCGCATCACAGTCCAGGTAGTCAAGTACACATCCTAAGGGCTTTACCAACATGTAACAGAGAGACAATCAGTATACACGTTAAGGTAAAGAGTAACCAGATAGCATACTATCATGTCGAGCAAGAAAGTCCTCCTTATATATTTCCAAGCATCCACTACAATATACAACACATGTATAGTAATGGCCTCTAGGGCATACATATAACTAACAATCTCCCACTTGCACTAGGGCCATCTGATAACAGTGGTTGTAGTATCTCATACTCAACCATCCCATAATAGTCTCTTTCTGGGAAAAAGCCTTTGTGAGTGGATCCGCCGTGTTGTCCTCTGAGTCTACTCTCCTAACCTCGATCCCCTGGAGATTAACCATCTCCATGATCAGGTGACACTGCCTAAGAATTATATCTGGATCACTGATGGGACGGGCGTTCCCAGGCATAAGCCACAACTCCATTGTCACACAATGGTAGGAACTAAGTTCATCTCATGAACTTATATAAATATCCAGACTGCCTCTTTGGTAGCATCTTTGGTGACGATGTATCTTGCCTTTAATCGTCTAGTATGTCACGGTATCTAGCTTGGAACTCTTCCAACATACCGTCCCTCCACTGAGGGTAAAGACAATGCCTGTGACTGACATTCAGTCGTCCTTATCACCCTGGAACCTTTCCAGTGATTCTTCCCACGATCAATTGATACCATCTCACTACAACTAGTGAGAATCCTAACATCCAGTTAGATCTATCTCATAGATCCAAAACTTAGGATTTAGGAGGTATCACTTTGATCCTATATGGAGAATCCTTGTGATAGGCGGAGATTGACCGAGCTTAGCATAGGAAACTCTTTCCTCATCAAGAGTATGTCATCCACGTACTCTACGAGGATCACTACCATACTCCCTACTACCTTTTTGTATATACAAGGTTCATCTACCATTTTGATGAAGTCAAACTCTTTGACTACCACATCAAAACAGACGTTCCAACTCCGCGATACCTGCTTTATCCTATAAAACATCTTGTACACGTTTCCGCTGCTCCCACTGTCTACGAAGCCCTCTGGCTGTATACTTATAGACGCTCTCTTCTAAAACATCATTTAGAAAAGCTGTCATGACACCCAACCACCAGATATCGTAGTCATGGTATGTAGCCGTGGCAAGTAGGATCTGGATGGACTTAAGCATAGCTACTTAGAAAAGATTTCAACATAATCCATACCTGGTTAATGATGCAAATCTTTAACAAGTCTAGCTTTGAAAGTCTCAACTTTTCCATGTACACCAAGTAATCTTCTCAAGATATACTTGCTCCTTATGGGGATTTAACCCTTCAGATAAAGCAACCAAAGTCCATATTTTGTTGGTGTATAAGGATTCCATCTCAGATCACTAAGCATCCAGCCATTCTTACAGAGTCCTACTCCTGATGGCCAGCTCGAAACTAGTTGGGTCATCATCTCATGATGCAATCCTCACTCCCACTGTCATAGAGAAACCGAAGTATCTCTCAGGTGGGTGAGGAACCCTACTAGATCGACGGAGAGGCTGAGGTTCGTTGGAATCTACTGAATCCTTTGGTTCTACCAAATCATCTGCTGTAATTTGTATAGCTGGAACCTTTTCCAGTTCTACCTCATGACCACTAATTTCTTCTCAAGAAATTCCCTTTCACAAAGGTGGCATGTTGAGAAACAAAACATTTTTGTTCCTTGGTTTGGTAGAAGATATTCCCTTGCTAATGCTTGGGATATCCAACAAACTTCCACAGATCTTACTTTGCCTCGAGCTTGTCCGGATTATGCTTTTAGACACAGGCTGGACAACCCCAAATCTTAACTGACTTAAGATATGGGCTCTTCTCATTCCATATCACATATGAAGTGGTAGGCATCAGATTTGATTTGAACCCTATTCAATAGGTATGCAACTTCATAAGTGCATAACTCCTAAAAGGAAATAGGAAACTCAGTAGTACTCATCATAGAGCACACCATATCATATAGGGTGTTATTGCTCCGCCCCGATATACCATCGTGCTATGGTGTATACGGAGGAGTAATGCTGAGAGAGAATCTCATTCTCCTTTAGAATAGTCCAGGAATTCCGTGCTCAAGTATTCTCCTCCTTGATCACATCAAAGGACATAATACTTATACCCGTTTTGGTTCTCTACTTCTAACTTATATTCCGTGAATATCTCAAAAGGTTCGGACTTGTGTTTCAACAGGAACATATGTCTGAATCTTGAGAGATTATCAGAGAATGTAATGAAGTAAAAAGAACCTATCTTGGCATGTGCATACAGGGGACCTTTATACATCAACATGTATCATCCCAAGAGTTCACTAACTCTTTCTCTGTTTCCAATAAACAGAGCTGTGGTTATCTTATCTTTGTGACATGACCGACAAGTTTCACAAGATGTAAATTCAAACTGATTTAAATATGCATCTATATGTAACTTCAGCTAGTCGGGTCGCATTAATATGACCTAGTCTACAATACCTCAAGAAAGATTCGTTCATTTCTGAACTCTTCCTCTTGTGTGTGTTCTGTATACTAAGAACTGTAGTTTGATTTAGAACGTCAATACTTTTAGATAACGTACCTGAACCGATCAACTTTTGATATAGGAAATGTTCAAAACATTATCCAACAATACAAAATTATATCTTTTCTTTACTGATAAAGAGACTGATATGATTTTGTATATCAGGTTCGGTATCTAATAACATTTGTTCAGAATCAATGTATTCTGGTAATACAGGGTGATAGTGACCAACAGACTTGGCTGCAACATTTGCACCGTTTTCTATCTCATGAAACTTATCACCCGTTCTCAGTTCTTTACCTATCTGTAGCCCATGTAACAGATTACATATGCGGGATCCTGATCCGGTATCATATGCCCAGGACGTAAAGGACATTGAGAAACAGTTCTCTGTAATGAACACACCCGAAGATGATGCATCATCATGCATTTTCTTCATTTGGGTGGCACGGGAATTCTGGTAATCCCCAATTTCCTGCTCTGTCTTATAACAATTATAAGTTGGAGCGGGACCAACGTTCCCCGGCTCAGTATAACAAGTGGGTTCGGTCAAATATCTGTATTATTATCTTGATTAAGGCGTGATATGGTCGCTACCTGGAGAGAGAGAGAAGAAAACACTCTGCGTGCGCTCTTGCAAGAATAGATTGGTTATTATTTTATCTAATCAGGATGGCTCCTACTGTTTTTATCAAATCTTCCTTCAAACCCTAAAAGGAAAGACTAGCCGGGATTAATTACACGCTACAAGTTTGCCAATCTTTCAGCCAGGCCAGTGTCGGTACTTTGAGGGAGGTCCCCCGTGCTTTCGCACGAACCTAATTAAAGTAAACCTCGTTTTCCCAGAGGTATAACCCCGTTGACACCTTTCTAGACACCTACTTGATCGGTTAATTGTAATGTGTAAAACTCTACCAGGAGTAACTCTTACTCGCAGTGGGTATCGGGATCCAACTATCTCATAGAAGTTATGCAATCTCATTGCAAATTTCAACACTTGAAATTCCCGATAATTTTGCCCCAAACGATCTATGACCCTGACAAGGTCAACAAACCATAGACCGTAAGTCAAGTTCAACCCGTCATTTCTTGATTGAATTAAACCCACCCGCACGACCCTTGACAAGGTCAACAAGGCCGTACGACTACCCTAACCCAATCTGCATCATATGCATAAACAGATAAATACTGGTCAGCTACCGCACACTGCGCCTTGACAAGGTCAACAAACGCAGCACGAATACTAAGCAGGACTTATCTGAAATGACGGAGGACTACAACAGGTTTTTCTGAAAACCTATTGCGTAATGAACTTGATATCGTTGTAGAATCAAATGATTTTAAAATGGAGTACTTTTGAGACTTTTCTAGTTTTGCTAAAGGGGTCACTCCCGGTGAAGGGATCGTCGGCCCTTTCCTCGTCGAATGAGGTGCAGGATATATCATATATATCACTATGCAAAGCAAGAACTATAGAAGCAATCAAAAGACAAACCGAGGGTTGTAGTATCTGCCAGTTATTGCTAAAGGGGTCACTCCCGGTGAAGGGATCTCGGCCCTTTCCTCATCGAATAAGGTGCAGCATGTTCTACAAGGAACACCACGATGCAAAGCAAGAACTGTAGCTACCTGTTTTTGAAAATTCGATTCCACAACATCTTTTAGGTTTCTTTTTCTTTCATTAATCATATTAATGAAGTCCCATCATTTAAATACCTAAACATCACAGATAAATACGACGTACACTTATGCCATCCGCATTTGCCTCGATGTCCCCTCGTGCACCGTTAGGTTAGGTAACTAACGGCAGAGCGGGACAGGGCTAGTACGGGTGTAAAACATAAATAACGTCTATATAATATATCATATATACTATATACAGTATCTATCACAGAACATCAAATGATCACATCACAGATATCGCAGCAGAAGAATCATATGAAACATTGGATATACTAGGACGTCCTGTTTTATTTTGAGCCTCTATAAAACACGGATTCCACGGTCGCGATGAATAGCTAAACCCATACCCCTAGACCCCTACGAGAGCGGCAAGCAACCCTACCAATTCTAGAGTTAGGAGACCCGGACTCGACTCCTCGAGTTGGTCTCCCACTGGACCCTAGAACCCGGTTACTTGTGCTCTCCTCCTTGGGTCTATCCTAGTGCGGAAAAGTAAATAATATACAAATGGTGACATCAACCTCAACCCGGAAGTGCGCCAATAAAAGAATATTACATACATTTAAATTTATATGAATGAAAATAAAAACTCTCATCTCACATAAAAACCCCGGCTATTCAAAACGCGACGATCCAATATAACATATCCAGCAACACAGAACATCACATGTCATCAACGTAAGTAAATATGCGCATCCCAATTGTCGTTGACATATAGCAACGAAACCGACGATATCACATATTACACTTACGGTCGCAGAAAAGAAAGTATAAAACTACAACAGTTGGAATCCACAATCTTCTTAGACATCACATGCCTAACCAAATGAATTCCTTAGACATCTCATGCCTAACAATTATAAACCCCGCATTTTAGTCTCTATATCGAAAACACTTTTCAATATCTAGTCGGGCAATTCAACAAGATTCCCGAAAAACTGATCGAATGCTCGTCGCAAACTTTAGTAGACGGCCGCACCCCCAGATGCCGTCGACGAAGTGCACCAAGGCGGAACACCGCTGCCGCAAGCACCCAAACGGATGCTTTCGGCGACGGGGTTCTCCTACAGTCACTTGGTCGGGGCTAAGGGGTGCAGCTGTCTATTAAGTTTATCCGGCGAGTATCCGCGTACGCTACGTGATTGCGACGGACTTTTGATCGCATCAAAATTTCGTGGCAACCGATCAAGTGAGACTAAAGTGCTATATTTATAACATTCATATTAGTTATCTCATAACTACTTGTGAATTCCAAATATTGTATCACATTCCAGATAAATAGAAAATGTTAAACTTTTTGATCGAACAATCAAACGCCCAAGTTTTCCCGAAACAGCTCAACACATGAAATAAGTTTAAAAACATTCACTTCATGCCTCAGTACCAACGGTCCAGCCGTAGAAGGGTCAAGCCAACGCCTCACATGTGGCACGCCGTACTGCCCCAAACCCTAAGGTTCAAAGGACGGTTCAAGATGGTCACATAATCGAGTTAAGGTTTGTTGTCTTCTAGAGGGTCCATCGTGTTACTTGCACTATTTCGAACGTTCTTAAACTACGGAAAGATCCAACACTTGGAAATTTTCCGGTAGGGGAATAAAGTGGGTATTTATATCCAGTCGAACTTTTTAACATGTTCTAAAATACCAGGAAAAACAATAACGAATTTAAAATTCCCGATCGAATCGACGATTACAAAATAAACCCTAGAATACTCAACACTTGAGTCAGATTAAAAATACCCATAAAATAGTAACCACAGAGACAAGAATTACTGTGCAAAAATCCGTCCCTAATACCCTTACCTTGCCACGGAACCGCCGCCAAAGGTGGCTAATTGCCGCGGTTCCGCGGCCATGTTGAGGAATTGAGGGCTCGTTTTTCACCATAATTCTTATATTAACCTGCCGAATTTTTTAGGTATTTTTAATTCTGGAAAAACCCAGATTTGAAAAAATGTACAGAGAGGGGTTTGAAATGTCGTATTCGGGTTCGATCAGGGTTTTAAATTCGTTAACACATCGCCTAATGCTCTAGCTAGGCTCTGATACCACTGTAGGGTTACTAGGCATACTAAGGAGGCTCTACAAGGCATCGACCATGCCGGATTAAAATTTTTAGGTGCCGAACAACCCTAAGCTAGATCGTTAACTAGAGATTAGGCGAAACATAAAGCTAGTAGATAACAATTATCACTAAGAGAAGGGACTACAACCTTTGTAGATTCGGCCCTCCACTTCCAAAGCTCCGTGACGATGTCCCTTCGCTGCGATCATCCAACTCCCGGACTCTCGGACGGCTCCTTGATGAAATTGCAACGGGATCGCTTGAAGTCTTCAAGGCCGAAGATGATCTACGTCGAGAGAATACGGACTCAAGCTTCTACCTCACTAACCATATAATGAGTGAAGCAAATACCCTAAACTAAAGTGCTAGTCTAGTAGAGGATGGTGAGATAGGAAGTGGGTACTCTTTAGATTTTGATTTCTCACTTGGATTCATCACTTGGAATTTTCTAGCAAGGTTTTCTTCTCTTCATGAAGAAGAAGAAGAAGAAAGAAAAAGAATGAATTATTCATTAAAGAAACAAGTGAAGCCTTATCATAATGCAACCATGGGTGAGATTAACTCATGTAGAGAGCAAACCATAGTTTAGGTAATGGTTAGGTTTAAGCATAAAACAAAATGGCTAGACTTTTCAAAGATGCTTAAAAAACTCATGAAGCTTCTAGCAAAGTGCAAAGAAAGCCACCATTTTGTTTTTGCAAAATAAATAAAGAAAATAAAACCCTAACCATTAACTAAACATGGTGTATAGCACACACACACCCAAGTTTGCATGTATCATCAATCATGATACAATCTAGTGCACAAAAATATATCACATATACAATTTGTGCACATCAAGTGAGAAAATCAATCTTAAGTGAACCAATACTAGTTAATGTAAAGTAATATATCAAATATATAATTATACATTAAATCATTAAATCAACACTTGATTTAACGATCCGGTCATATCGCATATAACCGACTAATATCCAATGTATTGACTTATCGAATCAATCCTTGATTCGATAACTAGGTTATATCGCATACAACCAATCGATACAATCATCGCGAGAATAGAATACGGTATCACATACTCGTATCATTCTCGGTCCCGCACATATCACATATGCGCTCCTATCTCGTTTTGCCTGAGCAAGTACAACCTCTATATAGGACTCTAAAGACTCGTCAATACGCCGGCAGTAGGTGATGATCATATCAAACACCCACAAGCCGTCAGCGGTACTAGCTGGACGTAACGGCTACCCGGGTATTGAGCGATCAGAAGATCAGCAAGCAAGCCCGCTCCAACTCCTGCAAAAAGCCTGACAGTGACACTACCGTACAGTCCGGTCTCCTCGTCTGATATGTCGCATATCAAGTCTAGAGGTGGTAAACGTCAGACCCTAATAACCGATAAGTCGTGCCGATATGAGGCTCATAACGGGTCGAGAAACTACGGGTAACACTTACCAGTAAATCTCTAAACCAGCCCTGGCCAGGGACTTCCCTGTTATGGCCAATCGAGCACAGCGCAACATCAACCCCCAATACCGGGAGAGATGAAACCCCTCCTATCGCTCATTGCCTCCATGTGACTCGGGACTGTACCCAAAAACCACCATTTTGCACGCCCTCTTGGACGTGGTAAGGTGGAAATCAAAGCACAGTGGGAATCACACAAGACTCTATGACGATCTCGGGTCTACAGACTAACCTGTACCAGTGTCACCTGAGAACTGCCATCTGACGTAAGGTATAATACCATCTGGGAGTTCTCGGCGAGTCTGTCCAGTGTACCCAGTCTCTACTGAGCACCCGTATATCATCTCTGATGTCAAACACCAATGGATATGGGATCATCCATCGCCCATCTGTATGGGTCGAGAAGGTATACGCTAGTCTACTCTGGTATATCGATGCCCCGTCTCGATATACCCACGACTAGGGACCTTGAAAGATGTACTTATGGACTACCATGTCCCCACTAGTATGATCCGCATCACAGTCCAGGTAGTCAAGTACACATCCTAAGGGCTTTACCAACATGTAACAGAGAGAAAATCAGTATACACGTTAAGGTAAAGAGTAACCAGATATCATACTATCATGTCGAGCAAGAAAGTCCTCTCTATATATGTCCAAGCATCCACTACAATATACAACACATGTATAGTAATGGCCTCTAGGGCATACATATAACTAACAGTAGTCTATAAGCACATCCTTAAAAGGTCCCTAGTCGTGGGAGTTTCGTGACAGGGCATTGATACTCCAGAGTAGACTAGTGTATACAGTCGAGATTCCGACGAGGGGCGGTGGCCTGTCTCACAAGCCACTGGTGTCAGTTGGTTCACCTAAGATGTATACAGGTGCTGATTGGGTTATGAGTACACCGGACATGACTCGCCGGGAACATGCTAGTTGGTCTTATACCAGACGTCAGATAGCAGTTCCCTGGTGACATGTGTACAGGTTAGTTCATCGACCTGAGATCGTCATTTGTCTCATGTGAGTTCCCACTGTACTTTGATTACTACCCTACCGCGCTCAAAGGAGACGTGCAAACAGATTTTAGTTGGGTACAGTCCCGAACCACATGGAGGCAGTGAGCGGATCTGCAGGGGTTCGTCCCTTCCGGTATTGGGGGTGAGGTCGCGCTGTGTCTAGGAGAGCCCTTACACGAAGTCCTTGGCCAAGGCAGAAGATTTACTGGTAGGTATTCCAGTAGTATCTCAGGGTGTTCTGGGCTACACTCCGACACGAATTGTACCGCTTTTGAGGGTCTGACTTTTACCAACCCCCTAGGCTCGCCATACGATGCTCATAGACGAACGGACCGGACTGTACGAATATTGTCACTGACAGGCTCAGTAGGGTGTCAGGATGAGTTCGCTCATCGACGTCCCTTTTGGTCAATACCTGGTAGCCCGTTACGTATGGCTAATACCTCTGACGTGCTAGTGGTTAAATCCACAACCAAAGTATTGACGAGTCTTTAGAGTCCCCCACAGACCGTTTCTTAAGTTTCGGGCGAAACGCTGTAGAGGCCATATGGAGATATGGCAGGGTTCGATCAGATATGTGCGGTATTGCACGGATCATGATCGGACGGATAATACCAGCGGGCTTTGGTTTAAGCCGGATCCTAGTATTGTACAGTGTATATTTTGTCTCATTGCATTTGTATTCGATCGGAATACAAATGCGGGTATGTATATACAGTCGCGGGGTTTTCCTGTAATTTATTACGGGATCAGTTTTTTGGAGTTGCCAGTTTGCATTCCGTTTCGGCCATTTTCCTTTGTATCTTTCCTTGGTTGAAAATTGGTGGAGGACGGCTTATTTGCAATTGTGCAAATTAGCATTGTGGAGGGTGGTCTTTGTATATTGTTGCATCATGATGGTTTCATGATGATTCCACCATCCCTTGACTTTCTTTTGTTCATGATGGCTTGACCTTTGGAGTTATGATGGTTAATGAAGTGTTGGATTTTGTTGGTGATCATTTCTTCTTATCATCACTTTTTCTCTCTCTTGCATTATTGTTTTGGCTCACTCCCTCTTCACAAGGCAAGGCCGGCCACTTCTTGATGAGGGATTCATTTTTGTTGTGAGGAAAAATGTTGATCTCATTTTTGCATGCTACATATTCCTCACCTCTCTCCAAAGTTCATTTCCTCCACCAAATGGCAACTTCCTTAACCCCAATAGAGACAAAGAGCACTACACTTATTCTACAGCAATTCTTGGGCACGTCGGCTTGCCAACTTCGTGCCCGAGTTGTCTCGGTCCAGAGGTGGGAGCTCGTAAAAGTACCCGGCGATGTGGTGCCCTTCCGACGAGGAGATGAAGACCGAAGATTCTGCGGGGAGATCGGGACGACGACGAGAAGACCGAAGGACACGGATCGCTCGGTATATCTCTCTACCCCTTTTCTAGTTAGCTAGCATTAGGTTAATGGCCCGATCCGGGATTTTAATGCGCGGTGGTGCCGGTTCAAAAGTTTTGTAAAAGTATTGTTTTCGCATTTTGGCCTCGTTCCGACGGCCGGGGTGCCGCCGTGCACTTACAAAACCCACCCGCACGACCCTTGACTAAGTCAACAAGGCCGCACGACTACCCTAATCCAATCGCATCATATGCTTTACAGATAAGCACTAATCAGCTACCGCACACTACACCTTGACTAAGTCAACAAACGCAACACGAATACTAAAGACTACTTGTCTGAAATGACGGAGGGCTACGACAGGTTTTTAAGAAAACCCTTTGCGTAATGAACTTTATATCATTGTAGAATCGAGTGATTTTAAAAGGAATGTTTTTGAGGCTTTTCTAGTTTCTCTAAAGAGGTCACTCCCGGTGAAGGGATCTCGGCTCTTTCCTTATCGAATAAGGTGCAGGATATTTCACAAATACCACTATGCAAAACAAAAACTATAAAAACAATCAAAAGACAAACCGAATTTGTAGCATCTGCTAGTTTCGCTAAAGAGGTCACTCCCGGTGAAGGGATCTCGGCTTTTTCCTTATCGAATAAGGTGCTAGATGTTCTACAAGGAACACCGCTATGCAAAGCAAGAACCAGAGCTACCTGATTTTGAGACAAGTTTCTACAACATATTTAGGTTTCTTTTAGTTTTATTAATCTCATTAATGAAGTCCCATTTTATTATACTTCACAAGCATCACATTTGAAACGAAATCAGCAATATAACATATATCTCATATATATAATATAAATATTCGTCTCAGGCAGTAATATGATCTCATCACAGAACATTGCAGCAGAAGAACAACATATGAAATATTGGATATACTAGGATTTCCGTATTTTATGCGAGCCTGTATAAAACGCGGATTCCACGGTCGCGATGAATAGCCAAACCCACATCCCTAGATCCCTACGAGAGCGGAAAGCAACACTGCCAATTCCTGGGTTAGGAGACCCGGTCTCGACTCCTCGAGATGGTCTCCCACTGGACCCTAGAACCCGGTTACTTGTGCTCTCCACCTTGGGTTTACCTAATGCGGAAAAGTAAATAATATACAATGGTGACATCATCCTCAGCCCGGAAGTACCCCAATAAAAGAATATTACATATAATGAATTTTACATGAATGAAAATAAAAACCCTCATCTCACATAAAACCCCCGGCTATTCAAAACGCGACGATCCAATATAACATATCACAGCAACACATAATATCTCATATCATCAACGTAAGCAAGCATGCGTATCCCGATTGTCGTTGATGTATAGCAACGAAGCCGGCGATACACCACATACTACGTTTACGGTCACAGAAAAGAAAGTGTAAAATTACAACAATTGGAATCCGCAACCTTCTTATACATCTCATTCCTAACCAAATGAATTCCTTAGACATCGCATGCCTAACAATTATAAACCCCGCATTTTAGCCTCGATCTCGAAAACACTTTTCAATATCTAGTCGGACAATTCAATAAGATTCCCGACATTCTGATCGAATGCTCATCGCAAACTTTAGTAGATGGCCGCACCCCCGGACGCCGTTGACGAAGTGCACTAAGGCGGAACACCGCTGCCGCGAGCACCCGAACGGATGCTTTTAGCGACGGGGTTCTCCTACAGTCACTTGGTCGGGGCTGTGGGGTGTGGCTATCGAGTATCCGCGTACGCTACGTGATTACGACGGACTTTTGATCACATCAAAATCCCGTGGCAACCGATCAAATGAGACTAAACTGATAGATTTATAACATTCAAATTAGTTATCTCATAACTACTTGTGGATTCTAAGTATTGTATCACATTCCAGATAAATAGACAATGTTAAACTTTCCGATCGAATAAACAAACACCCAAGATTTCCCAAATAGCTCAACACTTGAGCGGAGTTCAAAAAGTATCCATAACATGCCACAGTACCAATGGTCCAGCCGTAGAAGGGTCAAACCAACGCCTCACATGTGGCAACACCGTACTGCCCCAAACCCTAAGGTTTAGAGGCGGTTCAGACGGTCATATAATCGAGTTAAGGTTTGTGTTCTTCTAGAGGGTCCACCGCGTTACTTGCATGACTTAGAACGTTCTTTAACTAAAGAAAAAAATCCAACACTTGGAAATTTTCCGGCAGGGGAAAAAGTGAGTTATTGATATCCGTTCGAACTTTTTAACACGTTCTAAATTACCCGGAAAAACTTAAACGAAGTTAAACTTTCCGATCGAATCAACGAATACAAAAGATCTCCAGAAAACTCAACACTTGAGTGAAATTAAAAATTCCCAAAAGCATGTAGAAGTACCTACGGATCAACTGTTCAAAAACTGTCACTCAATCCTCAAGACCTGCCGCGGAACCGCCGCCAATACCCTGGTTTGGCCGCAGTTCCATAGCGCTTTGATAGATTTAGGGGGTCGTTTTTCACACATATCCATAAAATCACATGCTTAATTTTCTAAGTATTTTTAATACAGAAAAAATCAACATTTTTAAAAATTTCCAGAGAGAGGTGTAAAATGGGGTTTCGAGGTTCGATCGGACTTTAAACTTCGTCTAGACTTCGCCTAAAGCCCTAGCTTGGCTCTGATACCACTGTAGGGTTACTAGGCACTGTCACAAGGGTCTATAAGGCATCAACCATACCCGATTTAAAATTTAGACGTGCCGAACAAGCCTAACCAAGATCTTAGACTAGAGATTAGGTGAAACAATTAGCAAGTAAACAACTTTACTTCTAAGAGTTAGGGATTACAACCTTTGTAGTCCGTTCCTTCACTTCTAAAGCTCCGTGTTGAGGTCCCTTTGCTGCGATCATCGAGTACCCGGACTCAAGAGAGGCTCCATGAAGAGAAAGATGCAAGCTTGCTTCCGATCTTCGATAACAAAGATGATTTACCTTAAAGAAACTCAAGCCCAAGCTTTTGCTTTACTAATCAAGTATTAGCAAAGCAAACACCATAATCTAAACGGCTAGAATAGATGAGGATGATGAAGTAGGAATTTATCTCTCATTTATTTTCTATTTCTCACTCATTTTCATCACTTCACAAAAGGCTAGAAAGCTTTTCATGCAAGGAAGAAGAAGAAAGAAGATGATCAATCCTTTTGTGATGAATAATGAAATCTAGTGAGGTTAGAAATGCAATCATTCGGTAAGTATGATAACTTAACCCATGTAGAGACTTAACCATGGTGAAGGGTTGGGTTGGGTTAACAAATATCAACCAAAATATTTTTAGAAAATATCTTTAGTTAAAAACAAAAGCAAAACTTCTAGAAGCTTCAAGAAGGTTTAACCCTAATCCAAACCCTAACCATGTTTAAACTCCACAAAACATGTTGCATTTGTAACCTTAACTTGTTACAATATTATATATCACATATATAATATATTTTGTAACAAAATAAAATAATACAATTAACATATATCGCATATATATCAATGTATTACCCGAGTGAGAAAAAGAATCTTTTAGTGAGCTTATATTAGTTAATGTAATTTTATATATCAAATATATAATTATACATTAAATTATCGAATCAACACTTGATCCGATAATCCGGCTATTTCACAAATAACCGACTAATATAATCTGTATCAGTTCATCGAATCAACACTTGATCCGATGACCCGGCTATATCTCATATACCCGGCCGATAACTCATATTGCGAGAATCTAATATGGTATCACATACACGTATTGTTCTCGGTCCCGCACATATCATATATGTGCTCCTACTCCATTTTGCCTGAGCCAGGAAACCTCTGTGTAGGACTCTAAAGAATCGTCAATACGCCGGCAGTAGGTGATGATCATATCAAACACCCACAAGCTGCAAACGGTCAGCTAAACGTAACAGCCACCTAGGTATTGAGCGATCAGAAGATCAACAAGCAAGCCTATAAATTCTCCTGCGAATCCAATCAGTAACACTCCCGTGCAGTCCGGTCTCTTCGTCTAATATGTCGCATATCTCGCCTAGGGGTGGTAAACGTCAGACCCCAGCAGGTTGATAAGTCGTGTCGATATGAGGTCCATAACAGTTCGAGAAACTACTGATAACACTTACCAGTAAATCTCAGCAACCCTGGCCAGGGATTTCCAGTTATAGCCAATCGAACACAGCGCAACATCAACTCCCTATACCGGGAGAGACGAAACCCCTCCTATCGCTCATTGCCTCCATGTGATTCGGGACTGTACCCAAAAGCCACCTTTTTGCACGCCCTCTTGGATGTGGTATGATGGAAATCAAAGCACAGTGGGAATCACACAAGACTCTATGACGATCTCGGGTCTACAGACTAATCTGTACCAGTGTCACCAGAGAACTGCCATTTGAAGTGAGGTATAATACCATCTGGGAGTTCTCGGCGAGTCCGTCCAGTGTACCCAGTCTCCACTGAGCACCCGTATACCTTCTCTGATGTCAAACATTAATGGATATAAGATCATCCATCGTCCATCATATGGGTCAAGAAGCGCATACGTTAGTCTACTCTGGAGTATCGATGCCCTGTCTCGGTACTCCTACGACTAGGAACCTTTGAAGGATGTACTTACCGACTACATTGTCCCTACTAGTATAATCTGCATCATAGTCCTGGTAGTCAACTACTCATCCTAAGGGCTTTATCAACATGTGACATAGAGACAATCAGAGTACATGTTAAGATAAAGAGTAACCAGATAGCATACTATCATGTCGAGCAAGAAAGTCCTCCCTATATATGTCCAAGCATCCACTATAATATACAACGTATGTACAGTAATGGCCTCTAGGGCATACATATAACTAACAAAACTGCCGTCTTTTTCCTGACGAACAGAATAAGTGCTCCTCGAAGCGAAACACTCAGGCGCACAAGACCCCCAACAAACAACTCTGCAGCTGATCCTTAAGCTCCCTAAGCTTCGTCGGCTCATCTGGAACAACGTCGGAAAACTCTCACACGATAGGAACCCAGTCCAACAAACCCACTGTGGCTCCGGTATCACGAATGAACGCCAAGAATTCTCGACATCCTCTCCTCAAAAGCCGACTAGCGAAAAGGTCTGAATTCAAGCTGTGATGGGCGGCACCACTGTCCCCCCGCACGACAAGAACTGACTCGCCGGGAAAAAAAACCCTGACTGTTTCCTCACGACAGTCCACAGACGCATAGCACGTAGCTAACAAGTCCGTGCCCAGGAGAACGTCAAATCCAACATCTCTAGAAGGATCAAAACGATGGACGAATCTCTATCTCTTATCCGATTGGCATACGACCGAAATACGTGTCGCGCAACAAAAGAATCGCTGACAGAAATTAACACAACAAACGGCTGATCTAGCTAACACGACTCACCTCGTCCTAAGCCTCTTCTACTCCCGCGATGGTCATGAAATATGTCTCGATGACTGAACCTCTGTCTCTGGGCTGGTACACCTGCACGAGTCCTCCACTGTTCCGGAACTCCCAAAGTCTCTGGAATACGTGTTTCGTCAACTAGGGCTGCATCCATTGGTACTGTATACATAACACTATGCTGAGTGCTGATCGCAAGGAACAACTAGGTAACAGGGGTGACAACCTCCTGTCGCTGTGCTCGAATGGCCTTAACCAATGAACTCATCGTCTGGCGCAAGTCCTACATATCTGCCACAAGCCTAGCGATACGATCTGTCGAAGGCGGATCCATCTTCTCCTATGCAACGAGCGTGCCATCCTGGTCAGTCCTCGTCCCACACGAGTTAACTCTGACCTCGGCTCTCACCGCACCACTTTGAGTCCCTATAGTCATCGGCGGCAAAGGCTATAAATGGAAATAGGATTCGATATGAACACGGAAATCGAATCACATGAATATGTATCATCAAGGAAGAAATTTCAAGCAATTAGTACTTAGGTCATTTTAGGCGGAGTACCGCGATCGTGAGTATGCCACGGACATACACACACTACGTTACTCTGCTTAAGCTACTTACTCTATCATACCAAGGTTATCCTACACTCCGAAAGGTAAAACCTAGCGCTCTGATACCAACTTTATCACGACCTGAAATTGGCAAGTTACGGCCCTTAAACGACGCAACGTCTACAGGCGTAACGAAGTTTAAGTAAGCCAAAAACCCAGCAATCTAAACCATCAAAAGTAGTAAGAAATAAAAGAAATTTTAAAACCTTTGAAATCTCAACCCAAAATTCTTTAAAGTCCAACTTTATTTTCTTGAAAATTTTGGCAGCATCTCCTTTGTAAAAACTAACCCCAAAAATGGGTACAACATAAATATAAGTAAAGCATCCCCAACGGGAGCAAATCCACGCCCAACGGCGGAAAACAACCACCACAATAGATATACGACGCCATAGCGAAGAAATAAAAGACGATAGAAGTAAAACTGCATAAAAGACCTCCAAGTCACAAAATAATATAATATCGTCCTCACATCAAGTCTCTAAATCATACAAGATAATGGTAGATGGAGAGTACACAGATACAACGAATATACAATAAACAATTTTGGATAACCGCAAAACCCACCTAAGCAAAACTGCACACTGTGAGCTGTAGCGGTATCCGCTGCAAAAGATGATGCGATAGATGAATAGCCTACCTCGACTACTCTGGGGAAACAACCTGCAAAGCCTGTGGCACAACGGGGGTGAGTTGCCAATTCGTGAATAGTAAATAACATATGCAGGTAATCGCAAGTATGCAAGTACAGCGCGAATCTAACATATGCAAGCTAATAGCAATAAATGGTCATATGTATGCAATAGTCATGAAAGGTACACTAGCAGGTACAACTAATATATGAAGCAATACTAATATGACAATCTGTATGCAACAATCATGTAAGGTACTCTATCAGGTACTACTAATACATGAAGAAATGATATGACAATGTATATATGCAACAGTCATGAAAGGTACTCTAGCAGGTACAGCTAATACATGAAGCAATGCATATAAAATAAAGTATGTAAATGCAACAGTCATGGAAGGTACTTTATCTGGTACTACTAATACATGAAGCAGTGCATACATAATAAATGCGAAGTATGAGATGAAACATGTCATTTTCACGGAATCCTGACATCGTGGTAGGACCAAAGTCCATCAAGACAATCCAAATCCCAATTCCTCAAATCAGCCCCCAAATTGGCTCTCATATCATGTAAGTCTCACAAACCCCGAATGTACAATATCAAGTAAATCTCATTTATCCTGAATGTACAAAATCAAGTAAATCTCATAGATCCTGTATCCAATATCAAGTGAATCTCATATATCCTGAATCCAATATCAAGTGAATCTCATATATCCTGTATCCAATATCAAGTGAATCTCATATATCCTGAATCCAATATCAAGTGAATCTCATATATCCTGTATCCAATATCAAGTGAATCTCATATATCCTGAATCCAATATCAAGTGAATCTCATATATCCTGAATAAGTATATTTGTATGAATAATTATGATGATGTATATGAATTGAAATGTATACATATATATTAGCGTCCCATTCCACTAATATATATATATATATATATATATATATATATATATATATAACAGAGTCTCATTTCACTGTTATATATACTTAGAAGTAAAAATAGTATGAAACCAAGTGTCAAGTATCGACACATAAATACTGATCTATCAGGTGCTGTCACCACGACTGGCCCCCTGATAGGTACATATCATACGCTATACCGAAAGCTTGAGTGCCTAGCTCTGACCCTCGCCTCTCGACGTATCCATACGAACATGACTCCCGTCGGTATCCCCAAGATAACCGCCGAGTCATTGGTACTGTCACCGGTAGGTACTTGCCCACCTTCCAGGCTCAATCAGTATGACCGTCGATCATCTTGCCGAGGGGAACCGTACCGGGCCCCACCATGTACCCTCACACGGCCCACGACGCTCCTCGCATGGGGTATATATATCAGAACCGATAAAACTCATGGTGGCTGCTGAAATATCATATCAAGAGAAACCGAGTTTTTTTTTTCAAATAATGCATAATTTCATGAAACTACCACGGTCCTCAAATCCAGAAAACATCATGAAAAATCCATATCTCAATGTGAAAATCCATGAATATAATATATGCAACATAAAACTGCAATGTAAGCATATAAAGGAAAATCCGCTATTTAACTGCAACAAGTTAAAATATATATATGCGGTTCCTAATTTCTCCAACTTTATATAATATCAAATAAATGTAGACATGTAGTTACAACCAGATATGTGTGTAAACATGAAGGTATAACAAGATATATGTATCTACCTATCAATAATGATGTAATATACCCTTCAGGTATAAGTGAAGTATGTATGCAACTATATTATTATGTGTGTATGTACCTCTCACTAATGGTACAATGCTCTATAGGTATACAGGTAATTAGCATGTAAGCATGTCAAGGCATATATGTAAGCATGTAGGTATACAGGTGTGTTATATGTTATATGCATGAAGAAATATGAATCAATGTTTTAATGTCCTTAACCAAACAATATCATATAGGTATGTGTGTTGTGCGTGTTATGGCAGTTATTGACGGTGTGTGTGGCATACAATCAGTGCTCGTGCAATATGAGCCGTCAATAATAGTGCAGTGTCCTAAAGGTACAAGTCCAAGCACAACAAATAACTAAGTAATAAGGTGTATGCGCAACTCTATATACGAAATAGAATATGCGACAATTCATAACATCTCTAGCCCAGATGCATAACGCCATGCGGGAGATTCCCCTGTAGATGTTAAATCTACTCACCAACGCTCCTGATTAAGTAAAGCCTACCACTCGCTTTCCCCTGTTCGCAGCGCTCGAAGTCTTCGCCTGCAATCCTGAACACATATAACAATAAAGCAAGCGTATATAAGCAATCGACCAAAAATACGTACAAGTACGTTTAACCGACGCACCAACTCCAAACATACTCCCAAGTGTTCATTTTAGTGGCTAACGCGCGTAGCAACATTATGAAACGAACTCAAGAGCAAAAGCTACACAAAGACACGAACGACATCGGCACGATCCTAGCTAGGAACGCAAAGCGACACAACTACCAAGTCTAGACCCTGATCGTACCAATCGCCCATTCACAACACAAGATATAGCGTGGAATCAATATAATTAACGTCAAAACGTTAAAAGAAACACACGCCCAAAATATCCGTAAATCTAGTAAGCAGTATTTATCATTTTAGCACAAAACCACAAGTTTAACCAAAAACTAGAATTTACAAATATCTTCAAATAGCAAGGTTAAACCACTTACACCTTTACTAAAATTTTAGATTTCACTAATTAGGATTAGCAAAAGTTTAGTTTGTTAATTAGCTTAATTATCCAATTAGGAAAATATCATTTAACAAATTAGCAACTTGGTTTAATTTTCTTCAAGCTTAACATATTAATTAACCATTTCACTAATCAAAACCCTAATTGATTAATCAAAACCATTTGCTAGAAATTCTACATATGAAAATTAAAGGTTTATTTAAACATCTAATTAATTAGATTAAGGTATTAAAACAAGAACTTAAGATTAGAGTTATGATTTATACCTCAAACTTGATTTCAAAAACTAGCAAAAATCTCCAAAATTAGCCTCCAAAATGATGTCTTGATTGAAAATCCAAGCATGTTTGAAGAAGAAGAATGATGGGTTTGATTTATATTTGATTTTGTATGAATTTATTTGGATTTTTCATGAATTTTTGAAGCAAAATGAGATGAAAATGGAGCAAAGAAGAACAAGGGCAGCAAGCATTTCAAGTGACCGGCCATGTGATGAAGGTAAGGGTTTTGTGAAATTTTGGAGAAAATTCTAGAAGGAATTTACAATAATTGCATAATAAAACAAAATACCATTTTGTCACCATTTTCTTTTTACTTAAAATACAAAATAAATCCTAAAAATCTAGATATTTTGGAGAGAAGGTTCTAAATATAATTCTAGTGATTAGTTTAGTATAAAACCACATTACTAGTAATTAACCCACAAAAAAAAGTAATTACCACTAATAAAGTGCACAAATAAAACATTAAAATAATATTTTATTAGGGAAAAATTCTATGTGAGCCAAAACTTCTCATTGACTCCCAAAATTCGCGCACTAGTTTTATTCTAGCTAAACTAGGTGCCGTGAAGTCTATACAGAAATTTGATCACAATCGGGTTAAAACGGAAAACACCGACAATTTTACCCTAAAAATGGAAAATTCGTAACACGATTTCTAAAACGTTACAGGGTTAGAGGAAGAAGAAGGGGAGCTTGAGGAAAAGAGAGTGAAGATGAGCATTAGAATGAAGAAGGCTTTCTATTTGTGATGAATAATGAAGCATATAATAATGCAAATCCTAAATATCAAGTATGCTTGCAAAATATCTAGTATGCTTGCAAAATATCTAGTATGCTTCATTTATCACTTAGTGAGTCACCCCCATGAGTCACCAAGTAGTCATACCTCAATTAATGTAAATCTCTACCTCATCTTCTCTACCTCATTAATCTTTTAATCAAAAGATTAAAACCCTAATGAGGTGTCTTCTTCTAGAAGCAATCTTGAGTAAATTACAAGAATGCCTCTTATCCATATATACATAACCGTATCCGTATTTCGAAAAATATGAATACAAAGAGACGAAAATAATCCATTAATATAATACTAGGATCCGGCTTAAACCAAAACCCACTAGTATTATCCGCCCGAACATCATACGTTCATAAGTATACGTATGTGATCGAAGCTCTGCCGAAAAACCATATGGCCTCTACATCTTTTTCCTGATGCAGGGAAACCTTCTGTGTCGGACTTTGAAGACTCGACACTACGCTGGCAGTAAGTTTAACTACAAGCCGTCAGCGGTACTAGCTGCACGTAACGGCTACCCAGGTATCTGTCGATAAAAAGGCCGATGAACAAACTCATCCGAACTCCTACTGAGCTTATCTATGACAATCTCCGTACAGTCCGGTCTGTTTGTCTAAGAGTATCGCATATCAGGCCTAGGGGGAGGTAATCGTCAAACCCTTAATAGCGCAATAAGTCGTGTCGGAGTGTAGCCCAAAACTCTCTGAGAAACTACTGGAGTACCTACCAGTAAATCTCGCTTACCCTGGCCAGAGACTTTGTGTAATGGCTTTCCGAATACAGCGCGATATCAACCCCCAATACCGGGAAAGACGAATCCTATCTAATCGCCACTGCCTCTAAGTGCTTCGGGACTGTACCCAACTACTACCTGTTTGCACGACTCTTTTGAGCCGTGGTAGGGTAGTAATCTATGGACAGTGGAAACACACTCGAGGTGAAGTAGCAGTGTCAAATCGATGGACTAAGCTGTACTCATGTCACCTGGGAACTGCTATCCGACGATAGGTATAATACCCACCAGCAGCTCCTTACGAGTCCTGTCCAGTGTACCCATAACCCAATGAGCACCTGCATACTATCTCCAGTACGACGTACTAATAGCTGTGGGACAGACCATCTCCCCTGCTGGGATGAGAAGCGATACACTAGTCTACTCTGGAGTATCGATACCCCATCTCAATAATCTTACGACTAGGAACCTGTATAAGAATGTGCTTATAGACTACCTAGCCCCCACTAGTGTGACTGCCATCACAACGCTGATAATCAAATAAAGATCCTAAGGGCTCTACCAATATGCATAAGCGATATGCTAAAAAAACACATGCACATATTGAGGTAGAAACAAACCAGGTAGTATACTATCCTTTCGAGCAAGACTGTTACTATATCCATGTATATCCCAAGCTTCCAATATGTAATATACAAACCAGTATGATACAATAATGGCCTCTAGGGCATATATCACTAACAATCTCCCACTTGCACTAAGGCCATGTATTGGCATATCACAGACCTATCATCTTGAATAGCCTCTCCAACTGTGTCAGAGTGATGGACTTTGTGAGTGGATCTACAGTGTTGTTCTCCGAATCAACTCTCTGCACCTCGATCTCCCGGCGATCAACGATCTCCCTGATCAAGTGGTACCACCTCAAGATATGTCTGGAATTCTGATGGGACCTAGGTTCCTTCGCTAAAGCTATAGCGCCGTTGTTGTCAAAATACAGAGGTATTGGATCTACAATGGATGGAACCATCTGAAGTTCTGTTAGGAACTTCCTCATCCATACTGCTTCTTTCATGGCATCACAAGCAGCGATATACTCCGCTTCCATCGCCGAGTCAGCAACGGTGTCCTGCTTGGAGCTCTTCCAACAGACCACCTCTCCATTGAGGGTAAAGACATAACCTGACATGGACTTGGAGTCATCCTTGTCACTCTAGAAGCTGGAGTCAGCAAAGGCCTCGATCTGGACGTCTTTTCCGCTATACATCAATAATATCTCTTTAGTCCTTCTCAGATACTTGAGAATGTTCTTTACTGCTATCCAGTGGTTCTCCTCTGGGTTTGACTGATACCGGCTTACTACGCTAAGTGCGTAAGCAACATCTGGTCTGGTACACAACATTGCATACATTATAAAGCCTACCGCAGAAGTGTAGAGTATAATCGACATGCGAGCCTTTTCCAAATCAGTCTTCGGAGACATCTCTTTGGAGAGGGTGATTCCGTGACAAGCCGGTAGACTACCGCGCTTTGAATCTTCCATACTAAATCTCTTTAGTATGGTGTCGATATAGTTGGACTGCGAAAGTCCCAACATTCTTTTAGATCTATCATGATAGATTTGGATCCCCAGAATGTAGAAGGCATCACCCAGGTCTTTCATCGAGAACCTCTGTGACAAGAATCCTTTGACTGATTGTAGCATAGGAATGTCATTTCCTATCAAGAGAATGCCATCCATGTACAAGATGAGGAATACCACAGTTCTCGCTACAATCTTACTATAGATGCATGGTTCATCTGGATTTTTGATAAAATCGAATTCTTTGACTGTCTCATCAAAACAGATGTTCCAACTCTGCGATACCTGCTTTAGTCTATAAATGGACTTAAGCAACTTGCATACTTTCCCGCTGCTCCCACTCTGAATGAAATCCTCTGGCTGATCCATATAGACGCACTCTTCCAAATGTCCATTCAGAAAAGTGGTCTTTACGTCCATCTGCCAAATCTCATAATCGTGGAACGCAGTAATGACAAGAAGGATCTGAATGGATTTGAGCATAGCCACTGGAGAAAAGATTTCATCATAGTCCAAACCGGGTCTTTGATGAAAACCTTTTGCAAAAAGTCTAGCCTTATAGGTTTCAACCTGTCTATCTACACCAATCTTCTTTCTGAAGATCCATTTGCAGCCTACGGGTTTTACCCCTTCTGGAGCAATGTCCAAAGTCCATACTTTGTTGGTGTACATAGACTCCATCTCGGTCCACATTGCATCCAGTCATTTTACCGAGTCACCGCTATGAATGGCTTGCTGGAAGCTAGTTGGCTCATCATTGTTAATGATGCAATCCTCTCTATCCCCTTTTATGAGAAAACCGTAATATCTCTCGGGAGGATGAGACTGCCTACTAGTCCTATGGAGTGACGCGGGGATGTCCTGTTCTTTTGAAACCTCTGGTTCTACCATATTTTCTGTAATAGCTTGTGGTTCTGGAATTTCTTCCAGTTCTATTGCGCTCCCATTAGTTTTTTTTTACAAAAATTTATTTTCCAAAAAGTGGGCATGACGAGAAACAAAAGCCTTTTGTTCCTCTGCGTAATAGAAAAGATACCCCCTGAAGTTCTTTGGGTATCCCAAAAATTTTAACAGTACTGAGCATGTCTCGAGCTTGTCCGCATGTTGCATTTTTACAAAGCTGGACATCCTTATATCTTCAGATACTGAAGATAGTATTTCTTCCCACTCCACATCTGATATGGTGTGGTAGGCACAGTCTTGGTAGGAACCTTGTTCAAAAGATATGCAGCTGATTCTAATGCATAACCCCAGAAGGATCGCGGTAACTTATCGTTACTCATCATGGAACGTACCATATCTAATAGGGTTTTGTTTCGCCTTTTCGATACACCGTTGTGTTGTGGTGTGTATGGAGGAGTAAGCTGAGAGAGAATTCCATTCTCTTTTAAGTAACGCAGGAACTCGGCACTTAAGTATTCACAACCTCGATCAGATCTTAGTGTCTTGATACTTCTGCCGGTTTGTTTTTCCACTTCATTCTTATATTGTCAGAATTTCTCAAAGTCCTGTTTCATCAAGAAGACATCTCCATACCTAGAGACATCATCCGTAAAAGTAATGAAATAGGAATAACCACTTCGTGCATGTGTAGACATTGGACCACACACATCGCTGTGTATGAGTCCCAAGAGCTCGCTCGCTCTCACTCCGTGTCCAGTGAACGGAGTCTTTGCCATCTTTCCTATGAGACAATATTGACAAGTTGCATAATGCTGATATTCGAACGGATCCAAATACCCTTTCTATGTAACTTCGTCAACCGTGTTTCATTGATGTGACCCAGTCTACAATACCACAAGAAAGCCTTATTTAATTCTGGAGACTTTTTTTTAAGTGTTTTCTGAACGTTGAAAACCCGAGCTTGATTTAACACGTATATACCGTTATCTAGTGTACCTGACCTAATCAAACGATGCTTAAGGAGGATGTGGACCACATCGCTTACAAATGTAAAATCATATCCTTCTTTAAAAAAGTAATGATACAGATATGATATTACAAGCTAGGCTAGGTACACACAAACAGTTACGTAAAATCAATATCTTCCCACTTGTCAATCCTAGGTGATATTCCCCTATGGATACAGCGTCCACGCTCATTCCGTTAGCAACCCTGAGAGCCATATCATCTGCCCTGATAACTCTACGGTTTTTTAAAGCCTATAATGAATTACAGATATGAGATTCTGATCCGGTGTCTAATACCCAGGAAGTATAGTTAATTGACATACAGTTTTCAATCACAAACACACCCGAAACCGAAGCAGCAACGTGCCTCAGATCCTGGATTCTGGCTTTCCAAGCCCTGCATTTCTTCTGCTAATGCCCTTTCCTGTGACAATAGGAACAACCCTCCTTCCCTACTGTTAGCCCCGAAACTTTTGCCCTGCCCTTTCCTTCTACCTTACTGACACCGCTTATCAGCTTGGTGGAGGCCTTCTTCTTCTCTTCTTTGGCTTTCGCCTTGGATGTAGAAGAGGAAAATTCCCTAATAAGCAGAGCGGCTGTCTTCCTGGTTTCCTTTAGGGTGTAAGTAGAAGGTAAGGACTGTAGAATCAAGTTAGTACATAACTCATTCTCCAACGTAGTCTCCAGGTCCGTGAGATCTTTAATATAGCTGATCGTTGTAGGGATTTGGTCCCCTATAGATGACCCGATAACCAATCTCGCTTGAAGCAATTCCTTCGAGATCTCATATCTTGCGATACGAGATTGCTCTCCATATAAATTTTTGTTATGGAGGAAAATAGAAGCTAAGTCCATCTTCTCGTACTGCCTCTGGTTTTCACTATCCATTGAGACCAACATGAGGCACTTGGCATTCGCATTATCATTTTCCCTTGTCTTACGGATATCAACATCCGCGACGGTAGAAATTGGACTTGGGACGGCGGGGGTTTTAGTATAAAGAGGTGGCCCAGTTTGTCACAGGTAATGGACATCTGGACAAACTTTTGCCAATCAATATAGTTTGGCTCAGTCAATTTATTATCTAGCTGTAACCTAATCTTGGTCACCTGGTTGCTGCAATTAGGAGAGAGAGAAGAAAATACTCAGCATGATACTCTTGCAAGTTTAGATTGATTTTTAATTTATCTAAACAGGACGGCTCTCACTGTATCTCGAATTCTTCCTCAAACCATAAAAGAAGAATTAGTCAGGATTAATCTTACCGTACAATACTTGTTTAACCTTTCGGCCAGACTGGTGTTGGTTTTTCAAGGGAGGTGATCGCACGCTTTTGGCGTGTCGGATGTTCAAAGTTCTAAAGTTACAACCGCGATCAGGACGGTGTCGCTATGCAGCTAGCCGGTTGAGCACGGGTCGATCCACAGGGAGATGGTTGTATGTCCGTTCGAGTTTTAGACGAGTCAATAAAGAATGTGTATATGTTCGTTCAGTTCTATCCTAAGTGTCGTATTTTATGTTCAAGTAAGCTTATTAAGGTTAAGCTTGGTTAGTAGAGTTAGGATTAGTCTTGTGCGTGTCTTTTGCCATTCTTAAAATGGTGTTGGAATAATCGAAAGTAGCGGGGATTAAGAGGACATAGGAATAGGATTTGCGAGTTTAAGCGAGCTTTCCAACGCTAAATCCATTCCTAGTGCCCCTTGTCCGTCCGCTAAATACGCTTATTTCCAACTCTCGGCCAAACACCCGCAACCATGTATCCAATTAAGTCACAACTACATGTCACGTTGTAGTGCGCTTAAAGGACTTCTCAACTTAGGTCGCGGCTACATGTCACGTATAGCGCGCCTTAGTGAGGGGGTTGCGTTTGTTTGGTCGGGGTTCGTTTCAAGATATTTGGCGAAGAGAAGCATAAGGGATTTCTCCGTCCCTCATACCCCCTTCCTTAGCCTTAACAAGAGGAAAATTATTCACACATCATAAAAGAAAAGAAAACAAAACAAGAAGGAAGAAAGGAAAGGAAAATACGGTTTTACAAGTGAAGCAAGCTAACTCTTGGGTTCTCACCTTAGCAAGGAACTCCGTCAAGTATCATCGCTTGAAAATACGGATAAAAGAAGAAAAGAAAAGAGAACAAGAAAGAAAATAACAACAACTAGTTAACAACAAATAATAAAATTACAATACAAGATAATAAAATTACAAGACAATAAATAAAAGAGACAAGATAAAAATAACCCTCATCTTCATTGATCTTCCACTCAAAAAGCTCTCACTACAATTTTCATGGAGGAAAGAATGAAGAAGAAGAAGAAACTAAGCTAAATCCTAACAAAGAGAGAATGGAATTCAAGACATGAAGAATACCCTTGGCTTGGCACAAAACTGGGCTATTTATAGGCTGCGTGCTGAAACCCTAGGGTAACATTCTGGCCCTAAATACAAAGACCAAACTACCCCAAAAATTTGGTCAGATGATGACACTAAACCGCGGCGGATCCGCCGTGAAAACCCACATTTGGCAGCGGTTCCGCCGCGGTTTTGTGGGATTGGGGTCTCGTATTTTCTGGGTTTACTTGTGTTACTATCTTATGTTGTTATACATGTCCCAAATTGCAAAATTCCTTCACAATTTCTTCAGATCTGCACAGTCCAAACATAGCTTCACTTTTGATTGATTTGACCTTTCTCCCTCGAGCTCCGCGCACCCATTGATTCTTGTGCTGCCTCTTTCGTGCTTTGTGCTTGTCTGAGACACGAATGACCACCGTCATTTGTCTTGTCTCTGGAACTGGTACGCGGCATTGGACGGATACGGATGATCGGAACCCGGCTTTTATCTGCTGGCAACAGATGTTCTGGATATTGGCGTAACAGTGGAGATTTTATATCATTTGCGTTATTTTGGACTAGGAACTTGTAGCCTGTAAATATGTAGCAAACACGGATTAAAAGCACCTACCTATAAACAAACGAGCATAAGAATGGGCGGTATAAAATGCAGTTTTCTATGATGAACAAATACCCCCAAACTTAACTTTTGCTCGTCCCGAGCAAAACCAATTATTCACAAAAAAAAGTCCTAACCGCACTTTCGTAGGGAACGCGATTGCACTGAGCGTGTGCAACAAGCCGTTAAATCTCTAGGTGTCCCTAGTAGAAGGAGTGTTGTCTCCTGAGGGTTTTCAGCGGATTACACCCACAAAATCCCATCAACCTAGTGTCATAAGTTAACATCGATTCTATTCGTACAGTTCAGTATTTACGTTAGAAATTCTATCATCCTAAGTTAGAAACATCCAACCCTTATGTTTCACGCCTCCTATCTACTTAACTTCAGATCCTATACGTTCCAAAAAAGTTTAGAAAGATGTTGGTATCTCCTGAGTTTCCTTCTAAAGTGCGGTCTTAAATCAGGGATTTTTTATCAATTTTACAGAAAACATAAGTCTTATCTTTTATTTCTATCTTTTATCCAAACATCGATTATATACCCCTATGTGTGTGTATATTTACACCCCTACACTTAAGAATTCAATTCAAGCTATAATACCCTTGCCCTAATACCTAATACTACTTCTTTTCATTAAGGATGGACGGATTTGCTCACACAACTTTCATGCGACTATTAATGCTTCTTGAGGCACTAACGGCCGATTACTGAATGTGTGAGCTTAAAGCGTAAATAGCAGTTTCCAGGACTTGACTTTATTTATTTTTCTTTTTCTTTTTCTTTTTTTTCTTTTTCAAGACCGGATATATTTTTCAATATGCTCTTTTGGTGTTTAGCTTTAAATACCGTTTTTTCTTTCATACTAGGCTTTCAGGCAAGAGTATTTCTAGGTATTCTCTACTATCCCAAGTTTTAAGGTGCGTGTATGTGCAGTTTGTAGGGTATATACTTTCTAAATTTCGATTCAAGAATAGAAACTATTTTTCAGACTTATCCTTCAGTAAAGCTTCAATACTTTCCCCTCATCTTGACTTAACTCAAGAACTGAATTCAAGATTACCTACTTCTATAAAAAAAAACTTTAAGGACGTATAATCACCAAGTTTAAACAGAATGAGGGTTATTTTCAGGATTTTCAATTCCTAAGCCTAGAATTTAGTTATTTCTAACATATCAACTAAACTTTCAGAATAAAAATCTAAGTTACCCTATTAGCTAACTTGACGACAAAGTTATTATATTTTTTGGAATTTTTTTTGATTTTTATGGGTTTTTAATAAGGTATGCAAATGCAAAATATACAAATGAATGCAAAGGAAGAAAGCTTACCGAGCACACCCCTAAACTTAAACTTGACAGTGCCCTCACTGTCAGGCTACACCAAGAGGGTCAAAATTATCGGCGCTCCCTAGAAACAAATTATATACAAAACAGAAAAGGAAAACAAAAAATATATACAAAAAGGTTTCCCCCCAAACTTAAGTAAAACAGTGTTTCCACTGTTTAAGTGGTGAAGTTCAGGATTAGGGGGGAAAGAACAGTATCAAGCTATACAAGGCCTTACACAGGCCAAATGTGAGCACCAACCATTCAAAGATTTTATCGCTATAATGTACAGGTTGGTGAAAGAAGGCGTAGAGAAAAGAGATGGAGAATACGCGAGACCGTATGGAGATAGAAGTGGTATACGGTCTCGGTATATAAGAAGAAGAATGGCGGAAGGGAGAAAGAAGTGGAATACGAACTTGAGGGTGAAAATGGAGTGAATAGATTAGCACAATATGTGATGAATGATGTGTAAAAAGTGATTGTGCTAATCTATCAACCCGTCGAGAAATGGGGTCAAATCCCTCAAGATTCGTGAGAAACCATGGGTAAGCCGAACTCGGTAAACCAGACAATGGAAATGGAAGTGATACGGTTACTTGCAAGGTCGGAACGATGGAAAGGATGGAGGTAGGTGATTGAGGAAGGTTATCGGTTAAAGGTTCATGAGGGTGTACACAGTCAATGAAAGGGATATGATGAATTGGAAAATCCGACTCATCAACAAGAACTGTTTCATCCTCAAAAATATCCTCAAAATTCTCCTCAAAGTTAAGCACATCCATGCATTTATCCTCAAAATCCAGACGTATATGGGGTTTGGGAAAAACATTTAATGACTTGGGATGATGAATTGAAGAGAAAAACTCAGCCAAATCTATGGGTTCATCATCCAAAATATTCCCAGCGTCAATATCCTCAATCAAGTGAAAATCAATATCCTCAGACACCTCATCAAAAGCATGGATTTCAATCGATTCTGGTTCTAAGATGGAGGTGTAGAGATCAAAAGGATTGGGTGTGGTTTCACTCAAAAGGGACCCTTCACAATCGGGCAAATCAAATACTACAAAGTCACACAACTCATTAATCATTCTATCTTTAATACGTGAATCGTTGGGAACACTAGATAGACATTCAAAACTGGAGTTGTAGGATTAAATTGAAACGGGTAAGTCTGATTTGGAAGGGTGTACAGCTCACTCTCTCTGCTCAAATTCTCAACCTGTCCTACCGCCTCTTCATACATTGAAAAATTTGGAGCTAGTTGAAAACTGGCTACCGGGTCACTAGGTTGTATGAGGACGGCCATGGACGCATTCAAATCCATCATCTGTTGGTACGACGCTACCCTAAAGTCTTCCAAAGACTGTTCCAGACTAGACATGGGTTGTGAAGGGGTTTCAGTAAAAGATTCAAAGTTGTTTGGATACTGAAAATTCCTAAATGGCAGTTCAGAAGCAATGTCTAGGGAAGGTGCAAAAGTCGGGTAGGACTGGTAGGAATTGAATGGCTGGACAGGAACAGGATCAACATTTGGATAAGAAGGTGAATAGAATTGTTGATCCCAAGAATCTGTAGTGGTGAAAGGAGTGAAAGATCGGCTACGGGATTGTTCAATATGTTCAGCGATGGACAAAGGACGACTTGCGAAAGGGGTATCAACATTAGAGGGTGGGGGAGGTTGAAAAGGTTGATACAAAGTGGATTGCGGAGGGCAAGTGTTTATCCTAGACGCGTCTATGCGATCTTTCAATGAAATTTTGGGCATGGAGGGATCGTTCGATGTTCGGCCAAAGTAAGAACCGTAAGAAGTAATGTCTGGTTGTGGGTACCAAAGTTAGGCAAGAGTTTTTCTAGGTAGAGTACCCATGATATGAAGAGAGAAAGAAAGAAAGGAAGAGAAAAGGAGGGGAAAAAGAATGTGGATTTTTTTTATTTTTATTAAAAAAAATGTTTGTTTTAGGAGTTTTGAAAATTGTTTGTTTAAAAGAATACGGAATTATGGGACTAAAATTCACAAGCACAATCACAATCACAATATGCACACACACCTAGAGCTAGGGTCACCTAGGTCAGCTAGACAGCTCCTAACTGTTCCAAAGGGCTAGAAATAGGACCTCAAACCGCCTCTTCTCCGCCAATTGCGGCCAGGTAAGTGCCAGGTAAGTGGGAAGCTCCCCACTACGTAAGTAGTGGTCCTAATTAAGTAACCACTTGCCTTAGACACACTTGCCTAGACACCCAAAGTCAGGATAGGATAAACGGCCGATGCCTACAACCAGTCCTCTGTCCTATTGAGCGCGACGTTCTTAGGGCCGAGTCTAGTATTTTTTGATTAAATAATGGTCAATGCATATGCTTTTTGTGATTTCTGGGATCCTGGGATCCTGGGAAGGGTGATGAAATCCCCACCCAATCTGGATTGGTTTCAAGCCCCTTAAAGTCCGTATTAATATATGCAAAGCGGCAAACAAACAAAATCTAAAACAACAAAATTTTATTTGGCGGCCGCGCAATCTGTGCAAAGAAACCTGCAGAAAATACAGTATAGTGGAATTCACAGAGAAGATAAAAGAAAGGAAAAAGGGGTGGAGAAAAAATTGGGCACAGAGGCCTCAATGAGACCGCGGAACCGCCGCGCAAGGCACCTTTTGACCGCGGTTCCGCGGTCAAAATGTTGACTTGGTGATTTTTCTTTGGTCAACGAACTCCACTTCTTTTCTTTTCCAAAATAAAAACCTCTGTTTTCCTTTTGGATTACTGTACTTGCTCCAGATTAGCCTGCACACTTGCACACAAAAATTATCAAAAATAACAAAAAGATTTTATTTTATTTATTTATAAATATATACAAAAAGAATATTAACCCGAAAAACAAGAAAGAATATACGCTACTGTCTACCCGGCAACGGCGCTATTTGATCGCACGCTTTTGGCGTGTCGGATGTTCAAAGTTCTAAAGTTACAACTGCGATCAGGACGGTGTCGCTATGCAGCTAGCCGGTTGAGCATGGGTCGATCCACAGGAAGATGGTTGTATGTCCGTTCGAGTTTTAGACGAGTCAATAAAGAATGTGTATATGCTTGTTCAGTTCTATCCTAAGTGTCGTATTTTATGTTCAAGTAAGTTTGTTAAGGTTAAGGTTGGTTAGTAGAGTTAGGATTAGTCTTGTGCGTGTCTTTTGCCATTCTTAAAACGGTGTTGGGATAATCGAAAGTAGTGGGGATTAGGAGGACATAGGAATGGGATTTGCGAGTTTAAGCGAGCTTTCCAACGCTAAATCCATTCCTAGTGCCCCTTGTCCGTCCGCTAAATACGCTTATTTCCAACTCTCCTCGGCCAAACACCCGCAACCATGTATCCAATTAAGTCACAACTACATGTCACGTTGTAGTGCGCTTAAAGGACTTCTCAACTTAGGTCGCGGCTACATGTCACGTATAGCGCGCCTAAGTGAGGGGGTTGCATTTGTTTGGTCGGGGTTCGTTTCAAGATGTTTGGCGAAGAGAAGCACAAGGGATTTCTCCGTCCCTCATACCCCCTTCCTTAGCCTTAACAAGAGGAAAATTATTCACACATCATAAAAGAAAAGAAAAGAAAACAAGAAGGAAGAAAGGAAAGGAAAATACGGTTTTACAAGTGAAGCAAGCTAACTCTTGGGTCCTCACCTTAGCAAGGAACTCCGTCAAGTATCATCGCTTGAAAATACGGATAAAAGAAGAAAAGAAAAGAGAACAAGAAAGGAAATAACAACAACTAGTTAACAACAAATAATAAAATTACAATACAAGATAATAAAATTACAAGACAATAAATAAAAGAGACAAGATAAAAATAACCCTCATCTTCATTGATTTTCCACTCAAAAATCTCTCACTACAATTTTCATGGAGGAAAGAATGAAGAAGAAGAAGAAACTAAGCTAAATCCTAACAAAGAGAGAATGGAATTCAAGACATGAAGAAGACCCTTGGCTTGGCACAAAACTGGGCTATTTATAGGCTGCGTGCTGAAACCCTAGGGTAACATTCTGGCCTTAAATACAAAGACCAAACTACCCCCAAAATTTGGTCAGATGATGACACTAAACCGCGGCGGATCCACCGCGAAAACCCACATTTGGTGGCGGTTCCGCCGCGGTTTTGTAGAATTGGGGTCTCGTATTTTCTGGGTTTCCTTGTGTTGCTATCTTATGTTGTTCTACATGTCCTAAATTGCAAAATTCCTTCACAATTTCTTCAGATCTGCACAATCCAAACATAGCTTCACTTTTGATTGATTTGACCTTTCTCCCTCGAGCTCCGCGCACCCATTGATTCTTGTGCTGCCTCTCTCGTGCTTTGTGCTTGTCCGAGACACGAATGACCACCGTCATTTGTCTTGTCTCTGGAACTGGTACGCGGCACTGGACAGATACGGATGATCGGAACCCGGCTTTTATCTGCTGGCAACAGATGTTCTGGATTTTGGCGTAACAGTGGAGATTTTGTATCATTTGCGTTATTTTGGACTAGGAACCTGTAGCCTGTAAATATATAGCAAACACGGATTAAAAGCACCTACCTATAAACAAACGAGTATAAGAATGGGCGGTATAAAATGTAGTTTTCTGTGATGAACAGGAGGTTTTCCAACGCTTTCGCGAAGTTCCTTAATTACATAACCTCTTTTCTCTAGAGGCGTAGCCCTGCTAATACTGTTCTAGACACCTACTTGGTTTATAATATTGATTGTTAAGTGAAAAATCTCCTGAGGAGTAGCGGATACTTACAGTAGGATCGGGATCCAAATATTATTGTGTGATAATCTTGAAGGAATCCTACCAAAATTATCACACTCCAAATGGTATGCAATAATAGCAAGTTTCAGTTTCTTTAGAAACTCCCGATGTGGATTTTTGCCCCCAGCTCTTATGACCTTGACGAAGGCCAATATATCATAAGTCACAAGTCAAGTTCTACCTGACATTGTCTAGATTAATTTGAACCCATCCGTACATACCCTTGACGAAGGAAAAATAGTAGTACGACTATCCCAAACCAATGCATCTATCTATGCTATAGATGAATATTCAGCAGCTACCAATCATTATGCCTTTGCGAAGGTCAAAATACATAGCTTGAATAATAATGAATACCCAACTGAAATGACGGAGGGCTACGAATGGTTTTGGCGAAACCGTGAACGTAATGAACTTGATTTAATCGAAAGAACCTGATAGCTTTTAAAGGAGTGGTTTAAGCTCCGCATTTAAAAGTTTGCTTTTTGAAAAAACCGAGTGGTTTTGAAATTGTTCCAACGATTCAGTTTTGGTTTGTTTGCTTTGCATTAAATATATAATGCTCTCCCATCATTTACACTTACCATTGCAGAAAGAAACGAAAATACCACGTACGCTTATGCCATCTGCATTCGCCACTAGGCCCCGTCTAACACCATTAGGTTACTTAACTAACGCCGGAGCGGGGGATGGATTAACGCGGGTGCAACACATAAGCAATGTCACTATATAGCATATATATAATATCCATTCGTCTCACGCAATAATATGCATTCCAGATCACAGATGAACATATTAGATATACTAGAAATTTCGCATTTCGTTTAAGCCTGTAACGAAAGACGGATTCCACGGTCGTGATGAATAGCCA
This sequence comes from Agapanthus africanus, assembly GCA_030015575.1. Lineage (NCBI taxonomy): Eukaryota > Viridiplantae > Streptophyta > Magnoliopsida > Asparagales > Amaryllidaceae > Agapanthus > Agapanthus africanus. The sequence goes on from CM057340.1 coordinate 544,807,689, forward strand.
AACCCCACCCTAGACCCCTACAGGTGCGGCAAACTACCCGCCAAATTCCCGAAGTGAAGCGGCCTCTCTCTGTAAAATGAGTAGGCTATTCGGCACTTCAAAGAACCCGGTAGTTTGTGCACCCCACCTTGGGTCTATCCTAGGAGCAGAAAACAGCAAAAGAAATAATACAACGGTGGCTACAATCTCAACCCGGATGTGCCCCGCAAAATAATATTACATTACTTTACAATTTATATCGAATGAAAGAAAGAAAACTCTCTTCTCACATCCCCCGGCTATTCATCATCGACGATCCAATATTCCATATCCACAAACCATCAACAACAGCAACACAGATATGTGCAACCCCCACTAATCGTTGCATATCGATTAGTATACGTTCGCATCATATATCAAACTGAAACTTGTTAAACGACATTAAAACCGCGACTTCGAAATACTCCGTATTGCCACAGTAGAAAATAAACAGTATAATCAAAATTGGCAAAATCAAACAATACCTGAAACCCTAAATCCAAGTAACAAGAACACAGAACAAAAATCAACACAATCCCACACAATTGACCCGGTGAGGCCGGTCATTTTGAGGGTTTGGCCGGCTATGTTCAGGTGGAATTGCCTCGTTTTTTTCCTACGTTCATCTCACAACAAATAGACTCTGCAATTGTTTAAAAAAATTTAGAGCCTCTGAAAAATCGACAGAAACTTGGATTTCTTGTTTCGTGTTTCGGAGTTATTTCAGTTTCGTAGTTTTACACATTGTCTAAACTGTTAGCTAAGGTTTAATAGGCTCTGATACCACTGTAAGTCGATATCGTGCACCCCGCGGGTTCGCGGGGAGGCAGAATACGCAAAAAACGATTTTTACGGGCTTCGCAACACGACTTGAACTCCGGGATCGATACTAAACCCTAGCTAGCAAAACTGTATGAGGTTAAATACTCGGATAGAAAGTTATACCTCACAAAACCATGTCCTTCGGGTCTTCTTGCCGTCCTCCTCCTCGTCATAGGCTCCTCGGATCGTACACGGATCGGGCCTCCTCATCGGTCCTCTCAAGTTAAAGACGATCCACCCGAGAGTCTATAGTCCAAGCTCCAACCTCAAGTCTGAGGTAACTAAGGTACCTAGTTCGCTAAATTAGATGTCTTAGATGATGTAGAGAGTGAAGATGGATTAGTTTGTCTCTAAATACCCTAGCTTTCTTAACACCTGAGACATTTAGTATTAGAGGAAGAAGAAGGGGAACTTGAGGAAAAAAGAGTGAAGATGAGCATTAGAATGAAGAAGGATTTCTATTTGTGATGAATGAAAATCCTAAATATCAAGCATGCTTGCAAAATATGTAGTATGCTTCAAAATATCTAGTATGCTTCACTTATCACTTAGTGAGTCACCCCCATGAGTCACCCCATGAATCACCAAGTAGCCATGCCTCAATTAATGTAAATCTCCACCTCATTTCCTCCACCTCATTAATTTTTTAATCAAAAGATTAAAACCCTAATGAGGTGTCTTCTTCTAGAAGCAATCTTGAGTAAATTACAAGAATACCCCTCATCCGTATATACATACCTGTATCTGTATTCCGAAAAATATGAATACAAAGAGACGAAAATAATCCATCAATATAATACTAGGATCTGGCTTAAACCAAAGCCCACTAGTATTATCCGCCCGAACATCATACGTGCAGAAGTACACGTATGTGATCGAAGCCCTGCCGAAAAACCATACGGCCTCTACACCTTTTGCCCGATGCAGAGAAACCCTCTGTGTGGGACTCTAAAGACTCTACACTACGCTGGCAGTGGGTTTAACCAAAAGCCGTCAGCGGTTCTAGCTGCACGTAACGGCTACCCAGGTATCTATCGATAAGAAGGCCGATGAGCAAACTCATCCGAACTCCTACTGAGCCTATCTGTGACAATCTCCATACAGTCTGGTCTGTTTATCACGCCCCGCTTCCCAGATTGCGCTAAGATTGGCACGTGACAGAGCCAACTATGCTACCTGTGGCTAGGAAACATCCCTCCACAGTCACATTACCGCTGTCCATAAGATATCAAGAACAATAGAAATAAAAATAAACTATCTAGTACATGTCCATATGCCAGAATAAACGAGTCAAGAAATAATATACGGAAGCAATAAATCCAATAAACAATAACATCTAGAAAGTTCGTCCCAAATACGGGCTCACATCAGGAAATAAAAGTACGGAAATAAAACTAAACTAACTAGATAGTAACAGGATTCTCACTGCTTGGCCTGTCGGCTGAAATACTCCTGGTCAGCCTGCGACAAAGACAGAGGATCTAGGCCATGCAAAACCCAGACGTCAGTGCGTCATAATATCAACAATAATAAATGAACATGATACATGAGATATGCAGGAATGAATATAACCGATGACATGAATATAGAAAGTAAACACGGAAATGAAACAGTGAGGGTATGTACATGTGGTGTGCAGCCTATATCTGGATCCTAGGTTATCTAATCTAAAGTCTTCGAAATCAATTAATGTAATTCTCATCGTAACCCATCGGACTATGCCCCATTCATTCCCCACGGGACCATGGTAACAAGATATTCTAGACTATCAGTCTATGCCCCGTTCATTCCCCACGGGACCACGGTAACAATATAATAGCCCTTTGAGTTATGTTCGGTTACATTCTTGATTTCCCCTTACCCCCAAGGTTATGTGTTCAAGTCAGGTATTGATAAATCTAGAGCTAATGCCAACACAGGATCAAGCAGGTACATATTTGTCTATGCAGACAACAGGATATGTCCGTCAGGACAATAAGTCAGGATTGTCGGCATTAGAAACAAGATCAGGTATCAAGTCAAGCAGTGGTGGATCAGGTCATGTTAGGTGGTGTACAGTGCATTCAATGGATGCCCAACAGTAAAATATAGCAAGTATTGAATCACGGTAAAAGTACGGATGCATGAATAGTAATCAGTGATAACATATAATGAGTCCATGATTCATACAATGCATACTAGCAAGTATGGTATATGAATCTAGCAGTAACATGAAACAATCAGGTTCAGGCATACAATTAAATATGTAATATATAGTACGGATATGAGCGGGTGTCGTAAAATGGTAAACTATAACAGGGATGCACGATGTAATGAACATGCAATATTTTTATTCATATAAATGAAAATATATAGACATAGCATGTAGGAAGATAAAGTTGCATGCGACTAGATTTGTAAATAACGGTATGGACACGTACGGCCATCCGAAAACAGTTAAACAGTAACATGGATGTACAATGCAGTGAACATGTGATATTTTTATTCATATGAATGCAAAATATGTATCATAGCATGTAGCAAGATAAACTTGCATGCGACTAGATATGTAATAAACTGTACAGATGCGAATGGATATTGTAAAACTGTAAAACTGTAACATTGGATGCATAACTAAACAATATGAAATATTATTATTCGCATGAATGCAAAATATAGTAGTATAGCCTGTAGCAAGATAAACTTGCCTGATCGGATCTCAATACGGGGTGCAACGCAGCGTACGATGTCGGTAAATGTCGCGATGCACACACGTGCGTACAGAACTGAACCAGGCAAAGCAAGAACGTGACCACGCTGGCTGGGGATGTCCATTAAGTCGCCTGGATCGTTAGCGTCGAGCACGGCTCCGGCAGCGATCACCGGAATCAAGAACCAAGAAAAGAGAAGAAGTAGAAGTAGAAGAAGAAGAATAAGAAAGAAGAAGGTGTGGTGGTTTGGTGCTCTAGGTTCAGAGAGGAAGACGAGAGGGAGATGGTGATGATGACGGGATGAAGCTGGGGTCGCCGGAGGCGAGGGAATGGTGACGAGGTCGGGGTTCAGGCGTGGGTTCTGTGCAGGGAAAAGCTCGGGCTTATGGGAAGAGGGAGTGATGGAGGTGAGATGGTCTAGGAATGTTCGACGACGGTGAGGCGAGGTCGGCGACGAGGACAGAGGCAACGATGGGTGTAGTGTTGGGTTCGGGTGTTGGGTTGTGGTGGTCGGCGACGTGCCGGGGTGCTCGGGTGTAGGGAGGAAGGAGGCAAGGTGAGGAAGGTGGAGGTAACGATGAGCGGTGGAGGTGAAGACGGCGACGGCGAGGATCGGAGGTAATGGGTGTCGTCGCGGTGGATTCGAGTGGGTTGGAGACGGCGAGATGAAGGAGTTTTGTTGTGGGGTGAGAGAGGTGAAGGAGGAGAGGGAAGAAGGCGAGGGTGAAGTCGGCGAGTGGCGGAGGCGACGGGCGACGAGCGCGAGCGAGGGCAGGGGCGTGGGTTCTTGCTCGTGGAGGTGGGAAACGAAATTTTGAGAAGACGATGGAGGAGAGAGGGAGAGAGAGGACGTAGGTATTATTAATAGGAAAGAAAAAAAGAAATATATATATATATATATATATATATATAGTCAGTTAAAGAGAGAGAGAGATATCTGATTAAAAATATATTCGAAAATATATTTTAGTTATAAACGAATTTTTAAACAGTTATTATATAAAGAATATAATATTAAGAAAAATCGAGTTTTCTTGCTGATACAAACTTACTCCAAAATATGCCCGGATTGGGTCTAAAATTACGGTTTGAAAATACGGATAATGTACATATCAACCAAAACCAAAATAGGATATCCGGGTCACGAAAAAGCATACCCCCAAGAACGGATGCACGTAGCGATCCAAACAGGTCCGTTTCACTGAACGGAATAGGAACACGATATACGGATGCTATCATAGGGTCAGGGGTATGATGCAGGCCATACTAGATATTTTTAAAGTATTTTATTTGTCTTTACTTGTTATATTGAAAAAAATGCAGATATCAGATATAATGCAGTCATACAACATGAAAGTGCATGGATTCTCATAACTAGCCGGAATAAATCATAAACAGGAATCAAGACGGGTTTCCAGTATACGGGTTGGGTCGAATGCAAACACAGATATCAATTACACTATTCGCACCCAAAACACAGTAAATCAAGAAATAACCATAAATAAAGAAATACCCAAAAGAACTGGTATAAATGAACTAGGGTGTTACATTATACCCAACTACAAAAGAATTTCGTCCTCGAAATTCCCGGAATAAGAAAAGACAAACAAGTATGAATCTACAAGAAGAGATCTAGAAACTTCTGTCGAATCTCATTTGCTCATTCCCAAGTCGATTCTCCGTGCGAGCGATTTCCCCATGAAACAAGCACGAGCGGAATAATCTTGTTCTTGAGAACCTTTTCTCTTCGATCAACAATTGATATCGGTCGTTTCTCATAAGTTAAATCCTCCCTTACAGTCAGCTCTGAATGATCTAGTACGTGCATCTTATCTCGAACATACTTACAGAGTTGAGATACATGAAACACGTCATGAACACTCGCCAAAGATGGTGGTAAAGACAATCGATAAGCCACTTCTCCAACACGCTCCATAATCTCGAAAAGCCCCACGAATCGAGGACTAAGCTTACCTCGACTCCCAAAACGAATCACTTCTCTAGCCGGTGATATCTTCAAGAATACCAGATCACCAACAGCGAACTCTAGAGGTCTTCTCGATATATCGGCCTAACTTTTTTGCCGATCCTGTGCTGCCTTCATATGATTCTAGATAGCATTAATCTTCTCTACTGTTTACACGACAAGATCCGGTCCCAACAATCTTCGTTCTCCAACATCGTCCTAACAGACGGGTGAGCGACACTTGCGACCATACAATACTTCGTATGTAGCTATCTGAATAGTCGCCTGGAAGCTGTTATTGTACGAAAACTCCATCAGGTGTAGATGATCCTCCCATGAACCCTTGAAATCCAACATACAAGCTCTCAACATATCTTCAAGAGTTTGGATCGTTCTCTCCGACTGGTCATCCGTCTGAGGATGATAAGCGGTACTAAACTTCAATCGCGTCCCCAAACTTTCCTGTAAACTCTTCCAGAAGTGCGATAAGAATTGGGTATCACGGTCGGAAACGATGCTTACAGATACACCATGCAATCTCACAATATCCTGCATGTACCGTTCTGCTAACGTTTCTGTCGACTGACCAACTCGAAACGGTATGAAATGAGCTACCTTGGTCAATCGATCAACAATCACCCAAACTGCATTATTGCCTTTTGGACTCCGCGGTAAAGCTGTCATGAAATCCATGGTTATATGTTCCCACTTTCATTGAGGAATCAGAAGTGGTTGCAATAAACTAGCTACCCTTTGATGTTCAGCCTTAACTTGCTGACACACCAAGCACTTTGCTACAAAGCGAGCAGTCTCCATTTTCATGCCTTCCTACCAGAAATGCTGTCATAGATCACGGTACATCCTCATGCCTCCTGGATGTACGGAATAAGCGGAACTGTGTGCCTCCCTCATAACTTCTTCACGAATGTCTCCTTTCGGCACACACAAACGGCTACCATATCGCAACGAACCATCTTCATGAATCAACAAGTCCGTTCGAAGTCCCGCTTCTACCTGTTCTCGGAACTTCTGTAACCTTAGATCGTGCGACTGCACTTCTTTAATATTATCGATCAATGATGACTGTACTTGCAGCTGCATCAACTGTCCTGAAGAATGCGGTAGCATGATCTCCAAATCGAATCTTCAAAAATCATCGATAAGCTCCTTCTGTGCAGTCAACATCCGAATTGCTGGCAACCGACTAAACGCATCCGGCACTACATTAACTTTCCCCGGATGGTACTTGAGATCAAGATCATAGTCAGCCATCAGCTCCAACCATCTACGCTGCCTCATGTTGAGCTCTTTCTACGTGAAAACATACTTTAAGATTTTATGATCGGTGAATACTTCGACCCTTTCGCCCAGTAAGTAGTGTCTCCAAATCTTTAAAGCGAAAATCACCGCTGTAAGTTCCAAATCATGAGTTGGGTAATTTTTCTCATGGGTCTTCAACTGTCTCGATGCGTAGGCTATAACCTTCCCATGTTGCATCAAAACACATCCTAAATCTTTTCCAGATGCGTCGCTGTGAATCACCAATCCTCCGGAACCGTCTGGTACGGTCAAAATAGGAGCGGTTATCAATCTTTGGTTCAACGCTTCAAAAGCTGACGCACAACTATCCGTCCATACGAACGGTATATCCTTTCGCGTAAGTATGGTCAACGGCTCAGCTAAATGAGCAAAATTCTCCACAAACCTTCTGTAATATCCGGCAAGTCCCAGAAAACTTCTGATCTCTGCTACGTTCTTCGGAATCGGTCAATCTTGAATTGCTACAATCTTCTCGGGATCAACAGCGATTCCATCTCCGGATACGACATGCCCCAAAAACTTCACTTCTTCAAGCCAAAACTCACACTTGCTCATCTTCGCATATAATCTTTCTTACCTCAACGTTTATAATGCGATCTTCAAGTGTTCAGCATGCCCTTCTAGGCTCTTCAAGTAGACCAGAATATCATCGATGAACACCACTATAAACTGGTCCAAGAACGGTGAAAAGATTCGGTTCATCAAATCCATAAATATCGCCGGTGCATTCGTGACTCCGATTGGCATCACTAAATACTCGTAATGTCCATATCGAGTTCGAAACGCAGTCTTGCAAATATCTTCTGATTTAACTCGGACCTGATGATATCCGGATCACAAATCCAGCTTCAAGAATACCCTCGCGCCACTGAGTTGCTCGAATAATTCGCCAATACGAGGGATCGGGTACTTGCTCTTAATAGTCACCCGATTTAATTCTCGATAATCGATGCACATCCTTCGCGTGCCATCTTTCTTCTTAACTAGAAGAACTGGAGCTCCCCAAGGTGAATTGTTGCTGCGAATCTAACCCTTCTCAAGCAATTCGGTAACCTGCTTCTTTACCTTTTCCAACTCTACTGGTGCCATCGGATAGTACGCTTTTGAGATTGGCGTTGCACCATGAACAAGATCGATCGAGAACTTCACATCTCGTTTTGGCGGTAAACCCGAGATGTCCTCAAACACGTCCATGAACTCTCGAACTACAGCTGGCGCTTCCTCCTTATCAACTTTCATTGACGAAAGAACGCTGCTTGTCGGTCTAGCCCTAAATTCGACTGGTCCGACAAAACTGCTTCCTCCAGCAAAAACAAACTCCGGATGTCCGGGAATCTGGAAAATCACTTTCTTTGCCCTACAATCAATATGTGCATGGAAAGTGCTGAGAAAGTCCATTCCCAAGACAACATCATAACTGCCAGTATCGATCACCAAGAAATATGTAAATAACTCCCGTCCGTAAATAACTGTAACGCTTCGAAAATCGTTTAGGCAGTTTTTCGGTAATCGGCAAAATTAGCAGTCTTTTCTGTAAAAAGTCAAAATAGTTATTTTTCATTATAGACTTAATTATACAAAATTTAGATAAGATATTACTATAAATTGGCCACTAAAATGTCACTTAAAATTTTCTAGTTAATAAAAAAAAATTCCTTAATTAATTATTTTTTAATATTATTTTAAGCTTTTAAAAATACATTTAATTAGTGATAAATACAAATTTAATTGGGTAAATTATATAATTAGGAACCATTGTAAACTAAAATTTAGTGTAATAAAAAATTTTAGCAAACATTTCAAGTTTAATAGTTTATGGTAAAAAGGGGGTTGAAATATGGAAAGAAAAAGGGGTTTTTTGAAAAGTTTTGATGTGAAATGCTTTAATGAGTTTTGAGGGGTTCTTTCAACCTAGAAATTTCTACACATCCACACACACACTCTTTTCCTAGCCTTGGCCGAGCATGTAGTGGCAGCCCCTTTTGTTTTCATTCACAATTCTCCATCAAATTCTCACTCAAAATAGAATTATAGAAAAGAAAATCAAAAAAAGAAATAATATATGATAAGATGGAGATGTTTCTACATAAAACTACACTCATCCACACTCTTCTCTCTCTCACTTTTCCCTCATTTCACTTTTGGCCGAGCCCCCCTCTAGTGCTGTCCAAAATTTCACCTCTTCAATTCTCTTCAAAAAAATTAATTTATTTTGCCTCAAAAATCAATATAAATTCCCACTAATTCATCATTTAACCATTACCCAATATTCTTTGATCAAAAGCAAGCAAGGATCTTGGAGTAAAAAGGTGCAAGTTGGGAGGCTAAGATTGCATGCTAGGTCTTAAAAAAAATTATGGAGGTATAATCCTAACCCTAGTGTTTAATTTTAGGTTAATTACTTCAAATTAATTAATTCCGGTTTTTAATCATGGTTCTATATTCAAACTTGAAATTTCAAGAGAAGAGGTTTTGAGCTAAGTTAGGTTTTTTTTATCACTCAATTAGGATTACAAGATGTAGTTTAAGATGTTGAGTCATGGAAAATTTAATCTAATTGTTAAATTATTAGGTGTTACTTTAAAATTGTTAAAATCGGGAAAAATTGTGCAAACCAGGTTTTTGTAGAATATGTATATATGTGGGATACAATTCTAGTGAGAATTTTTATCAATTATTTATGGTTTTAATGAGGAGATTAACATGTTAATGGAATGCTAAACATATGTAGTTACTAGTTGCTAATTTTTTTTTGGTTTAAAAATTGTGATAATTATGCAAAATTGCTAACTAGGTTTTTAGAAATTAATTTAAAATGTAGTATTTAAAATCTAATTAGGGATTTAGCTCATTCTTAAGGTTTCATGGAGTGGTTTAACAATTTAATATATGCAAAATCAAGTTTGGAAGTGAATTGTGAAATTTTGCTTAAAAGTATCGAAATCGGGCATGTTCGCAAACTAGAATTTCAATTTAATACAAATTAGGGTGTTAAAAATATAGTAATGGTTTATATAATCTAGTTATGCTATTTAATGAGTATTATGACCATTAGTTCCATTTAAGCGTCAAGTTTTGAAGTAAAACGGTAAATTGACATTTTCAAGGTTTTTTCGGAATTGGAAGATTTGATCGATTTTAGGGTTTCGATAATTTAAACCAAGTTTTATATTATAAATAATGGGTTTTGAAACTACGAGTTGTTTATTGGTGTTTATCTCGATCAATCGGCGTTTGTACGCCGATATCGAGCGATATTTGGTTCTTTTGTATAAGCGGGACATAGGTTTTAACCTATGCGCGCTCCGTGCGTCGTTTTGATTTTGTCCGTGATTCAGTTTACGATATTATATATGTTTGCGTATAGGTACCCCTCACGTGAACTTCAGACGATGAAGAAGTGGACGGCGACATCGTCTTCGGCAGACAAGGACCAGGTGAGTAGATGTATATCTACGGGGGAAGTCGGGTGGATGGCGTTTAGCACCCCCGCAAACGTAGAATAGGAATATTGCTTATTATCATTAGGAAGTCAGATGTGACCTTAGATTCTTGGAGAATAGGACCCTAGTAATGACCTTAGGTTGGACTAGACTGATTTAGATAGACTTTACCAGAAGATGAATGTCCTGGAGGAGATTCGTAGGTTCCAGGTATACACGCACACATAGAAGCTGGACTTGGTGTATATGTGTATGTGTGTATATATATAGGAATGTGTGTAGGTATATATATACACAACATGTATATGTGATATAAGGATGTTATATGATACATGGGGATGAGACGATATAACTGGGCTTAATGCCGTAATCTCTTGGCTACAGTAGTATTATGATCTTAGCGGATCGTTGGAAAATGAAAGAATGGATATGTATACATATACGATAATAGGTGATGATGACATTGAGATATACCAGACTTTAGAATAGAACCCGTATTGTAACCTGTGACTTGAATATGATATGATATATGTGTGACTTGGGTACGACATGATATACGTGTAACCTGATTACGATATGATATATATATGACATGATATCTCTTAGGAACATTTGAAGATGTATATGTACGTAGACAATAATATATGATGATGATATTATACGAATGATGATGTACGTAAGTGATACTTGACCCGTACCCCGATATTGGGATGCCGTA